>CAWUFW010009222.1:0-600000 GCA_963921515.1 Calotriton arnoldi
AAATGAAATGAAATGAAATGAAAAAAACATTTATATAGCGCAATAGCTACCCTAAGGCATCCCAGCGCTGTGGACGAAACGCAGACAGAAGGAGGACTCAGTGGTTATTAAAGAGAAAAGTTTTTAGGAGTTTGCGGAAGGACAAGAGATTAGGTTCCGTCCGCATACGGAGGGGGAGTGCATTCCAGATCTTGGCAGAGTTATAGGAAAAGGATCGTCCGCCGCATCTGGCTCTCTTTATAGTAGGCAATAGGGCGAGGGAGGAAAAGGTTGATCGGAGATGCCTGTTTGGTTGGTAGGGTGTTATCAGGGACTGACTGATTAGCGAGCCGGTCTTCCTAAAAGCCTTGTGCGCAATGCACATGGCTTTGAATTGAATTCTCTCCCTGACTGGTAACCAATGGAGACTCCTTAGAGCAGGGGCTGCGGACTGTCGGGGAGGGGTCTGGAGGAGAGTACGGGCTGCACAGTTTTGGATTACTTGCAGCTTACCAATGGTGGATTGCGGGGCCCCCATGTACAGAGCGTTCCCATAATCCAGGCGCGATAGGAGTAGACCTTGTACCATGATTTTTCGTGCTTGAAATGGAAGGAGGGGAAGTATCTTGCGTAGCATCCTCAGGAGACCAAAGCAAGTGGCCGAGAGTTTCGCAGCCTGGTAGTTAAAACTGAGGGAGCGATCCAGCCAAATGCCCAGGCTTTTGATTTGGTCGGAGGGTACTGGAGCGGGGCCAAGACATTTTGGCCAGAATTGCTCCGTCTTGAGAGGGGGAGTTCCCGAGAAGCATAATCTCCGTTTTATCCCCGTTAAGCTTCAGGCACGAGTTTTCCATCCACTTAGCCACCTCGATGAGACAGCTCTCAAGATTATTTGCAAATTTTGGGGTCGTTTAGTGCCACCACCAGCTGAGTGTCGTCAGCATAGGTGATGATTTTGATGTTAAATGGGGAAACGATCTCTGCTAGGGAGCTCATGTAAATGTTAAATAATGTGGGGCTCAGGGAGGAGCCCTGAGGCACACTCACAGCTTAAAGGCATTTGTTCGGAGACCACGTCGCCATCAAAGACCTGGAAAGGACCGATCACTTAAGAAGGAATGTGGCCAGGCAATAGCATTGCCTGATACACCCATGTTTTTTAGTCTCGAAATCAGCGTGCTGTGGTTTACAGTGTCGAATGCGGCACTGAGATCGAGAAGGATGATGGCCGCAGAGCCTCCTGATCCAGGATCCTCCTCGCCTCCTCTGTTACAGCAAGGAGGGCTGTTTCGGTCCCGTGTTGGGGACGGAAGCCAGTCTGAGAGGGATGCAGTAGGTTGTTGGATTCTAAAAAACTCTCCCAGCACTGAATTGATGTGCTTTTCTAGTATCTTGCTCATCCATGGGAGTAGGGAAATTGGGCGGTAATTACTCAGGTTATTCTCGTCTAGGTTTGGTTTTTTTAAGAGGGCCTTTACCATTGCACATTTCCAAGCCGGGGGAACCACTCCGGCGGAAATGGAGGCGTTCAGTAGGTCAAGGACTGTAGGTAGGATGTTTGCTGTGACTTGTAACAAAGCGCAGGGAGGAGCTGGGTCTAGGGGGGAACCTGATTTTACCCGGTGCATGATGGAGTCTAGGGATGTGGAGTCTAAGGGAGGAAAAGAATTCAATATGGCTTGAGTTCCACAGACTGACCAGTTAGTGGAGTCAGGCTGGATAGGGGTAAAGGTAGAGTAAATGTTTTGTACTTTCTGATGGAAAAATTCCACCAGATTGGTGCACCGGGATAAAGCATCATCAGAGGTGGGTTGCTTCTGGGGCAATTTTAAGAGAGTTTTAGCGATCCGATAGATCTCCTTAGGGGGAGTTGGAGGCTGCCTTAATTTTCTCTTCATAAAAAGGCGGCTTGGGCGAGTTTAATTTCTAATTTATAGGTTTTTATAGCTTCCTGTATTTGGTTTTGCTCGGGACTGCATAGGTTTGTCTCCATTTCCTCTCAAGCTTTTTACAATTTTGCTTGAGCTCCCGTAATTTCGGGGAGTACCAGGGGACATCTTTGCTCTACCTTTAAGATGGATGTGCCTTATCGGAAGAATAGCGTCGAGGGAGCTTTGGATCCAATAATTAAAGTTCTCATTGGCTAGGGTAGGGTTAGGGTCTTTGTTAGGTCTGGAGTTTTCAAGGACTGAGATCCAGCATCTAATGGTTTTTCTTCTGGTTCTTTTATTTTAAATGCCTTCATCCACTCATTTAACTCATCAGGAGTTGGACCTATGGGTGTATTATTTAGTTCTATCCAATTACCACTTTTTCAGGGGTTTCTGTTGCAGATTCTGTTACCATATGCATTTTCCTACCATTGCACTCATTTACCGTCAAATTTGTAGGTGGACTTGGTCTGTAAGTACTAGCCAAATTACTTGTACTTGCACTTTGTTCCATCCTTTCTTTTTCTCTCTGAAATTGTGAACTCATGGGAATTACCAAAGATCGTTCATCAATTTTCTGATTCTCAAAAACAGGTATTACTGGACCTATTGTTACAGGCACAGTAACTGCTTCCATATTTTTCGTTAATTCTCTAATCTTCTCAGTTAGTTCTTTTGTTGTCCTTGCTAATTCGCTTGCATTGTCGCTTTCTATTCCTTCATTTTGAGAAGTTCTCATTTGTTCTTGTGACCTATTTATTTCAATTCTCTTTTCCGGGCTTTTATTTTGCATAGTCTCTATTAGCGGCGCATTTGGTGTCACCACTGTAGAACTCTGCTGATACGGAGGTGGATTTCTATTTAATATATCTTCCAGCAATTCGTCATCCGTTTCGCTCTCATGCATATATTTTTCCCTCTCCATATGTTTCTTTTTCTCAGTCCGTTTTTTCTTAGTCCCTTCCTCAACTGTAAAAGCTGGAAACAAACCTCCTGTCATGTTAGCACATCTGCATCGTTTTATTCTGTCCTCATGATTTACTCCCCACAATCTTCCAGGCATAAACTCATGATCTCTCATTCCTCTGAATCTCTCTCGTTCATACATCTCATCTTCCCATTCCGTCAAAGCCTCAAACTGTGTTGGTCTAGGTCTAGGTTCCAATTTACACATTTTTTCTCGCAAATTTCGCAAAACCGCTACACTAAATGAACCATTCTCAGGGAAAGCTAAAGCACCATCATTCTTCGTATATTTTGCCCAGTTTTCCAACCATATGCACGTATGATATCCATATTTCAGCATCATATGTGAAGCTGCTGATTTCGGCGGAGGAATTACTTGTCCCTCTCTAGTCACAACCTTTTTGTCTTTCTTAAAGAAATTCTTCAATTTCGTCGTCCATGACGTTCTCTCCCTTTCATACTCGTAATACGGCATGTTTTCTATTTGTTTTCTCTTTACGCTAACGCTGTTCTGTGTACGGAACTTCGACCAATTACAGCGCCAATCAGAACAATTACCTCCGTCCGCGAACCAACCAATCCTAGCGCGGCACTTTTCTACGTCACTCCTGCTCTGGGTTCACGTGACTGGCGCACTATCCAATCCTAGCGCGGCACTGTTCCACGTCACTTCTGCTCTTTTACCCCTCCTTTACAAAATTTATCGGCAATTTTTTCTTTTTCGCTGTTTTCTCCGTTAGTTACAACAATTAAAACAATTCCATAGTCTGATTCGCTAAACAAAAGTGACAGCTTTGTCCTTTTACACAAGAATCCTGTATTTCCAGTAGGCAGCGCTTACCTCTACCCTACCACAGAATTATTTACTCTCGCCGATAAAGTAGCACTTCCCTCTACCTTACCCTTCTTTCAAGCAAACAATTTACTCGTTTCTCTGGGGATAAGACACATGTGGAGACTAGGCTCCATGAGAATTAAGGCCAAAGTTTCACAAGTAAACGTGATTTGCTATTTCAATTACACACTTTTCGTACAGAAAATCCCTAACATAACACAACCTGCGTTATTACCAAAATGAATTCAGACCATGTACCAAATTCCATGTGACTTCTTTTGCCACACGTGTTCCACTTCCTACATCCCAGAAGCGTGAAAACTCACATATAACATAACGCGACTCAACATATAGTGTTAGTCATCAAAAATAATCAATAATCAATAAACAATAATCACTAAACTAATCTATAGAAAACCATAACTCTGCTACCAAGAAATCTGATGCAGCGCGTACAATAAAAACTATTCTCCTCCTAGGTCACTTATAGGTCATCCAGGGGCAAACTATATTTTCTCACATCCACATGACGATGGGGCCCATAAACATCGCCTAACACACACGCACACACCTGGATTTCCTTTACACCTTTATGAAATTCTGTACTCCTAGGAGAAGCATGAGAACTAAATGGAAAACACCATTTATGTACCGCTGGAAGGAGCCGGGATATCTTATTACCTTAACTTATCGCTTTCTTTTAGTTATTTCTTAAGATATTCCTGCTCATTGTTTTGTCGATGAATCATTCATGTAAGAAATTAGTTCATAGTGATTAAGACCAGCTGAATCACAATAACCAATTACTGATGTCACAATCATTTAGGAAAATAACCACTGAGTCATTTGGTTTAAAGAATCTTAAATTTTATATAATTTTAAAAGCATGAGAAAGAATTTTAAAACTTTTATTCAATTATTCATTCATTATTAATTCAAATATTTATTAAGCATAATCAATTTATTGCAGAAAGGAAATTTTTGTCATGAAGCAAAACCCTAATTACCTGCCTAATTTCCTAATTTAGCCTAATGATTTCTAACCTAAGTTTAAGAATTAGAAATAACCTGATTCTCATACTCAACTGGAAAATTAAGACAGCAACAGCAACTTCAGCTCGTCAGCATCAGCTACCTGCAACCCGTCTCATCTAACAGTCTTTCAGCATCTCCCGCTCAGTAAGGGATCGATCAGGACCACCCAGCACTGGAAGCCACCAACACCAACACGACTCTCCAACTCCGCTCCTGACTGTGACAGCGACTCACTGCGATTGACCCTCCCACTAAGAGTAGGCCCTCTTATACCCTAATTCTAACTTTGCTAACTAATTGTTGCAACATTAATAACACGCTTTTCTTTCATTGGTCCATGCATGTCATCTTATTCATTCTTTTAATCAAGTTCTCTTGGATCCATGCATGTCATCTTATTCATTCTTTTAATCAAGTTCTCTTGGATCCAATGGTCCTTGGATCATTTCCTTTCCCACATGCTCAAGACATGTTTCCATCCGCTTCGATCAGTACATTTGTAACTTCTTTCGATACATTCGAGAACTCCGCAGTCATTGTCCTTTCTCTTAAACTGGTTTCCCACGGGTCTTCTGCTGATCACCACGGCACACTATCAGTTCAATTAGGTCACATCAGCCTTGACCATTCCTCGCATCCTAGCCTCTCAGCAACATCACGAGGTTAGTTTTTCTCCGACTTCATCCCGTGTCACATGTCCCCTTGCGCCTGCGCACATCTTCCCACTGGCGGCCATTTTATATCGCCACTCGGTTATACTTTAGAAGCACTAATTTGAAGTAAACAAAACATAATTAAAATAGAGAAAAATAGCCTTTTTGTTTCCCTCCCGTCATCTACGTACCCCAATTAGTTATTACCTAGCAGAAAGCAACATTTAAGCTGTTCCTTACTCACCATCACTATTGTTTTTGCAACGACACGTTTTATTTCTATGAAGCACAAAAACATGCATTTATTTTAAATTAGTACGCATTTATTTTTACGTTATAATTAGACACACGGACATCCATTAATAGATTATTTAGCACACACATTGGCATGTTACCTTTCCCACACATACAGTGTTGATTAATACATTTAAACAAACATTTTATTAATTATTTATAAAATTTGTTAGGGGTTAAATTTTTTTTATTTTCCCTGCTCCATCAGTGTCATGGGGTGACTCTTGTTCAGCCCAATAATTGTGAGTTCACACCCCTAGATATATTAGCCCCAAAAAGAATTATACCCTTTTTGGAGAAAAGAGGAACTGGCAGCTGTCTCTTACCTTCTCTCTAGCAAGTTATGCTCTGTTAGCCGGTGAGTGTTAGGAATTAGACAATATTTGCATAAACTCTGCAAAGTGGTGCCATGCCCTTTTACCCCAAATCAGTACGCACACATAAATAATAGTATTTTACATTTGTATGATTATTTATTAAGTAGTATTTTACTACAAAACATATGAATCATAATGGTCATGACTATTATAAACAACTCAACAGCTAATATGTAAATCAGGGAAATGTTACTTAGTTTATTCTAGTCTGTCTATACTAGTCTATTCTATTAGTCTGTTCCCTAATTCTAAATGTTAGCCTTCTAAGATGAATGGCTGTATTTGCTTAATAAGCCTTAGTTCTGCCAAGCCATGCATAGTTCCCTCCATACCTTATGCTGTGATTGGATCAGCAGTCGCAATTCAGTTCTTCAGATTCTCCCTATATCAACCGGTCCATGTATCTAACCCAGCCCCTGCCCTGGTACCTTATATACCTTGATCACGAATGGTGTCTTGTAGAGCTAGAGACGGTCTCTCGCGCTTGGCTCCCATTTTGTTACAAAAACCTGCAAACAGTGACCCTTTGCAGAAGTGTACAGAACCAACTGCTACTTCTCTCTTCTTCCTTTTAGGACAGAACTCCACATGGTTATCTCGCTTACAGTCGTGGTTACAACAAGCACACCAGAGAAGTGAACGTTTTCTTTCTCTTTCCTGTTAGTTTGGACAGTGTCTGAAATATGGCGTTTATAAAAACAAAATATGGTGATGACGCACACTGTTAACATTAGCATTCAGAAACAATGTCTACTTTGTCATGCCCTATGCCTATTACACACACTCCTTAGTATTAAATATAGCCATGTTGGCAGGCAATCAGGCCTGCCAGGAATCTAACATGCATTATTTCACAAAATCCCTGCCTCTTAAGAAAATGTCCTATTAACATAGTAAGCCTCTAAAAGCAACTATTTGTCATGCATGCTCTCACCAACTCTAGACTTGAAACCATTTGGTGCTACTTTCTTATGTATTTATTTTTTCAATCACCAGGGACAAACGTCAAACAATGGAAACCTTTTGTTCAGTAACAACAAATATTGTCAAAGCCAATGTCTATACTCTATAGCCTGCAAAAGGCTGCACTATTGGCTTTGCCAATGCTTGTTTACTTAAAAGAGAAAGAAAAAGAATCACCTCAAATGAGCAATAGAAGGATGCAACTCATCCAATCACAGCACTGTGAGACTGAAAGGCTCTTGGGTGGGACAAACACAAGAATGGGGTGGAAGGCATCAAATCAAGAGCAGGGACCTGAGATAGACAACAAAACCATCCAGTCTTGAACAAAGGGCTGACCCAAACCCCACACTAATTATATGTTATGTATTGGAAACAATAAGCCTCTTACACACAGATGTCTGTAGCTGAGACCTACAAACAGACTTACACTGGTGACAGAATGAGTAGTAATCTAAAAAAGATAACATTCTCCCCTTTGTTTCATCCAACCAGGTGACTCTCCTTTGCAGAGACATCTGCAGATTCTACTTCAAGTAAAAAACACATTCCACCTACCCATCAGCTGCCACTAGAGCTTCCTACAGTGTCCTTGGAGTCTATCTTTAGGAAGAAGCTTTAAACGTGGCAATTTGCTTGGGCATAATCATTTCCTTTTGTACTATTAATCTTTTAGCGCCGGGATACTCCTAGGAGCAGCTGTGTGCTTTATAAGACATATTTATTGATTCATTCATAACATGGAGGGACTATAAATGCTGCTGTATGAGGTTTCATGTTGCAACCCTTCAGAAATGATTTCTTTTGAGTAAAAACCAATTGCACACGCTTGTTCACCAGTAACATTTATGAGAAACCTTCCCAACAAAATTCTTTCAAAAATACAACTACAACAGTAGCGGTTGCATTCTACACAAATATTACCTGTAGCCAATTTGAATGATAATCAATAGTTATCACTGTAATATAAAACAATAAACGCTAGACATATGATTGCAACAATTATACCAATCAAATGGGTATTTGTTCCAAACAAGAATCAAGAAAATGTTTCTTTATAAAACAATTGTATAACGGCGCAGTGGGCGTGAGTGAAAAACCTCCTCGGTGCTCTCTCATCGGTGATACACACATGTGATAATAATGATCAAAAGTGCTCATCTAAAAACAAGAATAGTGCGTCCCGTTCTTGGCTAATCAACAATACAGGTAAGGGTCCGCAATTTGAGTCGACGATTCGATCCTTAAGGAGCTAACGGGATCATCATCAGGGCTCTAGATAGTACCGAGCCTGCGAATCATGCTGAAATAAAGAAAAGACATATTAAGGAAACAGGAAATGCTGTGCAAGGTACAAAAAGCATATATAGAAAGGTACTTACAGTCAAAGTGGGCCTTGCAAAAGACTGAAAGAAAAAGAAAAGGGGAATATGTAAACCTCATGTGAAATAAGTCATAGTAGATGACCAGAATCATAAATAAACACTCAAGCAATCAATCAATCAGGGATTTGTGAAGTGTGCTACTCACCCCTGAAGATGTTAAGGTGCTAGAGGTGTGGGGTGCGGGGGTTATCGTGCAGCTCCTTCTCATCCAAAGAGCCAGGTCTTGAGGCTCTTCCTCAATGCTTGCAGAGTAGGGGCTCATCTGATGCTGAGTGGGAGTTCCAGGTCCTTGCCGCGATGTAGGAGTAAGCGCTTCCTCCCATTCTGGCTCTGCGGATGCGAGGGATTTCGGCCAGGGCGAGGTCGGCGCAGCGGAGACTTCTCTTGGGTGCATAGAAGGAGACTCTTTCGTTGAGTTATTGGGGTCCGGTGTTGTGGAGGGATTTGTAGGCGTGAGTGAGCAGCTTGAAGGTCACTCACTTCTCAACAGGGAGCCAATGGAGGTCTTGTATGTGCTGGGTGATGTGGTCTTGTCGTGGGATGTCGACGATGAGTCTGGCAGCGGTGTTCTGGATGGTCTGGAGTTTGCGGAGTAGGGATTTGTTGATTCTGGTGTAGAGGGTGTTTCCGTAGTCCAATCTGCTGGTTATGAGTGCGTGGGTGACAGCATTTCTGAATTCGGGGGGGATCCATTTGAAGGTCTTGCGGAGGATGCGGAGGATGTTGAAGCACGTGGAGGAGATGGCGTTGATCTGTCGGGCCATGGTGAGGGAGGAGTTGAGTATGATGCCGAGGTTGAGGGCGTGGTCCGTGGTAATCGGGGGCTTGCCGAGGGCGGTGGGCCACCAGGTGTTGTCCCATGCAGAGGGGGTAGAAGCGAGGATGAGGACTTCTGTTTTCTCCGAGTTGAGCTTCAGGCAGCTGCTGCTCATCCAGGATGCGACGTCTTTCATTCCTTTCTGGCAGCTGAGTCTGGTGGTGTCGGGTTCCTTGGTGAGGGAGAGGATGAGTTGAGTGTCGTCGGCGTAGGATACTATGCTGGGTCCATGCTTTCTGACGATGGCGGCGAGGGGGGCCATGTAGATGTTGAAGATCGTGGGGCTGAGCGATGATCCTTGGGGTACTCCGCAGCTGATCTCTGTGGGTTCGGAGAGGAAGGGTGGTAGTCTGATTCTGTGAGTTCGGCCGGTGAGTAATGAGCACCTCCAGTTTAGGGCAGTTCCCTGTATGCTGGCGTCGTAGACTCTGGCGGTGAGTGTGCGTGGGAGATGGTGTCGAAGGCACACTCCTTACCTGAAGGAGCAATGCAAAAATTAGCAGTCCCTAGGATGTGAATCTTGTGATTAAGAAGAGGGAACTAATGAGAATGCTATTACAAGACCAAAATTGGGAAATCCAAAGGCGCCCTAATTACCTGAGGTTAATGGCCCAAAACTCCAGGAGGAGGACACTGGGAGTTAAATAGAAGCGTTGCCAAGCCAAGAGAGATGATGCTCCACTGCCTGTTATGTAGCATGAGCCTCCTCCATGCAAAAGCAGTCCCAAATGGGGAGAGAATACAAGACAATTGGGAATGGCGTGATGGAAGAAGCACCCCAAAGGTAAAGTGAACAGTGAGTGGAAAGGAAAGCGACCGCTCTTTGGTTCTATTTTTATGCCAGAGGTGTGGCAATGACAGTAGGGCGAAAAATGGGCGGGGCCTTGATGTGTGGGCAACAGGGTAGTAGTGAGGAAAAAAAGGACACAGAGGTCCTGAATGGAGCGGCCATATTGAAGTGGTCAAGATTTACAGACCAAACGTAGGGTGAGAACTACTGCTCCCCCTAGTAGAACACAGGGCCTAAACAACCTTGGGCATGTTACAATCGCCAACAAAAGTTTGTAACTTTCTAACAGACCTCAGAAGACTCGGAGGACAACTCTGTCCCAGGTGAATGAATCAGTTGTTCCTCAAATCAGAAAGACCAGGACCGTGTTTTGGGAGGAGGCCAATCACGACCACCGAACAGAAGGAGAGGGAGGGGGAAAAGGCACCTCTGAATATTTCAAAGGAGGTCCTTCCAACAAACGATGGTCGCAGATTGAAATGGCAAAAGGTCATTGCCTGTGAGGGAAAACTACGGGGCCTAGGGCAGGATCTGTCGGCGGGTATTCTTGAATTACAATCTCTACCAAAAGCCAAGAAGGGTTAGCAAAAGTAGGTTCTGTCCACTCTCGATTCTTTGATCAAATAGGCTCTTACTTTATCAAACCAAGGCACAAACCGAGTGCTAAAAGAATCAAAAACAGGTCAAGCAACCTGGTACAACAAGGATTGTAAGACCCAACGGCTAAATCTTGCCTTGGCTATTAAATCTAAAGATACCACCCAATTTAGAGCCTCGAGAAGTAGCTATAAGGCTGCCATCACACATGCAAAGAAGAAGTGGGACGAAATACCGCTGGCAGCCACTTAAGGAGGCTTGTGCCAACAAAGACACAAAACTATTCTGGTCCTTATTTGTTTGGGGAAATGACATAGGGGGGCCCTCGCCCCCTAACCATATTGAAACCCAAGTTTGGCATGATCACTTCAAAAAGCTTTACACTGATCCCGCAGATCCACTATCTGTGGGAGACAACTTGTGCCCTCCCCATCATACAGACTTAGACTTTTTCTCTCTGAAGGAGATTGAGGGTGCAATTGGGTGAATAGTCCAGGCTAAAGCCTCAGGGCCAGATGGAGTTCCTGGGGACCTTTTTTTTTTATCTGATACCCCAAATTGGGCCTGTTACATACTTCTTCTTTCTAACACCATTGCAAGCGGCACCTCTGTCCCAGATTTGTGGCTGGGGGCGGAGGTGGTCCCTATTTACAAAAAAGGGGATAGAGCCCAGCCCTGTAATTATAGGCCTATTAGCCTAATAGATGCACTGCAAAAAGTTTTTAGCAGAGCCCTCCTTCAGAAGATTTTGGCTTGGGCAGATGACAATGCTATTCTAACACAATACCAAGCTGGCTTCAGAGAAAAGACAGGAACCATTGACCAGGTTTTTCGTCTATTATTGCTCTTCCGGAAAATCGAAACTATTGGTCAGGGTAGTCTGTATCTGGCTTTTATTGATTTGAAGACAGCTTTTTATTTAATCCCCAGAGCTAAGATATGGCAAGTGTTCAATGATATGGGAATTCCTTCTCCTATCCTGAACTTAGTCATCCGACTTCACGATAATAACTTCGCTCGGATAAGATGGGTCACACAGGGGCAGCTTACCGACTGCATCCCTGTTAGTAGGGGTGTTCGCCAAGGCTGCGTCCTGGCGCCCACCCTATTTTCACTTTACATGAATGAAGTAGTAAGCTTTTTATCTCAAGAGCCGGCTGATGCCCCGACTTTAGGTGGAGAGAAGGTAGTGACCCTCTTATTTGCAGACAACACTACTGGTGTCTAAAACTCCGGCAGGGCTGCAGTCACTACTAAATAGATTTAACCATTTCTGTAATGTTCGGGGCCTCAAAATCAACACTTCCAAGACAAAATGTATGGCCTTCAACCCTCACAGGTCATACAAGGGTAAGCCAACTCTAGGAGGGACACCCCTGGAGAGAGTAAGTACATTAGATTATCTAGGGGTTAAGCTCTCGGAGAGAATGTCTTGGAACCCCCACATAACAAAAATGACATTAAATCACAAACGTGTAACGGGGGCACTAGTGAAAGAACATCCTTCCTCCCACACCAGACCAGTTGCCCCTGCTTTACAGGTCTATGACCTTAAAGCTGTCTGTTCTGCCCTGTACGGTTCCGAATTGTGGGGATTAGAAAAGACATTGGAGCTCACTAGATCTGAGCACAAATTTATAAGGAACATAGTGATGCTGCCTCAAAGTACCCCAATCTACCCACTTATGCTAGACATGGGTCAACGTCCCATTAGCGACATTGCTATGCTTCGTCCACTGCTATTCTGGGCCAGAGTCAAGAGGACCCCGGAGTTGTCATCTTACGCCGAAGCTATGGCAGAGGTCATCCGCTTAGATGTTTTTAACAAGGTGGGGTGGCTGAGCAACATAAAAAAGCTTGTATTTGGCATAGGGCTAAAAGAAGCCTGGGAAAATGACAACTCGCCCCTGATTCGGAAAGCTGTATTAAAGAAGCACTATTGGGAATGGGTCGCACAAATAGACATTGGTAGGTTCGAGAGGGGTAAACTAACTTCAGAATTTTTACTCCACAAACAGACCAGATTTCGCGAACCCTATCTTGATCTAATACAAGTAACCCAAGACAGAAAGCTCTATGTCCAATTCAGGCTTGGCACGCTCCCAGTTATTGAGGTAAAAGCCAGATGGCATACTAAAGACCTGTGCCTCAGTAAATGTCCAGGATGCGAGGCTCCTGTAGAGTCCATAGCCCATGTGTTGTTTGCTTGCCCTGCTTACGCATGTCCAAGACGGAAATGGATTAAGCTCATCTGCCAGCAACTGGGCACAAGGAACTTTTGGGAAGCTCTCCGCATCTTAAAATCAGACACAAGAGCTGTATTTGTTTGCAGAGTTGCTAAGTTCCTTGGCCACATGTGGGGTATTAGGTTAAAGAGGCAGGGAGGTCACTCAACATGTAGCAGAGCAGTTAATAGCATTTAATTGGCCTATCCCTCAAGGCAGTATACAGGGGATACATCATCACAAACTGCTGGCCAACAACCAATGGAGGCTCTAACTGTATAACTACTACTAAAGTGATTCTGGGCTGTTTTAATATTGTGTATATATATCTTTTTTTACTGTTCTCTTTTTAATTCTATTGATGTCACACACGTTCTTCACACTCAAAACAGTTTCAATGTGGGAGCAGAAATGTTGGCTTTTTAAATATTTTCAAAGGCCACTACCTGTTGCTCATTACTTCACTAGAATTATATACATCTGTGCAGAATTTCTGCATCAGTTCCATTGCCTCAGCAAAGAAAGCTACAAAAATACAATAGTATTCGTGCAGACCTGTGAATGATATCTAATTGTCCTTTGAGTTTGGGATTGGAGCATCTTACACAGCCTTCATAAAAGAGATGCTACAATTCATTTGTCTGCAAATCTGTGTCGAAGATAGTCCCCTTTGCTTAGGAAAAGTACACAGAAAACGAACGTTTTTTCAAAATCTGATATACACTTTCTTAAAAACAATCTTGCTGGACTATACAGTAAAAGGTATCTTGTATACATTTTGCTGTAAAATCCTTGTGCCTAAATATATCTTACATTGCCCTCTGAAAGGATGCAGCAAGGCCGAATAGCATCCATTTTAAGTGGAAAAAAACATGAGATGTGATAAAGGGCATTAATAGCCTGTCAGCTCTGTCTCTGGTGATCAACAAATTCTAAATTTAAGGTTGAAACACAGTCGCCCATTCGAACATATTGGCCACCTCATTGATCCCGGGTGAAGGGTCAAAGGGTGATTATACGGAACAACAATGCTGATATTCAGAACCTTCAAAGCCAAACAAAGACATAGTTTTGTACTCTGCTTCCTGGCTATAATTGTAAGAGGGGCCCATTCAGAAGATTCCACTTCTTCAATTATTTCTTCTGAAACCATATCTTTTACCATAGACTGAAGATCCTTCTTCACAGTGAAAGGCACCCCCTTAATTTGCGCTTAATAGCAATTCAAGCTACTTACAAAGAAATCTTTTTGTACATAGCTCTTTGATTTTCCAAAACCTTCACAAAAGACTTCAGAGAAATTACAACTCACTTGGGATCCAAACCCTGTTCAGTAACTAGTAATATTGCTCTGCCACACAGGGGTTAAAGGTGATCTTGAACTGCTGTTTATTTCTCTACCCCAAAACATATTGTGTCCGTATAGAATATTTCTGCTTGAAATACATTTATGAAATAAAGATTGTGCCCCTGAAAAGCAGCCTTTGTACATCCCCATCTTCCAAGCCCTTCACCTTGTCAACACCTTGTCAAACATGTATTTAGTAAAGATAGTAAATGATGAGCTATAACCCACCATGACGTCCAGCTAACACCAGGATACTTTAATTATGCACATGGGCAAACCTCCAATACTCCAGCACCTTTCATCACCAACACCATAGATGTACTTTCACAGACTGCTATGTATTTCTTTTATCACTCCCGCAATCCTGCTTTTTACACTTTATTATTGCCCCTACACGTCTAGACAAGTTGTCCTCTACCTACACATATCCCACACTCCTTCTGAGTGGCAGGACATTATTTAAAAGAAACAAGCTGGCAACCACTTCAGCGCCTATAAAATATTAACATGTTATTACTCTTCTTCTCTTTCCCACTCTGATGCTTACCAGGCTTGCTAACTACACTGCTTACACCCTCCAACTTCCCCTTGTTTTTAGGTCGAGCCTGGGAAGCACATGCGCTGCTCTGCGAGGCATGCTGTATTGAGGTAGGTACTTGAAGCTGGCAGTACAAGTGCCTCTTTTACTCCCAGCCTTGCTTCCCGTAAGCAAGGACTATAAGTAAAAACAACACATAAATAAAAGGCATTGTCATTTACAATGCCAATAGCTCAAACTCTCATAAATGCGAGACCTATTGCATTGCAAATTCTTGTTAGATCTTGCCTACAGACAGCTTCAGCTGTTGTCTGAGACATTATGTCACCAATACACACAACATACATGCATACTGACAGTGCTAATTTTTGTTTTTGTTTCCACAAGGCTGTCACTTTCTTCATTATCCCCTGTTTCGGCCTCCCCAGCCCTGCTCTTTCTACCCATTTTCCCCTTTGCTTTTTTGATGATCGCTCACCACAGACAAGCTCACTTTATTATTTTTAGGTCGACCCTACTAGACAGCGCATGTACTGGCTTACCATAGGTTGACTTTCCTGTCACTCTAATTTGCCTGCTTCTTATTCATGTCCCAGCTTGCCAATCTTGTGTTTGTCCCTCCCATGGATAATTCTTCTTTACGATCTCTTTGATTGGCTGGCTTCCATGCTCCCACTGCTTGGTTTTCAAGCATTACTTTTTTCTTTGCAATTAAGCCCTCTGTGAGAGTGCATGCTTTTTCCAGCAGTCTTCCTTGTGCACTTCTCTCCCCCTCCCCTACTTTCTGCTGTAGTTTCTATCGTCTTTGTGCTTCTCCCTGCCCCCTCCATGTTGCGCTTACCATCGTCTAATTCCCACCGTTGCATTCTCGCCAGTGCTTCTCCTGCACCTGCTCTACGTTGCTGTCTTACCTGCAGCTTCTCCTCCCTTCCCCCACCTTCTGTGTTGGTTCCCCCACCTGCAACTTCCTTCTCTCTCACCTGTTGCTTCCCCTCCCCACCTGCGCACTTCACCCGTCACCTGCACCCCCACGTGCTTCTCTCCTGCCTGCTCCATGTTGCTCTCCCGCCTGTTGCTTCCCCCCACCTGCGTACATCACCCGTTGCCTGCACGCCCACGTGCTTCTCTCCTGCCTGCTCCATGTTGCTCTTTCACCTGTTGCTTCCTCTCCCTACCCGTATACATCACCCGTTGCCTGCACGCCCACGTGCTTCTGTCCTGCCTGCTCCATGTTGCTCTCTCTCACCTGTTGCTTCCTCTCCCCACCCGTGTACATCACCCGTTGCCTGCATGCCCATGTGCTTCTCTCCCGCCTGCTCCATGTTGCTCTCCCACCTGTTGCTTCCCCTCCCCACCCGCGTACATCACCCGTTGCCCGCACGCCCACGTGCTTCTCTCGTGCCTGCTCCATGTTGCTCTCTCACACCTGTTGCTTCCCCTCCCCACCTGCGTACATCACCTGTTGCCTGCACGCCCGCGTGCTTCTCTCCTGCCTGCTCCATGTTGCTCTCTCGCCTGTTGCTTCCCCTCTCCATCCATGTACACGACCTGTTGACTGCACACCCACGTGCTTCTCTCCTGCCTGCTCCATGTTGCTCTCTCTCACCTGTTGCTTCCCCTCCCTACCCGCATACATCACCCGTTGCCTGCACGCCCACGTGCTTCTCTCCTGCCTGATCCATGTTGCTCTCTTGCCTGTTGCTTCCCCTCCCCACCCGGGTACTTCACCCGTTGCCTGCACACCCATGTGCTCCTCTCCTGCCTGCTTCATGTTGCTCTCTCACCTGTTGCTTCCCCTCCCTACTGCATACATCACCCATTGCCTGGACACCCATGTGCTTCTCTCCTGCCTGCTCCATGTTGCTCTCTCGCCTGTTGCTTCCCCTCCACACCTGCGTACATCACCCGTTGCCCGCACGCCCACGTGCTTCTCTCCTGCCTGCTCCATGTTGCCCTCTCTCACCTGTTGCCTCCCCTCCCCACTTGCGTACATCACCCATTGCCCGCACGCCCACGTGCTTCTCTCCTGCCTGCTCCATGTTGGTCTCTCACCTGTTGCTTCCCCTCCCCACCCGTGTACATCACACGTTGCCTGCACGCCCACGAGCTTTTCTAGTGCCTATTCCATGTTGGTCTCTCGCCTGTTGCTTCCCCTACCCACCCGCGTACATCACCCGTTGCCTGCACACCCACGTGCTTCTCTCCTGCCTTCTCCATGTAGCTCTCTCTCACCTGTTGCCTCCCCTCCCCACCTGCGTACATCACTCGTTGCCTGCACGCCCACGTGCTTCTCTCCTGCCTGCTCCATGTTGCTCTCTCTCACCTGTTGCTTCCCCTCCCCAACTGCGTACATCACCCGTTGCCTGCACACCCATGTGCTTCTCTCCTGCCTGCTCCATGTTGCTCTCTCACCTGTTGCTTCCCCTCCCCACCCACGTACATCACCCATGATGCCTGCACGCCCACGTGCTTCTCTCCTGCCTGCTCCATGTTGCCCTCTCTCACCTGTTGCTTCCCCTCGCTACCCACGTACATCACCCGTTGCCTGCACGCCCAGGTGCTTCTCTTCTGCCTGCTCCATGTTGCTCTCTCACCTGTTGCTTCCCCTCCCTATCCGCGTACTTCACCTGTTGCCTGCACGCCCAGGTGCTTCTCTCCTGCCTGCTCCATGTTGCTCTCTCTCACCTGTTGCTTCCCCTCCCTACCCGCGTACATCACCCGTTGCCTGCACACCCATGTGCTTCTCTCCTGCCTGCTCCATGTTGCTCTCTCACCTGTTGCTTCCCCTCCCCACCCACGTACATCACACATGATGCCTGCACGCCCACATGCTTCCCCTCCCTACCCGCGTACTTCACCCGTTGCCTGCATGCCCACATGCTTCTCTCCTCCCTGCTCCATGTTGCTATCTCTCACCTGTTGCTTCCCCTCCCTACCCGCGTACATCACCCGTTGCCTGCACGCTGACGTGCTTCTCTCCTGCCTGCTCCATGTTGCCTTCTCTCACCTGTTGCTTCTCCTCCCCACCCACGTACATCACCCGTTGCCTGCACACCCATGTCCTTCTCTCCTGCCTGCTCCATGTTGCTCTCTCACCTGTTGCTTCCCCTCCCCACCCACGTACATCACCCATGAGGCCTGCACGCCCACGTGCTTCTCTCCTGCCTGCTCCATGTTGCTCTCTCTCACCTGTTGCTTCCCCTCCCTACCCGCGTACATCACCCGTTGCCTGCACGCCCAGGTGCTTCTCTCCTGCCTGCTCCATGTTGCTCTCTCGCCTGTTGCTTCCCCTCCCTATCCGCGTACTAAACCCGTTGCCTGCACGCCCAGGTGTTTCTCTCCTGCCTTCTCTATGTTGCTCTCTCGCCTGTTGCTTCCCCTCCCTACCCGCGTACTTCACCCGTTGCCTGCACGCCCACGTGCTTCTCTCCTCCCTGCTCCATGTTGCTATCTCTCACCTGTTGCTTCCCCTCCCTACCCGCGTACATCACCCGTTGCCTGCACCCCCACGTGCTTCTCTCCTGCCTGCTCCATGTTGCTCTCTCTCACCTGTTGCTTCCCCTCCCTACCCGCGTACATCACCCGTTGCCTGCACACCCATGTGCTTCTCTCCTGCCTGCTCCATGTTGCTCTCTCACCTGTTGCTTCCCCTCCCCACCCACGTACATCACACATGATGCCTGCACGCCCACGTGCTTCCCCTCCCTACCCGCGTACTTCACCCGTTGCCTGCACGCCCACGTGCTTCTCTCCTCCCTGCTCCATGTTGCTATCTCTCACCTGTTGCTTCCCCTCCCTACCCGCGTACATCACCCTTTGCCTGCATGCTGACGTGCTTCTCTCCTGCCTGCTCCATGTTGCCTTCTCTCACCTGTTGCTTCTCCTCCCCACCTGCGTACATCACCCGTTGCCTGCACACCCATGTCCTTCTCTCCTGCCTGCTCCATGTTGCTCACTCACCTGTTGCTTCCCCTCCCCACCCACGTACATCACCCATGATGCCTGCACGCCCACGTGCTTCTCTCCTGCCTGCTCCATGTTGCTCTCTCTCACCTGTTGCTTCCCCTCCCTACCCGCGTACATCACCCGTTGCCTGCACGCCCAGGTGCTTCTCTCCTGCCTGCTCCATGTTGCTCTCTCGCCTGTTGGTTCCCCTCCCTATCCGCATACTTCACCCGTTGCCTGCACGCCCAGGTGCTTCTCTCCTGCCTGCTCCATGTTGCTCTCTCGCCTGTTGCTTCCCCTCCCTACCGCGTACTTCACCCGTTGCCTGCACACCCACGTGCTTCTCTCCTCCCTGCTCCATGTTGCTATCTCTCACCTGTTGCTTCCCCTCCCTACCCGCGTACATCACCCGTTGCCTGCATGCCCACGTGCTTCTCTCCTTCCTGCTCCATTTTGGTCTCTCACCTGTTGCTTCCCCTCCCCACCCGTGTACATCACACGTTGCCTGCACACCCACGAGCTTTTCTAGTGCCTACTCCATGTTGGTCTCTCGCCTGTTGCTTCCCCCTCCCCACCCGCATACATCACCCGTTGCCTGCACACCCACGTGCTTCTCTCCTGCCTTCTCCATGTAGCTCTCTCTCACCTGTTGCCTCCCCTCCCCACCTGCGTACATCACTCGTTGCCTGCACGCCCACATGCTTCTCTCCTGCCTGCTCCATGTTGCTCTCTCTCACCTGTTGCTTCCCCTCCCCAACTGCGTACATCACCCGTTGCCTGCACACCCATGTGCTTCTCTCCTGCCTGCTCCATGTTGCTCTCTCACCTGTTGCTTCCCCTCCCCACCCACGTACATCACCCATGATGCCTGCACGCCCACGTGATTCTCTCCTGCCTGCTCCATGTTGCCCTCTCTCACCTGTTGCTTCCCCTCGCTACCCGCGTACATCACCCATGATGCCTGCACGCCCAGGTGCTTCTCTTCTGCCTGCTCCATGTTGCTCTCTCACCTGTTGCTTCCTCTCCCTATCCGCGTACTTCACCTGTTGCCTGCACGCCCAGGTGCTTCTCTCCTGCCTTCTCTATGTTGCTCTCTCGCCTGTTGCTTTCCCTCCCTACCCGCGTACTTCACCCGTTGCCTGCACGCCCACGTGCTTCTCTCCTCCCTTCTCCATGTTGCTATCTCTCACCTGTTGCTTCCCCTCCCTACCCGCGTACATCACCCGTTGCCTGCACCCCCACGTGCTTCTCTCCTGCCTGCTCCATGTTGCTCTCTCTCACCTGTTGCTTCCCCTCCCTACCCGCGTACATTACCCGTTGCCTGCACACCCATGTGCTTCTCTCCTGCCTGCTCCATGTTGCTCTCTCACCTGTTGCTTCCCCTCCCCACCCACGTACATCACACATGATGCCTGCACGCCCACGTGCTTCCCCTCCCTACCCGCGTACTTCACCCGTTGCCTGCACGCCAACGTGCTTCTCTCCTCCCTGCTCCATGTTGCTATCTCTCACCTGTTGCTTCCCCTCCCTACCCGCGTACATCACCCTTTGCCTGCACGCTGACGTGCTTCTCTCCTGCCTGCTCCATGTTGCCTTCTCTCACCTGTTGCTTCTCCTCCCCACCTGCGTACATCACCCGTTGCCTGCACACCCATGTCCTTCTCTCCTGCCTGCTCCATGTTGCTCTCTCACCTGTTGCTTCCCCTCCCCACCCACGTACATCACCCATGATGCCTGCACACCCACGTGCTTCTCTCCTGCCTGCTCCATGTTGCTCTCTCTCACCTGTTGCTTCCCCTCCCTACCCGCGTACATCACCCGTTGCCTGCACGCCCAGGTGCTTCTCTCCTGCCTGCTCCATGTTGCTCTCTCGCCTGTTGCTTCCCCTCCCTATCCGCGTACTTCACCCGTTGCCTGCACGCCCAGGTGCTTCTCTCCTGCCTTCTCTATGTTGCTCTCTCGCCTGTTGCTTCCCTCCCTACCCGCGTACTTCACCCGTTGCCTGCACGCCCACGTGCTTCTCTCCTCCCTGCTCCATGTTGCTATCTCTCACCTGTTGCTTCCCCTCCCTACCCGCGTACATCACCCATTGCCTGCACCCCCACGTGCTTCTCTCCTGCCTGCTCCATGTTGCTCTCTCTCACCTGTTGCTTCCCCTCCCTACCCGCGTACATCACCCGTTGCCTGCACACCCATGTGCTTCTCTCCTGCCTACTCCATGTTGCTCTCTCACCTGTTGCTTCCCCTCCCCACCCACGTACATCACACATGATGCCTGCACGCCCACGTGCTTCCCCTCCCTACCCGCGTACTTCACCCGTTGCCTGCACGCCCACGTGCTTCTCTCCTCCCTGCTCCATGTTGCTATCTCTCACCTGTTGCTTCCCCTCCCTACCTGCGTACATCACCCGTTGCCTGCACGCTGACGTGCTTCTCTCCTGCCTGCTCCATGTTGCCTTCTCTCACCTGTTGCTTCTCCTCCCCACCTGCGTACATCACCCGTTGCCTGCACACCCATGTCCTTCTCTCCTGCCTGCTCCATGTTGCTCTCTCACCTGTTGCTTCCCCTCCCCATCCACGTACATCACCCATGATGCCTACACGCCCACGTGCTTCTCTCCTGCCTGCTCCATGTTGCTCTCTCTCACCTGTTGCTTCCCCTCCCTACCCGCGTACATCACCCGTTGCCTGCACGCCCAGCTGCTTCTCTCCTGCCTGCTCCATGTTGCTCTCTCGCCTGTTGCTTCCCCTCCCTATCCGCGTACTTCACCCGTTGCCTGCACGCCCAGGTGCTTCTCTCCTGCCTGCTCCATGTTGCTCTCTCGCCTGTTGCTTCCCCTCCCTACCGCGTACTTCACCCGTTGCCTGCACACCCACGTGCTTCTCTCCTCCCTGCTCCATGTTGCTATGTCTCACCTGTTGCTTCTCCTCCCTACCCGCGTACATCACCCGTTGCCTGCATGCCCACGTGCTTCTCTCCTGCCTGCTCCATGTTGCTCTCTCTCACCTGTTGCTTCCCCTCCCTACCCGCGTACATCACCCGTTGCCTGCATGCCCACGTGCTTCTCTCCTGCCTGCTCCATGTTGCTCTCTCTCACCTGTTGCTTCCCCTCCCCACCTGCGTACATCACCCGTTGCCTGCACGCCCACGTGCTTCTCTCCTGCCTGCTCCATGTTGCTTTCTTGCCTGTTGCTTATCCTCCCCCACCTGCTCCCTCATGTTACTTCCGTGCCCCCATGAAGTTTCCCCCTCCCATGTGCTCTGTGTTGCTTCCCTCAGCCACCCCCATGTTGCTCCTCCCTCCACCATTTGGCTCCCTCTACCCACTGTGTCAAAAAATGCTTTCCCTCAGATTGGTCAATATAAAGGAAAAGCATCCCCTTTAGCCACGCTGCACCGTACCAGGAACACTGTGCAGCATTCCTAAAAACCATTGGCACAGCCACTGGGTCCCAAAGGCGAGACCTATTAACCTATTGGCTTTGTCAGTGCTTGTTTTAATTTGTTTACCTTGTTTTTAGAGGGCCTAGCATATGTGCACTGCTGACGGGCAGCTGGCTTCCTGATTCTACCCAGCTGGTGATGCCACCCCAGCTCTCAGCCCACAATGGCTGAAGTCTGGTCTGTGGTTGAAGGTAGGTACATGGAAGTCTGCTACCTTTACCCGGCTCCTAAACAAGGAAAGGTGGCTGCAGACCCCATGCCTTCTGGCAAGGGTGGGCACTTGTGAAAACCGGGAACAGCAGAGAGGAGCACGACTGGCACCCGGGAAACCGTGGATGGATTGTGTCTGAAGTTGCTCACAGGAGGTTAAATGGAGCCATCATTTTCTATCATTCAAGCCATACGCCTGGCATTGCGTTTCATCCTTCCTAAGTAGATAAAGTGAGTGCCCATGTGTTCTGTGTCAACTCGCTCTGTTTCTATGGTGCTTCAGTTACATGAAAGTATCTTTACAATGCAGTGTTTGTTTCGAGTATGGCAAATGCAGGTACATATTTTAAATGTCATCAGCATTAAGGGCTTGATTTAGAGTTTGGCGGCAGGTTACTCTGCCACAGTGTGAGGGAAATCCATCCGCCTTATTACAAGTGCATTATATCCGACGGCACTTGTAAGGAGGCAGACAGGAAATCCGTCAAGTTTTGACAGAGTAACCTGTCGCCAAACTCTAAATAAGGCTCTTAATTTTACAAGGGAGTCTCAAAATTGCTCTTTCCATTTTATTTAAAACTTTAATTTCATAGGAACCACTTCACGCTTTGAGGTCTGAGCTGCCAGTTTGCAAGGCGGCCTCTGGGAAATTAGCAGGGAATGAAATGGACTTCTAGGTCTGGCTTGACAGCGCAGCTGTGGCCAGACATTATGTGATCAATCTTAAGAGGGGCTTTCAGAAGCACTACCAGGAGAGGGGCTTTGGTTCCGCCCACATGTTGGCAGCCAGGTGTACTTGTTTTGATTGGGCAGACGTTGTGTGCTAGCACAAAAAAGTGCTTGCCTTCCATGCAGGTGTGATCAGTTTGTTTATTAATCCAGCTGCCTGAGCTTGAACTTTCAGGGGCACATGCATGACATAATGTTATTAAAGTGTCTTAGATAACCAGATAATTTACTATGTTTTTTCTCTGGCAGCAGCACAGATCAGAGGAAGGCAGTCATTAACTTTAGGCTTCAGAGTACAGGTTTGAGAGCCTAGAGCTATACTGACCCACATAGGCTTTTAGGTCTGGCTTGACAGTGCAACTGTCGTTTGACCATATGTGATCAACAAAAAGAGAGCTTTCAAAGTCCTACTCAGAGAGGGGCTAATGCTCCTCCCACATGTTGTTTTCTTTAAGTAAAGGATTTGATTGGGCCAAATCTGTGTGCTTCCAATAAAAAGACTGCTTGCATTGCACTTTTTGGCTTGTGGCAAAGCTTATAGTCAATAGAGTAGGACTGTGTTGGCAATGATCATGGCTATAGATCCAATCTGTTTATAATGAAATGTTAGGATAAAAGCAGTAGGTCTGATATATTGAATATGAAACGCATATGTTAAAGTCAATAGGCATTTAACGGTGTATTGTTATTACTCTGAATTTAAGCCTATAGATAGGTCTTTTTCTGTTGCTATGTGAAATCTGATAGGTTAACTTAGTAGGCAAAGGTTTTGGTGTTGGTTAGCTCCTCTGATAAACCATAAGTATAAAAGATTTGTACTCTGTGAATCCTTCTTAAGCCATGCTAGGAGAGATAGTATTTTGTTTTGCCACTATAATTTTGAATACATTTGCAATTTTTTATAACTGTATGCCTGATAATTGCCTTGTGGTAAAGTTTACTCTGAGTACAGTCGGCATGAGTTGGTTATGCTGACAAGCCAATTATAACAGCTAAATGCTCGACTGGTGTGCAGGGAAATATTGTGAACGATGCCATCAGTCTTGCCTGTTTCATATGAAACATTCTTACAAAGGCAATAGGCCTTGCTTAGTTATTGTGATGAGCATATGGTAAAGCCAAAAGGATTCTAGCAGTGGTTGTTATCACGTTGTGTTACAGGCCGTAAAATGGTATTTGGTTACATATAATTTCACAGATTAGGTAAGGGTTTTAGTGTTGGCCACCCGGTCTGACAAATCCTGGAAGTAGAAGTCCACTGCGAGGATTCTTGTTAGGCCCTATTAAGAGGGATTGCATGTTGTTTTGCCAGCTGGAATTTTATACATATTTGCAATTTTATCAATGTATGTCTCATGGTTTTGGGCTTACGTGCACTTCAGAAGGCCTGAGTTGTAGGTAGTGTCAAGCCACTGCTAAAGTCTAAAGGCCTTATCGGTTCACTGGGGAATGTTATTTCAGATTCCTTAGGTGTGATCTATTTATAAAGACAAAACAAGTCAGCCTTAGTTACTTATCATGAAAAGCCTGTGTTAAAGGCAATAGATTTTAAAGGGCAGATTGTAATTACACTGTGCTAAAGCCTGTACGCAGGTATTTTGTTACACAGACTCTCGCAGATTACTGTATTAGACAAGGGTTTTGGTGTTAGTGAACCACCTGAACTCATCACGTGGAAGGACGATTTGCACTATTGTAATCCTTATTAGGCTCTATTAGTAGGGATTTTTATCGTGTTTTGACAACTGTATTTTGTACATTTTTTAAATTTGTTTACGGTCTACCTGATTGTTGCCTTGCGGGAAGGCTTATGAACCAGCGCAGGACGACTGAGTTGGTTATGGTGACAAGCCAATGAGAAAGGTTAAATTGTTTATAATGAAAAGTTATGACAAAGGCAGCAGGCCTGATATATTGATTGTGAAATGCATATGTTAAAGTCAATAAGCATTTTAGGGTAGATAGTTATTAGTCTGTATTAAAGCCTACAGATAGATCAGATAGATATTTTGTTAAATGGAATCTTACAGATTACCAGAGAAGGCAGGGGGTTTGGTGCTGATTATCCCTTCTTACAAACAATGAGTACAGAAGATTTGTACGGTTAGAATCCTTATTAGACCCTCTTAGGAGAGGTAGTATTTTGCTCTGCCAATTGCAATTTTGTATAGTATGCATTTTTATGACTGTTTACCCAATAGTTGTCTTGTGGGAAAACTTACAGATACAGGATACCTCGTTTGATTATGGTGATAAACCATTGTTAACAGCTAGAGGCCTGATTAGATCATTAGGAACAAATATTTCTGTTGCCATATGTCTGATCTATTTATTATGATAAGCTATGATAGATTCATTAGGCCAGACATATTGATTGTGAAAAGCACGTTAAAATCAATCTGCATTTAAACGTGGATTGTTATTTCTGTGTATTAAAGCCTATGGACAGATATTTTATTACATGAAATATCACAGATTACCTTTGTAGGGAATGCTTTTGGTGTTGTTTACTGCCGCTGACCAACCCTAGGGGGAGAAGATTTGCACTGTAATAATTATTGCTAGAATCTTGTTTTAGCTCTCTGCAAGGATCTTGTAATTAAAAAAAAAATAATTGAATAATATACACATCCATATATAAATATCCACCTATATAGATACATAGGGGACATATGAGTCCACTATGTTCTGCCATTGGCCTGTCTGAGTGTCATTTAACTCTGCTTCCATCTATGACAGAGATCTGGATTGGATATTTTTCCCTTGTGAATGATTGCATTTTCTGACCACGTGTGTACATCCACCTGAAAATGATTGTGCTTCAGTGCCAGGGGTGTTTGGCCAGACTGGTAGTTTTGAATTTTCTGCTTTTGTAGTTCTCCTTTCATTTCTTTGCTTCTCCTCTTTTTATAGTAATGTTTCTTAAGAGGATACAGTCACTTGCTTGGCGTTTCTTTCATTTGCAGTGCGCCTCATCCCGAATGTCCAAAGTTCCTGCAGGAGAATTTCAGGAGTGTCCCGGACCGGGCTGGAGCAGAGTGCTCAAGATCTTGGAAACTGGTGCACAAAGATGAAGGGGGCCACTTCAAAATGCACTGCACAGGTGGACTTACAGGTAAGTCGGGTAGGTCTCCTTAGAGGGAGTAGTTCACAAGGGCCTGGGGACCATGGGGGAAGAGCTGGTTAATTGGGGCTGGGGCAGGTGGAGCCGGGTGCAGAGCGAGCAGGTCAGCCGGGCGGTGTGCGTCTTCAGGGTCCTCGCAGTCAGGAGCAGGCAACTTGGAGAGGCGATCTTGTGACAGCTAGGCTACTCAGGAAGTGGGTCTCGTGTGTCTCAACATCCCTCAATGGGTGCTTGCTTCTGGTGCTTTGGGAGTCCGGAGTGGACTCTTCTTCTTGGTTTTTACCATTGGGGGTCCAAGACCACGGGTATTGGTACGCTGTAGCTACAGTAGGTCCTGGTGCCTCCAAACTTGGTGGAGAGGCAGATCTGACCCTCAGGAGCTGTTGTACTTCTTTTGCTTTGGTGCTGCATTGAGGTCGTTAGGGTGCAGCAAGTCGACAAACTGGACTTCACAGGATTCGTGCCTGCGGTGTACCGGGGAGTGATACCTTCACTCCAAGGGAGCTTCTCAGAGATTTCTCGAAGGTTGTAGGAGCTCCGGGGTTCTTTGAGTCCTTGCAGGTTCAGGACGGCACAGCAGGCAGCGATTGTCGTGTCTTTGGAGCAGCTGGCAGGGTTTGGCGCTTTTTTCTTCCACAGCAGGGCTTCAGTTCTCGTGTACCGGGTCTTCTTTGTCCTGGTCTTCTTTGGTCCGATGAATCTGAGGTTCAGGTCTCTGGGAGCCACCTAAATACTGAATTTAGGGGTGTTAAAAAGGGAGACAGGTAATAGCCAATGGGCTATCTACATTTTTAGGGTGCCTACACCCTTTAGTGACCACTTCCTGAGGGAAGAGGCACTACCCTAGCCCTGATTGGAGGTTTTCTCACCGTCTCAAGATGGTGGAATTTCAGGAGAGAGGTTCACCTCGCCTGCCCCACCCTATGGGTGGTGCACGCTGAGGGGGGACCCTCCTCTCATCTAACTAGTTTTACCAGCTTTCCTCCCACCAAAAGTGGAGCAGGAAAGGGGGCTTGGACTCCCCCATTATCTGGGAGTTCCTGGGTTGGATTTCAAAGGCGGCATTGCCTTTGAAGCTTCCCACCCGGGAAGGCCATCGTGTCCTGGAGGAGGTGTGCAACAACCCAGCCAAGAGTAGGCATTGTTTCTGTCCTCTGAGAGCGCTGGCTCTCACCCCATGAGGTCAGAAACATGTCTGGTGGTGGAAGGCTGGTGAAAACTGGCCAGCGACCCCGCTAGTGTTTAGTTAGGTTTCAGGTGACACTTTTAAAGGGTCTCCTGTGTGAATTTATTAACACATCCAAACCTGGCATCAGTGAGGATTTATTAAGACAAGATGTTTTTTACCAAACATCTTAGAAATCAGTGAAGCCATCATGGAGCTAGGAAACCCGTGTTGACTAGTCTCCAGCCCATGTACTCTTTATGGCTTCCCTGTTCACTTACAACATCACAGAATGGACTGTACATTGTAGGGGCATATCTGCTCATGCTGACATAGTCCACAAATAGGATATAGTGCAACTTGCTTTAGGGCTAAAGGCCTGCAGTAGGGGTGACTTACCTATATCTTATGACGTGCAAGGGAGGCTGGGCACAAAGGGCTCTGTCGACTCTTCGGCTTTCCCTGCACCAAAACACGCAGCCTGCAATGGCAGATTTAATAGCATTGGTGAGGGGGCCCGTGGGCGACACAAGCAGTGCTGTAGCCCCAGAGGACCCTCTTCAGTACCCATGCCCTAGGTACCAGGGGTGCTACTTACTAGGGACTTACAGGGGTAGCTGAGTGGTTCTAATCATGGTAGAGTGTTTCGGAGAGAGATCTGATACTGGGAACCTGGTTAGCAGGGACCCAATGCACTTACAGGTCGAAATCATATCAGGCAAAAAGTGGGGGCTAACCATGCATATTGAGGCACTTTCCTACAATGGTTGTTTAACAGATATCTTTGCTATTGTTGTCTACATGATATGAGCCCTTTTAAGACAGGTGCAGGGCACAATTACAACGAATTAGTCTAACATTCCACCAGAAGTAGAACAACTGCCTTTCCTGAGCACTTCAAATGATTGTGAGGGTAATCCATGGCCACCTCTTGCTCCGTGGAGACCTCTGCACTTTGAGATAGTTAAGGGCCCTAACTTTGTTGTCCAGGGGGAATATACCTGCAGGGGTGAGGGGTCCTTGAAAAGTACAAATAGTCTTTTGGGACAGCACATCAGCAGCTGGCCCCAAGCACACACATGGAGGTCCAGCGGGGCAGCACCCGGATGTGTACTGCAGTGACAATTACCACCAGGAAGGGCCAGTGAGTGCTGGGAGGGCCCCGCTGCTAGTCCTGACCAAAGGCCTGGGACATCATGTGAAGGTCACGCAAGGTAAACAAATGACATGGTCCTGGCTCTGCCCTCTGAACCAGAGTGACTGCTAGTGACCTGGTGTGAGCCGCTTTTTCAGCTGCACAAGCAGCAGTTAGACAGTAAGTACCTGCGACTTGAAAGCTGGATGAGTGAAACTTTTAGCCTTCTGTTTGATGTACAAAATAATGATAAGAAATATAAAGTATTATAGAGCACGACTAATACCCAAACGTGGGTATCCAAGCATCATATACAGATGCACTATATAATGGATATGTCAAGGAACTTGGAACTATATAATCGGTATCATGGGAAGAAGGGTGCACATGTTACATTTAAAGGACTGTAAATTACAAGCAGGATACCTCCCAACTCACCATCACGCGAAGGAGGAAGGCCCAGGAGCAATGTGACCAGCTGAAAATATTTGCATGGGTTCTGACAACTGCATGACTTTGATCACACAATGTTATGAAAAATAAATATTTATACAGTATCACCATGCATGTCAATGTTGACATATTGCTAACATATATAATTGTCCATCGTATCCAGCAGGTTTAAGGTTGAATGGTGTGATATCAGGCTGTGCAAAGTGTTTATGCACAATTAACATATGTTTGCCTTTGCTCAGGGGAGGATCAGACAGGAACGTGATGTCACAAGTCTTGGTGTGATATAAGGCTGGCATGTGTACTTTTTGATGATTGTTCCCAGGGAGATCATGCCTGCCAAATAAAGGTTGTGCCGTATTTGTACCCCAAATGAACGATTTTCACCCACTATTCAACTCTAGGCAGAAACTAGTCGTATGCAAATCCGTCTCAGCCCTGCTCCAATAGGAATAGTTCAGCCGGATACAGATACAGATGTGTTTACTAGGACTAATCATTCGTAATAAACATACTAAATAGGTGGAGAAGGTATTGGAACTAGGCCTCACTGTGGCAAAGAAATGTGTAGCACTAAGTTGGATGTCCAAACAACTGCCCACATGGAAGGAATTGTACTGGAAATTTTTGAGGTAGGTAAGGGCTGAATGTAGGGTAAGTCACAGGGTGGTTACTAACGGAGTGGTACAGGGAGTAGGAATGGAATGGGATTTAGTAGAAGTCTGACTACAACAGGAAATCGGAGACCCTGAACCGGGACAAGATGTGGAGGGGACAGTTGATTAATGCTCTTAAGACATGTCTGTGATGCTGATCTGCTGTAATTTGATATGATATTACCAATTATGCGGTTTAAGTGATCCAACGTCATGTATGGATTTATATCTATGCGCACACTGTGTGACTCAAATCTCTCTGTTTAGGGGGGCAAGGAGGATGGGACAAGTTACTGAACTGTAATGTTTTTTGTTCTTAAAACCAACAAACATTTTTTAAACAGAAAAAAAAGAAAAAAAAAGGGAGTAGTTCAGCCAGAACACGTTGCCTACAGATGGGAATACAAACAATCCCAGACCAGTTTTGGCATAGTTAGGCCTGCCAGGGAGGTATAAGTTGTATCGAATGGCCTATTGAGCATAGGAGAATGTTTTGGCATACCCTTCGCACTTAGGGCCTCAACTAAAACAAGAACAAAGTGATGGATGAAATGCTTGAATTAATCTCAGCCACTTAGGACGCATCCCAGAACCATCGTTTTTCACCGACTATGAAATAAGTCTTCGTCCTGCTCCAAAGGGATCATTCCAGCCTGTAGGTGTGCGCAGATGTGGATCACGTGTTCACTGTGCCACAGGACTCAAGCTGGACTCACTGATGAGACATCAGTAGGTTGAAAACAGTCTATGGTTGCTCGTGTGCCCGCCTGAAGGAGACATGGTCTAACAGTTCCACCGAGAGACTTCCAATTGGAGAAGAACCAAAAGTGATTTGCATATGCCAAGTCTCTGTCTAGAGTGGCATTCATTCAAGCATTTCTTCCATCACCTCGTTGTTTGTTACTAGGATACCCCAATTTCAGGTCATCTGTCTGGTCTCTCAAACATTGCAGGCATCAATGAGGAGCCACATGCTGATGGTATTGTCCAAATGTGTGACCATCTAGAGTGAATGAGTAGGTAATTCTCGCTTATACTGTCATGCTCTTTTCTGGCAGTCTCCAAAGCTGCAATACATGCTGTACCTTAGCTACGTGTAGGGGTAACTGCTGCAATGGTTGCAAATCTTGAAGTGTGTTGTTAATCTTTTTTCGAGGGCCCGGCAGCTGCAGTTTGCTACTATCTTTGATGGGCTTTCACACCTATTTTTGTATTTACTACTCTAAGAATGGCTGCACATCTTGAAATGGTAAATTAGGTTAAAAAAATGGCTGCCATGTCATTACGCAAGCGCACATATAAGTGATTACTCTTTGGCAGTAGTTTTTTTTTGCCAGTGCTGTTCTGTATCAGTAAACACACATTGTATTCCCTTTTGCTAATGTAGAGCAGCTTCATCAAAAAACACTGTCAAAGCCAAAAGGTCTTGTAGCACCATCGACGGTCAGCCCTACTGGCTTAGCCAATGCTTGTTTCTTTATGTCCTACAGGTTGCGACTCTCTACCATGCTGACTTTCACGTGTCAGGGAGCTGCTGTCACATTGGCTGTCAGACACATAAGTGATCACAAGGTGGGAGGAGCTGCGGCCCACCAGCTGACTTTGGAACCGGAAACCAGGCTCGAATGCTGGCCTCGGCGCAACATCCAGTCATTGTGGGCAAGTCACTTAATATCCCAGCACCTAAACATGTCTGGCTCTCCAGACTCCTGGGAGGCGCTCTAATGGCCTTCAGCCAAGTTCACACTGTATATAGAACTACAATAATAAAGGTCTCCACCCTCCTCGGTGGCAGGTTTCTTCCTCTTGATGGTACTGACTCCATCTTGTGAGGATGTCACTAGAACACAGTGTGCAGCTGACGTGGAAGAGGCCGAGGCCTTGACAAAGGCATCTGTTTATGTGTTTGGACGTGTTATTGCTTTCTAATGCTTGTGAAGGGTGTAAGATATCTTCCCATATCTCCCATTCATAATGTTACACTACATATGATTGAATAATGTGATATTTAGGTTCTGAGATACGGGCATACTAATAGGCCATGCCACAATTTCTAGATGCAAGAACCTTCAAATTGTAAGGATTTATATGCAAAAATCTCAGTACAAAGTCCCATGCAAAATTTGAATATGCAAATTGAAAGAGGTATAAACTTGGCCTCATGTGATTTAACTGGAAATTGAAGTTGGTAACCTGTCGAGCCCAGAAGTACCAGGTACTTTTGGACTTGTTTTACCAGATTCCTGGGGTATTTAATACAGATAATGATCACCTGCTCTGCGCGGGCCTGTGCAAGCCAGGGGTACTGGATGGGTTGGGAGGGCCTGTCCGTCTGGGAGTGGTGAGAGGTCCACAGGGCTTGATGGAGTGGGCGGGGGCTCGGCTGAGTCTGTGCCTGCATTCTCTGCCCTCTCCCAGCCACGTGTTTCCTGGTATCAATCCACACAGGGACATGCTTCTATTGGTGCAGCTCGTGCAGTGGCACCAGGACCCAGAGACATGAGGAGCCCACGGAACCCTGATTATTCATGTACTTTATAATTCAAACAGCAGCCAGAGGGGGGCCTTTCCTTCCTTGCACTAGGGCCAACTACACACTGGTTTCCCGATCCACACCAGGTAAAACGGGCCCTGTATTTCCAGACCCGGAAATGTTAGTTCTGAAAGCAGCAGACGCCTTGGAGTCTCCCAGAGCTGCGCCACCCCGTGCTCGCCTCTCCGGGCAACTCGTAATGGAGGCCACATGGGGGTGTAATGTTAGGCATGAGTAATACTGCAGTGATTTTTTTGTAAACAAAGTAAGGTCCTTGTAGGTAATCAGTCCAGTAGCCAGCAGTGTAGATTATGTAGTTTATTCAGTTACAGGTAAGATGGTACAGGCCCCACCGGGAGCAGCATCCTGCTGCTCAGCCCCACTCTTTCCAACTGACCACTCATCCAAACCATGCACTCATGAACATTCTATTACATCACACTCACACAGGCTGAGCAGCAAGGAACTAGTAGACACAGGATGTAACAGATTTATTTGTCGTTTGAAGAAAACAGCAGCATTGGCTGGACAAGCGCTGCCTCCCGCCTAAACCTCCCCGTCACCCTGTACAAACGCGTCCTGCATTCGGGCTATTATTAGCAAATTAATGACCCAGACCCAGTAAGTAGCGCAGTCACCGAGAGGTCTCGTGCCAAGTTACGACAGCTTCACCATTTTTAGTGAACTGTACTTGACTTCATATGCTTAAACTACAAGTTCCAGAATGCAAAGTGGTTTGCCTTAAAACGCGAAGGCTTCCAGCAGGCGCTGTCACAGGAGTTCACTAGGCAGGGTTTACCCACGTTGCCCACCTTTGAGCACTAACCCTGCCATCGAAGTTTGACTTGGGGTCATGTTGGGGCGGGGTGACAGGGCGAGGGGGGTCTAGCCTAGAAGTTCTCTTCCCCTCTCGCCACCATCGGCGGGTTCACCATCCCTCCCCCTGGTGTGCGTGCCTGGAGAGGCGCTGCTTTTATGGATAGCGCCTTTGCCCTCCAGTGAGCTAGGGGAGATCACGAGGGAGGGCAGTACGGAACCGGATGGGCAGGTCTCGGCAGAGTGTACCCGCAGCATTCCTTTACCCAAGGCGGGCCCGGGTGTGTCTGTCACAGTCTCACCCTGGCACCTGCAACAATGGGTTGTTCCTGTTTGTTAAACTGTCCTGACACTGGAACATGGAACCTGCCAGCCACTTTACAGATTTATACTGACTGTTACTGCAGAGCAGACACAACTCTACAGGTCTCCAGCTTTTCTCTGACTGCCACAACGTTTACTGCCCTCTTGCGATAGCAGTTCTGCTGAGAAGTGCATGTGCTGCGTTACTTAAAAACAAAACGTAACACTACTGATGAAAAGTTCTGGTACTGTCCTATTAAAAGTACTACTGTCCTGCTAAAGTCCTAATACGGTCGTTTTCAAAATACAGCTGTCCCACTGAAAGTCCTAATACGGTCCCATTAAAAATACTGCTGTCCTACTGAAGTCCTAATACCGTCCAATTAAATGTTCTACTGTCCTGCTGAAAGTGCTGGTGCATTCCCATTTATAATACTGCTGATCTGCTGAAAGTACTGTTGTGAAGTATTGCTGCCCTACTGAAAGTGCTGGTACTGTCCCTATTGTAGTATTGCTGTCCTACTGAAAGTGCTGGTAGTGTCCAATTCAAAGTTTTGCTGTCCTACTGAAAGTGGCGGTACTGTCCCTATTGTAGTATTGCTGTCCTGCCGAAAGGGCTGGCACTTTCCCATTCGAAGTATTACTGGCTTGCTGACAGTACTGGCACTGTCCCATTCAAAGTACCGCTTTCCTGCTGAAAGTGATAGTACATTCCCATTTAAAATAACGCTGACAGCCTAAAAGTGCTGCTGTCCTTCTAAAAGTACTGGTACTGTCGCTATCAAAGTACTGCTATGCTGTTGAAAGTGCTGGTACTGTCCAATTTGAAGTGCTGTTGTCCTGCTGAAATGTCCCATGAAAAGTACTGAAAACAGATGAGATCCTTTCCATATTTTTTTTATAGATTCGAAGAGGATACCACAACTAAATCCGCTTTCAGCCAAGCCGGGACACGCCCCCTCACAAGGCCTCACTAAATAAAGATGTTCTTACGGATTTGTATGAACTGTGACACCCTTGTGAAAATTCCTTGGCTGAAATATGTTAAAATTGTCCTGAGTGAGCTCGGCAGATCCAAGTTTTTCCATAATCCTCCTTCCGCATGCATGAATGAATAAATAAAAACATTTATAGCTAAGTTAATAAAAACCATTACCACACAGACACAAAAGAACTATCACAATATGACCCCCATTCTCATATTAAAAAAACAAATTGATTGCTCAAAAACCTTGATCAGTTTAAATACATGTAAAAAAATAACTTTGTGTTCTGCCCACTCAGTTCTAAAATTCGATTTTAGTTCATAAAAAGATTGTGCAAAATGGACCATATAAAACGCTGCAGTACTTTCAGGGTAGTCCATAATATAAAGGTATCCATCGGGCACTTCTGGCAGTCCCAGCTGCAGACCGCCCACTCAAGCACAACCTGGACATTTGGGATCCTCAGGTGGTCGGTGAAGACCGAGCCATCCATCACGACTGTCCTTCTGCATGTAAGGCTGAGAAATCTTGGCTAAGTCCATCAGGAGTTATATTCGTACTCTGTCTGTTGACCCTATTTGAAATGGAATTTGGTGCCTGAGAGGGAGACCTTCTGTTAATATTTAGACTCACCCCAACACATCATCAATTGTGTTTCCCTGTGAGCTAATTCAGTACTGAATCCGTTTGCTCTTGTCCTTGTGATGAGTTTTCTGATCAAACACTGTTACATTTTATGTCTTTCTGCAAATTCTATATACATTTTACTAATAACTTTTTACCCAATTTTAAGAAAGAATAACACTTGCCATTGCACTGGGCTGCCTTCACAAGCTTCTTGACTTTGAAGTATGTTCCTTAGTTCTGAGATTCATAAAATCTGCATTATACAACGGAATATTGCGTTGTTTTAAATCTTGTGCTATGTATAAAGTACTGTTTCTCTTAAGATTCGATCTTTTCTACACTAATGAAATACTGTGTTATGTTGTTATCATGCACCTTTGCTCTTATGATTTTTCTTTTGTAATTCAATTAAGTATTTCTTGATTTGACTTTAGAAGGCTCTGCTTTCTCCAAGGAATGATTAGCCGGGAACTAAATCTTTTGGGCAGCGGCGTCACTAGGGTTGGTGTCACCCAGTGCGGTAAATCATGGTGTCACCCCCTCACGACTTACCCCATGACACCATCACATGGGGTGACACCTTTCCCAAATGAGACTATTTAGTAAATAGTCTCATTTGGGAAAGGTGTCACCCCATGTGATGGTGTCACCCGGTGCGGTCCGCACCCCCCGCACCCTCCTAGTGACGCCACTGCTTTTGGGCATGCCAAAACAGTAGACAAAGATGAATTCTCGCCCAGTAAATTGTAGGTCCTTGGATTTCTAGTCACATCCTGGCAGGTGCCTCCTTCTTCCTTGCTAAGTTGGAAATCAACGTCTGAGGCTGCACTATCCCATCCTTTGGTAAAAACCACCTTCCAAGATCATTTCCGAACCTAGCTCCTATAAATGTCAGGTCTTTCGATGGATGACGATGAAACTTGGGAACATTCAGCTTGAATCCTAGATAATTCAAATTTGATTTTGTTAGGGCCTAGGATTGTATTGCCTCCTCCAGTGCTGATGTTTGGAGCAAGCAGTCGTCCAGGTATGGAAACACTTTAGTGGACTAAATATGTAGATAAGCAACAACTGAAGCCACTACTTGTGTGAATTCTCTGAGTGCTAATTTCAAACAAAATGGGAATACAGTGAATTGACAGTGAAGACTTCCTGTGCAAACCTCAGATATTTCTGGTGATGTCTACTTTATAGGTATGTTCAAATATGCATACATGAGGTCGATAGTGATCAAAAAATGATTCAATGGGATCAAAGGAGTACTTCTCTGCAGGCTTTCCATCTTGAATTGGATATCTTGAAGAAAACTGCTCACCTTCTTGAGGTCTATGATAAGTTGACAACCCTCTGAAATCTTTGGGACCAGAAAAACAACAGACTAGGTTCCCATTTCTTTTTCCGTCACTGGAACTAGAATGATTGCTCTTTTCTGTAGCCCAGGTGTGACACCTTGCAAAAGTGCCTTCTAGATCTGACATTTTGGCACAGGCGTTGCAATGGTCCCTGAAGATAGAGGCTGTGATAGAAACTTTATCTGGTAACCATTTCTGATTACATGCAACACCTCTTTGCCTGATGTTATTTTTTGTCACTCAGAATAAAAACGAATGAATTAGACCTCCAACCTGACTATTGTCTTATCGTATGCTGATTTAATCAGGATCTCTGCTCTTTATTGCTTGATTCTTGTTTCTTTTTCTTAACTTAATGAAATGATGAAGATTTCCCTTGGAGCTTGGGCCCTTAGTCCAGATACTGCTGCCTTCCCGATGGCTGTCTTAGTAAAAATGTTGACTTTGACGATCCACTGAATTTTGATGGCTACCATCTGAAAGATAAAGAATGTTTCCTTTCTTTAAAAAAGCAGTGAAGCTTGTCTTCCAACTCATGGCCAAACAAAAGACCACCCTCAACTGACACCTTTAAAGCTGTAGCTCTCTGGGTAGCATCTGTCAAGCAGGCTTTCAGGCAGGCCCAACTCAGCAAGGACCTCACCCCTTCCTTCCTCATCAGAGACCGGAAGCAAAACAGGAGGGTGCAGGGAATGCCGGCCCCTTTTAGGGCACTCAATAGGGTGGGCGGGGCTTACATTTTCAGCACTGGTATTTAGTTCCTATCTAAGAGGTGGGATCCTGCTCAAAGGTAATGATTGGGACGAGGACAAGGGATGGAAAAGAAATTACATATTGTCAGTGAAGGGAAGAAGTGGCAAAAACAATCTCTGGTCAACGGAGCAAAGAGATACTTTTTTACTTTTCTTTTGGTAACAGTAAAGAACATTCTAGAGTAGACTAGCTTGAGGATCCAAAGAGCGGTGAGAAACTAGGAGTGTTAAGAGTAGGAAAAAAGTAATGTGCCATGGAGAGGATATGAGGGGTGCGTGCTGCACTCCACTGTGGGCACCTGTTTACGCCTGGAATTGTAGGAGTGTGCGAAGTTGTGACATCAAATGCTTCGCAACTTTCCCTTTTTCCTTTTTTTAAACTTCTGCAGGTGAGGGTGGTGTAGTTTAAAAAGAAAAAGGGAAAACATTCCCTCTAGTCCTCAAGGCCATGAGCGTGGGCTGCAATTTGGCAATAATACAGCATCCATTCTGTTGGACTTGGCCCTTTTTGCAGGGTCATCCCTGAACTTTTTGCCTTCTTCCTGTATTTTCTCTGACCTGTTTTTGTTGGTTTTATGACTCTGGGCACTTTACCACTGCTGATCAGTGCTAAAGTGCATATGCTCTCCCTATTGTAAAGTGGTATTGATTAGTGACTCCATGATTGGGTTATTTGATTTACTTGTCAGACCCTAGTACAGTGCACCATGTGTGCCCAGGGCTTGTAAATCAAATGCTGCTGGTGGGCTTGCAGAACTGGTTGTGCCACCCACAGAAGCAGCTTGTAAAGTGTCTCTCAGGCCTGCCATTGCAGAGCCTGTGTGCAGTCTGTGGCTGCCATGTCGACTTGGCAAGTGCACCCACTTGCCAGTCCCTAAACCTTCCCTTATCTTCATAACAGACACCCCTAAGGTAGGCCCAAGGGCAGGGTGCATTGTAAGTATAAGGTAGGACATGCCCTGGTGTGTGTGGCATGTCCTAATAGTGAATTACAGCCATTTTCGTTTTTCACTATTACAAGGCTACCTGTTCCCCATAGGCCAGAATGGGCAGTTTGATTATAACATCCTATAATCCTAACTGACCCAGGGAACATGGTAGAAATTCGAGTTTAGTATGCCTGAACTCAGAATGATAAAATACATCTTTTAGTAAAGTTGGTTTTAACATTCTGTGTTTGAAAATACCACTTTTAGAAAGTAGGTATTTTCTTGCCTAACTGTCCAAGCCTGCCTCTGCTAGGTTGTGTATTCCATGTCTGGTTTGTGAGTGACAGGGGCTGGGGGGATTCCAGGAGACAGGGTGAGTCAGCACAGGGCTGAATAGACCTATCTGCATGTAGAGTGGTGGGAGGAGTTGCACCTGGGTCTGAATAGGGCTGTGCCTGCCTTCCACAATGCTGACTCCACCTCCTGTGGTGCGTCTGATGTCCCTGGCCCACCCTGCCAAAGGAAAGAAGGAGTCCTGTAAACAAAGTGCTCCAGGACTGCACAGAACTGGTTTGGACTAGGTACAGGCCCCTCTGCCTTCAGAGGACAAAGGGTTTTGCAGTATAAATATGGGGACCCAGACCCCAAGACTTTAGATCACTTCTGGAACAACAAGACGAACCTCTGCCAAGGAGAAGAACCAAAGGAAGCTGTAGGAGTTGGACTGCCCCCCTGCCAGTGTGCTGTGTTGCTGGGTTGGCCTACAGTGGTGTCTTCAGTGACAAGGAGAGGAGAAGGAACTTTTAAAGAACTTTCATCATCTTGCAGAATATTACTCCAAGGGCTTGAACTTGTGCTTGCCTCCTGCTGAAGTCTCAGGGACAAAAGACTTCACCACCAGCTCCCCTCTGAATTCCCTTGCTGGGAATTCTATCTGCAGAAGCCTGCGTGTCGCTGGGAGCTGGAAGCGTGACTCAACGAGAAGAAGTGTGTCGCAGTCGCAGCTGTTGCCGTCGCATCGCCGCCGCAGAGGTCGCCGCCGCATCACCAGAGAAGCGATCCTTCGTCAAAGCTGTTACCCGACGCATCACCGGAGAAGCGTGTCGCTGTCGCAGAGGTCGCCGGCGCATCACCGGAGAAGCGTGTCGCAGGGCCTGTCACGGCTCCAAAGTTACAGAGTCGCCGCACGGCCGCCGGGCGTGCACTTATCATCTTCACGTCGTCGCATCAAGGGCGCCATCTTATCGCATCGCACCGGATTGTCGCATCGCATCGAAGCGCCATCTTGCCGCATCGCAACCGGAACGCAGTACGAGAATCAATGCATCACCTCCTCTCTGGTAAGGACCAAGACGCATCCCCTACTCTGCGCAAGCATTGAAGCGCGACGCATCGTCTCCCCCAAAGCAAGGAACCGACGCATCTCCATCCCTGCGAACCCTTTTGTGAGAACTTTGTCGCATTTACCATCAACTTGTACTAAGTTACTTCTACCATCTTTAAGTCTATTTTGAGTACAGTATTGTGGATTTTTGTCGTTTGTGGTCTTGTGTTAAGTCTATATAAAGAATACTTATTTTTATAAAACCTGTGTGGTATCCATCTGTAGTGTTTTCACTGTATTACTGTATGTGTTCACAAATGCTTAACACACTGCCTCTGAGATAAGCCTGTCTGCTCGTGCCAAGCTACCAAGGGGTGAGCAGGGGTTATCCAGTAGTGTAACTCCCTTGCCCTGACGTAGAAGCAAGGGTCCCTATTTGGTCAAAGGTACCTACCTCTGCCAACTAGAGACCGCCAGTTCTAACATTGGTGGTCAGCGGTGGGGATTCTGGACTTGCATTTGTGACTCATATACAGTGATTGGTGTACACTACTAGTGAGTGCAGACCAAACGCAACCACATACCTTTTTGGTAGAATTTCTTTTCTCCTTGGACTGTTATTTTTTCTGAGAACTGCCAATTCTTACTACCATGAGCCGACCAGCATCTGTTGCATCTATGGATCTAGATTTTGAGGAAGAGAGGATGGAAACCTGCAATGTGAAACAGCTAAAGCGCTTTTGCAAAAAATCTAAAGTTGCTACCCAAGGCATTGCCAAAAAGGATGAATACCAAAAGGCGCTGAGGGCCTGGGTGGAAGCAAGAAATACCCCTGAACTGGTGGTGGAGCCAGTTGGGGATGCAGAGGGGCAATATTTGGAATTCAGTGGGCCCCGGTGCCCTGCTGCTGATAGCTGCACACCCAAAGGTGAGGCAAACAGGAAGATATAGAATGGAGAGGGCAAGGTGGTCGGGGAAATAAGGACACTTAAGGGTTAAATAGATTCCAAGCATTTATTGGAAGAGAGTCGGGCAAGTTATATTCAGGGTCACTGGAATTATGTGATTTTGTGGATTTGGCATTTTCCGCATAATTATGGATTTGTTGCATTTGTCACATGACCTATAATCTACTTCATAATCTGCAGATTTAACAAAAAAAATTGTTTCTAGCTCAAACCGATCAAAAGTTACTAAAAATGCTGCAATGCTTGTTGCATCGCAGAGGAAGGCACTTTGCAAAGTTTGAGTGTTCATCTTTCTGCTGCTTATTTCTGTATTTGGTTGTTAATCTGCACTAATGGGGTTGAACCTATGCCCACAAAATGTTAAGAAGTTAAAAATAACAAAAAAAATTAGGTTGTGCGCCTTCATGCTAGCGGAACCCCTTCAGGCACTCGCCCAGAAGGAAGCATCAATTGCGTAAGGGCAGCTCTCCAGTGCAGGGTGGAGGTGTGAACAGGCCCCTGCTGTCCTACTTTGGGCTGCCGCGGTGTCTCCGCCACAAGGAACGGGGTGCACGTCGGCGATAATTACATCTTACGATGAAATTGTATTTGTTTGAAGTTTAGGCGTCAGACCACTTCCGTACACTGCCAGATCCGCAAATGAGGGGGAAACAAGAACTACCCTGTCCCTGCCCCAACCCCTGCGTTGTGCGTTCGCTTGATCCCTCAGGTTCAATCTCTCTATTTCAAAAGTAAGCAAAATGCCACACATGAAGTGTATGGATGTCATGCAGTGTAACCTTTATTCGGCACAAACATAGGGGCATATTCACAAGGAGCTATCGCCGAATTAATGGCACATTATCGCAGCCAAAGTCGTGATAAATTTACCCCCCCATTCACAAGCCGGTGTAAACAGCCCACAGCACCAGTTTACCCGCGAAAGCAGCCGCAAAAAGCATCGCCACAGAGGACCCCCGCAAATATCGCTAATGAGATGCAGAGTAGGCGTTCCCGTGACAAAAGCCGAGACAACAGCACACCTCAACATTCACAACGACCAGCCACATCCGCGATAAAAACACAAAACAGGCGATAAGACGCGTTAGCACCAGGAAATCTACACCTGCTCTGACCTGGTGTAAAGTCGGATGGCAGCCAGCACCACAAAAGGGAGCACAGCCCAGGGCCACATCCGAAGGGCAACATCCATCACGCGGCCCGGACACCCTAGAGGGCCACAACACCCACCTCCACCACCCCAGGACCCCAACCCACACCCGGAGCACCCTCCCCCCCCCCCGGACCACCACAGACGCAGCGCAGACAAAGACAGCTGAACCCCAGGAAACGTACCAGCCGCACAGACCCAACATCTGACAATGTCACCACCCACTACAGGCTGAAAGGGACAACCAACCCACACATCCTGACCATCATCGCCTAACAGGCCTACGGCACCAACACAGCGGACAACCAAAATCCCACCCCACACAAAGCTGATGGCGTGGCTGCACCTGTTGGCCCCTGGGACCCCCCAACCAACACCCGCCAGAGTCGGAGGAGTCTCACAGCCAGATCCAAGTCCCCCGCACCTGTCCTGGACATCACCATCACCCTGGTACCCCAGTCCCCATACGTACAACACAATGCGCAGGATCCGCTGGACAGTGGAGACCAAGCAAGGACCATATGCCCAAGCAGGATGCACGCACGTGTTGGGGGCAATACACAGCACACATGTACTACCTGTGCCCCCTGGTGACACAGCACACAATCACCGAAACAGGAAGCACACGTCTCACACCAATGTGCAGGCAACAACAGAACACCGTGGAACCCCCAACAATGTCGCCTACAAATACACAGCCAGTGTGCATGATACGTTCATCCTCCGACAGTCCATCAACAACCAGCGTTCCCAGGATGGCAACAAGGGAAATGCACAGCCCCTTAGCAATATGCAAATGAACACCCCACACACCTCAACTCCACAACCATGCAACTCACAACGCTGGCAATGCACATATCACAAAATCACATACAACAGGCACAACAATATGCCCACCCACCAGACACGACAGAACAACTTACAATGTCCACATGGGCAAGCCCTGAACATGAGCCAGCAACGGCATGTCACCTCAGCCACATAATAGCTGAATGTGGGGAGAGGTGGCAACCAGGCATGTGTGAAGGATGCAGTAGAACCATGATTGGGAAAGTACACAATGCCAAGAGTGCCGGAGATGTGCTGGACACCTCGCAGTATGCAGAGCACACCCATATCCATGGCGACATACACCGCTTGTGTATGGAGTGTAGTGGACAGTGGACGCCACCATGTCACCCCAACCAGTGGGGGACCTCGCGGAAATGTTGCCTGTTACGCCCCCCCTAAACGTCAGCGGAGTGGGATGGCCCGGCGTATGCCACGCCAGCATAGGGGTGTGAATAAAAAGCATGTAGGCCTGGGTGTGGTCCTCTTCCGGAAAGACCCACGTCTCTGCCAGGGCGGCGCCTCCCACCTCGCCGCGAGGCCGACGCATCCTTGTGAGCGGAGTTGCCTGCGATGCCGTGCGCCTGCCAGACCCCGGCACGCTGGACCACGAACCCGTCAGGCCAGCCCCTGCGCAGCCAGGCCACACTGACCACCTGCCAACACCGGCGTGTGTCAAGGAGGGCCCACCACATGCCGGCGCAAGCCCCAAGCCCGAGGCCCGAGACCTTGGCAGCCACATCAGACCATCACGGCCTCCACGACACAGGCCCGCTTTATTCCTTTTTTGTTGACGTACTCCACTTCTGCCCCCGGCCTACACTTCAGACCAGTAGGTCCCATATGTGAAACTGTGTCCTGAGTCATGAATGGCAGTGACCCCAAATCCGGGCCAGGGGCCACAGCACCAGACCCCCCCGACCAGTGAGGCATAGTTCCATATGGGCATCTTGCGACACGTGGTGCCACTAACCCTGTTCAACGCCAGCCTGCTACACGTGGTGCCACTAACCCTGTTCAACCCCAGCCTGCTACACGTGGTGCCACTAACCCTGTTCATCGCCAGCCTGCTACACGTGGTGCCACTGACCCTGTTCAATGCCAGCCGGCTACACGTGGATGAGGGACCAGGACTACCCTGCTGACCAGTAGGTCACACATCCAGCACCTAGTCGCAAAGCACGAATGGCGGAGTCCACACCAGTGGTTGCACGGAGAGGTGTAAGAGGAAGATGCGGCTCAGTCCGGACGAATGCCGGGTCACATACACGGAGGTGACCTTAACACGTGGTGCCACTGAACCTGAACTACGCAGGCCGGTGGGGCCATCCAACCTATGCCGGAGACACCCGGTGAATGGGCCATTGTTAGACTTGGCATCTTTTGGCGTGTTTCCCCTGACTTTTTGCTTTCTGACCTCCCGGTTTTGACTCTGTTTTTGCTGGTGTGATGATTCTGCGCACTTTCCTCACTGCGGTCCAGTGGGAAAGTGCAAGTGCTCCTGTATAAAATGTGTTATGGATTGGTGTTTCCATGATTGGCCTATTTGGTTTATGTGTCAGTCCCTTGTAAAGTGCACTGCGAGTGCCAGGGCCTATAGACCAAGTGCTGTTGGTGGGCTGCAGCACTGGATTGTGCCACCCACGCAAACAGCCCGTAAAGTGTGACTCGGGCCTGCCATCGCAGAGCCTGTGCGCAGCCTGGGGCTGCCATGACGACTTGGCAAGTGAACACACTTGCAAGTCCCTAAACCTTCCCTTTGCTACATGTTAGTCACCCCTAAGGTAGGCCCAAGGTACCCCTGTGGGCAGGGTGCGTTGTACGCGAAAGGTAGGACATGCCCTGGTGTGTGCGGCATGTCCTGATAGTGAATTACAGCCTAGTTCGTTTTTCACTATTGCAAGGCTACCTGTTCCCCCTAGGCCAGAACGGGCAGTGTTGATTATTACAGTTTATAATCCTAACTGACCCCGGGAACATGGTAGAAATTCGAGTTTCAGTATGCCTGGACTCAGAATGATAAAATGCAGCTTTTAGTGAAGTTGGTTTTAACATTCTGTGTTTGAAAATACCACTTTTAGAAAGTGGGTATTTTCTTGTCTAACCATCCAAGCCTGCCTCTGCGAGGTTGTGTATTCCGTGTCTGGAGTGTGAGTGACAGGGGCTGGGGGATGCCAGGAGACAGGGTGAGTCAGCGCAGGGCTGAATAGCCAGATCGACCTGTAGATGGGTGGGAGGGGTCGCACCTGGGCCCTGAATAGGACAGTGCCTTCCCTCCACAATGCTGGCTCCACCTCCTGGGGTGCGTCTGATGTCCCTGGCCCACTCACTGAAAGAAGGGACGGAGACTTGTCAACAAAGTGCTCCAGAACTGGTTTGGACTAGGCAAAGGCCTCTCTGCCTTCAGAGAACAAAGGAATTTGGGATATAAATATTGGGGCCCTGACCCCATGAATTTAGATCTCGCTGGAATCAAGGAACCTGCCAAGACGAAGAGCTGGAAGAGCTGCCAGGAGGAGTACTGCCCCTTTGCTGTGTTGTTGCTTTGTTGGGTTGGCCTGCAGCTGCTGCTTCTGCCTTGGGCAGTGAAAGGAAGGAACTTTCTACAAACTTGTGCTGAGTATCTCCAAGGGCCTGGAACCGAGCTGGCCTCCTGTTAAGAAGTCTCAGGGACTACAAAGACTTCACAAGCCTCTGGGTACCGCTTCTGGAACGCTGTTTCAGTTGCCACAGAGGAAGGGAACTGCAACCGACTCCGTCAACCGAATCCATCCCTGGGCGGTGACCTGTTTGCACCGCAGACCGCATCGCCCCGCTTCGCATCGCAACCCTGGTCTCACCGTGGGCGACGTCCGACGCCGCCAACATCGAGCCGCTGCTTGCACCGTGACCTGTGGGCACCGCAGTTCGCATCGCATCGCTTCACTGAACAAACCGGACCCGACCGACGCGGTCGCTGCAACTGGCTCAAGAGTCGTGACCGCACCGCATTTGGGGCACCGCTCGCACGTCTGCGACGCACTGCTCCGACTCGCACCGCTGTCCGACGCCAGCTCCCGCACTCCGGCTAGGTCGCCTGCATCGCAACCTGTCAGCACCGCATCGAGCATCGTCTCACCCTGCATCGCACGCCTTGGACTCACCGACTCCGTCTGCACGATGCTCATCGAGCCGCTGCCTGCACCGCGGGACACCGCACCTTGCATCGCTCCGTCTTGCACCGCAACCGCGACGAACGCCGACCGGCTCGTACACTCCGTACCAGCCACAACGAGAAAGGTACTGTAACCGAGTCTGTTCATAACTCTGCTGGCCCGTATCGACGCGGTCGGCTGGAACTGTTAGACTCTGTGGTTTTCAGCATCGCGGTAGGCTCGGACGGAGCTACTGACTCGTACGAACTTTGTTTTTGGACTATTCCTGCAAAGAAGAAGTTACCTTATCAAGCATTCATTTTTAAAGTATAGTATTGTGGATTGTTGTCGTAATTGGTCTTGTCTTGAGTATATAAAATATTGGTTATTTTTCTAAACTGGTGTGGTGTCCGTTTGTAGTGCTTACACTGTATTACTGTTGGTTATGTGCAAATGCTTTACACACTGCCTCTGAATTAAGCCTGACTGCTCGTGCCAAGCTACCACGAGGGTGAGCAGGGGTTACTTCACGAGTGTAACAACCCTTACCCTGACTAGGAAGAAGGGTCCCTACTTGGACAAAGGTGCAAGCCCTTGCCAACTAGAGATCCCATTTCTAACAGCCATGCTGACCGCTGCCTCAGGCCTACACCACGGTCAGGTAGGTCACACATTTGGAACTGAGTCTTGATTACAACATGGCAGTGAACATTATTTAAGGCAGAGAACAATTCACAATACACCCTCCGATGTGGTGGCAACAAGTCTGTGCATGGCATCACAACCACACGTGTCCGTGGGCCTACGCGGACCACTGCCCTCGGCCTACGCTGCGCACGAGTGGGATCACAGATTTGGAACTGAACATCGGTAGAATACATTTCTTCGCACGCATGGAGGGGCGTAAGAGGATGACACGTTGCAGTCCGGAGGGAACAGGATCAGCGTCACGGAGGTGATTGAGCACTACTGACAACTGCCACTGTGTCACTAACTCTGTGCCTCGCGAGCCAACGACCCGTGGCTGTGGGCCACTGCTGACCGCTGCCTCCGGCCTACACTGCGGTCCAGTAGGTCACAGAGCCTTGATTTGGCATTCTTGGACTTCACATATGTGTACCGGCATCATCGCAGACTGCATCCCCTCACAGCACCTGTGCCACTAAGTTTGTTCCCCGACATTCATGGACACTCACTGGTCGTACATTGGTGGCGTTTGAGTCTATGGACTAGGGGCTAGTTTTCATCCTCATGTAGCTGATCCCGAATTGTTGGTGCAAACGAGGGTTGCGCTTTCCACTCCTCCGTTTGCTGCTTCCAGATAACATCACACCTTCCGCATCATGCCCTGGAGGACACCTTCCACTGTCCCCCGAAACCCTCCGCAACATACACCTCGGACATTGATGGGGACCCGCTCAGGTCGCATGGCCCATCTGACTGCACCGCAAGTCACCGTCCCGTGGCTGGGTGCCTTTGCCGGCCGCAGTGCATCCGGGGCCACTAACTCTGTGCTGCTCAGGCCTGGGACCCCTTCTTCTGAGACAGTGAATGGCCTCTATAGCAATGGTCTTGGGGTCATCAACGCCATGTGTCTGTGGCCCTGCGCTGTCCGCCTCCTCCGGCCCCAACTGCGGGCGACCAGGGCCCACACATAGCATTGGGTCTTGACCGGCCCGGAAGTCGCATCACCGCAGGAGGCACACGCCACCACCGCAAGGACCACCTCCAACCGCTATCTGCCAGAGTTGAAAGGGTGGTCCTGACAGACCTACGGAGTTGCTCAGACCTGTCGTGGATGCCATCATCGGCCTGATACCCTGCTCAGCACTCCAGGTGCCAGTGACTCAGTGCACCGCAAGCCATTGTCCGTTACTGATTGAGTTTTGTGCTGTTGTGAGGTTGCGCAGCAATGTCACCTCATGCAGTGGGGAAGACCTGGGACCATGAGGAGGAGGATGTGTCAAGTGTGCGGACGGGAGAAGGCACAGACAATGGGAGGGCAGGTGGCAACAGCCCCAAGGCAGGAATGCAGACTGGTGGCGGTAGTCAAGCTACACACCCGGATCTAATACTGGGTATTGCGCTGTGGACTGCGGACGCAACTGTCACCTCAGGCAGTGTGGGAGACCTGGGACGCTGATGAGGAAGTTGATGCAGGTGTAACACACCCCACTGCATCTGCATCAGGACTAACCCGAAGGGACACAATCCTAGCAATTTCTTCACATGAGAGGGCTCTTCTCTAGTGCCCCTACCTCAGTGTACTGCAACTCATGGAACTTCCAGACTGAATATTGGGTGACCTCTGTCCTTACTCCGGATCCCTCCATGTTGCTCTGCAGTTGACTCTTTTATGCTGGTGTTTTCTGTTTCCATTACACTGGTGTCCACTGTTCAAGTTGTTGGCAGCACCAAGCACTCCGTGCGGGCTGGCTTATACTCACCCCACACACATCCAGCACAGGCGTCACTGTACATGTGGCCCTGCCAATAAAGGGGCCAGGCGCACGTGCCCGTAGCCAGTTCAACATGATATGTGCATGTGTCTCTGTGGAGGTGTGGGTCTCCTTTGTGGGGTGTAGGTGGTCCCTGAAGGGTATTGGACACCCACGTATGTGTTCTACTTCGCATTCCATGGGTTAGGCAACACCCTCACCTGTTGGGCCACCTCCTTTTGGCGTTCTGCCACCTGGCATTGGGGTGCCATGTGTGGGTGGGTGAAGTGTTGTGAGGCAGCCGTGATCGCGGGTGCTTCATGCTGTGTGGTCTGTTGCAGGGGCTGGGTTCTCTTCTGAGTAGCTTGTGTGCCCTGGTCCTGGTGGTGGGTTGTGTGGGATGTCCATGGGCTGTTGTAGGGCGTCGGTGTCGGGGGTGTGGTGTTCGTCTTGGGCATCACTGATGGGTTGTCTGTTCTGACCTGCTGGAGGTGTTGTTTGTCCCTCTGCATTGTGAAGGGGAGGTGCATGTTGGCATTGTGTTGGCGCCTTGTTCTTGTCGACATGCAGACTGTGTGACAATGTACAGTGTGACTGTTTGGGCGGGGGTGGCTATTTGAATTGGGACAGTGTACATTTGGCCCACATGGCTGATGTGGGATTGTAGGGGTAGATGTGCATCTCACAGTTCCCTGCTCTGTCCAATGTGATTGTTCTGTTTCTGCGCCTGGGTGGGCCCAGTTGTGTCCCCTGTTCTGCAGTGTGGGTGTTGCACTCTGTGCCACATTGTAATGGTATGTGCTGTGATTGCTATGTGTGTGTGCTGCAGTGTGCCACGGGGATGGGGGACATGTCCCTGGGTAATTGTGGGTGTGCAGTGTGTTACACCTCATTGTGCATGTGTGGCATTGTGGCCATCACCCCCGTCTCCCCAGTCCCTGTTGGATCCTCACCCTGTTGTTGTTGTGACAGGTCCTCTCGAGCTGTGTCCGTACTCCCTACTCCTTGCACCCTCTCCACACTGATGACTGTGGCCTGGGTTTCCTCCAGCTCCTCCTGTGGCACTGGACTGCCACCTCCTGTCGCTGTTGCTGCCTTCCTGTTGGCAGCGGGTTTGTACCTGGTTTAGGTTGTCACGTCCTGCCGGCGCCTCTTGGCCTCCTGAATTGGCCTCCTGGGCACTCCGACTGCATTCCAGGTGGTCTGCTTGTGGGTCAGTTGCTGGTAGTGTTCTGTCGCCGTCATGGCCTTGGTCTTGTTTTCCTGCGGTCTGCACCCCGTCTTCCTCTCCCTTTTTTCCTTGGCCTTCCCCGACCCCGTTGTTCCTTGCTGGTGGTCTGTGGGGGTTGTGGGGTTCGCGTTGACCTCTGCGCTGGGTCAGGGTGCATCCATGTTGCTACGTGCTTTGGCTTGTTTCTGGTGTGTTGTTTCTGTGGTTTTTATGGTGCAATTTCCCGCCAGACGCGTGGGATTTGCTTTTCGCTACTTTTTGTACCGCGATTGGCCTCATCGCATGATTTCTCGCGTTTCGCATTTTTTCGGTGTGGCGTTGATTTTCACGCTGACATTTGACGCGTTATCTGGTGACTATCGCATGGTACCGCCTTGTTGTGAATTCCACGTTGACACAGGGTTATTTTCCCGTGATAGGCTGCGATATTGAAAGTTGCGTTACGCTACTCTTGCGGTAGTTATCACACGTTCTTGTGAATATACCCCATAGTCTTCTGGCATCTCAGCTGGACCGGGACACGGCCTCGGACCCCCAAAGCACCCCATGGTGTTTCATCGTGTCGAAATGTTCACAGTTTGAGGTAGATGTTCCCGCCATGGTCGCCTGCAGCTCTGCCTGTCACTGCCTCTTTCCGAGTTTCGGCCCTGCTTCCGGCAGCTTCCGGTGAATACCCACGAGCCTGTCCCGGCCTGTACAATTCAGACACTATTATGAAGCTACGAGGCAATTGTTACGTTAAAGTAATTTCTACAACGCTCAGTCCATCATTGGTGGGGCCTCGTAGCGCTTAGGGTTGCGTTGCAGACCCTCGTCTGGTTTACCTAGCCAGGAAACAGAATCAGTGCTCTTTTTGTGGCGATTATGCGATAACAGCTGTGTAGCTGTTTCTTAGCCAATGGTGTACATGTGTTTTGGAGGCGAGCGCTTAATTTACCCAGCTTCCTTCCCAGCAATTTGATGGTTCTTTGGGGTGCAACGTCATACATTAAGGAGTACCTTTGACGAGCAGGAAATATGGAAGTTGGCAGAGGGAGGCAATAAACTTAGACTTGGGACTGAAGGTGATGAGCGTGGTCTTCCAAAGGATAACAGCAGTGACGTCAAACACCATTACAGTTTAGGGAGTGCTCGTGGCAAACTTTGTGCAAGAGAGACTACCTTTAAAGAAGACAAGCAGCTCTTCGAGTCTTGGGATGTGACATTACCGACCCCATGATATCGGCTTTAGTAATATCATAAAAAAGTAATAATAATAATAATTCTTTCTTTATTCGGATGCAAACACATCCATAAAGAGGTACAATAAAACAGTCATTCAGTCTAAAATTCAATACAAAAAGATAAAACTACACGACAAGTTAAAACAAGACAAGATACTAAAAACCCCCACAGGTCTATGGCTATATACCCCGTCACACCAATAGTAACCTCCTGCATACAGAGCAATGAAAGATCAATTAATTCTGGATATCCTGGATCTATAAGCTACCCGCAAAAAACTAATCACAGCAAGGAGGGTATGGGGGTTTGATAGCAACTGAAGGTGCAAAAGTGCCACTTTGGCCAGCCTGAACTTCAGACACTTTAATAAAGGCCGAAGAAATCGTTTTCTTGGCATTGAGAATAATTTACACAATAAAACAAAATGCAACGTATCCTGTGGAGATCTAAGATCGCAGCCACAAGGGTCTCTTAGGGTTGAGGAAAAAAAAACAGCTGGGGAACTTAAAAGGTTGTGAATTTGATTAAATCTAAAGCGTGTGATTAGAAATCTATTGTGGGTGCTGGGGAGTGCATGAAGGTATGGTTCCATGCCCAGCACGGACTTTAGCATTACAAAAACCCTCACTGTAGGTTTACTAAGCTCTTTGTTTTCGGCTGGGCAGTAACAATTTTATGATATAACTCCTCTTTTGGGATGTTGAGATCCCCAGGGCATAAAGTGTTGTGTACAAAAAAAAGGTCTGGCCCTCCTGTGGCCAGTGCAAATTCCTTAATATAATGTATCCAGTGAATTTGGTTGCCCTGTTTCAGGGCTAGGCAGTCCCCTAAGATCAAGCAATTTAAACCCTTACCTTCGCGTGACCAGATCTTCATCCAGCAAAGTAATGGTTAAATAGCCACTTGATCTACCAGGTAATCGACCCCTAGCTCTCCATGGACAGACCAGACTGACGTGCCTTGGGGGACTCGCAGGATCTGCCGTAAAAACGTGTTTTTCACCACCTGTAAACTATAAGAGAGAGTATACCCCCACACCTCACTACCATATAAAGCTTTCGCAATGGCCTTGCATTTATACAGTTTCAGAATGTCCTCCGGTGCCCATGAGCCCAGTCTGCTGGCAAAGCTAGTAATGGCCCCCACTGATTTAATCAACTCACTACGCTTCCCCTCTAAGAGGGCTTGCCACTGCAAGCGTCATCGAATAACACTCCTAGATAGGGAAAACTCGAGACCTATGCCAGTATGTGCTGGCCCGCTTTAAAACTTTTTGAACGCGGCCCCGCCGACCAGCAACTAATACATATGACTTAGTAAAATTGACCGCCTGGTCCAGCTTGTCCATAAAATATATAAAACCATCTATTAAAATCTGCAGACCCCGGGCCGTACGGGCCATCAACACCGCATCATTGGTGTAGAGTAAAACTGGCAAGGCTCTCCTTCCCACTCTAGGGGAGTCCGACTGCAGTGCCAATAGGGCCGCCTCAAGGCCGTTAATGTAAACAGAAAATAAGAATGGGGTTAATATACAACCTTAGCGCACCCCCCTCGTGCAGTTGAAATAGTTTGTGAGTGCCCCCTCATGCGTGTATCTCACTACCGCAGTCGTCTGGGCGTGAAGTGATATAAGTAGATCAACAATTGAAGGGTCCACTCCCAGGGATGTTAAAATGTTCCATAACTTAGTCCGGTTGACACAGTCAAACATGGACGTGAGGTCCATAAATGCTAGATACAGTACCCCTGGTTGTGTCAAGGTATATTTGGCAAGATAAAGATTAAGACATTGATCCGTAGTTGACATGCCTTCACAGAAACCAAATTGGACATCCGATAAAATGTATTTGTCTATGGTCCATAGTGACAGTCTATATAAAAGAACCCGACCCAAGACCTTTACTACAGCGTCAATAAGGGAGATCGGGCGACACTATTGTGGGTTGTCGTTGTCCCCTTTTTCATAGATTGGAATAATTATAGCGGTGGACCAAGAGGGCAGCATCCCCTTTAAGGCCACTGCGTTCAAGACTTGAGTCAGAAGGGGGGCCCAGACCTCGATGTTATCATGAAACAGATCTGGGGGTATTCCATCGGGTCTCGGGGCCTTATTTAGTGAAAGCAGCTCTATGATTGAATATACCTCGTCCAGCGAAAAACTAATGGGGATTACAGCTGGACTGGGCGGTATGTCTACTCTTGGCTCTTCTAAAGAGCCTACGGAATATACCTTTTAAAAATGAGAGACCCACTGGTCTGGGGAGATATGGTGGCGCAATGTTCTGGCCGGTTCCGCAAGGCAGTTAATGATCTTCCAGAATAGGGCCGAATCCCTCAACTCCCCTGCTTTTGCTAGGTCCTCCCACGCCTGTTTTTGTAACTGGTGCCTTCGTCGTTTTTTTTTTTTTTTTTTAAATCTGTTTATTAATTTTTTGAAAACATGTTAGCGGATACCATTTATATAAATACATTTTCGTCATAAAGGAGTTGCCACCATACATATGCACATAGAAGTACAATAGAATGCAAAGGTATTTTCTTTTTTCTTCACCCCAGGGATGGGGTGCTGCCCTTCTATGTGTCTCGGTGAGTGACTTTCAAAGGTCGTGCGATCTATGGCCATATCCATCAACAATACACATAGACATGTACCTTACCAGTCCAACTCTCCGTACAATATATGTTCACTCATTTCCTACAGCAAATCTAGAGTGCAAACACAGACCCAGGCACAAAATACAGTAACCAGCCAAGTGGGACTTCTAGTTGATCCCACAGGCTGCTGAGTAAGGGCAGCCTCACTGACCCTCTCGAGTGCAATAGGCCATATGATGTAATTGTTGAAGGAACAAACAGAAGAGAGAAAGAGCATACCCCAATCCAGAAGATTCGCTATGCTCGCTTAACATGAAAGGAAACTTAACCAAAACGTCTAAAAAACCGACAACTGCCAGGAGTCTATGTGTTTCGACTGTGAAGAGGAGCTAAGTATCGACAATGTAAGGGGGGGGCAGATCTGTCCATAGAACAGAGCGAGAGGGGCAAAGCATTTGGGGCAGCCTCCATGCGCCTATCTACTCTTCAGTCCCAGACCCGTCGCCCTGGGGGTCCTGGTCCAGTACATGACGTGCCTCCCACGACCGGGCAATATCTCTCCATGGTTCTGCATACAGTTTACGCCGCTTAGTAATCTTATCTTCTGAGATTAGTACCCGTTCCTCAGCTGGGACCCAGCATGTAACATCTGCTTCCCATGTGGTTACCAGAGGCGGAGTCTTAGCTTTCCAGTGGAGCGCAATCCTCCTCTTGGCCAGGAGGTAGGCCAGGTCTACGAATCTGTGCCCCAACCTGCGGGACTTGGGTCTCGGAAAGAGGCCCAAAAGACAGGCCTCAGGGCTGCACAGCAGAGTACGAGACAATACTCTATTGACCAGGGCTACTATTTTGCTCCAATAATTAGAGCGCAACGGACAAGACCAGATCATATGGTCAAAGTCCGCGTTCCCCAATAGACACCTAGCACTGGACAGATCATCTCTATTGTAAACCACATTCAACCGATGCGGTGTGAGGTAAGTTCTATGGAGAATGTTGAATTGAAGGGCCTTAAAGGCCGTATTCCTTGAGACCTTTTTCGGGCTTGCTAGGACTTTCTGCCATTCATAATCCGTCAAGGGTCTCGTCCGCAGTCTTTCCCATCTCTCCCGCAAGCCTGGCAATGTCTTGGGCGCCAGCTCCCTATGGCCAGGTAAAGCCAGCGTATCAGGTGTCCCGCGGAGCCCAAAGTCACCACCGCTTCCAGGGCCGGGTGAGTGTCTGGCTCGCCAGTGGCAGCACCCCATAGCTCCGACACCGCCCCTTGGAGCTTGTGATAATTCAAGAATTGACCCGGGGGAAGTTGATGGTATTCGAGAAAATCAGCTAACGGGAGTCACTCTTTATCTCTGTAGCAGTCGCCCACCTTCTGTACTCCCGCCTCCCCCCAACCCATCAAATGACGCTGCGTGAGGGGGGGTCCCAGCCCCGCCTGGGGTATGCCCGCGAGCGGAAGGCTCGGGGCGTAGAGCAATCTCTCCCGTGAACGGGCCACACACCTGTCCCAACACTTCACCGCCACCGAAAGTAATGTCCCCATATGTTGTATCTTCTGACTATGGTTAAGGATCCTGGGAAGTAACCTAGTATACAATGCCCCGGTGGGAAGTGAGAACGTATTCAAATCTCTGCCATCTAGCCATCTGGCCACCCATTGGAGTTGGGCGGCCAAATAGTACGCTTCGAAATCTGGGGCCCCTAATCCTCCATCTGTAAGTGGGAGGCGTAAGGTTTGTAGCGACACTTTATTGCGGCCTATAAAAAATACTGCTGGCCTGCTGAAGTCCTAATACTGTCTCATTCAAAGTACTACTGTCCTGCTGAAAGTGCTGGTGCATTCCCATTTAAAATACTGCTGATCTGCTGAAAGTACTGTTGTGAAGTATTGCTGCCCTACTAAAACGTTTTGCTGTCCTGCTGAAAGTGGTGGTACTGTCCCTATTGTAGTATTGCTGTCCTGCCGAAAGGGCTGGCACTTTCCCATTCGAAGTATTACTGTCTTGCTGACAGTACTGGCACTGTCCAATTCAAAGTACCCCTTTCCTGCTGAAAGTGATAGTACATTCCCATTTAAAATAACGCTGACAGGCTAAAAGTGCTGCTGTCCTTCTAAAAGTGCTGGTACTGTCGCTATCAAAGTACTGCTATGCTGTTGAAAGTGCTGGTACTATCCAATTTAAAGTGCTGTTGTCCTGCTGAAATGTCCCATGAAAAGTACTGAAAACAGATGAGATCCTTTCCATATTTTTTTTATAGATTCGAAGAGGATACCATAACAAAATCCGCTTTCAGCCAAGCCAGGACACCCCCCCTCACAAGGCCTCACTAAATAAAGATGTTCTTAGGGATTTGTATGAACTGTGACACCCATGTGAAAATTCCTAGGCTGAAATATGTTAAAATTGTCCTGAGTGAGCTCGGCAGATCCAAGTTGTTCCATAATCCTCCTTCCGCATGCATGAATGAATGAATAAATAAAAACATTTATAGCTAAGTTAATAAAAACCATTACAACACAGACACAAAAGAACTATCACAATATGACCCCATTCTCATATTAAAAAACCAAATTGATTGCTCAAAAACCTTGATCAGTTTAAATACATTTAAAAAAATTACTTTGTGTTCTGCCCACTCAGTTCTAAAATTCGATTTTAGTTCATAAAAAGATTGTGCAAAATGGACCATATAAAACGCTGCAGTACTTTCAGGGTAGTCCATAATATAAAGGTATCCATCGGGCACTTCTGGCAGTCCCAGCTGCAGACCGCCCACTCAAGCACAACCTGGACATTTGGGATCCTCAGGTGGTCGGTGAAGACCGAGCCATCCATCACGACTGTCCTTCTGCATGTAAGGCTGAGAAATCTTGGCTAAGTCCATCAGGAGTTATATTCGTACTCTGTCTGTTGACCCTATTTGAAATGGAATTTGGTGCCTGAGAGGGAGACCTTCTGTTAATATTTAGACTCACCCCAACACATCATCAATTGTGTTTCCCTGTGAGCTAATTCAGTACTGAATCCGTTTGCTCTTGTCCTTGTGATGAGTTTTCTGACCAAACACTGTTACATTTTATGTCTTTCTGCAAATTCTATATACATTTTACTAATAACTTTTTACCCAATTTTAAGAAAGAATAACATTTGCCATTGCACTGGGCTGCCTTCACAAGCTTCTTGACTTTGAAGTATGTTCCTTAGTTCTGAGATTCATAAAATCTGCATTATACAACGGAATATTGCGTTGTTTTAAATCTTGTGCTATGTATAAAGTACTGTTTCTCTTAAGATTCAATCTTTTCTACACTAATGAAATACTGTGTTATGTTGTTATCATGTACCTTTGCTCTTATGATTTTTCTTTTGTAATTCAATTAAGTATTTCTTGACTTGACTTTAGAAGGCTCTGCTTTCACCAAGGAATCATTAGCCAGGAACTAAGGGCCATATGTATCAAACTCCCCTTTTGCGAATCTCTAATAGCGAATCTTAGCGAATCGCTATTAGAGATTCGCAAAACGGTATGTAAACAAAAATTCGCAAATACATAGCGAATCGTTAGAAATCGCAAAATGATTAGCGAGTAGCTAAATAGCGATTCCTTATTAGCGAAATCTATATTTTGCGAATTCGCTAAATAGCGAATTCGCAAAATAGCGAATTTGCTAAGTGCGAATCGGGGAATCAGGTGCAGGTGGATGACATCACAACCAGGAAGTGTGACTACCCATGCTGCACCTGAGTCCCAGGAGCAGAGTGAGAGAGTAGGAGTTGAGGCTGAGGCATCACTGCAGTGCTACACACATTGGAGAGAGTGGAGACATGGCCAGCAAGGACAAGCAGCAGGGGGAGACCCCCAGATTGAGGAAACAAAAGTTCACAGAAAGTGAGCAGGAGGCCCTGATACAGGAGATGGTTGTGAGCCATGAGCTCCTGTTTGGCAAGAAGTCCCTGCGTGTGCCAGAGACACGCAAGAGAAGGATATGGGCAGACATCCAGCGCAAAGTCAATGCAATTGGCGTCACACATCGTAGCGTCAAAGACCTACAGAAGCGCTGGTATGACATGCGCGCGCGCTCAAAGGAGAAGGTCGCTGCCAGGTTGGAGGAGGCCAACAAGACCGGTGGTGGGACCTCCACTGCCACCGCTTCAACACCACTCGAGGAAATGGTTGAGGGGACCCTGCTTCCGGAGAGTGTAATGGGCGTATCAGACCTGGACTGCTCCGACCACCCACAACCAAGACAAGGTAAGAAGCATGCCATCACACCCCTGATACCTCCCTACATCCCCCACACACCCAGGAGAGACCCAGGGGCACAACCAAAGTATAATTCCAGTGCAGGTGCACAAGCACACACAGCAATGCATTATGGGAGATGTAGTCACATGCACCTAACAGTGGAGCAATGACACCCAGCCAGGCTCAGACAGTATGTGTGCATCATGAAAGTCAAAATACAGACAGATAGGACCCATGTAACTCCAAACAGTGAAATTTAATGCATGACAAATGCAAGGCAGGACAGTAAATTAATGTGTGCATTTATGTCCACAGCACCAACAGAAACACAGGGAACAATCAGTGGAGGGGAGGATGAATCCCCCAGCCCAGAGGCAACAGGGCAAGAGGAGGAGGAGGAAGAGAAAGATGAGGGCAGCCCAGTTATCCCGCCAACACGCCGCAGGCGGATTGCAGTGCCACCATTGCCCCCACTGGAGGAGGAATCCCAGGACAGCGATTCCAATGTCCAAACAGTCCAGGGACAGCCAGAGCCACAACCCCGTGCCCGAGCACGTGCAGCACCAATACCACCAATCCCATCCAGGCGCAGGGCACCACGGGCATCCACCAGTGCAGCAGTCACAGGAGACGACACAGTCTTCCAAGGGCTGGAGGGACACATGTTAGAGGTCCAGCGCCTGCAGGCAAAAAACATACGGTCAATACAGAGGCAAATCAGGGTTGGCTTCATGGGCCTGAGGGGTGCCCTGGAGGCACTCTGTGCTGAACTAAGGGCGGACCGTGCTGCTAGGCACAGGGAGAGGCAGCGCCTACACACCCGCCTAGACCTCTACACCAGGGCGGTCAACCGCCTTTCCTCAGCGACCTCTGTGCTGTCAAGGCGCAGCATCAGTAGGCAGCACGAGGTGGCGCACTGCAGCCAGGACGTGGCCAGGGGTCTGGTACAGGTGACATGTGCTGTGGATCAGCTGCGTGCAGCTGCCACTGCTGGCCCAGGATTCCTCACTCCAACAGATGAGGATGCCCAATCCAGCAGGAGCAGCATTACCCCACCGCCCCCACCGGACAGGCGCCGTAGTGTGCGTCACGGCAGGCCTGCTGAGACAGGTGAAGAGGGCACTGTGCAGCCACAGCAAGGGGCTACAGGCCGACAGCGCCGCAGTTGAGGCGCCCAGACATAGACATGGATATGGGTGCACCAACCCAGTGCACACGGACACTTGCTCAGGATAGTCAATTTGCACTGTGAATCACACATGTGCGGGACTCTTAACAATACATTGTGTGCCATACAGGCTGTGTGCCAATATATATCCTGTACTAAAGGAAATTAAACACAGTCTCGTATTAGATCTTTGGCATTGTGTCATCTTTTCTTACCTAGAAATAGTTGCGTGTGATCTCATTTCGCCTCTGGCGGCCAGCAGCTGCACCAATTACACCGGCTGGCATGCGTCCAGGAGCTGGCACCTCCTCATCCGATGATTCCGATTCGGTGAGCTCCACTGGTGTGCCCTTCCTGGTGGCGATGTTGTGCAGCATGGCACACACTACCACTATCTTGCAACAGGTCTGGGGGCTGTATTGAAGTGCCCCTCCACTCTTGTGTAAGCATCGGAACCGGCTCTTGAGTATCCCGAAGGTCCTCTCGATGGTACACCTGGTCGCTATGTGGGCACTGTTGTACCTCCGCTCTCCAGCATTGGCAGGATTAAGGTGAGGAGTGAGTAGGTAGTCCCGGACCGCATACGCACTGTCACCTGTGGGGCGAGAAAAATATGGTTGAACACTGTCCTGCCACTGCTGTGCATTACTAGTGTGTCCTTCTTTCACATGCAATTACCTAGTAGGTATCCCTCACCAAACTCCCCACTTGTGAGTCGGCGGTGTATCCCACTGTGGCGGAAGATGAATGAGTCGTGGGTGCTGCCTGGGTATTTGGCGACGATGTCGGTGATGATGTGCCTGGCATCACACACCACCTGTATGTTCAGGGAATGGTAGTACTTGCGATTCCTGTACACATACTCGTTCTGGGAGGGGGGGATATGGCGACATGGGTGCCATCTATGCATCCAATGACGTGGGGAATTGTGCAATTTGGTAGAACTCCTGCTTGGTCTGGGCTAGTGCCTGTGGTGTGCTGGGGAAGTATATGTGGTTATGCAGCCTCTGTACCATGGCATCAAGGAACGCGTGGAAGAAGCGCGACAATGCACTCTGTGAGACCCTCCTGCTGTGGCTATCACCCCTGAAAGCTCCCTGACGCCAAGAGGTGAAGTGAGCACAGGACCTGTATGTGGGTGGGGATTGTGTGTGTCCTGCGTGTGGGGTGTTCAAGTATGGGTTGGAGCTCTGCTATTAATTCCAGGATGCTCTCTTCATCCAGCCTGTAGTTGGTATGGATCTCCTCCTCAGTCCACTGGAACAGGGTTATGCGCGCTCTGAAGATTCTTTCCTGGCGTCTCCTCCTCTGTGCAGCAGCTCTGAGTCGCAGCCTTCTGGCTATCACGTACAGCCCAGACATTGTGGCAAACGTCAGTTGCATTGTGGGTCTCTTTAAATAGGTTGCACCTGGTTACCACCTGCTCAGACTTGGTGCTAATTGCGATTCTCTAATTTGCGAATGTCGTGTATTCGCAATTAGCGAATTCGCAGATTGCGAGTACGCCAATTGCGATTATCGTTGAATTTCTGTCTCTATTTGCGAATTCGCAAATTATTCGCTATTTGGGGATATTCGCTAATTTGCTAGTCGCTAATTTAGCGATTCTCAATTTTGCGATGGGTGTGTGGCTCATACATAGCGGGGCTCTGTTTTGCGATCGCAAACACCGTTTTTTTGCGATTCGCAGTGTTTGCGATCGCAAAACAGCTTCATACATATGGCCCTAAATCTTTTGGGCGTGCCAAAACAGTAGACAAAGATGAATTCTCGCCCAGTAAATTGTAGGTCCTTGGATTTCTAGCCACAACCTGGCAGGTGCCTCCTTCTTCCTTGCTAAGTTGGAAATCAACGACTGAAGCTGCACTATCCCATCCTTTGGTAAAAAACACCTTCCAAGATCATTTCCGAACCTAGCTCCTATAAATGTCAGGTCTTTCGATGGATGACGATGAAACTTGGGAACATTCAACTTGAATCCTAGATAATTCAAATTTGATTTTGTTAGGGCCTAGGATTGTATTGCCTCCTCCAGTGCTGATGTTTGGAGCAAGCAGGCGTCCAGGGATGGAAACACTTTAGTGGACTAAATATGTAGATAAGCAACAACTGTAGCCACTACTTTTGTGAATTCTCTGAGTGCTCATTTCAAACAAAATGGGAATACAGTGAATTGACTGTGAAGACTTCCTGTGCAATCCTCAGATATTTCTGGTGATGTCTACTTTATAGGTATGTTCAAATATGCATACATGAGGTCGATAGTGATCAAAAAATGATTCAATGGGATTAAAGGAGTACTTCTCTGCAGGCTTTCCATCTTGAATTGGATATCTTGAAGAAAACTGCTCACCTTCTTGAGGTCTATGATAAGTTGACAACCCTCTGAAATCTTTGGGACCAGAAAAACAACAGAATAGGTTCCCATTTCTTTTTCCGTCACTGGAACTAGAATGATTGCTCTTTTCTGTAGCCCAGGTGTGACACCTTGCAAAAGTGCCTTCTAGATCTGACATTTTGGCACAGGCGTTGCAATGCTCCCTGAAGATGGAGGCTGTGATAGAAACTTTATCTGGTAACCATTTCTGATTACATGCAACACCTCTTTGCCTGATGTTATTTTTTGTCACTCAGAATAAAAACGAATGAATTAGACCTCCAACCTGACTATTGTCTTATCGTATGCTGATTTAATCAGGATCTCTGCTCTTTATTGCTTGATTCTTGTTTCTTTTTCTTAACTTAATGAAATGATGAAGATTTCCCTTGGAACTTGGACCCTTAGTCCAGATGCTGCTGCCTTCCCGATGGCTGTCTTAATAAAAATGTTGACTTTGACGATCCACTGAATTTTGATGACTACCATCTGAAAGATAAAGAATGTTTTCTTTCTTTAAAAAAGCAGTGAAGCTTGTCTTCCAACTCATGGCCAAACAAAAGACCACCCTCAACTGACACCTTTAAAGCTGTAGCTCTCTGGGTAGCATCTGTCAAGCAGGCTTTCAGGCAGGCCCAAACTCAGCAAGGACCTCACTCCTTCCTTCCTCATCAGAGACCGGAAGCAAAACAGGAGGGTGCAGGGAATGCCGGCCCCTTTTAGGGCACTCAATAGGGTGGGCGGAGCTTACATTTTCAGCACTGGTATTTAGTTCCTATCTAAGAGGTGGGATCCTGCTCAAAGGTAATGATTGGGACGAGGACAAGGGATGGAAAAGAAATTACATATTGTCAGTGAAGGGAAGAAGTGGCAAAAACAATCTCTGGTCAACGGAGCAAAGAGATACTTTTTTACTTTTCTTTTGGTAACAGTAAAAAATGCATGGGAAGATTGTCGCGAGAAAGAACATTCTAGAGTAGACTAGCTTGAGGATCCAAAGAGCGGTGAGAAACAAGGGGTTATGCGAGTAGATAAAAAAGGATGTGCCATGGAGAGCATATGAGGGGTGCGTGCTACACTCCATTGTAGGCACCTGTTTACGCCTGGAATTGTAGGAGTGTGCGAAGTTGTGACATCAAATGTTTCGCAACTTTCCCTTTTTCCTTTTTTTTTAACTTCTGCAGGTGAGGGTGGTGAAGTTTAAAAAGAAAAAGGGAAAACATTCCCTCTAGTCCTCAAGGCCATGAGCGTGGGCTGCAATTTGGCAGTAGTACAGCATCCATTCCATGCTGCCTAAAGGTGGGCCTTTCCACAGTGATGAAGGGATGCTATGTGGCTCCTAAGTGTTTATTGCAGTGCTGTTTGCCGACACTTACACTAAGGCAAACCCTAGTGGCAGTGGAGAAAACCCATCCTGCTCCTGTATTACCCTTGGGTGATACGTTGGGACAGATGAGGCGAAACTTCACCTTGTAATAAGTTGATATAACTCATCTATCTTCAGTTTCCCAACTTTGCCAGACTTTGGAAGAGAAGTGTAAACTTTGCGGCCTTTATATATTTGGTTCAGTTGAAGGTAAATCGCTGAAACGCGTCAGCCATAATCTGCACATTTTGCACGAATGGTGGCTGTAGATAAAATAATAAAACAAATTATTTGGCTTACAACTTGTTGATGTGCCACCTCTCTTTGGACTCTAAGATTTTCGTGTGTTAGGAGGAGTGGATTATATATATATGCAGCAAGTGGTATGAGTACTCGACAACTCGATGGGTACTCGACAACCGGAACGTATCCAGTGCTTCTATTTAGTATGCATTTTCCTACTAATTCTTAAGAGTGATATTATTCTCATACTATCACTATATATTAGTTAATTAGTTATTTGTGTTAGAGAAGACAATCATTTTGTTAATTATTGATTGGTGGTTATGTCTCTACTTATACATGCATTGAATGAAAATTAGGGGGACTAGCCAACTTAGGCGGAAAACTTTGGGGGACAGTAGTTGTAACTACATTTTCAACTCTTCCCTTTCCATTGAGAAAATATGCCTTGGAATGTGTATGGGAGTATAAATACCTTCTCCAAAATGGTGTTTTGAAATGCTGATGAAGGCATAAGCCGAAACGCGTCCTGTGATACAGCTGTTGTGACCTGTTGACACCGAGAAATAAATCTTGAAGAAGCATTGAGTACCTGGACCACCTTTATCCACGGGAAGGGATTCTGTGAATATATATATATATATATATATATATATATATATATACATATATATATATATATATATATATATAACAACAGACCTCTCTTCAACGAAAGGAGTGAGCCGCACACATTAGGTGAGGTGAGAAGGATTTTAATTAAATTTGAAAGCGCTGGCGCTGGCATTCTTAGTCCTGATGCATTTCGGTCTACCTAGACCTGTTTCAAAGGAAGCCAGAAGCATCTGTGAAGGCAAAAAGCAAACTATTGCAATAGCTCGTTTTTAAATGTTTGCCCCCTGGTGGGCGTCACGATGGACTTGAGATAAGGCATGTTGGTCTTGGTAGTTTGCTTTCAGTCTCCCAATTCATTCCCTTCAGTGGGTGATGCTTGTAAAATTCAAACAGTTAGCGCAGACACCTAATCCCCGTGCATACTGTCTTTGAAGTTGCTGGGGGCCATTCCAAGGTCCAATCCCTGGCGGCTGCCACTGCCCTAATTGCTTTAAAAAAAACTTGAACAGGGTCCATTTGCGGGCAGTTTGGCGCTCATTTAGTCTGGTGGTGCGTAGCTCGCGGCGGGACCAAGCCGTAAAACATGACAACAGACCTCTCTTCAACGAAAGGAGTGAGCCGCACACATTAGGTGAGGTGAGAAGGATTTTAATTAAATTTGAAAGCGCTGGCGCTGGCATTCTTAGTCCTGATGCATTTCGGTCTACCTAGACCTTTTTCAAAGGAAGCCAGAAGCATCTGTGAAGGAAAAAAGCAAACTATTGCAATAGCTCGTTTTTAAATGTTTGCCCCCTAGTGGGCGTCACGATGGACTTGAGATAAGGCATGTTGGTCTTGGTAGTTTGCTTTCAGTCTCCCAATTCATTCCCTTCAGTGGGTGATGCTTGTATATATATATATCTATAGTCTAACTGGCTGGAGGAAAAAATATTACTTTGGTCTCAGAATGTACACATTGCCATGGTAGTCCCTGGCACTCACGGGAACTATTTCATGTGCGGATATGCTCAGGAAGTTAGCCAATGGCTGAAGTGGGCTGAACCACTGCCCTATGCAGTATGCTTTAGAGAGTGGAAGACAAATGGGAATTACCCAATAGCAGATCAATGGATGAAGAGGGCTGAAACTCCCTATAAGTAATTATATTGCCCGTATAACTTTATAAAAATCAAAAGTCTTGGCTAACCCAGACCTAAAAAGATGCATATAAATACGTCTTGTTGGTAGGAAAACTGAGCAGAGAAACAGCAAGATTTAATTTGAATGTGGTCTGTGGAGATCTGACAATCCTTCCACAGGTGCAGAAGGTTAGTTAATGATGTAATGGGGACAGGCCTTGGCTAGAGTTAAGGTGATGCAAATATATTGACTGGAATGTGTTTAGCGCTCGGTGGCCAAGGAGAGGGCAGTGAAGAGATGAAGGAGGAGACACGTTTGCCAGGTCTTGCCCGGCCAGTGGGCCACGGTGCTTCCAGTCCTGGGCCTTCCGTTGAAATTCATTTTTCAGGCCTAATCGATTAATTGGTTCAACTCAAGAGAGCAAAGATCATACTTACGGGTGGCTAATGTGGGGTGGGGGCAGACTGAGTCAGTGGAAAGAATAGGGTGGGTGCAACAAGGGTTCTGGAGTCTCAACTAGAAAAAGCAGCAAAGATGGAGGCGTGAGAAGAAAAGAAGAGGAAGGGATCACAGACGACGTCCGATTGGAGGAGGAAGCAGGGAGGGTGAGCGGTGGCAGACAAGGCTGCAATGGGCCCTAGCGCAAGCAAGGAAGGTGGACCCTCTGGGTGCTTGTTTGGTAGTAAAATACAAAAATATTTGGAATTCAGTGGGCCCCAGTGCCCTGCTGCTGATAGCTGCACACCCAAAGGTGAGGCAAACAGGAAGATATAGAATGGAGAGGGCAAGGTGGCCGGGGAAATAAGGACACTTAAGGGTTAAATAGATTCCAAGCATTTGTCGGAAGAGAGTCGGGCAAGTTATATTCAGGGTCACTGGAATTATGTGATTTTGTGGATTTGGTATTTTCCGCATAATTATGGATTTGTTGCATTTGTCACGTGACCTATAATCTACTTCATAATCTGCAGATTTAACAAAAAAAATTGTTTCTAGCTCAAACCGATCAAAAGTTACTAAAAATGCTGCAATGCTTGTTGCATCGCAGAGGAAGGCACTTTGCAAAGTTTGAGTGTTCATCTTTCTGCTGCTTATTTCTGTATTTGGTTGTTAATCTGCACTAATGGGGTTAAACCTATGCCCACAAAATGTTAAGAAGTTAAAAATAACAAAACAAATTAGGTTGTGCGCCTTCACGCGAGCAGAACCCCTCCAGGCGCTCGCCCAGAAGGAAGCATCCATTGCGTAAGGGCAGCTCTCCAGTGCCAGGTGGAGGTGTGAACAGGCCCCTGCTGTCCTACTTTGGGCTGCCGCGGTGTCTCCGCCACAAGGCCCGGGTGCGCGTCGGCGATAATGACATTTTACGATGAAATTATATTTGTCTGAAGTTTAGGCGTCGGACCACTTCCGTGCACTGCCAGATCCGCGAATGAGGGGGAAACAAGAACTACCTTGTCCCTGCCCCAACCCCTGCGTTGTGCGTTCGCTTCATCCCTCAGGTTCAATCTCTCGATTTCAAAAAGTAAGCAAAACGCCACACATGAAATGTATGGATGTCATGCAGTGTAACCTTTATTCGGCACAAACATAGTCTTCTGGCATCTCAGCTGGACCGGGACACGGCCTCGGACCCCCAAAGCACCCTTTGTTGTTTCATCGCGTCGAAATGTTCACAGTTTGAGGTAGATGTTCCCGCCTTGGTTGCCTGCAGCTCTGCCTGTCACTGCCTCTTTCCGAGTTTCGGCCCTGCTTCCGGCAGCTTCCGGTGAACACCCACGAGCCTGTCCCGGCCTGTGCAATTCAGACACTATTATGAAGCTACGAGGCAATTGTTACGTTAGAGTCATTTCTACAGCGCCCAGTCCATCATTGGTTGGGCCTCGTAGCGCTCAGGGTTGCGTTGCAGACCCTCGTCTGGTTTACCTAGCCGGGATACGGAATCGGTGCTCTTTTGTGGCGATTATGCGATAACAGCTGTGTAGCTGTTTCTTAGCCAATGGTGTACATGTGTTTTGGAGGTGAGCGCTTAATTTACCCAGCTTCCTTTCCAGCAAATTGATGGTTCTTTGGGGTGCAACGTCATACATTAAGGCATGGGTACTCACAAAATTTCTCCCGGGGGCCAAATTTACAGTGTGGTTTGTGGCCGAGGGCCGCACCGGTGGGGGCGGGGTCAGTGGGCGAGGGCGGGGCTAGAGCAAAAAAAAAACTGTGACCATGAGGTTGAACAAAGGCCCCTGCAGCGGATGCCTTCGTCCACTGAGCCACCAGACCCTGCATACACACCTCTCTCTCTCTCCCTCTCTCTCTCCCTCCCTCCCTCTCTGTCTCCCTCCCTCTATCTCTCTCCCTCTCTCTCTCTCTGTCTCCCTCTGTCTCACTCACTCTGTCTGTCTCCCTCTCTCTCTCTGTCTCCCTCTGTCTCACTCACTGTCTGTCTCCCTCTCTCTCTCCCTCCCTCTCTCTCTCTCTGTCTCCCTCTCCCTCCCTCTCCCTCCCTCTGTCTCCCTCCCTCTCTCTCCCTCTGTCTCCCTCCCTCTGTCTGTCTCCCTCTGTCTGTCTCCCTCCCTCTCTCTCTCTGTCTCCCTCCCTCTCTCTCTCCCTCCCTCTCTCTCTGTCTCCCTCCCTCTCTCTATCTCTCTCCCTCTCTCTCTGTCTCCCTCTGTCTCCCTCTCTCTCCCTCTTTCTCCCTCTCTCTCCCTCTCTCTCCCTCCCTCTCTCTGTCTCCCTCCCTCTCTCTGTCTCCCTCTCTCTGTCTCCCTCCCTCTCTCTCCCTCTCTCTGTCTCCCTCCCTCTCTGTCTCCCTCTCCCTCTCTCTGTCTCCCTCTCCCTCCCTCTCTCTGTCTCCCTCCCTCTGTCTCCCTCCCTCTGTCTCCCTCTGTCTGTCGCCCTCCTCCCTCTGTCTGTCTCCCTCTGTCTGTCTCCCTCTGTCTGTCTCCTTCCCTCTCTCTGTCTCCCTCCCTCTCTCTGTCTCCCTCTCCCTCCTTCTGTCTCCCTCCCTCTGTCTCCCTCCCTCTCTCTCCCTCCCTCTCTCTCTCTCTCTGTCTCCCTCCCTCTATCTCTCTCCCTCTCTGTCTCTGTCTCCCTCTGTCTCACTCACTCTGTCTGTCTCCCTCTCTCTCTCTGTCTCCCTCTGTCTCACTCACTGTCTGTCTGTCTCCCTCTCTCTCTCTGTCTCCCTCCCTCTCTCTCTCTCTCTCTCTGTCTCCCTCTCCCTCCCTCTCCCTCCCTCTGTCTCCCTCCCTCTCTCTCCCTCCCTCTGTCTCCCTCTGTCTGTCTCCCTCTGTCTGTCTCCCTCCCTCCCTCTCTCTCTCTGTCTCCCTCCCTCTCTCTCTCTCCCTCCCTCTCTCTCTATCTCTCTCCCTCTCTCTCTTTCTCTGTCTCCCTCTGTCTCCCTCTGTCTCCCTCTCTCTCCCTCTGTCTCCCTCCCTCTCTCTGTCTCCCTCCCTCTCTCTGTCTCCCTCCCTCTCTCTGTCTCCCTCCCTCTCTCTGTCTCCCTCTCTCTGTCTCCCTCCCTCTCTCTCCCTCTCTCTGTCTCTGTCTCCCTCCCTCTCTGTCTCCCTCTCCTTCCCTCTCTCTGTCTCCCTCTCCCTCCCTCTTTCTGTCTCCCTCCCTCTGTCTCCCTCCCTCTGTCTCCCTCTTTCTGTCGCCCTCCTCCCTCTGTCTGTCTCCCTCTGTCTGTCTCCCTCCCTCTCTGTCTCCCTCCCTCCCTCTCCCTCCCTCTGTCTCCCTCCCTCTGTCTCCCTCCCTCTGTCTCCCTCCCTCTGTCTCCCTCTGTCTGTCGCCCTCCTCCCTCTGTCTGTCTCCCTCTGTCCCCCTCCCTCTGTCTCCCTCTACCTGTCTCCCTCCCTCCATCTCCATCTGTCTGTCGCCCTCCTCCCTCTGTCTGTCTCCCTCCCTCCCTCTGTCTCCCTCCCTCTGTCTGTCTCCCTCCCTCTGTCTGTCTCCCTCTGTCTCCCTCTCTCTCTCCCTCTGTCTCTCTCCCTCTGTCTGTCTCCCTCCCTCTGTCTGTCTCCCTCTCTCTGTCTCCCTCTGTCTGTCTCTCTCCCTCCGTCTCCCTCCCTCTCCCTCCATCTCCCTCCCTCTCCCTCCCTCCGTCTCCCTCCCTCTCTCCGTCTCCCTCCCTCTCCCTCCGTCTCCCTCCCTCTCCCTCCCTCCGTCTCCCTCCCTCCCTCTGTCTCCCTCCCTCCCTCTGTCTCCCTCCCTCCCTCTGTCTCCCTCTGTCTCCCTCCCTCTGTCTCCCTCCCTCCGTCTCCCTCTGTCTCCCTCTCCATCTCTCTGCCACTCTGTCTCTGCCTCTATCTGTCTGTCTGTCCCTGTCCTTGTCTCTGCCTCTATCTGTCTCTGTCTGTCCCTGTCTCTGTCTGTCCCTGTCTCTGTCTCCCTCTCCGTCTCTGTCTGTCTCTGCCTCTATCTGTCTGCCCCTGTCCCTGTGTCTGCCTCTATCTGTCTCTGTCTGTCCCTGTCTCTCTCTGTCCCTGCCTCTATCTGTCCCTGCCTCTATCTGTCCCTGCCTCTCTCTCTCTCTGTCTCTATCGCTGTCTGTCCCTGTCTGTCTCTGTCTCTGCCTCTGTCTCTGCCTCTGTCTGTCCCTGCCTCTATCTCTCTGTCTCTATCGCTGTCTCTATCGCTGTCTGTCTCTGTCTGTCTCTGTCTGTCTCTATCTGTCTCTGTCTCTATCTGTCTCTGCCTCTATCTGTCTCTGCCTCTATCTGTCCCTGAGTCTATCTGTCCCTGCCTCTATCTGTCCCTGCCTCTATCTGTCCCTGCCTCTGTCTCTCTCTCGGTCTCTATCGCTGTCTGTCTCTGTCTGTCTCTGCCTCTATCTGTCTCTGCCTCTATCTGTCCCTGCCTCTATCTGTCCCTGCCTCTATCTCTCTCTCTATCGCTGTCTGTCTCTGTCTGTCTCTGTCTCGGTCTGTCTCTGCCTCTATCTGTCTCTGCCTCTATCTGTCTCTGCCTCTGTCAGTCTGTCCCTGTCTCTGCCTCTATCTGTCTCTGCCTCTATCTATCCCTGCCTCTATCTCTCTCTCTGTCTCTCTCTCTGTCTCTATCGCTGTCTGTCTATCTCTGTCTCTATCTCTATCTGTTTCTATCTCTATCTGTCTCGGGCAGTGCACACGTACTGTGTCTACACGTCCCCGTCACCAGCCCCCCCACTCCCCCCTCTCCCTGTGTAATGTAAAAGCCAGCTCGTTTTCTCCTGGAAAAGACCACTTTCAGCTTCAGCCTCCCCCCCCTCGTGTGTGTCAGCCGGGGCTGAGACAGCTTCCCGGGCACACACAGCCGCACCCCAGTACTTCACAGGTCTTTAAAAGACCATTTACTTGTTAATGGAGGCTTTGTTGTATTTCGCCTCTTCTTAGCCCCTGCATCTCCACTCTGACTATCCTGGAATCGCCCGGCCCCCATAGAGCAGAGTGAGTCCGCGCTGCAAACACAGGTACGATGTCTGCAAGGTCCGCGGGCCGCCAAGGAAGGCTTGCCGGGCCGCTGGCGGCCCGCGGGCCGTACTATGAGTACCCGTGCATTAAGGAGTACCTTTGACGAGCAGGAAATATGGAAGTTGGCAGTGGGAGGCAATAAACCTAGACTTGACACTGACGGTGATGAGCGTGGTCTTCCAAAGGATAACAGTAGTGACGTCAAACACTTACCCAGGGCACAAGTCCTAAAAAAGGAAGTGGGGGGACTGACCAAGTTAGGCAGTATGCAAGTGACATCATGATGCGTGCCATCAAAGCACATGATGTCACAACGCTTGACATTCCATGTGGCATCACAGGAAGTGACCTCACTGGAAGTGACATCAGTTACTAAGATCTCACACATGTGCATCATGAGTACATTTAAGTGCATTATGAGATTTAACAAATAAGATTTGAAGTCAGGGTTGTGCCAAAAAAGTGGCGAAACCTGACGCAAAATCTGGGCCTCAACGAATCTTTTTTAAACACTGCCACAAAGACAAATTGGCAATAAGGATAAACATGGTAGTAGATCTGTTCTGCTTAATTGGTTACAAAGTCTGCATTTTAAAATAGTTTATGGGGTTAAAGCATCTGCTGCAGAGGTGCCCAGTAAATCTCAAGGACTATTAATAGTGGTGAGATAATTTTGGAGCTTAACACATTTGTTAGAGAGATCTGTGTTTTGTGTAGTCCCAAATTTTAATCAAAGTAGTGTAGAAGATTAAGTTGTCTTGTGCAAAACATAATCACCCACTGTTCCTGGGGGCATGGGGGGGGCGTTTTGAGATTGTTGAACCTCAAATTTGTTGCTACCTTCTTCGGGTTTGTTATTCATGATATCGCAACACACATGGTGTGCATCTTATACAATGCTGTGAGCATTAATCTACCACTTAATTATGCAATAGTGCTCTGATATGTGTATGTTATAACATGTGCCAACTGATAATGCAATAAAATATGTTTTGTTTAAAAAGTTGTTGCCTGCAAAGCACATCATGTAACATGCAGATCACAGATTTTTATTTTATGTAGATAGGTAAGTGGATTACTGCTTTGAACACAGAGATCCTTTTCTTACTTGCAGTTAATAAATTGTGATTCTTCTAGTAAACCACAGTGAGCTATGAAGGGTATTTGACTCCCACACCTTGTAACCCTGACTGTCTCATGTAACACATCTTGTAAATTGATTTACACACTTACATGATTTATTTGGAATGGATAATGTGTATGCTATGTAAAGTTCTCTAACACTCTGCATTGGGATGAGTAGCAGTATAAAAGAAATAAAATAGTGCTATTTAAATTGTTATTTGTGTAAATACTGGGACAGACCAACCCATTTGACATTCTTACAGTGCATGCACTTATAGACAACAAAGTAAAAAGCATGCATCTCTTAAGTACCTGTGAAGAGATAACAAGCTGTGTGCTTTTGTTTCCTCGCCGGTGCATTTGTGAGGTTCCGGTACGCCTCCAGTCTGATACTCGATCAAAAGGAGGCCTGATGGCCCCTTAACTTCTGTCTTTATCTTTGCCCAGCTGGAGGTGAAAATGCGGCTGCCCGCGGCGCACGCAGTGGGCCCTGTAAGAGTGCGGCCCCCTTAGTGCTGCATTAGGCACATCCCCACTCCCTGTCGCTGGGACACCCTCCCATGGTAGTCCTCCCTTGTCCGGCGCCTCTGCGGCATCATTTCTGGTGCGCAGTGGGCGGGGGACAAGTATTTATACCTGCCCCCACCCACTGGCCATCCTCTTTGTGCCCCGCTGGACACGCTGTCCAGCGGTGTTGCGTCCCTGGGTCTGGAGGTACCGCAGGCGTCGTGCAGAGCAGAGGAGCATCGGGTCCATTCTTGCTCGGGTGTGGTAGCCTGGATGCCGTTCTCAGTGTCCACGTCTTTTAATAGACTGATTTGGATTTGGCATGGAGAACGTCGCTTGGTTCTGAATATGCACTTGGCCATAATCATGTTGATTGCTGCCTCTGCTCCTCCGTTGCTGTGAGGCTGTAAGCAGGGAGTGCTCATTCTTGTTCAGGTGAAGTAGCCTGGATGCCGTTCTCGGTGTCCATGTCTTTTAGTTGATTGATTTGAGGGCGTCGCTTGGTTCTGTACATGTGCTCGGCCATAACTGTGTTGATTGCTGCCTCTACTCCTCCATTGCTGTGAGGCTGTAAGGAGGGAGTGATTACTTCTCCGGTCCAGTCAGTTCAAATTGGGGCAGCAGTTCACTGGACGCCCCCGGGGGTGCGTGGTCCCATCGGCCCAGAGTTCTTGAGTTCAAGGTACTTATACCTGCCCCCGTCTATCTGTCCTTCCTTTTGGTTCCTCCTGGTCACGCCGTCTCCCTCCCTAACGCATACCCGGCATGTTGGCTGGGGGGCGTAGTCAGGGAAGGAACATGTTAATTTGTTAATTTGTGTTGCAGGCGGAGTTACAGGGCGATCTGGAGGCTGAAAGGTACATAGGGGTACCCTCTTCAGGAGCACAATAGGGGTGCCTATGCCAAGCCCCAGGAGTCTTTACGGCAGCACCCTGGAGGAAAACGACGGCGCCCCGCTAGTCCTTCGGGCGGTTGTAAACCTGAGCAACTGGGGGCTTGACTTGACATGCTCCACCCCTAAAAAGGCGTGAGTAAAGGGATGGACTGGTGGTACACAGTATTTAAGGGGGAGAATCCCCACCAAATGGTAGCACTGATTGGGTTGGCCACGGTGCAGTTGGCTCATCAGGCGGGCAGGGCAGCTTAGGTTCGTCACCGCTGCCTGACCTTGGATCGCCCGTAAGTTGACCCACCACGTTGGCTCCACGTTGCTGCGGGGAATGGAAAGCAGACAACGTGCAGGAGCTGCTAAACATGTCTCTGTGTTTCAAAATTACACTGGGACAAGTTCAACATATTTCTGTGGGGCCCAACTTCTGGGCAGGGTGGATGGCGTCCACCCTGTGAAAATTGTGGGTGGACGCCGTGTACCCCCATGTACGCCCTGTCTATCTGCCATGAATGGGACTCGATAGCCTCATCCACCCCGACTCCTGGTCGCTGTTACCCACCTGCCAGTCCCCATCCCTCTGTCACCCTAGCCCCCTCTCCTTTACCTCTCACCACACTCCTCCCCGGGTGTAAACTAGCACTCCTGTACTGAGTTAACATGCATTACAGTGCATTTGTTCTCACCCTTTCCTGCAGCCCCTCATGGACGTGGACAGGCACAAGTTCACCACACCGTGATTAGAGCACGGCCCCTATCCTCAGACTCCACACGCCACCAAACATACACTCTGAAAGGGTACCAGGAACCCGATGTGAACCGGAGCGCTTCACATCCACTTTTTGTGTAAGAGGCGCTGCATAGAATCTGTAGTGCAGTACTGTACAGTACTTAGTTACTTTTTTGCTATATTCGTGCTGTAAAAATTTGGATGCACATGAGCACACACACAAACATGAGGACACACACACACCACACACACACACGAACACACGCACACGCACACACACTAAATTGCTAAGCAGCATGCAGCCATTAACAAGAAGTCTGATAGCCCTTCCACAGGATACGCCTAAGCATTAGTATAAATATTCTCTCAAAATAACACAGCACCACAGTCTATTTATAAATAACATCTTCACTGCCAAAGTGGTTTATTGGCAGTGATAACAGGTGTTTATCCATCCCCAATGCAATGGTACTTAGTTTATTAACCTCAGAAGGATGTAAGACAGAGTGGACCAGCTGTCATTTCATAATAGAATAGAGGTGGGTGGGCCACTGAAGGTTCGAGCTAGGCTGTGGCCAGATGTCTGGCTAGGACTCAGCTCGAGGCCATCCTGGACTCTCGAGACCAACATGAGCCCCGCCTCCCGTGCTAGCACCTCTATCTCAAAGCCCCTGACCGCACTCCCTTCCTCTGGGCAGTAGATGAGGTGCCGGAGAGCAGCGTTGCGCAAAAGTGTTTCCATATTTTTAGGTCTGAGGTCTAAATGCACTGCTATCAAACTCATCTAATGCTAATAATATACAGAGAGTGGGCTTTGGCTCTATCCCTTTCTTTGAACTGCCTCTTTCAGACACTGGTTTAAGATTTTGTCAATAACATCTTGGCTCCACCCAGGGAGTATTCCTCTTTCCCATAATGCCATTGGCTGTCTGGGTGCATCTATTCACCCCCACCTGAATGTTTGCATTGGAAGGCATGAGGGATTTTATTCACACATATAGCTCTCTCCCAGTCCTCTTCTGATGACTCTCTCATGTGTCTCACTCTAATCTGCTGACACTGTAAGCGTTGCCACATGGAACCCAGACCTATTGGTTTTGCCAAAGCTTGTTTAATATGCCTTAGGGGATTCGGATATATTGATTTGGAACTTGCCATAGAGTGCTGTGAATAGGCTGCACTCCACAGCCCATTAACCACTTCCCTGACCCCAACAGCCCACCTGAACCCCTGTTTGTGTGCAGCTGGACCCTGCACTTTAAAATGATGTCTGTGAAGACCTTTAACTCTGCGAAAGAGTCCTTTGTTTTACTAATACATATAATTGCCCTTTCTACGGTGTTGAACCTCTCCTGATGCCAGTTTCTTTGTAAGTACAGCAAAGACGCTGATAGTGAAATCAGTCCCTGTACTCCACTGTGCCTCATTTTAATTGAGAGTCAAATCTGAAACCACCTTGAAGAAACTGAGTTCAGGATGTGAGCTATAATTAAACAATCTGGTATCATCACTTACGTAAGGTTTCATAGACAATAATGTTGCACTACATATGACAACGATGCACATGGCGAAGTAACATCCGCAGGTTTACTCGTGGCAGTGACGTCAGGTATTGTTGATGGGGAAAAGGTCATGTCTAAAAAGTATAATCCGGTTCACCATAGTAAAACACAAGTGTCCGAGAAATAACTTATTTGACATAAAGAGTCTTTATTTATCATTATTTACTTGCTGTATCGTTTACCCAGGCAATCTTTTGATGGCTCGGCTCGTTCTTTGGGTCTTGGAGCCAAACCAGACCACTGGCTCGACTCGGGCTATCTGTTGCAGTTTCCAGGTTAGCCCACCTGAAGGTTAAATATAGCCACTGGAGGGGTGCATTAGACCACTGAGGCACGCGACTTTGTTTATTTATGTATGTATGGGGGGTTTTGCGATGCTGGCGCGGTGGTGACGTCAGCCAGGCAGCATGGGTGCCTCCCCGGCTGCTCACACAAAAGAATTTCTGAAATATTTTGTCAGCCAGCATGCAGAGCTGTCGCACCTGTGGAGAGGCGGAGGGCCCTCCCCTGCAGGTGTATGACGGCTTCTCCAGGAAGGGGTGGAGGGAGGCGTGTGTGACCTGCTCTCCCTGCCGTCCTCATACCTCCCTCTGACTGCGGCTCACTGCCGGTGTGTGACAGGGACGGGCTCTTGGGGTCAGAGTCTCGCAGGAGCCCGGCGTCGAGTGGCCAAGGGACCCCTCGGTGGCCATGTGGCCGCTGGCCCCCAGTGCAGGGGTGCTCCCCGCCCTGCTGCTGCTTCTCCCGCTCATAGGTAAGCCCCAAGTGCACAGCGTCCTTCTCACTTTGTTTCTGTGTACATACACTTCAAAGACGTTTGTTTTCTTACTGAGACCCAAAATAGAAGTATTTGTTGTGAAAGACCTGCATTAGCCAATGGCTTGTGGCGCCTCACAGTAGTAGAAAGCTACCCGCCCCCTACCTGTTGGTGACCCCTTCATCAAGGTGGGCCTCAGGGAACAAGTCCTAAAAAAGAGAAGCGGGGACTAACCAAGTTAGGCAGTATACAAGTGACATAGTATTGGTGCGTGACGTCAGAGCGTATGAGGATGTGACCCTCCTGGTCGCTGTTACCCGTATGAGGATGTGACATCACAGGATGTGGCATCACAAGCCACTACCTCACAGGTGGTGATGTCACACGAAGTGACATCACATCTTAAGACCTTACACGTTTGTTTAGCAGGTCGATCATGACTACATTTGAGCGCATTACGAGATTTGACAAATTAGATTGTGGGTTGGGGTTGTGACAAAAACGTGAAGCAACCCCTACTCAAAATCTGGGCCTCAATGTATACATTTGTTTTTATTTAAACTTTGCCACAAAGAAATTGGCAACAAGGAGAACAATTGCAGTAAATCAGTTCTGCTTAATTGGCTGTATAGGCTGCATTTTAATATATCTTATGGGGTTAAGGCACCTGCTAAGAGATCTTTGTATGTCCAGTAAAGCTCAAGGAATAGTAATAATTCTGGTGCGATAACTCTGGAGGTTGACGCATTTACTGGACAGACCTGCGTTTGGTTTAGACCCAGTTTAATCACAGTAGCATAGCGGGTTAATGTGTCTCCAGCAAAGCACATCATGTAACATGCAAATGACAGATGTGTTTATGTAGATTGGTATGTGGGTTACTGCTTTTAACACAGAGATCCTTTTGTTACTTGCAGTTCAGAAAGTCTAATCCTTCCATTATAGCACAGTGAGCTCTGAAGGACATGTGACTCCTACACCTTCTAACCCCCAGTGTCCTATGTAACACACCCTGTACATTGATTTACACACTTGCATGATTTATTGTCAATGTATAATGTGTACGTGTGATGCAAATCGCTCAGACACCCTGCAGTGGGATTGGAAGCGCTAGAAAAGAAATAAAACAAATCAGTGATATTTAAATTATTTGAGAAAATGCTGGGACAGACCAACACATCTGACTTTGTTATAGTACTTTCATACGTCTTATATACAGGAACTGAACAAAGTCTAAACCATGCCTCATTAAGTACTGTGAAGTAATAACAAGCTGTGTGCCTTTGTTTTCCCTCCATTGTATTTACATGTAGGTGAGAGGCTCCAGGTAGCTCCCAGCCAGGATACTTGAACAAAAGGAGGCCTGATGGCCCCTTAAATTCGGCTTTTGTTTTGAGCCCAGGTGGAATATAAAATAACAGAGCCCTCTCTCTGCTCGAGAAAGCAAACAATGTGCAGGTGCTGCTTGTGTCCCAGTGTCTAAAAATGACACCGGGATGAGTTCAGCATGTTTCAGTGGGACGCAACTTCTTGGCAGGGTGGACGGCGTCAGTACTGTGAAAATAGGGGGTGAATGCCGTCTGCCCGCGTGTACCCCGACTTGTGCCCTGGTGGGCCTATTCTCATGGAGGTGTGGGCAGTGGGGAGAGGTGTGTGTGGTGGGGAGAGGTGTGGGTGGTGGGGAGAGGTGTGGGTGGTGGGGAGAGGTGTGTGTGGTGGGGAGAGGTGGGGGGGAGCCATCTTTACCCATGGGAACCATGTTCACAAATTCACTGGTGAAACTCAAGTGCTCAGTAATTTCACCATGCGGGGCCCCTGGGATATCCCGACCAATAAGCTAGACACCGGGGCGTAGCTTCCATAGGTGCAGCAGGTGCAGTGGTACCAGGGCTCAGAGGCCAGAGGGGCCCACTGAATCTTGACTATTGATGTATTTAACACTTCAAATGGGCTATGGGCCCATTTTCATCCTTGCACTAGGGCCTATGACACACTGGCAGCGCCACTTGGTAGACACCAATCAAAAGTACCCATGGAATGACCATACGCCCTAGACCTTGCATCTGCCAATCAGTGCCCGACGTCCGCTTGAATGCCCTTGAACCTGGTAAGGGAGACTGCTTCTGGGTAACCTGCAACAGCAGGAAGTGCCTTAAATAGTACTTTAATCGTAGAGCTTTCGTTAATGTACTACAGACATTACATAATGTGAGGCAAACAGTGCCCTATTATTCACCAGATTCAAAATTAATTACATTGAAAGTGTTTAAAAATATGTAATTGTTACTTTATAGCACATGAGAAGTGACCATTGCCTAGCGTGCTGTGCACTTCTTTTTACTTAATGTACATTTCTGAGTGTGTGTAAAGCTACATGAGTGTCAACACATTTTGCATGTATCTTATCAAAATGGAATGTGGGGGACAGTCCAACTTTGTAAGTTTTGCTAAATAACTTTGGGCCTTCCTAAAGGTATGGCCGATGGGCCGCCGTCCATCAGGGTGGCTGATGTCACCCCCTCCATCACCTGGCTGATGGGCCGCCGTCCATCAGGGTGGAGATGTCACCCCCTCAATCACCTGGCCGATGTCACCCCCTCCATCACCCTGGCCGATGGGCCGCCGTCCATCAGGGTGGCTGATGTCACCCCCTCCATCACCTGGCTGATGGGCCGCCGTCCATCAGGGTGGAGATGTCACCCCCTCAATCACCTGGCCGATGTCACCCCCTCCATCACCCTGGCCGATGGGCCGCCGTCCGTCAGGGTGGAGATGTCACCCCCTCCATCACCCTGGCTGATGGGCCGCCGTCCATCAGGGTGGAGATGTCACCCCCTCCATCACCTGGCCGATGGGCCGCCGTCCATCAGGGTGGCTGATGTCACCCCCTCCATCACCTGGCTGATGGGCCGCCGTCCATCAGGGTGGAGATGTCACCCCCTCAATCACCTGGCCGATGTCACCCCCTCCATCACCTGGCTGATGTCACCCCCTCCATCACCCTGGCCGATGGGCCGCCGTCCGTCAGGGTGGAGATGTCACCCCCTCCATCACCCTGGCTGATGGGCCGCCGTCCATCAGGGTGGAGATGTCACCCCCTCCATCACCTGGCCGATGGGCCGCCGTCCATCAGGGTGGAGATGTCACCCCCTCCATCACCTGGCCGATGGGCCGCCGTCCATCAGGGTGGCTGATGTCACCCCCTCCATCACCTGGCTGATGGGCCGCCGTCCATCAGGGTGGAGATGTCACCCCCTCCATCACCTGGCCAGGCTCCAATATGTCTAGAGATCACCGCTGCCTACACAGGAGCCGCCGGCACAAATAGTCTGGTGCAGGGCCACCATGTCTGGAGGCTACGCGCCACACTTTTGGGGTTTTCAGAAACACACCCCCAGAGTGGTAGTCGGCAGGGCCGGACTGGCTACCGGGCGTTTTGTTGTGCTGCCGAGCTGGGCTTTCGTTGATGGGGACCTGCGTGTGCTTAAAAACATTTGTTTTGCTTTGTTTATTTCGAAGCTCACGCAGGTCCCCATCAACGAAATCAGCCCCCACCGCAGTGAAATCAGCCCCCAGCTCGGCAGCACACCAAAACGCCCGGTAGCCAGTCCGGCCCTGGTAGTCGGAGTGTGTTTCTGAAAAAACAAAAAAAACTAATGACAGGGTACCGGGTGGTCATTATTTTTTTCTGTTTGCGACAGAAGACAGAAAAAAAAGGGACATTGGTTCCTCCCCTTCTAAATAGGGCGGGAGGTCTGATGCTCTTACTCTGATGACCCCATCTCCATCAGGCCACCGGAGTGAGTTTCCTGATGGCGCAGCCAGCAGAGGTACCACTGCCGGAAATAACTGAGCAGGAGGATCGAGCCTTTGGCGGACAGGGTCCTCTGTCATGTGACCCTAATTCAAATCCATCGTCTAATATTCATTTCCTTAACCCAGTCATTTTTTAAACATGCTTATTTTAACAGAATCTTGTCAGATGAAATACGAAGAATTATGTTGCAGTTATTTTAAAATAAAAAAATCTTGATGAAATCAGCATTATAAAATATGTTTCACTGCCTGAAAGCCCTTGAAATGTTTTTCTGAAGGTCGGGGGAGTTCAGTTTATCATGAAACTGATCACCTGTAGCCCTGGAGGCAGGGCTGCTGATCTTTGAACAGATAAACAGACTTTTATTTGCTTCCTCTACAGTGTAATATTTTGGCTTTTGGCTGCTTCATGCAGGTCAGGCCAGAACGAACAAAGTAAAAGGCCTATTTTTTAAATCTGAAATTGCCATGAACTACTACATTTGGATTATAGGCGGGGCACAGGACCCATAATGCACAGTAATGCTATTGGAAGATTCGCTGACATCTGCAGTGATTCTGAAAGGCGAGTGGGGCTGGTGCAGTCAGTTGCATGTGCCGTGTCAGACTCTATCAGCCTCTTAAAGGCAGCGGCCTGTACAGAAAGCTCTTCTGTCGCCCATGCTGCTGTTGTATATATGCTGAACCAGAGGCTGGTAGGGCTTCTGTCAATCTAAGGTCAGTTTCTTCCGGTCATTTCTAATTTTACTTTTGTACAAGATTACATTTCCTTTCAGTAAGAGCTCATTTTTTCCTCTCACGCTCTTAGTTGCAATGAGATGATGGCGTCACAGACCCCCTTGTTAGACATACAAACTCCCAAAATAAGCTGCGCGAATCTGGCCCTTGGCTTTGAGAGTCAGCTTAAACTTCAGCAGTTGCCAAGTGTTTGCATCTATGTAAAAGCCTCTGTATAAACTAACGTATTGCAAACATTTCTAAATCTACAAATCATGGATTCCGCGTACAGTATTTCGTAAAATGTCCAGGAGTACAGAAGGAAAGTTACACAAATGGTGGATTTTCATGCACACTCTTCCACTACACTTACATCTCCCAGTTTTCCGTAGGGCGAGCATCTACAGCTGTGTTCACCTGGTCCTTTGTATCTGCATGAAGCTTGTTTTCTTTTTCCACAAGGACAGCATTTTTTATCTGCGGAAAAGCCTCTTCCCTGTGACCGCCTTGAGGGACCTTCCTACCCTGGAAAGATTTAATGCTGCCCTTTGCAGGAGTATTTTTATGTCCAATTCTGGGTCGGAAACAACCTGTACAATGTTACCGAATACCATGAACAAGCATTGCCAATGTAAAAGGAGGAGACGGCTGCATGAAGCAGTTTGTGCTTCACTCTGCTAGGAAGCCTCACAAGTGGAGTGCTTGTAGAATGCACGTGGAAGCGCCTGGATGTCTCTGTGCTAGGCACATGCCCGGAGGAAGCTCCTTCCAAGGCCTCAGGTCACGGGGAGTGTGCTCCAACACATGGACATCAATTCAGCAAAATGTTAGGGATAGCGGAAGTGACATCACACACCTTTTGACTCCCCAATGCTGTCTCATGACCTTTGGCCACGATGATGCCAAAATGGCATCCTATGACCCTTGCCCCTGATAGAACAACTGGAAGTGACACAAGTCACCAGAGCTGCTTAAAATGTATTTATTTGCCATCTCTGTGTTAGCCAGGGTTCTTCTTTGAAACCCTGGTGTCAGATACAGACGTAACGCGCCAAACTATAACGACAAGCCCAAAAAAATGCGTCATATACTTCAGTACTCGCTGTGCGGATCAAGCACTGTCATTGGGCCAGTACTTGGATACCAGTGCTCTGTTGCACATCACTTTCTGACAGGGCCTCATTTCTAGTTCACAACCCACAATAGGTAATTGATTGTTGGAAGTCACCAGTATTGCCACATCACTGTTAGTGCAGCATTGCCAGAGGAGTAAGCACTATATTGCCCTATCACTGTAAGCGCATGGTTGTGGGAAGGCCCCAGCATTGCCACATCACTGTTAGTGCAGCATTGCCAGATGGGTTAGCACTATATTGCCCTATCACTGTAAGCACATGGCTGTGGGAAGGCCCCAGCATTGCCACATCACTGTTAGTGCAGCATTGCCAGATGGGTTAGCACTATATTGCCCTATCACTGTAAGCACATGGCTGTGGGAAGGCCCCAGCATTGCTACATCACTGTTAGTCCAGCATTGCCAGAGGAGTTAGCACTATATTGCCAGATCACTGTAAGCGCATGGTTCTGGGAAGGCCCCAGCATTGCCACATCACTGTTAGTGCAGCATTGCCAGATGAGTAAGCACTATATTGCCCTATCACTGTAAGTGCATGGTTGTGGGAAGGCCCCAGCATTGCCACATCACTGTTAGTGCAGCATTGCCAGATGAGTAAGCACTATATTGCCCTATCACTGTAAGCGCATGGTTCTGGGAAGGCCCCAGCATTGCCACATCACTGTTAGTGCAGCATTGCCAGATGAGTAAGCACTATATTGCCCTATCACTGTAAGCGCATGGTTGTGGTAAGGCACCAGCATTGCCACATCACTGTTAGTGCAGCATTGCCAGATGAGTGTGACATTGCAGCATGTATGGAAGACCCCTTTGCTAGAACACCTTGAGTACATTATTTCCACATTAGTATAATGCACCCTTCAATAGCACTGCCGGATCATCATTGCATATCATTTCCAGACTGCGGGAAGTGCTGCATTCTTCTAACTCTTCCTACTAACTCTTCAGTAGGTTTTTTCCCACCCCCCTTTTTGTTTAATCTTCTTACATGTTGATCCTTCCACTTGAGCATGTCCACTCACACTCCCCTATATACGGATGATTACATTAAGAAAGTATAGGAAGGACCTTCACTCTTTACTGACTCCGCACTAGCATCACAGTCCAACTTGAAAAGTGCAACTCATGATTCGGATGCTGACTGAATACATTAAAAAGGCAGATATCATACCTAGAGGACTTTAGGTCAGGAACATTCCTGGGGTGTTCACTGACGATAAGAAATTCAAACAGGCTTTCAGCTACATCGGAACCGCATGCACCAGGAACTGGATGGTGCTTGGTAGAGATGCAGCTGTTGAACACTCTAAAAACGTTTTTTTCCCTGGAGTTTTATATAGTGCAGACTTGAGCTGAAGGTATCAGGTATCAGAGCGCTTTATATGAGCACCAGTTGCGTTACATAAGGACAGATTAAGAGATTTGGCCAGAATCACAGGATGTTGAGCGCCTTTTCCAAGACTCGAACCCGGTTCACCAGATTTTAGGTTGACCGCCCTAGCCATTAGGCCACATTCTCTCCCCTATTAGGTGAGATAATCGACTTAGGGAAACAGATTTCAGAATCCAGTTTAATAACTGATGCCAAAAGCTTACTGGAAAAGTTTGGGAAAACAATGGCAAAGTTCACACATATAGCGCAAGACAAAAAGTCTAATAAGGTGAAGAAAGATATACAATATTATTCGGTGGAAAAGACTTATCCTTACCTTAACAAAGATTTCTATATTAATAGAAACTTTCGTAATGCAAATATTGAACGCCCTTGGGGCAGGTTCAATAAACAAAGGAATCTAAATACTTTTTCTGATTCCCCAGCAGAATCTTCTGATGACTCGGACCCCGGCGAGGTTTCTAGCTCGACTAACCCAGCTCAAAACCCCAATTTTTCAGGGACAGGCCAACCCAGACCTCCCAGGCGTGGGAAAGAAAGAGGACGAGTACAATGGTACTTCAACACACCAGGCGAAAGGCAGAAACGCCAAAAGTATTACCAATGGGACAACCAATAAACAACTATATAAATAGCAATAATCCTGACTCTACTATTAATAACGAGCAAAATACACCTATTTTTAACCTCTCGACCCACATATTGTCATCTACTGAAGCATCCTTGCTCAGCAGAGGTTTGTCATTTGTTCCTATGGTAAGACCTAACTTCTTAGAAGTACAAATTAACATGCTCAGATTTTTCCGGAAAATTAGACTGCATGCTTTCTTTCAAGATAATACTTATAATCATTATAATGCACATACGTACTTTCGACCCCTTCTACATTCTCACCACCTCATTCATCTCTACCACCTAAGGTCCACACTTTTGAGAAATTGGTACTAAAAGACATTTGTAATTTGGAACAACAAAAACTGTTTGTCCCATATAATATACCCCTAGTTGAGAAGAAAGCACTCAATGAACTTAAATGTAATGACCAGATAGTTGTCAAACCCGCTAACAAGGGCGGTGGTATTGTTTTACAAAATGAAATTATGAGACAACTACCCAATCAGGAACATTACCTCAGACTAACAGGGGACCCCACAAAGGAACTACAGGCCATAATTTCATCCATTACCAAGAAAGGTCTGGAAGCAGGATACATCTCTAAAAATGAAGATGCTTTCCTGAACACCAAGAACCCACATACACTGGTAATTTATACTGTACCAACGATACACAAAAAACAGACTTCTCTCCCAGGTGGACTCATTGTGCCTGGTTGTGGATCTATATTTGAACCAATTGGCCGATATGTCCACTTTTTTATTAGAGACTTTGTACCCAATACCAGAAGCTTTGTCAAGGACAGCACAGATATGATTAATCAAATTGAAAAGATGCCGTTTGATAACACTTGTTGTCTTCTGTGTACCCTAGAAATAGAATCCCTATACATGAATATTCCCCGAAGAGAAGGGAGGGAGGCTATCAGACAGACGCTTGACAGAAGAGAACGGCCCTCCCTGTACCTTCTGACTTTATTCTTGAACTTCTACAGTTGACACTAAATTAAAAAAATCAATTTGATGGTCAACACTATCAGAAAATTAAGGGAACCTCAATGGGGGCATTTTATGCACCACATTTTGCCATTCTCTTTATGGACAGTATTGAAAACACCACCATACTTTCTGATACCAATACCTTCCATGAAAAAATTAATATCTGGAAGAGGTATATTGATGATATTTTCCTAATTTGGAATGGCAATGCAACTGACTTGACCAGCTTTGTAATGTGGCTCAATAACAACTGCCAGGGACTCAAGTTCACTTCAGAGGAACTTTCCTTTTTGGACTTATTGATCAAGAATGTAGAGGGTGAATTTTACAGGACACTCTTTCTCAAAACCACAGAACGCAACACACTTCTGGCCTACTCCAGCCACCACCCCAGAGCACCTCGGGACTCTTTACCATATTCTCAGTTTCTGAGGATTAGGAGAAACTCTTTTTTCAAAAAAGACTTTTTCAGAGAAGTTGAAACACTGAAATCTAAATTGAAGGCAAGGGGGTTTCCCCGGAAACATATTACCAGGTCCCTTAAGAGGGCATGGTATAGTCCCTGTGAGGCGTTACTCTCCTCTAAAGAGGGCAAACAAAATAGTCTGTATTACCACATTCTCACCTATTTCCAATAGTTTAAAAAAGAAAGTGGTTTGACATTGGCACACCCTGAACACGGGCGGCTTGACATTAGAACGCCTCCTTTTTGCCTTTAAAAGGGCCAAAAAACATTAAAGACAACCCGGGCAAAGCATGCCTACCATCATCAAGATCTCACCGCACACTACATGATTTCTGGGGAACCACCCCACTGGTGGGTCATTACAAATGCGGTGATTGCAGTGTGTGTGACTACACGATTGAGTCAAAAGAATTTATGTGTAATACAATTCGCGTTGCTATTAAGGATTTCTCGAACTGCAATACCTCTAACGCAATTTATGCTATCACTTGTCCATGCAATTTGAAATATATTGCCCAAACCACTCAGAAAGTATGGATAAGGATTTGCCAACATCGCAGCCGCATTAGGTGCAAAGTGACCACCCCACTATTGTTTGAACATTTCAGCACAGCAGGACACAGTGAAAATTACATCAGGTGGCAAGTGATTGAAGTTGTGAAATTACCTGAATGAGGAGGTGACATCACCACAATTCTGAACAAAGTGGAACTTAAATGGATCCTTGAAACGGACAGCTTCAACAATGGATTGAACACAATGGAGGACTGGACAGCCTTGATTTAGAATTTATACAGTGAACCATCCTTATCTGGTAGGTATGAGCAGTTTGCCATATCTAATAATTGCAAATTAATTTTTACTTCCATTGAGAGGATATATGTTTTCTGATAATTCGCCATGCCTTGGCTTCTGTAGTGGTTTTATTCACCTTTCCTACAATTGTTTAAAAAAAAAAAAAATTGCTTCACCATCCTATATGAACTAAGAGGCTAACTTGACCACTTGTTTTCCCTTGGAAATGACATAACTCAATGCCGAAGTTCCTCCGCAATTTCTTTCTTTGTCACTTTCTTGTCATATAGTCATGTAATATTATGACCTCTGCACTGCTTAATATGGCCAACACCATTACCATTATCGATCTAGTCCTTCCTCTATTCTCCTAGCCATAATCAGTATTCCAAAATGGCGGACACCGCTGCCGACGTAAGTCCCTTCTCTATTCTCATACATATAAGCCAGTTTCACTCACTCCTCTGATCGACTCACTGTTGTGGTCAGAGGCACCTGTTATCGCATCATTAATACTTGCTAGTAAGTGTTATTCGTTGTTCCCTGGGTTAGTGAGGACATTGTTATTCCCCTTTCTAAGCCTTGTGCCTTCTCCTCTAGATTTTCCGACTCTGGGATTGAGGATTTCTCTTTGTGGGACCTTTCCGGTGAAGGCTACATGCTTCTCTGCATTGTGGATTGCGCTTATATTTGCCTATGTAAATTCTACCTTGGTACGTTTTAATGCTTACTACCGGCTTACTTGTTTACTGTCCGATTGTTACGGTGCGTAACTTGGCTTTTCTGTTTTGGATTCAGATTTACTACCTCTGTTTGGCCACGTGTATTAAACTACGTCTTGTTGTCCTTCTGACACTATGATAGGTACGTGGGTATATAATTTTCTTATCGCATGGTATTGCACGGTGCAGATAAAATACCTATTTCGGTATCTCCTCCTCGTCCATTTTTGGTGTGGTTAATTGGCTTGTCCACTGCCTATAGGGCTCCGTCCATCATCTCCTTGTGTTTGGTTTGTTCGCCCTAAGTTGGCAGGGTATGCCCAGACATGGGTCCCTTGCTCATTGCTCACTTTGACACTGGATTCAAGCTAGCCTGGCTGATGAGGTGTGTTACGCCGAAACCGGTCCCACGTTTCCGGCTCAGGGAAGACCTGGCTTGGCAGTTCGGGCTGGACTGTTCCCATGAGGCACAGGGTCAACACTGATTTGCATATAGCTGGGTCTGAACTGAGGTGGCGAAGTGAGCTAAAGAACGATGATGGATTCAACCCAGATCTGTGACTGGGGTGAGTGTCTGAAAACTTTCAGCGCTCCGTCCATCATCTCCTTGTGTTTGCTTTGTTCGCCCTAAGTTGGGAGGGTATGCTCAGACGTGGGTCCCTTGCTCACTTTGCCACTGGATTCAAGCTAGCCTGGGTGATGAGGGGTGTTACCCCGAAATCGGTTGTAGGATGCTTGTTTCCAGTTCAGGGAAGACCTGGCTTGGCAGTTCGGGCTGCACTGTTCCCATGAGGCATAGGGTCAAGACTGATTTCCATATAGCTGGGTGTGAACTAAGGTGGCAAAGTGAGCTAAAGAACGATGATGGATTCAACCCAGATCTTTGACTGGGGGTGAGTGTCTGAAAAGTTTCAGCACTCCGTCCATCATCTCCTTGTGTTTGCTTTGTTCGCCCTAAGTTGACAGGGTATTCCCAAACGTGGTTCCCTTGCTCACTTTGCCTCTGGATTCAAGCTAGCCTGGCTGATGAGGGGTGTTACCCCGAAACCGTCCCAGGATGCTTTGTTTCCTGTTCAGGGAAGACCTGGCTTGGCAGTTCGGGCTGGACTGGTCCCATGAGGTTTGTGAGAAACAGAGAGGGACCCCTTATACCAAAGGAATAGGGTACTATACAATCATGTCAACAAAAAATGTTTCCTTTGGACAGAACTCTAAGGCTACTACTATTCACTGTGTATCCTATTATACACCACGCTTACACTCATTCAAACTATCCACATACATGGAGGGAGCAGTATAATTACACGCCCTAACCCCCTTACTTATAAATCAGAAGCAATAGTTTCACGAAAATAAATCACTTTATTCCACAATTTAATCCAGATTATAGTTAAAAAAGCATAAGCTTAACAATATGTAGGTAATCAATGCTTCTGTTCTAGATATTCCACACTTTGCCTAGCGGGACCCGAATAGGTATTCCCAGACATGGGTCCCTTGCTCACTTTGCCACTGGAGTCAAGCTAGCCTGGCTGATGAGGGGTGTTACCCCGAAACCATCCCAGGATGCTTTGTTTCCGGTTCAGGGAAGACCTGGCTTGGCATTTCGGGCTGGACTGTTCCCGTGAGGCACAGGGTCAAGACTGATTTGCATATAGCTGGGTCTGGCCATTAGGTGGCGAAGTGAGCTAAAGAACATTGATGGATTCAACCCAGATCTATGACTGGGGGTGAGTATCTGAAAAGTTTCAGCGCTCCGTCCATCATCTCCTTGTGTTTTCTTTGTTCGCCCTAAGTTGGCAGGGTATGCCCAGACGTGGGTCCCTTGCTCACTTTGCCACTGGATTCAAGCTAGCCTGGATGATGAGGGGTGTTAACCCGGAACCGGTCCAAGGATGTTTTGTTTCCGGTTCAGGGAAAACCTGGCTTGGCAGGTCGGGCTGGACTGTTCCCATGAGGCACAGGGTCAAGACTGATTTGCATATAGCTGGGTATGAACTGAGGTGGCGAAGTGAGCTAAAGAACGATGATGGATTCAACCCAGATCTGTGACTGGGGGTGAGTGTCTGAAAATTTTCAGCACACCATCTATCATCTCCTTGTGTTTGCTTTGTTCGCCCTAAGTTGCCAGGGTATGCCCAGACGTGGGTCCCTTGCTCACTTTGCCACTGGATTCAAGCTAGCATGGCTGATGAGGGGTGTCACCCCGAAACCCGTCCCAGGATGCTTTGTTTCCGGTTCAAGGAAGAACTGGCTTGGCAGTTGGGGCTGGACCGTTCCCATGAGGCACAGGGGCAAGACTGATTTGCATATGACTGGGTCTGAACTGAGGTGGCGAAGTGCGCTAAAGAATGATGATGGATTCAACCCAGAACTGTGACTGGGGGTGAGTGTCTGAAAAGTTTCAGTGCTCCGTCCATCATCTCCTTGTGTCTGCTTTGTTCGTCCTAAGTTGGCAGGGTATGCCCAGATGTGGGTCCCTTTCTCACTTTGGCACTGGATTCAAGCTAGAATGGCTGATGAGGGGTGTTACCCCATAACCGGTCCCAGGATGCTTTGTTTCCGGTTCAGGGAAGACCTGGGTTGGCAGTTCGGGCTGGACTGTTCCCATGAGGCACAGGGTCAAGACTGATTTGTATATAGCTGGGTCTTAACTGAGGTGGCGAAGTGAGCTAAAGAACGATGATGGATTCAACCCATATCTGTGATTGGGGGTGAGTGTCGAAAAGTTTCAGCGCTCCGTCCATCATCTCCTTGTGTTTGCTTTGTTCGCCCTAAGTTGGCAGGGTATGCTTAGACATGGGGCCCTTGCTCACTTTGCCACTGGTTTCAAGCTTGCCTGGGTGATGAGGGGTGTTACCCCGAAACTGGTCGTAGGATGCTTTGTTTCCGGTTCTGGGAAGACCTGGCTTGGCAGTTCGGGCTGGACTGTTCCCATGAGGCACAGGGTCAAGACTGATTTGCAGATAGCTGGGTCTGAACTGAGGTGGCGAAGTGAGCTAAAGAACGATGATGGATTCAACCCAGATCTGTGACTGAGGGTGAGTGTCTGAAAAGTTTCAGCGCTCCATCCATCATCTCCTTGTGTTTGCTTTGTTTGCCCTAAATTGCCAGGGTATGCCCAGACGTGGGTCCCTTGCTCACTTTGCCACTGTATTCAAGCTAGCATGGCTGATGACGGGTGTTACCCCCTAACCGGTCCCAGGATGCTTTGTTTCCGGTTCAGGGAAGACCTGGGTTGGCAGTTCGGGCTGGACTGTTCCCATGAGGCACAGGGTCAAGACTGATTTGCTTATAGCTGGGTGTGAACTGAGGTGGCGAAGTGAGCTAAAGAACGATGATGGATTCAACCCAGATCTGTGACTGGGGGAGAGTGTCTGAAAAGTTTCAGTGCTCCGTCCATCATCTCCTTGTGTTTGCTTTGCTCGCCCTAAGTTGGCAGGGTATGCTAAGACGTGGGTCCCTTGCTCACTTTGCCAATAGATTCAAGCTAACCTGGCTGATGAGGGCCTTACCCCAAAACAGGTCCCAGGATGCTTTGTTTCCAGTTCAGGGAGGACCTGCGTTGGCAGTTCGCGCTGGACTGTTCCCATGAGGCACAGGGTCAAGACTGATTTGCATATAACTGGGTCTGAAGTGAGATGGCGAAGTGAGCTAAAGAACGATGATGGATTAAACCCAGATCTGTGACTGGGGATGAGTGTCTGAAAAGTTTCAGCGCCCCGTCCATCATCTCCTTGTGTTTGCTTTGTTCCCTCTAAGTTGGCAGGGTATGCCCAGGAGTGGGTCGTTTGCTCACTTTGCCACTGGATTCAAGCTAGCCTGGCTGATGAGGGGTGTTACCCCGAAACCGGTCCCAGGATGCTTTGTTTCCGGTTCAGGGAAGACCTGGCTTGGCAGTTCGGGCTGGACTGTTCCCATGAGGCACAGGGTCAAGACTGATTTGCATATAGCTGGGTCTGAACTGAGGTGGCGAAGTGAGCTAAAGAACTTTGATGGATTCAACCCAGATCTGTGACTGGGGGTGAGTGTTTGAAAAGTTTCAGTGCTGTGTCCATCATCTCCTTGTGTTTACTTTGTTCGCCCTATGTTGGCAGGGTATGCCCAGACATTGGTCCCTTGCTCACTTTGCCACTGGATTCAAGCTAGCCTGGCTGATGAGGGGTGTTACCCCGAAACCGGTCCCAGGATGCTTTGTTTCCGGTTCAGGGAAGACCTGGTTTTGCAGTTCGGGCTGGACTGTTCCCTTGAGGCACAGGGTCAAAACTGATTTGCATATAGCTGGGTCTAAACTGAGGTGGCGAAGTGAGCTAAAGAACGAAGTTGGATTCAACCCAGATCTGTGGCTGGGGGTGATTGTCTGAAAAGTTTTAGCACCCTGTCCATCATCTGCTTGTGTTTACTTTGTTCGCCCTATGTTGGCAGGGTATGCCCAGACGTTGGTCCCTTGCTCACTTTGCCACTGGATTCAAGCTAGCCTGGCTGATGAGGGGTGTTACCCCAAAACCGGTCCCAGGATGCTTTGTTTCCGGTTCAGGGAAGACCTGGTTTTGCAGTTCGGGCTGGACTGTTCTCATGAGGCACAGGGTCAAAACTGATTTGCATATAGCTGGGTCTAAACCGAGGTGGCGAAGTGAGCTAAAGAACGAAGTTGGATTCAACCCAGATCTGTGACTGGGGTTGAGTGTCTGAAAAGTTTCAGCGCTCCGTCCATCATCTCCTTGTGTTTGCTTTGTTTGCCCTAAGTTGGCAGGGTATGCCCAGACGTGGATCCCTTGCTCACTTTTCCACTAGATTCAAGCTAGCCTGGCTGATGAGGGGGTTAGCTCGAAACCGGTCGCAGGATGCTTTGTTTCCGGTTCAGGGAAGACCTGGCTTGGCAGTTCGGGCTGGACTGTTCCCATGAGGCACAGGGTCAAGACTGTTTTACATATAGCTGGGTCTGAACTGAGGTGGCGAAGTGAGCTAAAGAACGATGATGGATTCAACCCAGATCTGTGACTGGGGGTGAGTGTCTGAAAAGTTTCAGCGCTCCATCCATCATCTTCTTGTGTTTGATTTGTTCACCCTAAGTTGGCAGGGTATGTCCAGACGTGGGTCTCTTGCTCACTTTGCCACTGGATTCAAGCTAGCCTGGCTGATGAGGGGTGTTACCCCAAAACAGGTCCCAGCATGCTTTGTTTCTGGTTCAGGGAAGACCTGGCTTGGAAGTTCGGGCTGGACTGTTCCCATGAGGCACAGGGTCAAGACTGATTTGCATATAGCTGGGTCTGAACTGAGGTGGCAAAGTGAGCTAAAGAATGATGATGGATTCAACCCAGATCTGTGACTGGTGGTGAGTGTATGAAAAGTTTCAGCGCTCCGTCCATCATCTCCTTGTGTTTGCTTTATAGGGCAGTTACACCATTAAGGGCATGTTTATCACATATATCACATTTTACCTTGGTACACACTGCATTCTCTTGCTAAAACTGGAACACATGTTCGATTTCTGCTTTTTCTATTTCTCCCCTTTTTTCTTCTTCCCAATTTCCTCCACAGGTGTTGTTAATTATACATAAGATGACATGTATTCTTTAGACAACAATAAATGTAATCAGGCATGTATTTTGAAGTCCTGATGATGATCCTTCATAAATCACGGATCGAAACGTCGTCGACCTTAACCACTCTGACCCTTTAAATATGTGTATATGACTTTTGGGTGCAGTAGTGCTCTCCTTGATGTAAATAAGTGAACCCATTGTGGATAAAACTGATGGTCATTTAATGTCTCATGCCTGTTTGTTTTCATGTTTTTAACACCCATTTGAGGATTACCCCAGTAGAATTAATCTTCCACACGTATATATGTTTGATTAAAAGTGTACTACATATCCATTTTTGATTACTTCTGGACATTATTCTGGTCTCCAGAGCATTGCAATCTATTCATTGACTGTATGGACCTTAGTTGCTGAAAATATGAGTTAGCACAGCATTGCCAGATCACTGTAAGTGCATGATTGTTGGAAGGCACCAGTATTAGTACATCATTGTTAAAGCAACATTGCCAGATGAGTGTGACATTGCAACATGAATGGAAGATCCCCTTTGTCAGAACACCTTGAGTACATTATTTCCACATTATTATAATGCCGGATCATCATTGCATGTAATTTATCAGGCTGCGGGAAGTGCTGCCTTCTCAGACCAGTTTAGGAGCATCAACATTGCCAGATTTCCAGGTCGTCATCTCACATTCTTCTCTCCAGCAGCTCTTACCATTCCCCTGGCTGACACCCAGGAACCCAAGTCTGCCACAGCCATTTATGCTTTGGGGCAGCAGGGCAGGGTAGAGGCAGGCGCTGGACACCATTCTTGGCCTCGGTGGAGCAGAAGGGCCGCTGTAGGATCCTGCACAAAGGCCAGGAGAAGGACCCCAAAACAGTACTGGTAAATGTTATATTATTCCCTTACCAGTCTAAGTGGGTTTGGTAGGGGCCGCAGGGGGAGGGTTGACAGGGGGTGGAGGATGGGGGTGTGCTCTTCCATGAAATGTTTGAAAAATTGGGCCAATGCGCTGCATTTTATGTTATGTTATGTTATTTGAACTTTTAAAGCGCACAGTTACCCTGGGGTGTCCTGGCGCTGAGCATACCTGCTGGTTATCAGTAGTAGGGGGTATTACTGTGAGAAAAGCCAAGTTTTCAGCCCCTTTCTGAAGGAGAGGAGATCTGCTGAGTTCCTCAAATGGAACGGGAGCTCATTCCAGGCCTTAGAGGCACAGGTGATGAAACTTCTGCCCCCCCAGCTAGCCTTTTTAATCGGGGGAACTAGAACTTGTTTCGCTCCTGTGGACCGAAGAGTCCTTCCAGGAACATACCATTTAAATTTTTGCCTCAGATGGTCGGGGTCAATTTCATTGAGGGCTTTAAAAGCCATGCAGAGGGCCTTAAAATGTACCCTTTGCTTCACGGGGAGCCAGTGTAGTTGTTTTAACTCCTTCTTTACAGAGACAAATTTTGGAGTCCCTGTAAGCAGTCTGGCCGCTGCATTCTGTGCGATTTGAAGCCTGTTAATGTGCTGTTTTTGGGCATTCAAATATAGACCATTACAGTAGTCTAGCCGCGCCTTAATGAGAGCCGTGATCACTGTCCTAAGACTGCCCTCAGGGAGAAAGAACTTTATTTTCCTTATAATTCTGAGGATTAGGAAACATGCTGAGACCACCGAGCTTATGTGATCGCAAAACGTGAGCTTATTGTCCACGATCACCCCCAGGTTTTTTGCTTTCCTGGTTGGTGCGGGGCAGACACCCAGCTCTTCTGGCCACCAGTCTGGCGTCCACAGGTTAGGGTTATTCCCAAACATGATGACCTCAGTTTTGCCTGAATTTAATTTTAGGTAATTAGACGACATCCACCCTGAGATGGCCTTCATGCAATCATGAAAGCGAGCCCCTGTTTCCTTCTCTTCCCCGTCTCTAAGTGACAACACTATTTAAGTGTCGTCTGCATAGGAGGTAAGTTTGAAGCCATAGGATCTGATCAAGCCTGCCAAAGAAATCACATACACGTTGAAGAGCGTCGGGCTTAACGATGAACCCTGTGGCACCCCGCACGGTAGAGAAAACGGCTTTGACCTGTGGTTGTCCAATTCTACTGTTTGCGTTCTTTCAGAGAGGAAGGACTGCAGAAGATTCCAGGCAGCTCCTTGTACCCCTGCTTCAGACAAACGGTCCATCAGAACTTCATGATGGACCGTGTCAAAGGCTGCTGACAAGTCTAACATAATCAGAATTGCCTTTCCTCCCCTATCCAAGGCCTCCCTCACCTCCTCTGTTGATTTGATTAGAGCCAGCTCGGTGCTATGTTCTGCTCTAAACCCATATTGCGACGGGTCGAGTAGATTATTAGTTTGGAGAAATGTGCTGAGCTGGGTATTCAAGGCCTTTTCAATAATTTTAGCAGGGAGCGGAAGTCTTGAAATTGGCCTATAATTGTTTGGATCTTTGGGGTCAAGGGTTGGTTTTTTTAATGGGGGAAGAATAGAGGACTTCTTCCAGTTGCTGGGGAATTTGCCTGTTGTAAGTATGGCGTTAAACAATGGTGTGAGGGCCACCCTATTACTTCTGGGATTTGTTTCAATACCGATGCCGGACATGGATCCATCGGGGATCCGGATCGAATAGAACTCAGAAGTTTAATCGCATCTGGTGTCTCTAGCAGAGAGAATTTGTTTAAACCGGTGTGTTTGGTTCCATTATTTGTGGCATCACCCTTAGCCCCCTGTGAGCTATGCTAAATGAGGAAAAGTTAGATTCCACTTTTTGTTGGAAGAAATTGGCCAATTTTTCGCAGAGTTCTGGGCTACTTTGGCTCTTGGGGGCCGTTGGGGCCGCTAGTTTAGTGATGGTTTTGAAGAGTTCTTTGGGATTAGATTATTTTAGATATTATATTGTTTTATTTTTGTATATCCAATAAGTATGTTGTGCTGTGTTTGAGAGGTGAACACTTTGACTTGAGTAAAGCTTTCAATTTAAAAGGGGGGTGTTAACATTTTGGGGGGGTCAAGACTACTGCATGGTATATGAAACCCCATGATGCCTGCTCCTCATACTTTTTCCTCATTCCTCATTCACATTGTTCCTCGTCCCTCATCCTCCTCAGGCTCACTCTTAGGCCTCACTATTCTTTCTCACCCCACCTCGCTCTCCCTCTTTTCTTCTCGTCACTCCTCCTACTCCCCCCACTCACCGCGGGGCCTTCAGCCGCTCTTATCCTTCCCCCATACCACTAGAGAAATGAATGACAATGAACCAGGAGTTGAGCCATAATGAAAATGGATGCTGCACAAGTACACAACCTCCTGTTGGCAGCCACTGCAGAGTGACTCATAACTAAACAGAGCCCCACCCCCTCCGCTAGATCCTTTTGGTCTAACAGCGTCATGGTGTTTGCTCTCTACATTTACACCCTGTTATATTTTCATTTCCGCATTGCAGTAGTGCTGTAATAATAGTGGTTTATATATGGGATAAAGCACCCCTTGCTGTACATTATAAGCATATTACAAGTCACTGGTAAGTTCTGTTCCCATATAGAGGAAGAATGCTGCAGGCTGAGTCGTTATATAGGGTCATGAACTCTGATGGTGTATTTCTTATAATGCACCATCCTTCCTCCCCAAACCTAAACCATTGGTGTCTCGCTTCTTTATAGAAAAGGGATAACATGGGCGCAGGAATGGCGAATAAAGGCTGAATCTGTAATAGGAAGTTAAACACACCAAAAGCCAGTTAGTAATTTAATGCAAAAACACATTGAATCAGTCTAATGTAAATCAGATTGAAAGGGCTGTTGCTTGGAATGATTAGCCACATGCAGAGAGATTCTTTCTTTCCAGTAATGAACTATGTTAAAAAAAAATAAGCACGTTTCCATAAATCTCTCCCTTCTGCTCATCACTGTTTGAAAATCAGAAGAACGAAAATCTAGTGCCCATTTTCCTTGTTTAAACTGCAGCTGCAGTTAAGCAACAACGTCATTTTGGTGACAAGTGACATCACAACTGAACAGTAAAAAGGAAATTGGAGACAGGCTTCATATTATAGTGTTCATTTTCGAGACCTGGGAGAGAGGGGCATGGGGGATCAGTGCTTAATTTGTAAAGGAATGAGTGCGGGTGCCCGAAGTTCTGCTCAGAAGCGTGTGTCCGGTGCTACTACATGTCCGCTTGCAGAATACCAAGGTTGCATAGTCTTGATTCCACTTCATGCTTCTTTCATCCACTACCAAGAACCCTCTGCATCGTTATCTCCCTCCTGTGGGTTTTTTTTTATCCCTACTTTCTTCCTTTTCTGCTGGGGTTTTTGTCTTTCTATTTCTCCTTTTTCCTTTGTATTTCTCTCTATTGCTCTGGGGAAATGTCAGATAAGGAAAAATAAGTGCTGGTTCACAAAAATGAGCGCTATCCCCCACAAATGGCTGCTGGTGGGCCTCACCAACTCAAGCTAAGCACTGCCCCAGGTAGACACAAGCAAAGCTAGCCCACCATCCATGCACATGATAAACAAAACAGCCCTGGTCCTCCTGAGGAGGGAGACATAATATATGAAATCATCGCTCAGTCAGCAGTGTAAAGAGCAAAGCCCATCTTTTATTCCCATCACTTCAGCCTGTCCCTGCTTGGCTCACCTTTTATCAGCTACAGCCACGTGCCAGAGCCTCAGGCATCAGATGCTAAGTAGTAGCTCTAATGCCTAATGGCACACCTTGATTTTTTATGGAATGGAAATTAGCCGGGGCTGTGTGTAGGACAGTAGCGGCTGGCAAGGATTACTGGTGGTGGGGTGGTGGCGCAGAGGGGGGACAGGTACTAGGGGTAAATAAAAAATTAAATTAAACTTACCTCCTCGCTGCGTCCTCCCTCTCTGCGTCCTGCCCGTTGTGTCTCTCCTCCGGCCAGAACTCAGAAAAGGAAGCATCCAGGCTGAGGATCCCCTGAGCCAATCACAATGCTGCAATGCAGCATTGTGATTGGTCTGAGCACCATGGTTCGGCGCTCACACAGAGACAGGGAGCCTGGGCATGATCTCCGCCCAGGCTGTAATGCAGCCTGGGTGGAGAACATGCTAAGTATGCAAGAGGGCCGGCCAAACATTCATGCGCACTTAGAGAGTGAAAACCACTCCTCCCCTCCCCTGCCCCGTCTGGCAAAACTGCCGCACCCGCAACAGGAAAAAATAAAATGATAATAACTTCTAGTTATTATCATTTTATTTTTCCTTACACTGCTGAAAAGCAGTGGGGTGGCGCTCCTCTGTTTTAGCGGAGGAGCCACCACTGGTGTAGGACAAACTGCTGGTGACACTGGCAAATAAAAGGATTACCCTCTCAGAGGCTGGGAGTCCCTTAGAGTCCAGCAGCAGTCGCCCAGCATGGACATCCTTCAATTTACAAACTAGCCTGCAAGACCTCCCTCCAACGCCCAACTGAGTTGCCCTGTTTTTTCCTTCTGTTGTTGCGCCCAGACGCTACATACCGTGAGGTTTATTTACAAGCTCCTTGGCAGCTCTCTAATGGGCTTGCCTCAATTTATGGCCACCAAGAAGAATAAGAATCATTTCTATAGGATGAGATTTTTATGTCAGGAGGACATGGGATGAAGGGTTTAAGCATTAATCTGGCAGAACTAGGTTGAGATGCCGAGAGATCATGTAATGTTTGACCTCGTTGATGGTTGTCAAACAACATCTCCACAAGGAGGGGCACTCCAAACTAATGTAAGCGAGCATATGATATATATAACTCTTGGAGGGTGTACTTCTTGGGTTCTGTTGCCTCCTGGTATGTTACATTTTGCTCGGATGACGCTCATGATGATGAAAAGTTGAGAATGAATTGACATAAGGGATCATTAGGTGGTTCTGTCGGGTAGTTCCTACTAATCTGTAGGACCTGCGCATTTGTTGGGCAACATGAACTTTGGGTGACTATTCCGGGCACCCCCGCAGGATATGTTGGCCTAGAGACCAGCTGGATCACAGTGCCACCATAAGCCCCCCTAACCTTACCAGGGAGCGAATAGCTTCTGGAAACCACTGAACATGGGCTACCTGAGCCCTCAGGGATTGTGGAAACAGAACAGAACCTTTCGCTCAGTCACGCATGCTTACTTGTGCTTAGAGAAATGTACCGAGAATACACAGAGGGATGTTTTCAATATATTTACTGAACCAACGTTATTCTTGTATAGAATACATGTGCTGAGAAAATCAGTAGACAGAAGCAGATTAAAGTAATTACAATCACAAAAAGAGTAAATAGTAGATGCAGTTCTTCCATGGTGCTAAACAATGTATATATGCAGGCATATGAAACAAGGTAATAATCTGGCATACTCCTACTATGTGAGCCCTACTCTGTGTGTACCTAGAGTGTGTGTTGGCTTGAAGCCAAGAATCCCCCCAAGGGACGAACCAATCGCATTACATGGCGGGAGAGAATATAGGACCCCGTCCTGGTCACAAACTTGACACCCCTCACAGGATGTCAGACCGCTGCGTTTTGAAGTCTCAGCATGCAGGGACCCTTGGTGTCAGCTGAAGTGCCTCCTCCCCTAATATTACGTTCTTTATTTATAATGGAAAGCAGCCTTGCAATGTGCGTATAGATTAGTGATGTTATGGATATGTAGAAGGATGAAGATAGAACAACATTTGTACATAGTGCGCAGAAGGGCCTTATACATGATGTTCAAGGCATCGTGATAATGTTGTGCGAAGCTAGATGTATAAACAAAGTAGTTTCAGGGAAAGTAATCGAACATTGTCGTGCACGCAAATATGTGCAAAAGGTCACAGTAGAAATGTTATTGTGAAAAATAGGACAATGTAAGAAATGAGCCGCTTCGCTACATGGGCCTAACCCAGGCACCTAACAGTACTTGGAAGAGGATTCCACACTGAAGTCAGTTGTGCTGCTGAGGGGGTCCTTTTAGATCTATGACTTTGTCACAATAGATGTTTATCAACTTTTTATGACATCCACATGATTTCAGGTTCCAGAGCAGTGACTGCGCATCATGACTGAAAGCAAGACTATCTCTGATCATGGTAGGTGTGCTTGGCATGCAGGTGGCTACAAGGTGGCTACAAGGATTTGTGGACTCTACCAAAGTAAGTTTGGAAGTCTTTCCAAGCAATTTTCCAGAGAGTCTACTTTTGAGACCTCACGGAGCGATGACCTGTGTGGGACCTTCTTTGGCACCTGTGCTACTCTGGTCTCTTAATCGAAAGAAGCTATGTCCATGAGGTTAACAGCTGTGATTCAGAGACCGCGTTGAATAATGTTTCGAGACTTAAGGTCACTGGTCTGTGGGTCTCATCAGGGCAAGTAGATGGAGCTGCTCAAGCTTTGTTCATTAGGTCAAGGGACCCGCGCCGAGTTAAATCCAAAACTGGATGTCCTAACGAGAAAGTTCAAAGTTGCAGAATTCCTCTTGGAATATCCGTTAGTTATGCAGCTGACTTGGTCCTGTCGTCGAAGGTGCAAATGCACGCTCTACAAGGATGGTGATATGAGTGCACCAAGGTTATTCTTATGGATCAGCAAAGATCACCACCAACAAATACACATAAATAAACTTGCCTCGCTTGACTAAATCCACATGGGCTTGACCATTTGATAACTGATAATCAGTTGCTTTATTGACCATTGTGCGTTCAGCTTGGACATGCTTGACACATGCACTACAATCATGGTTTACTTTCTACACTCACATCTTGTGCACTGCACCGTCAACATGATTGTCCACTGCTTCCAGAATTGTTACTGAGAAAATGTTTTAAGCTTTATAATTGATCAATATGCATGAGTTTGCATTACAACAAAGACTGAAATATTGATGTATACAAGCTGAAATGGTGATTTATAGTTAATGAATGATTTGGTGAATTCCATTTTCAAGATAACAACTAATGTTTGGTCCACATTCCTCTGTGTACAGTTGCTACCACTCTGAAATTCTGTGTTCTGTTCAGGTTACTGATGCAGATTACTGAAAATAACTGTTTGTTTTTATCTTGAGTATGTTAGATACAGGATAGCATATACATGGTATTCATAATATTAGTTTGAATGATTCCATGGGAATGACTATCTTATTTGTTATGTGTGTAAGCTAGGCTCCCTCTCTGAATAAGGGTTGGCCCCTTCTTATTATACTACTCACCGTGAACCAGTACTATTCCTTGCTTTGCCATTTAATCTTCTATTGTCATACAAGGTCAGACACTTCTTTTTGGTGATCCCTTAGTAGTACTGAACTTCGTTTGCAAATCTCTGAATGGGAAAAAAAAGTAGTTGCAGAGGTTGTGTCTTTCTTGTAGAGACTTGGCACCATGTTCTGCTGTTCCAGAGGTCAAAGAAATACCAAAGTACCATTTTCTTATAAGTGCTGGAAAACCTACTCCTGGTCTCTCCTACAACTCCCAGGCTCCCATACAAGGATCCTAGAGGCCAGGTCTCTCTCCATCCAAAGCTCCCACATGGCCCAGTGCAGTCCACTACAAACTGGGCATCTGATTCCCACTCACAAGATGGTGCCCTTCATCTATCTTTGGTGCACCTGAGACAAGGCAAGGCCACTTTCACCAGAGAACCGGATGTCCATCTGCCCTCTTCATAGGAAGGTTCAGCTAGAACGTCTTTGCGTATTTTAATTTTTTTTTTTTTATTAGTTATGTATTTATTTGTAAGTACTGTAGTATGTTTCAGGTCTAAACTGTAGCCTAAGAATTGCCTGAGACGATGAACCTGAAGCTGTTTCCTGCAGGTGATGAGTGAGGTTAACTTTCATGGATGTGCGAGAGAAGAGAGTTCAGTGCTGAGCTGGTTGCCCTGAAGAGTGCTTGTTTGTGGGCAATGAAGGGCTTCATCTTAGGGATTTATTTTTTTTATTTTTAGAGTTTTCTATAGCGCGAACAAGACCCAGGGTAGGGTATCAGAGCGCTTTACAAAGAAACATGGTAATTGTAGAGACATTTTGCACAAAACAGAGCATACAAAGTATCAAAATATTTGTAACAACGTTCGGCAGGTAGCAGAACCAAAAGGGAGACGATTTGTTCAGAGCAGTATGAACAAGTTCGAGTAAGTGTAAGTCAAAGGGGCGACGGTGTCATTAGGGAAGTGAAGAAACAAGTATGGAGTTGTAGACTGGTTCAGTTCCTTGCAGGTCAGTGAGAGCTGGTGTGGAGGTGAGGTCCCATATGGTGAGGAATGTGCAGAGTTAGGGGAGGAATTTGCTCATCAGGAATGATTTTGCTTCCCTTTTGAATAGTGGTGTAGAAGAGATTTTCCTGATGTACGGTGGTAGGGAGTTCCATATTCTTGGTGCCGCTCCTGAGAATGCTCTATCAGACGTTTTATTCTTGCTGAAACGAGAGGGTTTCAGGAGTAGATTGTCGGAGCTTCTAGAGTGTCTGTTTCCTCCAGATAAAGTAAGTTTTTGGGATAGGTACAGTGGGGTATTGTGGTGTAGGGCTTTATGAGTAATGCAAGCCATCTTTAGGTGGATTCTAGCTTCATAGGGTAGCCAGTTGAGCGCCTTCAGGTGTGGGGATATGTCGTCGAATTTCCTAGATCCTGTTAGGAGTCTTGCTGCTGCATTGAGACAGGCTTTTAAAGGGGCTGTTTAGATTTTGGGAAGCCCCGAGAGGGTAGTACATCCGTACTCCCACCTCGAAATGACTAAGGCCTGCACTGCCGTTTTGAGGTCGTGGTTCTCGATGAATGGTTTCATTTTTCTGAGATAACTGAGGTGAAAGCGGGCATTTTTAGCCAACAAGTTGATGTGTGTTTGCATGTTAAGGTTCTTTTCCAGTGTAATTCCAAGCGATTTGGTGGAGTCCACCAGAGTTGGCGTGCAAATCAGAGCAGTGATCATCTTGGTCCATTCTTTTATCTCCAGAGAGTTTTTAGGGGGGGAGATTAAGAGAAATTCCGTTTTTTGCGAGTTTAGTTTGAGGAAGTTGGTCATTAACCAGTAGACGGTCTTTTCAAGATCTTGATTCATCATCTTTATCGCTTCAACGGAGGAAATCTTGATGTACAGTTGAGTGTCGTCCGCGTACATGTGGTATGAGATGTTCGCCTGATGTAGTAGTTTGGTTAGTGGTTCGAAATAGAGGTTGAATAGCACGGGGGATAGGGTTGAGCCTTGTGGTACTCCTAGTAGGTTGGGTGAAGAGGGGGAGAGATATTTGTTTACCATGAACGATTGCGTTCTGTTTTCCTGAAAAGATTTGAACCATTGAAGGACTGTGCCCGATAAACCCATCCTCATTTCCAGTCTTCTTAGAATTTTGTCGTGATTGACCGTGTCGAATGCTGATGAGAGGTCAAGCAGGACTAGTAGGCAGGTTTCATTACGGTCAAGAGCGAGGAGGTTGTCGTCTACTATTTGCAGAATGGCTGTTTCTGTGCTGTGACCGGGTCTGAAACCCGATTGACAGTCGTTTAGTAGTTTGAACTTCGTTATGTGTTGGTTCAGTTGTTGCTGAACACATTTTTCCAAGACCTTGGAAAGCATGGGAATGTTAGTTATAGGTCGGAAATTGTTAGGGTCGGAGGTGTTTGCTGTCGGTTTTTTTTGGATAGGGGTGACTTGACCAGTTTTTAGGCAATCTAGGATGTGACCTTGCGCTAGCGAGGCATTGATAATTTTAGTCCAGAGAGGGGAGATGATATGGTAGATGTGGTGTAAGCATTTTGAGGGGACAGGGTCATTGAAGTGGTTGTTGGGTTTGATAGTTGCTAATGTTTTAGTGATGTCACTGAGATCGTAAAGTTTGAAGGAAGACCAGTGAGAGTTATTTTTGGGTAAAGGCAGATCGAGTTGTTTAGGATTTTCAGCTTGTGTGTTCTTTGGGGTGGCTGAGTTAGTTGCTGCCGTCCTTAACTCAAGTTGGAGGGTGTTGGTTTTTGCTGTGAAGAATGAGGAAAATTCTTTACTACTAAGCTGTGATTTTGAAGTTAAGAGTGCGGTTTTGGCCAATTAGTTAGATTGTTATTTTAGCATTTCACAGAATTTCTTCGGTCTATTTTTGGCATTGTCTAGTTCTGATCTGAAGAAGTCTTTTTTTGATTGTAGAATGCTTCTGTTATAGGAGTTTCTAGATTTCCTAAGTAGTTTGAGTTGGAGGGGGGAGGGATGTTGTCTCCATTTCCGTTCAGTTAGTCTTAGTTTGCGCCTCTCTTCATTCAGGGCTCCGTTGAACCATGGGTTTTTGTCTTTGTCCGGTATTCTTTTGAATTTTGGTGGGGCTACTTGGTCTAAGACTTTGGTCATCGTGGAGTTGTAGTGAGCAGTGAGGTCATTGACGTCAGACATGTTATTGGGAGGAGTGAGAGCTTTCTCACAGTGGGAAGCTAGGTTGTTCCAGTTGAGGTTTTTCGTGTCTCTTATCCAGTGTTTGGGTTTGAGTTGCTGCGAGTAAGTTTTCTTTCTAGCGGAGGGGATTTGGAAGGTAATAATGTGATGGTCTGACCAATCACAAGGGGTGATCGAGATAGATTCAATCATTTTTTCTTTAGAGATGATCCATTCAAGGGTAGCGCCTTTGGAGTGAGTGGGCTTTGAGATGGCTTGGATCAGGGAATGGTCTGCTAGGAAGTTTTGAGGGCGTTGACCTGCTTGTCTAGGGGTTTTCCCATTGGAAATTGAGGTCGCCAAGAAATATGTCATTGGAACGAGGGGTCGAGTTCGTTGTGATGATTTCCATAAGTTGGTCTGTGAAAACTGCGTTATTACCTGGGGGATGGTAGAGTATGTGTAGTTTGTGGCAGTGGTTATCTGAGGATTTTACGGAGATTCCTAGGTATTCACAAGAGTCCAGGGGTTTGGAGTGAAACTTTGAGATGGAGATGTCGGATCGATGTATGCAGGCGATGCCTCCGCCCTTTCTGTGAGGTCTGTCTAGTCTTATGATGTTCAGGAGGAACAAGCCTCTACTTCTCAGCCCTCTCAATCCACTAGAGATTGTGAGATGATCACCTACGCATGGTGGGCTTTGGCCTTAAATTGCTTTGCAGATTACGCATCATATCCCAAACTGAATTCTGGCTGAAACTGAGCACTAGTGCAACTTAAGTTATGCTATATATGACAAAGATTTGTTGTAATTGAAGCATATCTCGTTTCTTGACTAAAGTGCTCTGTATACTGAATAATCTGTGCTAATACCTAAGGGAATTCCAAACATGTAAACCCTCAGATAAGGCACAGCATGTCGGTTTCACATGGTGGCTCCCATTAAATGTGCTAGGAATGGAGCAGCGGACAAAATAATCAATTACAGCCTCCATTTTAAAAAGTGGAATACCAGTGACGTGCTGTACACATAATTGTTACAAATGTAGTGTTAATGAACTTGGAGCAGACATACTTTCACTAACATATTTTTATTCAGATCACTCTTGCACATTTTGAAAAGAAATGAGGGGACTAGAGTAATGTTGTATAAACCATTCCTATAAAAAAATAATATCTACGTCCAAAAAACAATACCGTAAGGCATAAATGTCAAATAAATAAATAAATGTGCAACATTATCTCGGGATAATAAATAGTAGATATATATAGGTTCTTACTATTGTTCACTTAATAGCACTAAGCAGAGAAAACGCAGAAACAGAACAGAAGACGGATAGCTGCATAAGTCGTGATTTTTAGAGGTCTAGGATCTCCCGTGCCATGGTAAATAGGTTAAGTCTGAGTTCTGCTTGTCTGCGGATGAGCTGCCCTTTAGCGTTAAAGTTACCCCGCCATCTTCCACTCTGTCATCAGTGTGCCCTCTGGGCTGCTCAGTGCTCCTATTTATAGCCCATAGTCAAATGGTCTTAGTGATCGGGCATTTTAGCACCCGTTGTGCCTTGTATAGTGGCGGCTGGCAACATTTCAAAGTGGTGAGTGAGCAAACAGGCTGTACAGAATGCCCCGGCCTACGGTGTCCTCCTTGGTCACTAGTCAGGGCCTATAACAAGTGAGGATTGTTGCTAAGAACAGCTAATGCACAAGTTGAAAGAATGAGCTCACCTAGGAGAGTTTGATAACGAGAGGTATGAGACCGAGGAGAAAGCACCACAAGAACATGGCCAGGGAAATTAAGCAGACCACCAGCAACCCGTCCATGCTCACCGGATTCTAGCGCCTCGAGCATGCAGAGCTGTGCCACTACAGACTGCGATCAGTTAGTGGGTGTTAAGTGGCAATCAGTGAAACTGCTCTGTCAGGTGCAGTTTATGGACTCAGGCGAGTGCTTAGATGCCACCTGCACGCTTAGCGCCTCCTCCTCTTCAGTTTCCTTGCCTGTCAGTCACAGTGCTCAACACAGCAGCAGATCTTCCTGATCCTCTACCCTTGATTGCAGTCATTGTCCTCAGATCTGCCTCCTTTTCTGCCCTTGCTGTCACTGTGCTCCCCTAAGCAGCAGACCCACCCCTCACTTTGCTTTTCCCATCAGGATGTTGGCCACCAACTCTTTTTAAAGTGGGACATCCAGAGACCAGTGCTTGCTCCAGTCCTCCGGCTCCGAGCATGGCCCGGCGACATCTACAGAGTCAATTCCCCAGACTAATCCCGGCGCTGCTCTCATGCTGTCACCAAGCATGAAAGCAGGGCCGGGATTGGTTGTTGCGGGCTGGCTCACCGCTCATACTAGCACTAGGGGCCTGTGCTGTCTATCCACCCGGCTGTATAACAGCTCGGGCTGGAGAAGTTTAAACTGCGAATCTCAGGCTGGCCATCGCAAGACAGCTGGCCAAATTGACATGCACAGTTTAAACTGGTGTAGCAGGGCCCCACTCCACCCTGCTCCCAGTCTGCATTGCAGCAATGGCCCCGCCCCACAATGCTCTAACGCTCCGGCGGCTGGCAGAGCAGAAAATAAAATGGTAATAAAGTCACTTACATTTATTTTTTACTTTTGCTGTGTCCACAGCAGAGGGGGGCGGGGGGTGCGACGCTCCTCTGCCTAAATGGAGCAGCCGCCACTGGCCTTGTACTTATTTTGTGATAACTGCCAGACCCAGTTATGCAGCATTTGTGCCCTCCAAGCACAATATTACCCCCAATGTCGTGTGATTCCTTTGGACCAATTTCTGTGTTTTGCAATATTGCACAGCTCTATGGCTGGTGGTAATCTTCAGAGCTTACAGTGCAGATTCCTGTTATGCTGCCTAGATTCTTTTTGAACTGCTATTCCAAAAAGGCAATTACTGACATCAGTGCCTCCATTCACTCTTGTGTGGATTTTTCTCTGTCTCCTATCACAGGTCAAGCTCTTGGTGCTATTAACCTCTCAGCCAGCACCACCGTCAACGCTCTGGTGGGAAACAATATATCGATGACCATCGAGTACACACCCGCTACTCTCAGAGCCATCATCACCTGGACAAATTCTTCGGTCCCGTTTGTCACCATTGCCTATGGCACTATAGAAATCTATAAAGAATACCAAGACAGAGTGTTGGCCTTCCCCACTGGGTCCATTTTGATTACAAAGGCGATGCTGTCGTACTCCGGCAACTACACTGTGCGTGTAGCAGCACTGGGTGAAACCGAGGTTACTGCAGTTTTCCGAGTTACTGTTTATGGTAAGTTCATAAGACGACCTGCTCTTACATAACCCACATCTTCATCTTAACAGGAACTCACCAAAATGATGTTTCCACTCAGATCTAGTCCAACATGGTCCTCATTCAATCTCAAAGTGCCCATTATTGGGCATGAAAACTTTCTTCATTGTATTATAAAAGGATAAGGTGTGGCCGGCACAGGTAAGAGTGGTGTGGCGGGGGCAGGGCGGGGTGGGGGGGAAGTTGACAGATGACGGGAAATGTCAAATTAAATAAAAAATAAAACCAATTACCTTGCGCTCGCCGCATCGCCGAGTTGGCGATGCGGCGAGCGCAAGGTAAGTGGTTTTATTTATTTTTTAATATAATTTTACCTATCTGGTTGTCTGTCGGCTTCACCCCCAAGCCCCCCACACCCTGCCCCACCGCCCCACCGCTCTTACATGTGCCGGCCACATCTGAAAATGATCCATATCTACTCACAATCTAAAAATAAATTGTGTATTGCTTCAGCATGATGGATGCATGAGTCTCAAAAATATCTCAATTTAGTCCTAAAAGACTTGTAAAATGTGTTAAAATTGCTAAATAAATGATCTACTAATACTGGAAAATTGTCACATTTTACATGCTGTGAATATGACACCATGCAATGCATCCAGTTCCAAGAATTCTTGAAATCCGACTCTAAAAACGCTCTAAACGTAGCTCAATATGCTCTAAATGTGTCATATCTGCACCCCCTGACTCCATGGCATCAATGTCCATCATTTGCCTCCCCAAACTGAAAAATCTGGGCTCTTCCCTGAGGTGCAAACGGTAGTGCTTGTCATACTAGCTGGCAGTACCACTAACTTGGATGACCAAACAAGGTAAGTCGCTTTATGCTGAACCACTTAACACCCGACCCAAGGGCAAGCAGGTGGCCAGCTGGAATGTCCACTACCTCACTAGACTCCATCAGAGCACCCTTCCACCAGCGTTGCCCTTTTTAGAACACTTAGGCCCGGATTCCAAGTTTGTTGGAATCCAGTTGCTTTTTGTTACACCAGATAAAACAAGCATTTGCAATGCAATCAGTCTCGCCTTTGGGACCTTATAAGTATTTAGCGATGCAGCACATTATCGCACAAAACGTAAGCAGTATGGTTTAAAAAGACCACATCCCTGCACACAGAGCTGCGGTACACATACTATAAATTTAAATAAGGAAAACAGCTGATAAGGATCGCATTAAACGTTTTCCATTCTATGCATTAATCAAATATTGTAGTACCTCCAGGAATGGTGCACTTCCCCACTGTGGAAATAAATGTTGTTCAAAGAATTACGAGAAAATGAAAGTAGCGGTTCACTGGCAAAGTCGGTAAAGTGGCGCTCTGGCAAAGTCTGTAAAGTGGTGCTAATGTGTGTGATTGTGAATAAACTCCTCCCAACTCAATAACACTAATTATATCAACCTCAGAAGGATGAAAGGCTGAATGGAACCAACCGGGATTCAAATCTGTGATCTTGACATCAAATACAAATTCCTATAGTGGATGCATTAGCCCACTGAGCCACCAGACTTGGCTGTAATAATGGTTCTCACCAAAAGATAAGTTACTTCCACCCTCAGATATATTAATAAATAAACCTCGTCAGCTATTGGCTCATCTCCAACATCTTTTCATGATGCAAGTCAATAAAGACATGCCAGACAACAAAGTTACTTCAGACTCTGGCACTCACAGCCCTGGGTTTGCTTAATGATTTTCCAGGGTGTATGTGAGAAACAACCAGCCTCCTCAGAAGCTGTGACCAGATCTATGGTTGTTAAATGGCGCGGGAGGCATAACAGCAAATTTGTGGAATATATGTATACTTTTCATATTTTTATTAACCAACTGGGAAAGTCCTTAGCTGTCATTCCCTATATTAGAGATAACTTTAAATATAAATAATCACGTTTAAGCCAGTAAGTCTGGCTAAGAAGTGAAAGTATTTCTTCATTGGTGGGGAGGGGGGGATGTGCGTGCGTGTGTGTGTGTGTGTGTGTGCGCGCGTGCGCGGTATCGTGGGTGAATGCAAGAAGAATTCAAACGGTAGATGAAGGAATACGAGTGTAAAGACGATTGATCGCGTACATTTATGGGAAGTAATTAAGTGCCTGGATGAAAGCATGACTGACTCGTGTTGCATTCAACCACTCTGCCATCAAATAAAAACATCTGCAGGTGTAGGCACACAACAGCAACTACTTCAACAGATGATTTTGAACTACCAGAAACATAATCCTTGTAATAGTAAGTGTATGTCTGGAGCAGAAGGGTATCTCTTTGGTGATTAATTGACCCCGAGTCTAACCCGTTAGCCAATGTTCACAAGTTTGACTCACGTTCAGTTCAAATGGACCGCTTGTAGCTAGAGTGTGTTGTAATCTTCTACTGGAAATGTGTAGCTAAAGTGGGTAGATCAACATACTTTTCTAGTCTTGGCAGTACATATCCTGGTAAAGGGTAAGCAGCTAGTCACGCTGACCTGTGTACTGCATTCTTTTTGCTACCTGACAGATCTAGTCTACTGTGTGAGGTACTGAGATCCAGGTGCTGGCCTAGTGTGGTCTGAATTCTATCCTTTGTCCCTGGTTACCTGTCTCCCTGTTCCCTATCTAGCACAATGCTCAATCCCTCACAAAGGGGAAACGATGCAATTCATAGGCTGGCTACATATACTGACGTACGGGTGCTCGGGTGAAGGAGTCAAGCCAAAGTCTGTGCAGAAGAGATATTAAAGGATTAAAGTATAGTATTGATTTCTAGCTATCCAAACATGTATGGGGGTTATTGCAGGTCATCTAATAAAACGAGTTTCTATTTAGCAATTTTACTTAAAAATGTTGAAGTTGTATAGACTTAAGTTAGAAGAAGCCTGTAGCATCTGCCCATGTAGGGTGAGTTGAGAGTTTTAGAAGTGCTGTGTGCGGGTGTATGGGAGAATGTGGAGTGTGCCTAGGTATCCGTGAGATGCAGAGACCCATAGCATAGTTCTGTTGTGGTGTTTTAGGATGGATCTGGTGTAGTGGTTAGTGGGACAGAAATGTGTTGCAACATTACCTTCATTGGTTTGCTGGAGAGAAAGGTATGAGTTATGATTAACTGTATAGTGGGGAACTGTGGGTGGTGAGATTGGGTTGGGAGCTAGTGTGTTGAAACGGGAGGGTTAGGCCTGTGGGAATGGGGGGTTGTGCAGATGTGCTGGAGATGAGTGGTGGCTCAGTGATGAGATTTGTAGGTATGGATTGTACTGGACAATGTACTTGGGTGCTGTGTACTGATTTGGACGGGTAGGTACCCAGAAGGAGGGATGACGAGAAGTGTAAGATTTTCTATTGAGTATACCGTGGCATCGTGGTAGGTAGTGTATCAGTGAACTGTGGAGATATAAGGGCTAAGGATAGTTATCTAACATGTGGATAAGGGAAGCCTGGGTTTCTAGCCGTGGAATTTGATGTGCTGGTGTTGTTTGCCAATGGTGTGGTGTGTGTACAGTACGGAATGATATAGGTTGCAATACTGTGTGATATATATTGTGGTCTTAAGGAGGGAGGGATGGCTGGGTTCAAGGTACTCTGACAGGAATGCAAAAGTTTGGGGGGAGTGGGTGAGCGAGGTGGTTGATTGTTGTGGTAATGAGATCGATGCAATAATGCGAAAGGGACAGCGAAGTAGGCTATCTGAACAGACAGCGGAAGGCGGCGATGGAAGATGCGAGTAGAAAAGAGTGGGTGGATAGGGGAGGAGGTGTACAGAGGAGGAGCATAAAGGACAGTAGTGGTAAGAGCGGGAAGTATATCAAGGTGGAAGGAAGCTTTGGTGTATAGAGTGGTGAGGCCGATTGATACTTATCGAGTGTGGGAAGGCAAAGACGTAGAGCTGTTTTAATCAGGTGAGGAGACGTTTACTAGATCAGGATCAAGTGAGTGGAGGAGAGAGAAAGTCAAGATAAAAAGTTGGACGTGGGTCAAAAAGGAGCTGAACAGGAGGAGATGGGTGAAGGACCACAAAAGGTAGGAGAACGGAGCTGTGCATTATTTGGGCAGATAACTCGAGGATGGAATGTAGGGATGGTATGAAGGGGAAAGAGAGGACTGAGAAGACAGTGAGTGTGGAGATTAAGGGGGTGAAAGGTTATGTTGCAATGCTGGGGGGGCGGCTGGATGCTTGCCCCGATACTATGTTGTTTGAATGTAAGGGATGAGCAGCTCCATTCCAGATATGTTAGTCAAGTGTAAGGAAGGAGCAGTCCGATTATATACAAGATTTTGCGCAGGTTGGGTGAGCATGTGTGATGCAGACAGAGCTCGGCAGAAAGAGGGCATGATGGGTCGCACACAACAATTATGGCACATATAATATAAAATAATGGCTCTTTAGTAATGCTTACAACAGAGTTCACGTAAGACAATTAAGATGCGTGTACATGTAACATGACAACACAAACTCTTGTCTGGAAGCATCTAACATGTTGGGTAACATGCGTGGCACTGCAGATAGTACCCAAGTCTGTAGATAACACACAAAAGCTTTGCCAGCACCAATGACAAGATAGGTCGCACATACACTTATAGCAGGCTGTATTTAGGATTCTTTAAGGCAGGGTGGCTGTACACAAGGAATTATGGATACCAAATAATGACCCACAGAGAGGCCAGCATAAATCACATGACACTAAATGCGGCCTGTAACTATGACATGTATGGCATGCAACAACCATGACAAGCAGCATATAAGGCATGACAAGTAATACCTTTGGCAGACAGCACCTATGACGCAGGGGAGGTGCACGAGGATAGCACAACATAACAGTTTCCATACATAGAAGACAGTGATAGCCAATATATAGGTCCCGCACTGAGGGCTGCATATGAGACAGAAGACTAGCATTCATGACATAAATCATGTATGACAATTATGCCGGATTGCGCAAACAATATGATGGGCCCACGATACCTCCCCATATAGGACTTTTCGCAGACAGTATACGCTACTGGTGTACGAGCAGTGCTCACCGCAGCTCTGCCACGGGAGCTGCGTGAGGCCGGATGGCGGGAGTTTCCTGCCACTACGATCTGTCTAGGCTCTAAGTTTCCCCGCTCCTCTCCAGACTGCCTCTTTCTTCCCCCAGGGCCCGGTATCCCTGGCACTCACATCTGGCTGACCAGCTTCTGTCTGAAGGTCGCGCTGCACCAGTCAGTTTCCTGGACGTTCAATTCCATCTTCCGCCCCCGCAGCGCCTACATCTCGCACAACCGTGTGCCCCCCGCCGGAACTCACAGCGGACAAGGAGACAGAGGAGTGTGGAATGCTGGGAGGGAGCAAGAGCCAGGGAGACGCCTGGGGCATGCCGGGAAAATGAGTACTGTTGCCGCTCAGCGCGAGCTGGGTGACGTACTGTCGCTTACCACTCAGCGCTAGCTGACTGACGTTCTTCACGCTGTCGGAAAAAGCTACTGCAAAAATCCTGGTACCACAAACCGCCATCTTAAATGTATACTGCTTCCTCTCAGACATTTAGGAATGCTCCTACTCTTTAACATGGCCACCGAAAGACATCGACCCGCGACGTAAGAGTTTCCGTCATTTTCTTTTGTCTTATCCATTTCTTTATGCAATTGTATGCAGTGTGAAATTTGATCGAGGGGTGAGAGGACTTCGCAATGCAATAGGACTCGCATTTTGCGGAAGGCACGAACAAAGGGGGGGTGGGCGAGAAGGCACGGACTGCGGGAGGGGGGGCACAGGAAGAAAGTAGTGGTGTGCAACAGTCGAAGTAAAGGGGCCAGTAGCCATGGAAGGACACAAATGACGACATGGCCGTCATAAGGAGGGACTAACAAGCTTAAAACCAATCGGAAGGCAGCATTTAAGACAAAAGCCAATGAAAAGCTTCCACGCTATACTGAATAGTGCATGCCTCGCAAAGCGAGCAGCGCATGCGCTGCAATGCTAGGCTCGACTTAAAAACTATAACCTGGGGTATATTGTTTATAGGATGCAATAAACAGCACCTATTACGAGTTTCTGGGGAGTAACAAGAACATTTTGGTGTTTACCACACCAAAATAGGCAAGATATGTTAAATACCAATCACTATTTCCATGTTAAATTCCGTCTGGTGTGACCTGCCGAAATGTAACAAGGGGTGAGCTATTTAACACACTTGGTAATTACTGGATGCAGCAAATACCACCCAACAGGGGTTTAAGCAGGGTTATAAAACATCAACCCACTTGTAATTAGGGCCATAACACAATTGCCCCAAACATATTCGATTTATAAAATTGAAAGGATATAAAAATCTTGCTCTGGTGTGTATCAGCGACTCATGGCACAATGCACACGACTGTGACTCAATACACATTGGCATCCATTTCTGTCTTGTAGCACAAATAGAAACAGCATTTGTACACTCTCTATATCAATTTCACTGTGAACAGGTCTTGCTCCACAGCATGAAATTATCGTTTTCCCATATATTATTGTGAATTTTAAAGATGAGGATCAGTTTAAGGGCTAAAGTTTGCATGCCATTTGTGTCATTCAGCATTTTTTGGTCTCATCTAGAGATATCATTGGCTCTCTGTAGGTAGACATATTACTTGCAATACACTGTGTATACTTAGAGTGGGCTTTGAGTCAGTTCCTTGCTGATGATTGTTGTCTGTCAGTTGTCTGCTCTTGATTCAATGGCTTTCCTCCCTACTCTTGTGTTTGTCCCACCCAGGAGCATTTTAGTCTCACGGTGTTCTGATTGAATGAATTGTATCCTGCCGTTGCATCACCTTGCTCTCTAGCCCCCTTCCTTTAATCCTTTCTCTGTACTTGGTCCTTCCGTTCCCCTGCTCTTCAATACTCTGCTGCGTGCTACCCATCCTGCTCCATATCCCGCTCCTCATTTTATTGATTGTATTTGTTTTTTACAAGGGCTGAAAGCTGCAAAGAGCTGCTCAATTCCAATTTCAGTGTCTTGTGCACACTTGTATTCATTTTTTTTACATGTCAATTTATCATTCGCTTTTAATTTTTTTATAACAGTAAATTAAAAATTGAAGTCCGCGTCATGTTGAATATGTGTGATTTGACGGCCATCTTGGTACGGGTTTCCTTCAACAGAGAACCCACTTCATGATTGCCAGATATGAGAGTGCATGCGTTGATGAATGTGTGCAATTGGCAAAAGGCAGTGGCAAAGCCAATAGAATCCTTTTGCAGCTTATCCTTGACCTTCTCCTCTGGTTCGCTTTGATTTTCATATTGAAGATGGTACTCCTTTACATGAGCCCAGGCTTCCCGGCATTGCCACCAGTTTCAGATCTTTTCTGACAAGCGCTTTGCACCCTCAGTACTCTTTGGAAGGAGATTTGAAGCATTAGTTGGTAGCAAACAATCTGACAAACAACATTACTCTGCTAGTGTTTCCCTTAAGGTTGGGGCTTAGCCTAGCACAAGAGGAGACCACCACAGTGATGCCCCCTGCTGGTGAACGAGAAGCTGGGCAGGCCTGCCAGGATAGGAGCTGTGGTAGACTCTTGTGACAGTGTCTCACTGACGTACAGCAGTGTGGCCTGGACAGTTCTTCTAAACCTACCTATTGTGGTGCCTGTCTCTCCTAATTACAAGCAAAAAGAGAACTTATTCTGGGAATATTCCACTGGAAACACAAGAGGACATTAAATTAAGTCCTTGAATTCCTCAGCCTCCCGCCGCTCTACGTACATGGACCAAAATGGCGGTTCGTTGACCAGAAATGTTCTATCCCGAGCTTGCGTTGCACCCTCCAGCGTTGTAACATACCTTCTTCTCTAAACAACCACAAAAAGGTTTAGAAAGATCTCAAGATATAACATACGAATAGTTGAAAGGCTTGGACAATAAGCTAATTAAAACATAGCGAGAACAGACAATATAACATTTATCATAGATGTTCCTTCAGGCAATTTCATTCACGGTTTTCAATTTACACTCCCTCTTCTCTCTTTGCCTCATACACACTGGACAGAAATCGGAATCACCACCTAGCTCCTAAGCAAAACAAGCATTGGCAAAACCAATTGGGCTGGCCTATAACTGCAGGGGGCTGTCTCTGATAAACCAAACTGCAGTCCCAGCTGTCAGTGGTTGGGAATGAGAAAGAGTGAATATTCTGAAAGCTGAAGGACAGAGAGGCTGAAGAGAAAGAGTTAATACCAGATTAAAAAGAGAGAAACCTGTTGCAAAAGAGACAAAAGAGAGAAATGAGAAATGATGCTAGAAGAGGAGATGAAGAGTTGAGACCTGAGGGCAGCAAAGAGTGGTGAAACTAAGGGTCAGGGAGGTGAAGCAGTGGCCCTGGGGGCAACATAGTGAATTGAGAATAGGGGCGCAGAAGAGAAAAAATGGTGACAACTGGGGGTGCGGGAACGAGACCTATGGCAGCAGAAGAGAAAGAGGCACCAGAGCTGATGGTACACAGAAACGAGAGATGAGACTTCTGGCAAATGGAAGAGTGTCGAAGACCTCAGAGGATGAAGGAGTGTCGGAGACCTGGTGTGTAAAGAGACAGGCAATAGAGGGGTGCAAGGGTGGCAGATCTATAGGTTTTCAAGAAAAAAAGTTGAAGGCCTAATGGCATGAGAGGGAGAACGAGACTGGGAGATGGATGGAGACAGCGGGACAGAGAACAACTGAGGGCACAGAGAGACAGGCCTAATGATAGTAAGTCCGTTTTTATATAGCGCAGCTACTCACCCTTACGGGTCTCAAGGCGCTGGGGGCCGTAGTGGAAATTAAGTGAGCTATTGCCCAGAGTCACATGGTGCTGAGCTGAGCTGCCGCCGGAGCCAGAGATCAAACCGTGAACCCTGTGCTCCGAAGTCAGCTGCCCTGGCCGCTGCACCACACCTCTCCACTGATGGGAGAGAGAAGTCTGGGAAAGGATGAGAGAGATAGGACCAACCAAAGGACACAATGGGGCATATGTACAAGGGAATTGCACCTCAGGAACGTTACTTTTTCCGATGTTCCGGTGGTGCAATGCCCTACACCGTATTTACAAAAAGCGGAGTTAAGCCACTTTGCATGGCTTAACGCTGCTTTGTAAATATGGCACCCTTTCACACAGGTATCTGCATGGAAGGAGTGTGCAATGGGTGTTGCTGTGGGCGTTCCACCGCAAATCCCATTGCTCTTTGATGCTGCCCCAGATATGCAAGGGTGTGTAACTCGGAGGCAGCGCCAAAATCGAACGCCATTCAAAAGCAGGCATCAGATTGGTGCACCGAGGACAAATACTTTTATTTCTCCTTGTTTTTGCTTTTTTTATGATTGGTTGATTATGTATAGGAAGGAACACCTTCTTAAACATAAGCAATCATCCGTGCAACATAGGCACACTTGCACTATGACGCAAGGGTGTCTGTGTTGGCGCTAGGCAGCTATTTTTAGCACCAGCGCTAGGTAAAACACAGAGGTGCGCCTTATTCTTGTAAAGACAACGCAGCCCTGCATTATGGAAATGATGCAACACTGAACAATTTGGCGCAGCGCCGCACTGCGCCATTTCCTTGTAAGTATGCCCCAATCTTTAAGAGAAAAGAGAGATTCAGAGACCTGGGAGTACACGAGAGTGCTACATTCTTGGTGACAAGAGAGTCAAGCAGCACAGGGCCAGGAGAGAGAAGAGGATGGAAGTACCAGAGAGTCACATACAGTCTGTGACCCTAACACAAATTGCAGGTCATTTACACAAAATCGAGCAGCTATTTGAATTCGAACAGGCAGTGGAACAGACTTTCGTTCTGGGGGCAGTGAAGGGACCGCTACAGTGTAATAGCTGCTTAATTTAAAAGGGTCCTCAAAATCATGTACTATCCAAGACTGTGTTTTGTAGATATATCTAGTTTAGTTTGTATTATCAGCGAGGGCGTGGCTTTTGTGGAGCGTGATGATGTTGCACTGGCAGGCTATACAACACCAAACGAATTAAATGTATTCTGACTTTTTCTGATTTTTCTTCAGAACAGTCCCCTCACTCTGAAGAGACAGCTCATGGTTGCTGTTTAGGGGACAAATGAGAGTGCAAGGGATCCGAAGTGAGCTGATAGCAAAGTGTTGGGAGCTGCCTGACCTCACCCAAAAACAATTATATTGTGAAATCCAGTTACTTCACAACATCATCTTCAACATGATGAGACAGCCAGCGCCAGCTATCAGGGCGACCAAAGTATCAGGGATCAGATGTAAGCAACAGGAAGCAGCAGGTCTGGAGTTACCCGGGTTCTGGCAAAAAAATTAAGGGGCATATTAGCAAGAAGAGGCGATAATCATCGCTAACCCTGCTTAGCGTGATTTTTTTTATCGCCGGCTATCGCTGGAATATATCGCCACGCTAACGCTGTATTAGCAACGATTAGCGCTATGGCGATGAATATTCCAGCGATAGCGGGGGAAATGGGCCAACATCCCTGAAAAACCAGCGATGTTGCATGGAGAAGGAGAACACCTTGCTGATACGACCCTGTGGTCGTATCAGCACAATCCACCCCCCATGTTAGGTATGGCTAACACCTGCTAATTGCAGGTGTTAAATAAATGGCGATGACCCCGTTAGCGCGACTTTCACGTCGCTAACTGGGGCCATGGCCACCTTGCTAATAGGCGATAGGCCTGTTAGCGAGTGTTTCCCAGGTTTGTTCGTCGGGAACGCCCACTTTGCATGTCATTAGCGATAAATATCGCTGACATGCAAAGCGGTAAAAACGGGCGTTAATGCCCGCAAACTGTCGCTAACTGCTGTTAGAGACAGTTTGCTGATAGGGCGATATAAATATCGCCGCTTTAGCGGCAAAAAGTGCCGCTAAAGCGGCGATAGTGCCCTTGCTAATATGCCCCTAGATTACCTTACTAAAGCCAAACAATATTAAAAACACAAATGACTGGCGGCACTGCCTCACGAGCAATGGCTCCCAGTGCACTATTTCGCACAAGGATATGCACATGTGCCAATGCAAAATGCTGTCACTCACCGTGAATTGAGTCAGTGCCTAAAATGGGCTGAACCATTGACCATGCTGTGTGCAGTGGTGGGTCAAAGCAAAGTGTGAATGACGTCTGTACAGATCGATGAATCAAGACCACTGATTTAAGGCCCCTCTATGTATGTATATGCATACCTATGTATTTATTTATGAATATTTCCGAAAACATAAATCTGGTGAGACAGTAGTCCAGACCTAAAAATGGCGACTACCCCATGACAGACTGCACAGTATTTCTGTACGACCATAACTTGGAATTCACAGACTGAGGGAAAGGGCTCCACTGAATACGTCCAGGCACCATCCTGTTAACCCTTTCTACCAGTCGATTAGACTGACAGTGGTCCTCCTTTGTTTAATCTCTTAGTTCTAAAGGATGTACTCACTCTTATGTGATGTGAACTAAACCACATTGTCAGAGGCCATGGGCCTCCCAAAAAAACATCAGACAAGAAAAGTATCACAGCATCAGTCAGCCGCGGCCCGTCCAGGTAAGAGTGGTGTGGCGGTGGGGCCATGTGAGGGGTATTTCGAAGGACAATGACAAGGGAAAATTAAATAAATAATTTATTTTCCCTCGGCATCGTCCGTTGAAATACCCCCCACACGGCCCCACTGCTCTTACCTGCACGGGCCGCGGCTGGCATCAGTATTTGGTTGAGGAAGATATTTAGCTTCAATCCACTTTGAGTAGCTTATCAAAATCCGTGCGTAGCAATATTGCTTAGGCAATGCAAGGAAAGGAGGTAAACAAATTCATAGTAACTTTATACCAGGGCTCATCTGGAACTACAACAGGAAGTAAAGAGGGTTTATTTGTCATATAGGAGCATATTTATGTAGGTTTTGCGTCTCTCTTGTGCCACGCAAGGGGGCGCAAGGGCAAGGCAAAACCTAAGTCGGATTTATCAAGCCACTCAAGGCTACCTTGCATGGCCCTGCATGGCTTGATAAATCCAGTGTAACACAATGCAGCGCAAATTGCTGCGTTGCATTACTCTGCCCTGGGAAGGCATCCATGGGTGAAGTGTGGGTGTTCCCACGCATCCACCCAGGGATTTTGGCGCATTCCCAAATTTTCCGACATTGATAAACCTGAGAATACATCAATTGTTACACCTTCCCAGGTAAAGCGTAACGAGAAGACATATGTAGGAGGCTGGCTTAGTAGATGGTGCTCACTTATGTAAGTGTGGCACCCTGCACTAATCCAGACAACCCTTATGGTGATTTTAGTGGTCTTAGACAACTCTAGAAAGCTCTCTAAGTGGTAGCTGTGGAGAGCAGCCTTCAGGCTTAGTCCATAAGGAGTGTAAAGCAGCTTGTTTTACCAGTACTTAATCTAATGGTATAGGTTAAGTGAAAAAGAACCACACAGTGCAGTTATCAAAAATATGTATTTATTTTTAACACTCACTAACACAATGCAATATCTCCTACCCAGAGATATAAACACAATACACACAATACTTTGTCAATAGAATTTGTAAACAGCACAAATACACAGTGGTCTCCAGGGGGAGACCAAACCATATACTAAAATAGTGGAATGCGAACCACGGCTTAAGTCGAGAATGGACCTAGAAGATGTAGAAGAGCCGGGGACCCAAGGAACCACCGAAGGTGAGTATCTAGGAACCTAACAGAAGTCGTGTGCAGAGCAGAAACACGACCTCGTGCTCAATGTAAGTCAATGGGTAAGTTGTGTTGCAATTTAAAAGAAAAATTACCATTCCCAGCGGACCCTGAAGAAATCCCGTGGAAGATGGAAGGTTGGAGCGTCACCCCACCTGTGGATACCCCAGAAACTAGGCTACCTACACCAGGGAAGCTGGGTGCATAGGTGCGGAGTGATGTCGGAAACCGCTGTAGACCACAATGGAGGACTTCAGAAAAGATGCTGATGGCGAAGAAGGTGAAAGAGTCCGGTGGAACCCAAATGTGGATTCAAGTTTGAGAGGTACCTGCAAGCAGAGGGGACAGAGTCTATGCCACTCAGGAGTGACCAGGAGGCACGGAAGACGAATGCCCACCGATGTCGGGGATGCAGGAGAGTTGACGGTGCCCTTGAAGTTGCAGCTGTACGGACCAGGCGATGCTGAGGACGAGCAGGAGCCATGCACGAGCTGTCCCATGTCAGATGTCAAGAGCCAAGGGGTCAGTGTGTGGCAGTGGCACCAACAAGCGTTGGCAGTGGCAACCAAAGTAGTCATTGAAAAAGGTGCAGTGTCCGGACCACCAAGGTCCAAGTGACTCCCATGAGCAGGTAATTCATAGCAGGCTCCGAGCAAGCAGAGGAGCCCACTGGAGCCAAAGAAGACCCTCAAGAGGACCCACGGGCCGAAGGCACAGGAGACACAAGAGACCCTCGAGCAGCTCACCAAAGGATGAACGCCCACGGTGCAAAGGATGCAGTGCAGGCAAAGATCTTGGCTGCAGGAGATGCTTGAAGCTGGAGCTTCTTGGAGCTCGAAGATCTCTGGAGGAGAGAGTCAACAAGCCTTTGCAACAGCAAGTCAATGCGGTGTACAGGGGTTACTGCTCCAGCAGTTCTGACGAGGGATACTGACTTAAAACTTGCTGTGAATACAGGGCAGGCCTCGAGGGAGTTGCAGAACCATGACCTGTGATGCTGAACCTTTGTAGTCCATAGGAGCTCAAGAACAGCAGACCAGTCAGCTTCATTGCAGTGCCTGCAGGGGAGTGACTCTTTCACTCTAAGGGAGATTCTTTTGGGTGTCTTGGATGTCCACAGGCCTTGTGAAGAACCTGTATGGAGCACAGGCACAGACGAGGCAGCACACTTGCAGGACGACGAGACTAGGAGCAGCAGGAGTCTTCCCCGTTGCAATTTCAGTTCCCAAGGCGATTTCCGGCAAAGTCCAGAGTGCTCGGATGGTTGAAGTAGAAGTGGTTTCGGATCAGAATCTGGTCCCACGATGAATCTAGGGACCCACCCACAGGTAAGGCCTTAAGTACCCTAAGGAAAGGGTTGGGATGATTCAGTGTTCCCTCCCACAGGAGGGGCTGGATATTGGGGAGGATACTCCCCTGTCCTTTGTCCAGTTTCGCACCAAAGCTGGTTTCAACTGAAGTATGCAGGGAGGGCACCAAATGTACCCTTCAAAGCAGTCTAGCGGTGCTGGCAAGCACCCCCACCCTGTCCCAATACACTAAGTCCTGTCTTGGAGGTGGTCACACCTCCCTGGGACAGAAAACCTATTGTCCTGCCTTCCCCTGCTCGAGCTTGGCTCAGCAGCAGGAGGGCAGAATCGTGTCTCTGGTCGGCAGCAGCCATAGTTTGCTCTCCGGGTCTAGAAGACTGGTACCGGGAGCACCGTCGGCCTCCCGGAGGAGCTTTACAGTGCATGGAATCATACGGATTCCAACATGTTTGATACCAAACACGACAGAGTTTGTTGCAGCCAGTTTAGAGATAGCCATCGCGTAATGACGCATGGCCAATCTATGTATCGAAATGGCTGATGCACTTACAACCCGGGAGAATGGAATCTGAGTGTCGTAGGGGTGCCCTGCTCATGCAGGGGCATCCTCACACTTAGAACCGAGCACCCTTCCTTCAGGATTGAAAGGCCTGCCTTAGGGGTGACTTATAGGTTTTAAGTGCAGTGACCTCAGATATAAGGAAACTTATATCTATTGCAAGTGGTGCTAGCACCAGCTTACTCAGGCTTCAATGGCAGGCCTATACTCACAATTTGAGTGGTCTCTCATGGGTGGCATAATACATGCTTCAGCTCATGGGAGACCTCTGGTGTACCTATGCTCTGGGTACCTTAGTACCATATACTAGGGACTTACAAGGGTACACCAGTAGCCAATCTGGAATGTACCTAAGTACTCACCATGTCCAATTTAGGGAGGAAGCACAGAGACTGGGGTCCTGATTAGCAGGATCCCAGTCAGACTAGTCAGTAAAACATAATGACACCAGCAAAAAGTGGGGGTGACCGTGAAAGCAGATCCTACTTTCCTACAACATATATTTATTTAGCCTCTTTACTTCCTCTTTCTATGTGTGCTGCATGCTGCAGCACACATAGAAAGAGGAAAATGCCTCTCAGGATATCAGGGACACCTTCCTGCCCAAAAGCAATCCGGCGGACAACACAGGCACACTTGCACTAGTGATTGCCGGTCTTTCCATAGACAGGCCCAATTTTACTTTACTTGACGGTTTTATATATAAATATAAATAGAATAATCTAAAGAAAAAACAATAAGTTATACAATAAATTATACAATAAGAACGTTGAAACACAGAAAAATATGTCATGGTTCACATACCTTGCAAACATTGCCTAAACTCCAAATGGAACCATCGTCCAAAATTACAACATTAGATTTTACATCCTTGGCTTGAAAGGGTCCTAGATATTTACTTTCTCCTTTACGAACCCATTCATTCTTGCGTACAACAACCCAATCACCACTTTGAATATATATCTGTTTCACTCCTTTCCTTAAATTGTAACTACTTGTCATTTTCTTTTGTCCCTTCTGCACATTATCTCTTACTACATCACGATCAATCCAAACCTTATCCTTTCTACACAACCAAACAGGGCACTCTTTTTTTCCTGGTTCTCTTCCTTTAAGGGATATAAAAGGAGCCACCCCAGTTGTTGAGTGTGAAATGAAATGAAATTTGTACTTGTAAAGCGCACTTATACCCCCAAAGGGGTGTCCTGGCGCTGTACGCATACCGCTGTGGAACCCTTCCTGGCTTTTCCCTGTGAAATGTCCACTCCTGGGCACCCCCAGGGTGAAGCCAGGCATCCCAGCGCTGTTGGGGCCGTTGTGGAGATTAAGCAAGCTATTGCCCAGAGTTGCAGAGTGGGACCCATGATTAGAATAGGCACCGAGGCGAGAATGATCAGGTCCGAGGAAATTGAGCCCAAGACCCGCCGAGGCAGGAATTGAACCCTGGTCCCGGGCCAGATCTCTGCATCAGGGTCTGCCGCTCTAACCATTGAGCCACACTTCTCCACAGTGTGGAGTGACCCTATGTGTCCACATCATTTTTCTTAACTCATGTTTCCATGATAGACCATTAGCAGGAGATAATTGGATATTTTCCATAATAATTCGGTTAATTCTTTCTACCAGACCATTAGCCTGGGGTCGAAAAAGAGCTACCCTTTCATGTGAAATACCCATTCTTTCAAGAAAATCTTTCATCTCCTTAGAGACAAACTGCACTCCATTGTCAGACACCAGAGAAGCAGAAATTCCTTCATCCAAAAAAATTCTTTCCAAAAACCTTATCACATTAGTAGTGTTAATTCCTCCCATAGTTTCCACCACAAACCATTTAGAATGATAATCCACTAATACAAGAATAAACCTATCTCTTGTACCTAATTTGTTGATCGGACCAATGAAATCAATAGCTAATTTCTCCCATGGCCTTGACGGAAACTTGGTACATTCCAAAGGAGGTTGACGCAAAAATTTAGACTTGTCACTGTTTACACAAAAACGACAATCCTTCACTATAGCCTCGACATCACTATCAACTCCTGGCCACCAGAATGACTCTCTGACTCTGCGTTTCGACATGCCTTGACCAGGATGACCCTCATGGATAATGTCTAGAACTCGCTTCCTTATTCCTGTGGGAGGTACTAGCTGCCTTCTCCTCATAACCTTTCCTTTGTTCATACTTAACTCATCTCTTACTTTGAAAAATTCTTTCAATTCTACATCTTTGCTATCATCAAAGTCCCATCCCTGAATAATTTTAGATTCTACTTTCAGTAACACAGAGTCACACTCTCTGGCCCTGAAGACAGGGCTGTAACTCCTTTATTGACATCATCTCCAACAATGTCTCCACAAATTTCATTTGATTCCTCACTCAATGGCATCCGCGATAAATAGTCAGCAATGACATTTTTCTCTCCTTTAACATACTCGACTTCAAAATTAAACTCCATAACAGATAACAACCACCTAGAAATTCTGGGTGTCACATTACCTTCCAATCCTCTACCGCCTTTAAAGATGAAGAATAATAATGGTTTATGGTCAGTGCGGACCTTGAAGGGGAGTCCCCACAAATAAAACTTAAAATGGCTTATCCCCCAACAAGCCAAAGCTTCTCTTTCGATGACTGAGTAAGATCTCTCAGCACCTTGTAATCTTCTTGAAGCAAAACCAATAATCCGTTCTTGACCATCCACCACTTGTGACAACACCGCTCCAATTCCGACCCCACTGGCATGAGTAGTCAAATAAGTCTTCCCATTAACTTCAAAACGCCCTAAAGTAGGTGCTTCAGAGATATTTTTTTTTATGAGTTCAAAAGCTCTTTTACATTCATCAGACCATTCAAATACAACATTCTTTTTCATAATCATCCTCAAGGGTTCAACAATTTCAGAAAAACTCCCTACATATTTAGCACAATATTCTGCCAATCCTAAAAAAGATCGAAGTTTATCTTTACTTGATGGCTCGGGAGCCATAGTCACTGCTCTTACAATACTTTTCTTGGGTCTTATGCCATCTGAACTTACTTCATGTCCCAAATACTCCACCCTTTCTTTTCTTAATTGACACCTTTCTCTCTTTATCGTTAAATTATGTTTCTCTAATCTACTCATTACTTCACCAAACAATTTGTCATGGTCTGAAAGATCTATCCCAGCAATTAAGATGTCATCTTGAAAACACCAAACCTTTCTCATATACCCAAATATGCTTTTCATAGCCCTTTGAAAAACGGCAGAAGCCGAAGCTAGTCCAAATGGCATCCTCTTGTATCTAAATGCACCAAGAGGAGTGGCAAAAGAAGTTAAATGTTTAGACGAATCATGTAACTTAATTTGATGATACGCAGCAGACATATCTAGTACACTGAAAATTCGTCCATCACCCATAGTTGATAACATCTCTGATATATTTGGAAGAGGTTCCCTATCAACCCAAATGTTTCTATTAAGGTCACGTAAGTCAATACAAAGACGAATCTTGCCACCATCCTTCGGAGCTATTACAATGGGAGCCAACCATTCAGATGCTTCGATTGGCTTATAATGTCTTGTTTCAATACATTTTCAATTTCTTTACGTAATGGTTCTAACATTAAATTAGGAACATTCCTTATTTTATGCACAACTGATTTGGCATTTTCTTTCAAAATTATTTTGTGTGAGAACCCCTTTAATAACCCCAACCTTGAATCGAAAACCTTGGGATATTTCTCAAATAATTCATTGCAATCACTTACATCTTGAACGGATGTTTTTTCTAGCACCATAACAGGTTCTGTAGCATTTGGGTCAATAATAATGTTCAAGTCTTTTTGGTGACGCCATCCTAGAAGATCTGACCCAAAATCTGTAATATATACTCTTCCTCTAACTGCCTCACCCTTAAATTTTAGAGTCATCCAACACATTCCTTTAATTTCTATCCTTTTTCCTGCATAACCCACTGCACGAATATCAGGAGAATGCATAATTGGACTGTTTTCTTTAGACCAATTGTTCTCAAAAGATCTATTTGAGATAAGAGTATATAAACTTCCAGAATCTGCCAGTACATTTATCTCCTTTTCTTCAAATAAAATATTGCAATGTGGCTTCTCTAGTTTACCAGTACTTTCCATTTTCACATTATCGATAGTGCTTAATTTATCATCTTTATTTATTTAGAGATTCTTTTGGTCACCATCAATCACCAAAAGAATATCATCAATGTATTCACAAATATTTTCATTTTCTATTTCTTGTACTTTATTCTTCCCATAAACTTTTGTACGGCACATTTTAGAAAAATTTCCTCTTTTTCTACAACTCCTACATAAAGTACCTCTGGCTATGCAATTAAGGCTAGAAGCAATGTGCCCAGGGAACCACAACAAAAACATTTGATGTCCTCGATTGGTAATATCCTTTCTCAACTTGTGGCTTTTTAGAATCATTATGTAGTTTAACATCACTTTTCTTTTCATATTTTTTTTCAACAACTTCAACTTTCTCTTGTTTGCTAGCAGTAGAACTTTCCATTTATTTAAGCCACACAACAGTATGTTCCATCCCTTTTGCTATTTGTATGGTCTCATCTAAAGTATATTCCTTCATTAATAATTTCTCTTTTATTTTCTTGCTACTGGTACAGCGCACTATCTGATCTCTTATTAATGAGTCGTTTAACTGTTCAAATTTACATGTTAAAGCTAAACCTCTCAAGGTAGAGACATAAGAAGTAATATCTTCATCATCCTTCTGATTTCTAGAAAAAAACTTATGGCGCTCAAGAACAACATTTGTTTTGGGAGTGAAATGAAGTTGTAACATTTGAATAGACATTTCATAAATGTTATTGGGTTGCCCATCACCCATTCCCAAAGAAATCTCTGGTAACTCTTCATACACTCTTCTTCCTTCAACCCCTAAGTGATGTAGAAGGATTGCTTGACGCCTGACTGGCCCATACTTATCACCACCAATAGCTAAAAGATATGTTATAAATAATTTTTTCCATTGTAACCAGGGAATGACTGGTTCACCTGGAGATGATAGAAAAGGTGGTGGAGATTACATAGATTGTTCAGACATGGTACCTGTAAAGGAAATGAAAATAAAAAAACTAAAATAACATTTTAAAATACAAAATTAAAATAATAATTTAAAACAACAAAATGTGATGGTGTCGTTGTTTGATATTTCTTATAAAAGAATGGCCTTTTTATAACTTTTCTAGATGCTTAAAATAGTCTTTTTACTGTTTTAGTTGCTTGAAGTAGTCCCTTCATTCTTTTATTTGCTTGAAGTAGTCCTTTCACTGTTTTAGTTGCTTGAAGTAGTCCTTTCACTGTTTTAGTTGCTTGAAGTAGTCCTTTTACTATTTCACTCGTTAATTGTAGCAGTCCTCCCTTTATTTTCCCATCCTTGTCGCCATGAAAAGAAGAGCCTTCACAGGTTTCTGGACAATATTTCTGTAGATTTATTGTCAATACAGCATCCCAGCACGGAGCAGCATCTTACATCACCGGTGCTCTCCAGTAACTGTCCCAACTAGAATCCTCATATGAAAACATTCTGTAATATAACTAGGCAACGGTATCCATGATACAAATGCCAACTAAAGACATCTCTACAACAAGGTTCTCCCTGCGAGATGACAAAAAGACACCCAGCGGGCTCATAAATCTCTTTGGTTTAACGACCACCTACAGACTCTGAAGAAGGAGTGTAGGCGCCTGGAGAGAAAATGGAGAAGGATTCATGATGACACTAGTTGATCTGCTTACAGAAGGTCTATCAGGCGCTATCATACATAAATGAAAACTGTGCAAGCCACATTCTTTACCTCAATAATTGTCAAATACTCTAACACTCCTAAAGAGATCTTTAAAATTCTCAAGGATATTACAGAACCTCCAATAACGAGATCCACTCGAGTAGCTACGGTTGAACATAGAAATGAACTGGCCTCCTTTTTCCAGAAGAAAATTCTGGAGATTTATTGCTCTTTTCCAGATGCTAACTTGGCGGACCCCAACTGTGGTGACCCCTCCTTTGACTGTCAAGAGGGCTCATTTACAGAATTTCCTATGCTTACTATGAACCTGGTCAATAACCTTCTAAATACTTTAAAATCTGGCTCCCCTTTGGACCCTATCCCTTCCCATATTTTAAGGCAGGTCTCAGAATGCATCACTCCTGTATTGACAAAGCTGTTGAATCTGTCTCTTTCCTCTGGTCAGGTTCCCAAGCAGTGGAAATATGCAGTAGTTAAGCCACTACTTAAAAAAACTATTTTGGATGCTCTCTGTCTGAACAACTTCAGGCCAATCTCTTTGCTTCCTGGAGTTTCCAAACTTTTGGAGAAGTGCGTTAACAGCAATATGTCGGCGTTCCTTGAATCGCAGGAACGCTTTCACCCCACTCAAATGGGGTTCTGACCAAAGCATAGCACAGACACTGCATTGCTGGTGGTGGTCGCAGAGCTTAAGCCCCTCCTCGACCTAGGAGGTTCGGCGGCCACATTCCTTCTAGATCTTACTGCTGCCTTCGATGCCGTGGATCACCATCTCATTCAGAGAAACTCAAGGACCAGCATTGAGGGCAGAGCCCGAGAATGGCTCACCTCCCTTTTGGATAACCGCTCCTTCCAGGTTTTGGAGCAGTCCTGCTATTCTGTCTCTTTTCCTCTGAGGTGTGGGGTCACCCAGGGCTCCTCCATAAGTCTCACTCTCTTTAACCTTTATATGGTCCCCCTTGCTGAGGTTAAAATTCATTTGGTCCATTATTGGTCTCATAAGCCAATGACACTCAGCTGGTTGTCTCAATTTCCCCTGATCCCATTTCGAGTCACCTCTCTCTTGCCCCCTGTTTCCAAACAGTAGCCAGTTGGATGGCTGGCTGCAAATTAAAGCTCAATAAGGACAAAACGGAACTGAGGCTTCTTGGTAATACCTTCTATAGGAACCTTCCTAATTCCTTACCTGATGCCTTGAGTAAGTTGCCAGACCCCAAAAGTTTAATAAAGAGCCTCAGATGTGCCTTGATGCTAGTCTCTCGATAGACCATCAAGTGAAAATATCTCGGCTCATCGGCTTGAAGACCTAGCTCTTCAGTGACTGAACCTCCCTCCCACCCCCCCCCCCACCTCACTAGCTTACAGTGTCTGTAACAGCTCTGGGAGGCCTTCGGGTAGCCATGTGCTATACAAAAACACTAGACTAGACTAGACTGTACTCAAGGTCCTGGACACTTGGCTGGAGTCAGAGCGTACTTCTTCCTGCTTAACTTAAAGTACCACCCGACAGTGCGCAGACCAATTTAAAGCCTTACTGCACCGCCTGTTCGCCTGCTTCAACAGACCCGATGTTGAGCCTCGCATCTCAGCACCACACTGCCCTCGCATCCAAGTCAGAAGGTTAAACTCCAGCGAGATGACATTGGTCCTGTACCAGGCCTGTGCTCCATCGCAGTGGGCCTGAACTTGTGACTTTGTCCTGACCCGATGCGATCATAAACTCACAGTTTGTGCTTCATGACTTTTTGTGCTATTTTTACCTAAAAAATGTTTTAAAATCAAACCTCAGGTTCTACTGATTTGATTTCTGTCATTTTGATGTCATTTTATTTATTAAAATATTCTCTATTTTTCTAAAATAATTTGTTACTGTTCTTAGGTTGTGTTTTCACATTATTACTGTTTGAGTACTAAATAAATGCTGTACACACGGTCTTAAAGTTGACAAGGATTGTGATTATTGTTTGAAGTGGGGTCTCACCCCCTTCAACAAATAATCCAATTTCTTACAAGGGTGATCACATCACCCCCATCCTGATGGAACTTAATTGGCTCCCCTTGGCGGCCTGAAATATCTTCAAAACCAGCAGCATCATTCACAAAGATATCAAGACCAGCAACCCTTACTTATCTCAAGAGCAAAATCTCTGGTGGTAGTCGGCACACATGCAGCCAATCCACCATCAGACTGCAGCCTAAGAAGTATAAAAAGAAAACAAGACGGCAGTCTTTCCCATCTATGTACCCAGGTTCTAGAACAACATCTCTGTATCAATCAGGACTCCCCCAACAATGCTCCAAATTAGGAAAAAGTTGAAGATTCGCCTCTTTAAAAAAAGCATGACATCACAAACCATTAACCATTTACAACCCAGCTACTGCCCCTATCACTTTTAAGTTTTATTGTTTTTTCTAGACCCTTTACAGCGCTCTGCTATGTGTAGGCTAGGTTTGCACTCTAGAAATACTATACAGATACATTCATAGATACATTAGGACATGGAAAACCTGCTCTTTTTGGGCCACCCATGAAAGCAATACTCCATGACACGTTTATGTACTTCAGCATGACTTACTGCTTCTAGCCCCTTAGAATGAGCAACACACAACGCCTCTTATATAAAACTCTCACACAAATGCAAAGCAGCAATAAAACACGTTTTGTCACCCTCAAATTCCTCTATAGCATAGATCACAAAAGAAAATCTACTCTTGCACTTCTCACACTTTGCAGATATTGAACAATAAATCTATATTCCAATAACTTCATGCATTACCTAGCCATCTTAACCGTATTTTTGTTCCTTGCTGCACCTCTAAGAATTTTAACCAAGGGTCAGTGGTCTGGGCATAGAACATACCCCACACAAAGGAGCACAATTTTGATATTGCCCAGACACAAACTAGTAATTTTCTTTCTATGAAAGAATACAACTCTTCAGTCTCCCTCAAGACATTGGATGCAAAATGCAAAAGCTGGTGTAAACCTTTCTCCCTTGGATTTGGGATAGAACTACTCCCAGTCCATTATCACTTGCCTCAACAGTAATATAGGATTTAAGGTTTTAATCAAAAGTTTGCAAAGCGGTGCTTTAGTAATATCATCCATCACCCAAATGAAACTCTCATGTTGTGCTGTAGACCACACAAACTTATTGCACAAGGATTTTCCTCAATGACACAATACAGCTAGCAAACTCTAGTGCAAAATTTGAATAATCTTAAAAAAAATTGATATTTATTTTTTACAATGGGGTTTGCCTGCATGGTGGTCAGCACTAGATTAGGAAGAGAAAGAATTCCCCTTCCAGAAACAAGATGCCTCAGCTGCACTAACTCTTCCTGCAAGAAAACACATTTAGCCCTGCTTAGGGTTGCACCTGATTGATTCAAAATGTTCAAACCCCTTTCTAATATAACAGAGTAGGATTTCCTATCCTTGCCAAAAATCAGTAAGTCATCTTGGAATTCAATCCGTCCATCCAGATCTTTGAATAATTTAGTAACCAACCTCTGAAAGACAGAGGCCGCAGATTAGAATCCTAATAGCTTCCGGCAGAACTAGTACATACCAACTGGTGTAATGCTCACATCCAGATGATGCCACTCTGATCTGATGGTTGGTGGAAGGCATATCAAGTTTAGCAAAAATGCTGGCCTCTAATGTTTTTAGAAAATCCTCAGTTTGTGTTAATGGGAAATTGTCCACACAAATAGCTTGATTCACCAACTGAGGTTGATTTACATGCTCTTAAATTACCACTATTCATCTTGGCTACCACTGGAAACCCTCAATGGGCTCTAAGATTCCCTGACTACATATAGAGAGCAACTCCTTGGAAAGGTCTAAACTGATGTTTGGTAAGTGTATTCAGTCAAAATATCGAGTTGGAAATGTCGACTTACACTAATATCGACTTTTAAATATTGTGACACAGAAATATCAACAGCAAGAATATTGTGGTCAAGAATATCGACTTTAAGGTAAGAAATATTGATTTAAAAAATATAGAAGTCATTAATATTGTTTGCAAAAATGTAGTTGTTTAAAATATCGATTTTTTAAATTAGTGTTATGTATTTTAGTATATATTTTAAAAGTATGTGATGTATTTTTTTTGTATAAGTATTTGTTTTTTAATATATGTGTTACATTTTTAGTAGTTATTAATTTTATTTTAATTACATTTTGCATTTTTAGTTCCGTAGTGGGTTGTGGGTTTATAGGGGAATAGGGTGGGAAGTAATTTTATTATAATACATTAATGAATATTTTTTATTTATTAATATTTATTTAACTGAGATTTTATAATGTTAATTGTGTTTTTAAAATTTTTTGGTGCATTTTATGTGTGGGTTTTGGGGTGTATAGAGGTATAAGGTGGGAATTAATTTGTTTCTAATTAATTATTAATGAGTTGTTAATTAGTATTAATTAATTAATTGATAATTAATTGTGCTAATTGTGTAATTAATTTTAGGTGCGGTTGTGGGGTTTATAGGGGCAAAGGGTGGGAAGTAATTTATTTTTGATTCATTAATTAGTTGTTAATTAATATTGATGAATTAATTGACAATTAATTATGGTAATGGTTTAATTAATTTTAGGTGCAGGTTGTGGGGTTTATAGGGGTAAAGGGTGGGAAGTAATTTATTTTTAATTAATTAATAATTAGTTGTTAATTAATATTAATTAATTAATTGACAATTAAATATGGAAATTGTGTAATTAATTTTAGTTGCAGGTTGTGAGGTTTTTAGGGGTAAAGGGTGTGTTGTATTCCTCTTAGGGTGTCCATAAACGGGCTTTCCAGTATCATGTCCTTATATAGGCACAATTCGCCCTGCCCTTATATAGGCATAAAATCCCAGCCCTTATTTAGGCATTAAACCGTGCACTCCAAATACAGGCATGGTCTCTGACATCCGTCCACCCTATCGTCACAACGAGTTCATGAAGAACAGACCCTTAGGCTGCGGGAGTTTCCCTAGCCCAGGACTATTGATTTCTTCAAGGACTCATATATTATGCATGAACCATTATTCATTAGGGGTTCATTCATGACGTCTTCCGCTGTCCGACTCACATCAATACTAACATTCTTAGGTACTTCTCAGGTATAAATATACCTTCACTAGCCCCTGTAAATCAGAGGAGACCTCGACTTCAGAGGAGCCCGTTTCCCGGCCTGACGCACTGAGAAGACGCTGTCATCCCTGCACGCAGAGAGTCCAGCTTCCAGTGATCTGACTTCCCTTGCGGGGTGTTGGAGTTCGAGTCTGGCAAAGAGATTCCTACCTCTCTCATTCTTCAGGTATGGAGCTGGCAAGAACCTAGAGGGACTTTTGGCATACTAGGCATACTAGGCTTAACATACTCTTAGTATACCATAGTAAGGAATACTTCACCTACTTCATACCTCTCCCTACACCTAGGTTAGGTTAGGTACATTGGGGTAGAACTAGATTAGAAACGCATCGTATGAGTACTCGCATTTTTAGTCTGTGTTATTTATGTAAATGCATATATACTAAAAGATAATGCTATCGCAGTATTATTTATTTCTACTGCTCACATTGTACATTATTTATCTCGCATACTGTCTTGTGATCGTAACAGCACATTTTACTTACACCAGAAACAAGACTGTTCAATAAATCTTTTATTGAAACGCCCGTCTGTTCTTTCTGTGTAACTTGGAGAAATCTAAGCATGCACGATTGAGCTGAGTGAAATAGTTATCTATTGTTTCCACGACTCTTTGACACGTTCTGATTCTAAAGGGAAACAAAGTGGTCATGTTTTGCAGCTGCCAGAAACTACTCCCTTCTTGTTATCCAAGGAGTTTCTAGTGGCCTCTGAGCTAGCTGGCACAAGTAATTAAGTTTAATATACTCGATAGGGACATACTGACCTTAGTCCTATGTCAAACCTATAGGATATATTATTCCAATGCGCAGAGCCTATTAGGGAAATAGGAGCTACACTACATGGCAACCAACGGTTTGGTAAGGCGGTAATTCAACGTTAGATACTGAGTAACTCAGCCGTGCTTTTTCTCTCAGAGACCCCTACCCATATACTCCAAAAGACGACTGGAGTGGGCAGGGTTAAGTATCCACCAAGGCTACATAGGGAAGCACCCTATATATTAGCTGTTTGGTTCGCTCAACGTTGAAGGATACAGTGTTCCAAAATATTGTGCACCTTATCTTTGTTTCCTTGAAACTTGTTCTACATTTTTCAAACAACAAAATGCCTGGCTCCGACACTGAGACCGGAAACGGTGGAGCTGCGGCTGATCCAGCCCAAGCAGCAGCTTTTAACATTACAGGTTTAAATGAAACCGAGGAGGGTGTTATAGACATCCATCCAAACTTAAGAAGAGCCATCACTCTAAAACTCATAAAACATGGCCTACCACCAAGAGGAGGTAGAGCAGTTTTCGTGATAGAGGCACACGAATCCTTTCCGACAGAGGTATTCTATTCATGGGTAATATTTCCTGAATCCAATCCAGTAACACACATGTTTCACTTCTACAAAGAAGATGATCCACCAGAGGTATACATTCCTTTCGAGGATATTGAAATTCCATTAACATACCAGGAGCATCAGCTCTGGTTTAAAGGCGCCCTAAAACATCACTAAAACATTACCAGGCTCGGTCCACTAGGTAGACCAGGAGCAACATGGCCGATTCTAGCCGGCTACACACCTCATCCTGACATTGAAGAGATGTCAGACGAGGAATTACTTACTCAACTCACAGAGTTAATAAAAATCTACAGACAATTGGTCCAATATGTCATGCGGACTTTCACAGTCCAGCAACCATTAACAATTCCAAATCAAACTCCTCACCAGGGGAATATACTAAAAATTACACCACAGACTCTATATGCAGTCATGGGTAAAATGCCCACAAAACGTGAGCAAATTCCATTCTGGATAGCTCAAAAAATTACTCAAATCGAAGCAGTATTTCCAAATACTAGCCCGTATGAGAAACACAGAATACTGACAATCAGTTTACCAATGGGGATCACACCACAACTGGAAGACTGCACCACTTGGGGCTCAGTCTTTGCTGCCATCTATACTAAAACACATGGCATTCCGTCAATTGCGGTAATACCTGATGTCCTGAAACAAATTCAAAACGAATACGGGGCAGAGCCTGCTCTAAATTTAGGTATGAAATTACTGAAAAATGTTCGACCAGGTCTCAACAATAATATTATCTAATATTAAAGGGGAGGCAGCAGCAGTGGCGATCCGCCAAAAATTAAGGGAATTTGATGTTACAGAACATCAGACTGAGCTACCCAGAATAATAGAATAATCTTATGCAGAATTAGGCAGAGATAGTTTGGGTGGAAGACCAGTGAAGCCGAAGCTATCTGAAAGTCCTGAGAAGGACTCAATTAAACAAACTCCTACATCTTCTAAAAAGAAGTGGGAGACTAATAAACAAAATTCAAATGAGAAACGTTCTCAATCCCAAGGTAGGTCTCCTCAAAAGGAGCCCTCTGAAAGGAGGAATAACCTCAGGAATAGGGATAATTTGAGAAAGCCTGACAGGTATCAAGATACTGATACACGTTCCTCTCGTCCCTTTCAGATCTCATCACAGACTTCGGAAAGAAGAGGACGATTGGAACATAGAGAAGAACGCGTGAAATCGAAAGACGACAAACACGCTCCAAAAACTAAAGCAAAACCTCAATTCTCCAAAAAGAAAGTAGCAGGTCTAAAGATCAGACATGCCGAGAATACTGAGAACACAACTCAAGAACGGAGAATGGGCTCAGACAATGCTGGACAGTGCAGCAGAAGTCACAATAGCTCGCCAGAACCTGAAGGAACTTCTGGAGATAGTGGACTTGAATGAGTACATTAAAGTAGAGACTGTAGACACCAGGGTTAGTACTCCACAAAAGTTATATGAAATAACACTCCGGATGGAGGGAGACAAACCTAGACAGGTGAAAGCACTTTTTGGGAAAGACTATCAAAGGGCTATGACATACTTCTAGCAGAAAAGGACTGGCCACCACAATTTGTCAGGGAGTGCCCACATGGCGAGGACATTATTATGCCTGCCTTCTCCAACCATATTCCAATTCACCTAAGATATACATATGCCAGGAAATGGGCAGTGGCCCAGGCCCCAGCATTATATAAAAATCATGTAGGATGGGATGAGGACTCACCTCACCATAAAATACATCTGAAACATGAACCAACTGCACAACGGCAGTACCCAATAAAGCAAGAAGCTAAAAAACAGGTCAGGGAGATCTTAGATCAACTTGAATATCAAGGGGTGATTGAAACATGCACCTCCTCAATGAACAATCCTTTGTTTCCTGTCTCCAAACCAGACAATACATATCGTCTAGTTTTGGATTACAGACACCTAAACACTTGTTCTAAAACTTTTGCAGTGCAAAATGCACATAGCACAGCATTAATGAATAACATTGTGCGTAAAAAATATAAAACAACATTAGACATCTCAAATGGTTTCTTTTGTCAAAACATAGCACCTGAAAGCAGGTACTTAACAGCATTCTCCATAATGGGGACCCAGTGTCACTTTTGTCGACTCCCACAAGGGTTCAAGAACAGCCCAGGTTTATTCTCAGCGAGGGTAACGGAGTTACTACAAATTTATGACAATGAGGCATTGTCCTATGTCGATGACATCTATCTGACAGACGATGACCTGGAAAAACACTTGAACAGGGTGAGCACCATTATACTGGGTTTCGCCTCTGAGGGCTACAAGTTCAACTTTAAAAAGTCCAGAATTGCCCATCTCAATGTCCTATTTCTAGGATATGAGCTTTCAAGTGAAGGTAAGAGCTTGGCAGCTAACTTTCTAGAGAAATGTGCGCTGCTCCAACCTCCAAAAATGCTAAAAAACTTACAATCCATCCTGGGTTTCCTAAATTTTGGAAGAACATACATTCTAAATTACGCAGAAAGGGTTAAACCTCTCTACGCATTAATCAAACCTGATTTTTCGATCAGAAACTGGACACAGGAACACACAGAAATCTTGCGTTCACTCCAGGCTAACATGTTAGCAACAAATCCCTTACAAACACGTGTAAGTCAATAAAATTTAGTGATCCGAATAATTTCGGGTCAATGCGGATTCACCTACTTAACCTTCAATGAGGGTGAGAAAATACCAATCGCATACAAATCTCATTTGTACACACAAGCGGAAATGCGCTTCAGTTCAACTGAAAAAATTCTGACAGCAGTTCAAACCGCTGTAGCAAAAGAAAGAGCCTTAGCCCAAGGGAAACGCATTATTGTCGTAACCCCGGTACCAGCTTTAGAAGCGGTCACAAAAGCAAGCATTCCAAATGCTAAAGCATTACATCCAAGATGGATACAATGGGTTAATTCTCTTGCTGCAACAGATGTTGAATATGTTTTTGATCCAGATTTAAAAACACAAGCATTCCTGCAATATGAACAAGAATGTCCTCTGCCTACTGAAATTCTGCCTCTCGATCAGTACGAATTCATAATTTACACTGACGGATCAGCACAACCCGCAACAGGGAGTAAGCAAGCTTATAGTGCAGCGTGTGCAATCGTTAAAGGTCGCATGCGAAATGGCATCTTCAGACCTATGGTCACAAAAACTCAGTCTCTAGGAGATTGTACAGCTCAGCGAGCTGAACTACAAGCATTCAAACTGGCACTTGAAAGTACAGATCGAGAATTCCCCACACTAATAGTGTGCGATTCCTTTTACTGTGTTCAGTCGTATAATGAATATATACAAAACTGGCTTGAAAATGGTTTCAAAGATGCGAAAGGTGGCACAATAAAGCACAAAACGCTTTGGGAACAAGTAGTTCAGTTGAAAAACGAACTACCAAAGGCTCACGTGATCCACACACTGAGTCATCAACGTGATGGCGTTCACGTTGCAGGAATTCATTGGCTGATGAAGGCGCAAAGGGGGCTGTGCAGACGGCTTCCGTAGCTGCGATCACTCGTTCAAAAACAAAAATAGACGGTGAGATAATGTTGGCTGTCAATGCTTCAAGCAAAGGCAGCAGTGCAGCGTTACCAAAAAGTTTCCACTCAAGTACTCTTATGTAATTGATGCGAACAACGTTCCTTTTGCTCGAATCCCTGGAGTGGGGGATAGGGTAATTCCAAACATGGAACGTAGAGCAGCCTTGATTTATGAAACACATTTGGGGGAGGGTCTGTCACATCAGCGGATCTCCAAAACAATTTTGACGTTAAAAGAGATGTACTGGTGGCCTGGAATGAATACAGAAATTCACATATTCATCAACAACTGCTTAGACTGTAAATTACAGCGAGAGAGCCACCAGACACCATGCTGCGAATGCGGCAACCTAGTACAGACACCATTGTTAGACAGCATTAGACTATCTACGCGCCTGCGTCCTACTGGACAAATGCATTCCCACAAATACTGAATCTAGGTTCCCATGGATATGGCCTCAGCGCTCGGCTGACGCTCGAACTGTTATAAAAGATTTGCGAGTCTTTATCGGCACATACTTAATAGGCACGCTACATTCTGACCAGGGTCCTGCGTTTAGCTCTCGGGCTTACAAAGAAGCCATGGCCAGTCTGGGCGTTGCATTGCGGTACTCCTCTCCATTCCATCCTGAGGGAAATTCGGTTGTGGAAAGGAAAAACCGGGACATAAAGCAGTCTATAACAGCTAGGGTATTAGGTTCGGGTGATGGGTGGGTCAAACACCTTAATGGGGTCCAACGCTCATTGAACAATCTGCCAAGAAGTTCTCTAGGGGGGTCACTCCATATGAGGTCCTATTTGGGACAAGAATGTGGGTACCAGACCTTGAACACGTAGGCACAGTGGTGGAAAATAAACCGTTTGATGTCAAAGATCGTTTGGCTGTTTTACAGGAACTGAATGAGTTAAGAACGAAACAAAGCAACGTATTCCTACAGCCAACCACCACTGGGGAAAAATCGGCGGTCCCAGCAAGGCCTGTCTGGATTCCAAAAGTTGGGGATCTAGTCAGAGAAAAGATTGCGGACAAGAAGGAATTTGGACCTTCTTACAGACAACCAGTACCTGTCCTAGCAGTTCAAGGAACAAGAACAGTACTTCTGCCGCCCCTTGCTGGACGAAAGGAGAAAAGATTTGTGTCCATCGACCTGATCAAACCACAGTATGTGGCCAATACTAAATAGTAGGCCTCGTGGACTCCGACCTAGTAGCAGACGCACACCTCTCGCTACTATCCAAGAGGTTCAGACTGAAAGACTGATAACAATCGAGAATTCAGCTGTAACAGATGGAGGACTAAGCAACAATGCAATGGAACTCATCCCTCTTGAAAATCAAGTAACAGTTCGTCCAAATACACCTATCTACACCAATGTAGCAAGTGATGAACTGGTTCCAGTGATTTCTACAAATCTTGATGCAATTCCAACAATTGATAGAACTGCTTCTGGCTATTTTATTAACTTTGATACGTTCTCAGAAGATCCGAGTGAACCTGAAACGACGCCAGCATCATTCAAATTCAAACAGCAAGTACAAGACTTTCTTCACTTTCTGAAAAAGACTTATTTGGTTTCTCCATGGATTGAACTCTGGATTATATCTGGACTTTTTGTTTTCCTGCTCTGGCTAGCTTTGGTTACAACAGTGAGCGTGCTTATAAATGGCAGATACATCCATGTGAATACTGAAAGAAAAGGCGTGAACGTACTTTTGAAACCTCATAAATCTTCCCATCGTGAAGCAAGAGACTTGTCATCAGTGAACATCACAGCTGTTCCTATGCAGGATGGTATAGTGTGGGACAAAACAGATTTTGACATCTTCGGCCCGACGGAACAATTGAACATTCCACATTTGTTTAAAATTTCACTAAGTGATCTAATTTCAGTCCAGTACCTATTCTGATGATTGGGACTTTGAGACTGTTAACGACATAATGTATGACCTAGAAAAATCTGCTGCATTTTCTAAAAATGAATATTTAGAGGGTTCATCAGACTATGAACAACTGTATTGTTATAACCACTATAGTCATCATTATTTGCATAAATCTGCATATCCAAGAAATGTGTTTATGTTTAACCAATGGGAACATTGTCCTACACCACCTAAAGGTAGTTCAAAAACATTTGCTAGTAAATTTCCATATTTTTCAGGTTACAATACATCTGACCCAGAAACATTTTACTTTAGAAATGTAAACAATACAGGACTGAAAATTATGTTAACTAATACAAAACAGATTTACTCTGCAGCATTTATTGCCCAACTGTCTAGACAGGGTTTCAACTTATGGAAAGATACAATAGACACAAAAACTGTATGGGGTACTAAAGATTGGCAAGTGCAGGGGATAGAAGCTTTATTTAGAGCCTGTATCATCCCTGAACAAATAATGTTCTTGAATGAAACCATCCAACAAACATCTTGTCTTGGATTAGCCAAGATCAAGGAGATGAACACACCTTCTGTACCAACACCTGCAAGTGATAACGATACACAGGCAGTGGTGACAGTTGACAATATACTACAACTCAACAGATCTAATCCTGATTGGAAAAAATTGTTGATCTGGCCCACAGACACGAATAACTGTCAGGAAAGATTCCTGAATAAAACTCAGGGCTTTATTATTAGTAGGCCAGACCCAAGATACGTCCAAAGACAACATCCGGGGGTAGTAACAACATACAGTGTAGGAAAATTATGCCTCGATTGGCTGCATAAGTCTACACTACAGGATGTGAAACAACACTTATCCTTACTTAAAAAGAACGCAGACCATAGGGAATTCTTGCTTGGACCAAGAAAACCGCGTCAAAAACGTTTCATATATGCCGGCATTTATGCTGCCTATAATGAAGCATGGAAAGTATCACAGATGGAGGCTGCAGAACGAATACGTGAACTTGATCGTATTAATTTAGAGAAAACACTCTCTGTGGTCGACAATGGGTTAACAACTTTGTCCTCCAGAATATATTCATTGGATGGCATTGTATCCTCTGCTATCGACATACTAGAACAAGATTTGGCGATGTTACAACACGGTCAGTCTCAATTACGTTCTATTGTGTTATTAAGCTGGACGCTTGCAATCTTTGCGAGCGGGCAATGTGCCTTGGCGTTTTATCATCACGTCAGCTCTGTTTGCAGAATACAATCTGACTGATAAACAGATCGAATTGGCACAAAAAGGAGCAAGGTATACAGTGCTGAGCATTGAAAAACTGGAAAAATTACCATTCACAGTGGCAGAAAAACCAGCTACAGAATGGCTTATTCATGGCAAAATAACATTACCTGTGACTACTTTTCAGTTTCAGTATTGCCTCAGACAAATGCAAGCAGGCAAATGTGAAAGGTTGGGTAAGGAATACATTAAGACATCTTGGGATTTACCGTATACATATAGATGTTGGAGTGGGGATCGTGAAGTGTTTTTGAGCGGTACACACTGTAAACGTGCACTGAGCGGTTCACTTATATGTCAGGACATTTCTTTACACGGGGCTTGTAATGGTTCTGTGGCAAATTTGTCTTGCCATCAGCAGGGTACACCAGCTGCTGTGATTAATCCAACGTTTGGACAACATTCTAATGGGAGTTACCTCATGTTGAATGATCAGAGTTGCTGCGGCATGCTGCCAGGCATCCCATATCTAGTAACGGTCAACTCCAGGGTCACTTGCTGTATGCAAGTATTGTTTGCCCCAATAGACACAGTCAGGGAGTCGCCTCTATGGCCTTCGCTGAACGTCTCTTTTATAAGATTTGATACTTTGAGCAGAATGAAAGCCATGCTTTTACAGCAAACAGTGCCTTTGACCTCGGCCAAAGAAACCTATGATCTACAAGTAGCAAGGACTTCGGCTGAGATACAGACTTTAATACGTACAAACTGCCCTATACATTTCGTAGAAATGATAGGACGTATCTTCAATATGTCTGATACAACCGGAATTGTACATGTATTTAAGAGCATCTGCTCCGGTCTGTTAGCACCTTTCCAGGCAATACTCGGAATCATCCCGAACTTTGCACATTCAGTGTTTGGTGGCATACCATTAATTCTAGCACTTGTTGCCGGAATTCTATTTCTCTTCCTGCTATTGCGCTATGGCCAGCCTATTTGCAGACATCACTCCGAGCGAAATGGAGAAAGCTCTCCTTGAACGAAAGTGTCGTGAGCGAATAGTACAGCTATTGGGCATGACTCATCTACGGACTTGAATACCACGTGGTTCCTGTCATTCAGACCAATCTGGCAAGATTGCATCTTACCTGTTCTACGATGCCTGCTATGTGGTGAAGAATGCGTGTTAGACACTTGTCTCACATTTCCATCAGCTACGCCAACGGATGTCGATACTCTGCTGGTCCCGATAACAGCCCATGCTCTGTGTTGTCCCCAGAGGCTACCAATCCTGATGTCAGCATTCATTGAGATCTCACAGACGCTTCCGGCTCCTGCTGAGGTACGAGAAAGATCTACAGGCACACAGGTAACAACGGACGCGAACATTGCTGCGGCAACCTATGCTGGAAGCGATGCTTCTCATCTCTGTGCAATTAATCTACTACACGAGGTGTTCCAACTGACACCAACTTAAACTGACTCTGATTCAGCATACAGTGTTCCAGAGATGCAGTAACAATTTGGCCCTCATTTTCAAAAAACTTGGAACTCTACCAAAATTGAACTTTTTTCCCATTTTTCGAACGAAAATGGCACTTCAATCTGCTTAAAGTAGAACTAGCCTTATAGTACAGACTTCACGGTACTTCCACGGACACTGAGTCATCTTGTGTGTCTAAAACAGTTCATTAATTTTCATGACATGAAATGACTTTGATTTTTGAACAACTTATCGATCATTTTCTGTCACATGAAAATATTACTGCTTATTTCATTCCAATTGCATTTATTTTCGAACTTTATGCCTGAAATGAAAAGCATTTGCTTCATGTACAGTACCTTTTGCATTTTTTACTATGTTTTTTAAATGCTTTTAAGAAATATTTTTTAAATATGCGGTACTCCATTTAATGTTTAGCATTTTAAACGTATAGCATTTTAGTATTATCGTACACACGAAAGTGGAGTGGGTGTTGTATTCCTCTTAGGGTGTCCATAAACGGGCTTTCCAGTTTCATGTCCTTATATAGGCACAATTCACCCTGCCCTTATATAGGCATAAAATCCCAGCCCTTATTTAGGCATTAAACCATGCACTCCAAATACAGGCATGGTCTCTGACATCCGTCCACCCTAACGTCACAACGAGTTCATGAAGAACAGACCCTTAGGCTGCGGGAGTTTCCCTAGCCCAGGACTATTGATTTCTTCAAGGACTCATATATTATGCATGAACCATTATTCCTTAGGGGTTCATTCATGACGTCTTCCGCTGTCCGACTCAAGTCAATACTAACATTCTTAGGTACTTCTCAGGTATAAATATACCTTCCCTAGCCCCTGTAAATCAGAGGAGACCTCGACTTCAGAGGAGCCCGTTTCCCGGCCTGACGCACTGAGAAGACGCTGTCATCCCTGCACGCAGAGAGTCCAGCTTCCAGTGATCTGACTTCCCTTGCGGGGTGTTGGAGTTCGAGTCTGGCAAAGAGATTCCTACCTCTCTCATTCTTCAGGTATGGAGCTGGCAAGAACCTAGAGAGACTCTTGGCATACTAGGCATACTAGGCTTAACAAACTCTTAGTATACCATAGTAAGGAATACTTCACCTACTTCATACCTCTCCCTACACCTAGGTTAGGTACATCGGGGTAGAACTAGATTAGAAACGCATCGTATGAGTACTCGCATTTTTAGTCTGTGTTATTTATGTAAATGCATATATACTAAAAGATAATGCTATCGCAGTATTATTTATTTCTGCTGCTCACACTGTACATTATTTATCTCGCATACTGTCTTGTGATCGTAACAGCACATTTTACTTACACCAGAAACAAGACTGTTCAATAAATCTTTTATTGAAATGCCCGTCTGTTCTTTCTGTGTAACTTGGAGAAAACTAAGCATGCACGATTGAGCTGAGTGAAATAGTTATCTATTGTTTCCACGACTCTGGGACACGTTCTGATTCTAAAGGGAAACAAAGTGGTCATGTTTTGCGGCTGCCAGAAACTACTCCCTTCTTGTTATCCAAGGAGTTTCTACTGGCCTCTGAGCTAGCTGGCACAAGTAATTAAGTTTAATATACTCGATAGGGACATACTGACCTTAGTCCTATGTCAAACCTATAGGATATATTATTCCAATGCGCAGAGCCTATTAGGGAAATAGGAGCTACACTACAGGTGGGAAGTAATTTATTTTTAATTAATTAATAATTAGTTGATAACTAATATTAATTAATTAATTGATAATTAATTAGGGTAATTGTTTAATTTTTGTGTGTGTGGGTTTTGGATCTATAGGGGTGAAGGATGGGGAGTAAATTAATTTTACTTACTTTATAATTAGTTGTTAAATACTATTAGTTATTTAATTGACATTTGTTTTTAATTGTGTAATACATTGTTTTACAGTTTAATTTTAGGTGTGGGTTGTGGGGTTTATAGGTGCAAAGGGTGGTAAGTTAATTACATTTTATGTGTTTTAATTTGTTTTTTAATTAATAATATTCATTTAATTGATAATTAATTATGTTAATGATGCAAATATTTTTTTTATTTTCGATGTGCGTTGTGAGTTCTGTGGTGTTATAGGGTGGGAAGTAAATAGACTACATTTATGTAATAATTAATTTTTTTGTTAAATAATTTCTAAATAAAAATATTTCTTTGTTTACATTTTTTTATTTTATTTGATTTAATATAATATTTGTAGGTATCCAAAACTTTCCCTACTGTTGCACTGGCTGGAGTGGGAATAGTAATTTGTACCCCTCCGCTATCCAACACTTTCCCTACTGTTGCACTCATTGGAGTGGGAATATCAATTTTTACCCCTCCACTATCCAACACTTTCCCTACTGTTGCACTGACTGGAGTGGGAAATTTAAGTTTAAAGATTTTTAAATAGTTTAATGTTTTTATTTATAATAGAATGTTTTTTTAATAGACTTTATGTTATTGGTATATGTGTATGTATATATATATATGTACATATATATATATTACATTTTTATTGAATTTATAAATTATAAAATACATTACAATTATCAGTTTAATAATTGTTTTAAAGTAAATATATATATATATATATATATTAATTATTATATATGTGTGTTTAACTTTTTTAAACTAAGTTTATTTGTTATATTTGTTAAAATGTATATTAAATCTTAGGGGCTGATTATGATGGCCGTCGGACTTTAATCTGACTGCCATCATATCGGAGACATGACCACCCGACAGGGTATCGGCGGTCCCGCCATAGATATTAGGATGCGACTGCCACCACGGCGGTCGCAATGCCGTATATTTTTACAAACGATATTAAACACTTTGATATTTTTTACAACAATATTACTTACCTAAAATCGATATTCTTGACCACAATATTTTGTATGACGATATTTCGGACCCATGATATTTTTACCTCGATGTTTGTGCAAGTCGATATTTTTACATCGATATTCTTACTCTGCACCTAAAAAAACCTTCCTGCTTGTGGCTGGCTCCTTTGTTACAATGCACCGCCCATTTATCTGAATCCTGTAACATTTGCTTTGCGTGCTATCACAGTTTCAAAAGAAAAGTTAGCACAAGTTTTTCCTTTTGCTCTGTAGGCGATGCCAATCAAAGGCTCACTATGTTTGTAAAAAACGTCCTCGTTGTGGCTTGCTACATTGTTACAATACACCACCCGTTTATCTGAATCTTGTAACAATCTGCTTTACATACTACCATGGTTTCAAAAGAGAAGTTACAAATTGTTTTCCTTTGCTCTGTATACGATGTCATTCAAAGGCTCACTGCGTTTGTAAAAAAACACTTTCCGCTTGTGGCTTTCTACTTTGTTATAGTTCACCGGCCATTTGTATCTTTATTCTGTTAACAAGATCGCTGTGTCTCGGAAACTTGGGCCGCTTCAGCAACAACACAATTGTTAATGCTGCATTCGGCACTCACCTTGTGGAGACTACCATGCAGGCAGGACCCTCTGGTTCCGACCTCCAGCACTCAACCACGGTGGGCTTTACTTCAATTCCTCATGTTGTGCTGGGCACCACCAAATTCCTTTTTTCTTGCAACAATTTGGTCTTGAATCAATCGGCGTGCTCAACAGCTGGTGCTGGCGTTAGGGCTAGACCGCTTGCTCCACAACATTAATTTTGAACAAGGAAATGCAGCACTCGGTGAACTAGATTTAAAAAATGTATTGCAGCTTTACAAACGCTCCACCAACGTGTTTTAACCACAATTTTCATGCGCCACCAGTAGCTCAAGAATCAATTTCCTAGCTGTACAAGTGTATGTACAAGACGGCCAAATACATACCACATTACACAGGAAGGAAACATCCACAAATGCTATTCTGCATGGGACAAGCTCCCAGCTAAACCACTGATTAGACGTATATCCTATGGGGAACTACTAAGGATTAGGAGAAACTGTTTCAGGGATACGGATGCAGAAGAAAAATTTGATGAAACCTTACAACCACTGAAGTGAAGATGACATGACTTACAAAAATGTTTGCAAAAAGTAAGAACGAAATCTCATGCAGAAATGCAAATCACACGGAAAGAGTTCTCAACAACAAAAAAAAACAAGAGGCACCTAGATTAGTGTTAACATACAGCAAAGAGAGTAGGAAAATTACCAGCATAATTCGACACCTTTGGCATTTAACATCCAAAGAGCCAGATATTGGTACTCTCTTAGGACAACACCCTCAAGTGACCACAATCAATAAAGGATCAATTGGTAAAGAGTCACTTTCAAGACAATCGACCCAAAAAATGGTTAGAAGAACGACAATGTGGATTTAGGAAGTACAACAGTTGCAAAGCATGCAAAATTGGCATGAAAATGTAGTCCTTTGTGGATAGGGACCAATAGACTATCCTAATTGAAAAGAAAATAACATGCAATACACAAATTGTAGTATACATAATTGAATGTGCCTGTGGACTATGCTAGATGGAAAGCACAATTTGCATGCTGAAACAATGAATATTGGAGCACATAAGGGCAGTAAAACAACATGACCCAACCTATGCAACAGTGAAACACATAGCAAATTGCCAAGGAAATGATTGGCGGGAAATCAGGTACTGCGGTATAGACATGATTCCACCAAGTGAACATGGTGGCACCAGGACACAAAGATTTAGACGCCTGGAATTCAAGTACATCATCAGGCTCAAAACAAAGACGCTGAATGGCCTGAACAACGATGAAGAACTTTATGTAGAATTAGGTTATTGACTATCCATGGTTATGAGAAGTGCTGATAAGATGAAACCAACCATGATAAATGTTGAGACACAATTGCAACCTGGAGTATTTGCAATGATTGCCACCACCATGACACGCAACATAGATAACGCATGAGGTACTTGACCTCCAAATAGCTTATCGAGTACACAAATATTCAGTAAGGAGACGCCAGTAACTTCCTAGATAGCAATAGCAACCTAGGACACAAGCGGTACTAAACTAAAAATAGTGCTCATACATGGGAGTACACTTGGATAGGCTATGTGTTATTGTATGAAAATTGTGCACTATACCCATGTGTTGGCATAATGAATCAGAGGTTGGTGGCAAATTACAGTTGTTATTGTCAAGCAGAAAACAAAAGATTTGAATAATGTTTGTAAGTGTGATTTTAAAATTGGACTACATCTCCCACAATGCCTCCTAATTAGCAGTGAAGGAAGCAGTATAAATTGCCGTAGATGAAAGACTCATCTACCATGACAAAGGCCCTGAGTGGCCGAAACACATTGGTGGAGCATTTGTAAAGCTGTAATAAATCTTTGAAATTTAGTTCATCGAGTGCAGCTTTTCCTTGTTCAAATTTCAATTATATATATATATATATATACACGCTTGAAAAGTCGAAATAATTTGTTTTAATTCATATTATTTCCTTTGGGTTGCTATATTAAAACCCTGCCTCTCTTATATTATAAGTAGGGCTCCCGGTTTTCCGTTTAAACTGATTTTTACAAATAAATACAGACGGAAAACAAGTTTTCCTTTGTCTGTATTTATATATAAAAACTGGAAAATACTAGCTGCCGTGCTCCAGCAGAGAGTTGCCTCACCACGCCCTCTTCCTGATTCTAGGGCTGTGCCTGCCTACAGTAACACAAAACGTTTTTGTTGATGCCCCAGCCATTTCCGGGGCTCCGCCCCGCCCCTCGAGTGAGGTCTGCACCAGCCATTTCAAAACAAAAGTAGGTGCCCTCGGGGAAGGGGGCGGGGGGCTGGAGTCAGTGGCGTATGCAGTTTTGGGATCGGCAAAAGCAGGAATCGAATGCCAGCACCCCGTGGGGCGGCAAAGCTTAGCTACGTCAGTGGAGTGCTGCCGAGTTTGTGGCCGGACTGCAGAGCAGTACACTGTGTATGTGTGGTTGCAAGAACAATCCGGCCACAAACCTAAAGCCTTGCTACGCCACTGACTGGAGTGTTTGCAGAGTTTGTGGTTGGACTGCATAGCCCATAACCGCTGCAGTCTCTTCCTTTTTTCCCGGACAAGGTCAAGGACAGTGTCCACTTTTGCTGCCCCCCCTCTTTCTTCCCTCTCTTTCTGTTGCGCTCCTCCTCACTTGTAGAATGCGCCCCTCCTCACTTGTAGAAAACCGTGAATGTTCTTGCCTCTCCTTTCCGTCATTTGTTCCTCTGTGAAATGGATCCAAAAAAAGAAGAAACACTTTTGCTGCAAATTTCTTTTGTCTGACATTTTTCTACTCCAAAATGCAGCCTCAGGAGGAGAGAAAAAAGGTTTTAAAATACGAACAATAAATACATAACTAATTAAAACAAGACAGAGTAGTCGCAAAGTGTCCAGATTGGTTTTATTTACACCCTAAACACATTAGCGCCACCTTACAGAGTTTGCCAGTGAAGCGCTACTTTTCTTTTCATGTAGTTAGCTTTTCAAGCAAAAACACTCATTGATTTCTGAATGAGTGTAAAAGCTTTAAGTTGTATTTCCTATGAGTGTTTGCTTTTTTCTAGTATGTTGTTACTTTTTTTTCAGGCAGCATATTACTCTAGTCTAGTGCATAATTTGAATTGAATTGCTTCCAGTTGTTTATAGCGGGGCACAATTGGGTTGTAGCTAAAGGCAGTGTGAGTTTCTCTCAGTGGGGCAGTATGGTGTTCAGTGGGGGAGAGGATATGGCACTCTGCTGATGACAGAAACTGCAAGGCTCTGAGACAAATGGCTTGTGATAGCACTTTTAAGCGTATTTGGGACATTCTGCAAAATGGCAAAGTTTTCAGAAGAATGTATAGTGTTGACTAATAACAACCGAGTGCATGTGTGCATTGTCAATTTAAATAAATGTGGAAAAATACACAGATGCAGCGTAGACTTTTGCTTGTGGCAAAAATAAATGTGGATAAATACAGATAAAATGCCCAAAAAATAGATATGGATAAATACAGACGGAAATGGCAAAAAAATAAATACCATAAAACCGGAAGCCCTAATTATAAGGGAGTGAGTTGCAGTATTCCTGAGTGCCCATGCATGGGGCTAGACTCACCCCAAGCCTCAGCTGGAGTACATTACTACCGTTTTGGGACCTTTTTGACAGGAATAAATTGTGAAGTGTAGCAATGGGCTTACTCTTTTGTGGGTGGGTGTTCGTATTGCTTGTCCATCCTTAAGCCTCTCTTTACCCCTCCCTCAAAAACACCAATTTAGGAGTATGAATTCCCAATTCTTCTGCCACTCCTCCGGTCTCTTCCACATTTACTGCTAAAACATAAACGTAAATGTATAGTGATCTGCGCACACACGGGGAGACCTCTGCCCAGAGAAGATAGTAGTGGCGAGATATCCGCTCATAGGCCATTGAATAAATGTTGTAATACATGAGTGATACCACTGTAGTACTACTCACGTGCTACAAAATGCATGTTATGAATCAGGTCCAAAGCTTCATATTTAAAATGAGGAAGAGAAAATAGCATATTTACATTTTAAATGTTTGCACTTTTCATTGTGCAGGTAAGTAATCTTGTTCCCCTTCAATTACTTTATATTTTAATCCTTAGACAAATGAAGATGCATAGGAAGGACTTTCAAATGATGTTGGTTTTGTTTTATGTCAGCAACTACATATATTATGTGACTAGTTCTGCTGCATATAATGTTACCCTAAATTTTCTCTTGGCACTAAATTTTTTTAGCTCAGTCGTGATGGTGCAGTTCTAAGTCAGGAGAAAGAGGTAGTGGTCGAGCACAGCATCCAGCGCTAGGTGCTCTCTTAGATGATAGTTATCCACAGGGTTTAATTTGAGCCAGTGGTTTCCGATGCTAAGCACTGGCACTGAATCGTCAACACTGGCGCTTTTCATGAGCACTAGTTAAGGACACATTCTTTTAAGGGGAGATTAAGTGATTTGCTCAGAATCCCAGGATGTTGAGCCCACTCAGAGACTCAAACCGGGTTCCCTTGCTCTGAAGTCGGCAGCCTTGGCCATTACACCACATCCTCGCCCCACTTTTATGGTTAGTAGTTGGTTCTGTTTTAGGTGGCGCTAACAGGAGAAATGGGCTGGTGCAAGCTGCCTCCTGACGAGAGCCCTGGCACTTATTTGTTTTTCAAATTAACCACTGGTTATCGCTCACATTTTCTCAATAGAAACCAAAACAATTGTAAGAGGCACCTGAATCAAGCAAACCAGAATGCAGTTCCTTGTTTGAATGCACAAATTCATCATAGTATTAGAGTACACATAGTTTCCTGACACGTTTTGCTTTTTCAAAGTTGTCAAATTGTTTTTTTTTTTTAATTGTGACCAAATTAAATTAAATGACTTAGTGGACCTTTGGAAGAAAATTGGAATGACTTGCATTCAAAATTGCTTAATATGGCAGTTGTTTAGTAGAACTTCTCATACTAGTCTTTTAAGTGAGCATTGCAAAACCAGAAGAGTAGCTTTATGTGCTGACGCATGCAAACACAGGCAAGCACAGATTCTGTTTGCATGCATTTTTACATGAAAGTCTGTAGTAAACGAGCAGGATTCGAGTTGATTTGAGTAGATTTATTCAAGTAAAGCTACACAGTAGACAGTAATTCACAGCCAGCTTCCCATTCAGCTCCAACCGCCCTCAGAGTACTTGAACCAATACATTCCTAACAGAAAGGATACTAAGCAGCCGTAGAACCTCTGGGAGAGAATGACAGAGAAACACAGAACACTCTGCTCCCAGCACTAAGCATAGATACTACATATCCTCCTTTCTCATTAATGACAAAAAAAAAAAAAAAAAAAGCAAAATACAACATACAAAGAAACTCTAGTTCACACACGATACCTGCTAGGGATGGCCCTGGTCCTGGAGCTTCTCCTTAAAGAATCACCAGAGGAGTTACCCACACCACCATCTCCAAAGGTACTCGCATTCTCTTGATAACTCTTCTTGACTTTAACAATTCTGCCCACATTCCACCATTTTCCACCTTCAACTTGGACAGCATTTCTTCCCACTTTTATCACGGTAATCGGGGCACCAAATTTGTTTGACCCCTTTTTAACATGGACAGGAGACTTAATACGCACCAAATCGCCCACAACTACAGGAACAGTCTTGACAGCTTTCTTTTGATCAAACCAACATTTTTGTTTGGTCTGAGAAATCAACACATTCTCTCTTACAATATCCATAAGACACTCCACATCAGACATTGACTTGATCCACTTGTTCATCCATCCTGGTTTGAAACTAGTATTGGCTCTCCTTCCCCTCAATAATTCAAAGGGAGAAATCATAGTCGTGGAATGGGGAGTTGTTCTATAAAACCACAACATACTGTCCAAAGACTTCACCAGATCATGGTTGCCAGACTTCGCCCACCTGAGGCACTCACCCACAACACGATTCATACGCTCCACGAGGCCATTCGTCTGTGGGTGATAAAGAGAACTCTTTACATGCTTAATGTTGCAAGACAAAAGAAAAGATTCAAAATCACCACTCACAAATTGTGTCCCATTGTCAGAGACCAGGACCTCAGGAAGTCCTTCTCTCATGCAAACTTCCTTGAGAAACAACACCAGGTTGGAAGCAGAAGGATCCTTGACCAGCTTAATTTCAGGCCACTTGGAAGCATAATCGACCAGTACAAAAATAAAATGACAACCTCCAGGCAGAGACTCAAAAGGACCCATGACATCCAACCCAACTTTGACTCATGGCCCGGAAGGACATTCAATGGGAAGAAGGGGTGGTGTGGCAACTTTCAAACTTTTGTCTGCCGCCCTACACACTACACAACTTTCCATAACATCACAAATCTCACCATCCATACCGGGCCACCAAAATGTCTCACGAATGCAGCGTTTGGTGAGAGATGCACCCAAATGACCCTTGTGTGCTTTAGAAATAATAATCCTTCTAATACTGTGAGGAGGAATAAGCTTGTCAGAGCGCAGCAAAACACCATCTTCTAAAGATATCTCTGTTTCAACCTTCCAATAAGGTTGAAGCAGAGGAGATAAAACTCTCTCCCTGGGCCAACCACTTTTGACAAAGTTACAGACCTGCTGCAACACCTCATCATCTCTTAAAGCACTCATCCAATTCTCTTCTGAGCAAAGACTGAGTTCCGGTATTTCTAGAGCAGCCACAAAACAATCCTCAGAGTCTTCTTCACAAAATTCTCAAAACTCCTGATCACCTTCAACACTTTTCAAAGGAAATCGGGACAGGAAATTGACGCTATAGTTTCTACCACCAGAGGTATGAACAACATCAAATTGATATTGCATAAGACGGGAAACCATTCTCAATATCCTGGGAGTACAACACTTGTTGGTGCCTGAGCCAAGAATGTTGACCAAAGGCTTGTGATCAGTTCTTAACAGAAAACGTCTACCCCAAACATAGGGGCGGAATTTTTCCACAGCCCACAAACAAGCCAAAAGTTATTTTTCAATGACGGAATACTGCAATTCCGCATCCTTACGCACTCTAGAAGCAAATGCAACCGTATTTTCATAGTTACGCAAATTTTGTGTTAAAACCGCACCCAGACCAACTTGGCTGGCATCAACTGTTACGCAAGAAGGGACATTAGGACCGAAAGGCTTGAGGGCTTTACGTTTACTCAAACACACCTTGACATTCTGGAAAGGCAGAATCACACTTCTCAGACCAAACAAATTTTACACCCTTCCTGAGCAGACTGCTAATGGGCCGTTCAATGGTAGCAAAGTCTGGGATAAATCTTGAGTAGTATTCAAAAAGTCCCAACAGTGATTTCACCCCAGTCTTATCAACAGGTGTGGCGGCATCGAGAATAGCATCTAAGAGACCCTTCCTGGGTCTAATCCCCTCTTCCGAAATGAGATGACCCAGATATTCTACCTCTTCACTCAGGAACTTACACTTTTCAGACTTAACCACAACATCATGTTTCTGAAAAATGTCTAAAACCTTGCACAAGATGATATCATGCGACTGAACATCTTTGGCATGAATCAAAACATCGTCCTGAAAGACTAACACACCTTAAATACCACCTAACAAATTCTGCATCACTCGCTGAAAAACAGAGGCGGCAGAAGCCAGTCCGAAAGACATGCGCTTGTACTGAAACATCCGTAAGGGAGAAACAAAAGCTGTCACAGCTTGTGAATCGAGATGCAGTTCAATTTGATAAGTGCTGGCAAGATCTAACTTAAAGAAAAACTTCGAACCTCTGACGCAGGCAAATAAGTCACAAATCTTAGGTGAAGGATGAGAATCCACCCAGATTTCCTTATTCAAAGACCTTAAATCAACGCACACACGCAATTTTCCACACCTCTTGCGTGCAACAACCAAAGGAGATAACCACTATGACGACTCAGTGGGCTCAATTATCCCTTGGATACACAAGGACTTCAGCTCCTTGTCTAAGTCGTCTCTCACACTAAATGGGACACCTCTCAATTTGTGTTTAACTGGTGAAGCACCATCTTTCACAATAATTTTGTGTTTGAACCCCTGTATCTTCCAAAACCGCCAAAAACTGAGGGAAAACTTTCCTTCCACTTGCACCCTATTTCATCACTCTCAACCACTAAAACTTGCTCCTTGGCACCTGGTCTGAGGACCATACCGAACAACCCCTGATGATACCATCCTAAAATATTCAAACCTTTGAGGGCAACGTAAACTTTGCCATTAATCTTCCTTCCTTTGAAGACGAGCATGTCCTCAAAATAACCAGAAAGTTCAATCCTACGCCCTTCATAGGAAACAGGAGAACGGTCAGGAGGCTCAATTACCCTATCACCCCAAGTCTCCTTGAACAGCTTGTGTGTCATCATCGTAATCCTAGCACCAGAATCAACCAGCAAGTTGAGGGATTTTCCTCCGACAATGACCTCAACAATAGGGTCAACACAGCTTGACGGATCTCCCTCAATAGGTTCAGAACCATCAGACAACACATCCACCTGTACATCAGTAACAATTGAAACAACTTCTGAATCAGATTCGTAGTCAGACTCTACCACACATGCTACAGCTTTCTTTTGATTTTTTTTTCTTAGTCAAACTTTAGCAAAATGTCCCATCTTTTTACAATAATTGCACACAACATTTGCCCCGGGACATCTTCCCCCTTTTGGATGAGGAGAATTGCCACATTGAAAACACATAGGTTTAGAACTGGCACTGTCAAATTGATTCCTACTTTTGACACTAGCAGAAGTAGCGCTGGGAAAATCTTTTTGCTTTCCTTTTCCACTACCAACAACAACGTTAACAGGGTCAAGAGTTTTGTCATCCAACTCTTTCAAAGAAATTTGAGAAATTTCAATGCTTTTGGCAACCTTGATAGTTTCTTCTAGTGACGGGTTTCCCAAAGATAACAATTTTTGTCTGATTTGTTTATCTTTACACTGGCACACAATTGATCTCTGATCAGCTGATCAGTGAAAATCTCAAATTAACAAACAAAAGCCAGTCTGCGTAAGACTGAAATATAAGCATCTACATCTTCTCCATCATCTTGTTGTCGTTTGAAAAATTTGTGTCTAAGGACCATGAGGCTAGGTTGTTTGTCAAACCTGGTCTTAAGTTTCGTAATGGTATCTTGGTATTCATCTATATTGTCCCCAGATTGATGTGTCAGGTCAGGTAAATGTTTAAAGATGGACCTTGCTTCAAAGCCCAAAGAGTGAAGTAGTAGACATTTTTTACGTTCAGCACTGAATCTCGAAGCTCCAGTAGCGCCAAGATAGGTTTCGAAAGCATCGAACCATACCTCCCATCCAACAGGCGGTTCACCGGGACTGTCTAAAAATGAAGGAGGAGGTGCAACCGCTTGCATGGTACACATAGTACTGAACAGAGAAAAGAGAGAGAACAGGGAAGAGAAAAACAACAAAGAAAAATAGAGAAACGAGTAGAGGTGTAGGAGGTCAACGAGTATTGAAACTGGAGAGACAAAATAATGAACAGTAATGACTGAGAGAAAAATGCTGTGCAGAAACAAGTGTGCGAATCACTGGTCCGCAAGGGGTTAAAATGTTGTGTAGACACAAGTGTGCAAATCGCTGATCCGCAAGGGGTTAAAATGTTGTGTAGACACAAGTGTGCGAATCACTGATCTGCAAGGGGTTAAATAAAAGTGTGCGAATCACTGGAAACTAGAGATCCGCTTGCTTACATACAAAGAGGATGTGCGAATCATCGTGTCTGGTTTACTCACAAAGTAGAACAATGGTGAGAAAATTGCTTGCTCCGATCTTCAATAGTTATGCATGTTATGTCGTCATAAAGCAGGCAAAACAATGGTGTGCGAATCACCATGATCCGTGTACTAGAAGGCTTTTCCACAGAGAAAACTGAGGCGGGATCACGTCACAGAGGACTCGTCTCTAGGAAACAGTAGCACATAAGATGCACGATCCAGTAGAAAAGCGTAGCGTGTGACGTGCTGCGCAGGAATCAGGCAAAGTCAGGCACGGCAAGTCAAACGTTGGACGTAGTGCGTGGCAAAAGACGCGCATGTCAGGCAGAGACGCGCAAGTCAGGCAGATGCCAGGCACGGCAAACAAAACGTCATTGGGAAAGTACAACGAGAGCCACTCACACTGCGCAGGACACGAAATCCCCTGAAGGCACACGAAGAACAAATTAAACGGCTGACCTGGAATCCACGCAGGCAGATGGACACAGCTGACACAGCGATGACAACGATGTGGAGAACCCACGGAGAGATGAGTCGAGTTGAAGATCATGCAGGGTGTCAATGAGGTAAACGGGTGTGCTGTAGAAAGAGGAGCGGCTTACCTGGGCAGGAAGGGGAACTTTAAAACTTTAGAAATACACCGCAGGCTTGAGGAATGTTGCACACGTAGGGTTCAACATGTAGCCGTGTAGCTAACTCGTCGCCATATTTTTGTAGTAAATGAGCAGGATCCGAGTTGATTTAAGCAGATTTATTCAAGTAAAGCTACACGGTAGTCAGTAGTTCACAGCCAGCTTCCCATCAAGCACCAACCACCCTCAGAGTACTTGAACCAATACATTCCTAACAGAAAGGCTACTAAGCAACCATAGAACCTCTGGGAGAGAATCCAGAGAAACACAGAACACTCTGCTCCCAGCACTAAGCATAGATACTACAAAGTCTGACCTTTTGGCTTTGCCAGTGTTTATTATATGTGAAGCCATAAAAGAAGAAACAATGACAAACCCCTCAGCTTCTGTTAAGATTTATTTATTTTGATTAAGTACTTCATGTGAAACCTAGGGACTTGGGTTTGATGAGTGAACTTGAACTGACTAGTGAATGTAGAGGCCTAGATTTATTCCTTTTACTATTTGCTGAAATGCTGTATCTTTCCTACAACCAGTTGTTGATGTGCGTCAAATTGAATTGGTCTCTTTGTAGACATAAGATTAATTAGCTCCAAGAACTGTGTTTGTGTTGTAAAGTGTACTTTAGACTCACTGGTTTTATAGCACTTACAGTTTCCAAACCCACTGTACTTTATTTCCCACTGAATTTCTTTCTTGTAAATCACAATACATTGCAACTAAGGCAAAGGTCCTTCGTGTGAGGACTCACGGAGCTCTCTCTCCGTATTATTCACCACTAGAAATGTTCCTTATACAGTGAGGTAACTACAGCAGCTCAACATTTACAGCCCGCTGTAACCCAAGATGGACGCTATCACGGCCGGACTGGGAACCGAAACCGGCCCTGGCAAACTGCTCGGGGGGTGCGGCCGAGCTGTTTGCAAAGGCCGGTTTCAGCTGATTTTGTTACAGGGGACAATATTGCTGCAAAACCGGCCAGGTAACAAAAACGGCCCTCCAGGGGCCCAAAACTGGCCCCCCACCCTGGCGGCCCACCAGGGAAACGCCCGGTGCCCGCTACGGCCAGTCCGGCCCTGGATGCTATTAAACTGCTGAGAATTATGGGGGCTGTAGTTTTTAGTATAATTACATTACACCATGTTCAAAACTCTACAAACCTTTATATGATTTGTTAGATATCCTATTTCAATTAGTCAATTCAGTAGGTAAATATTAATAACCTGACACTTTGTTAGTTTATGGAAAATAATTATTTCATACACGATTGACATAATGGTAATAAAGGACAGCAACAAAAGCATAGCACTTGGTGACATAATTTTAGACTTAGGGGCCTATTGCGATCTCGGTCAGAATGCCTCCGACCTAAGGTCGGAGGCTTTCCAACTGAGATCGTCAGTTTTAATTCCGACCACCCAATTACAATCTAGGCGGTCGGAAATGAAACCGTCCGATCGGAGGCTGGCCTGTAATTCCAATGGACGGCGTTTCTACCATTGGGATTACGATGCTCGTTTCCCACAGGCTTTCCATGCCGGGCTTTCCGGCATGGAAAGTCTTTCGGAAAGTGAGTTTGGTGGCCCCTAGCAGGGCCCCCTTCTCTTTGCGGTCTCCGGTTGGGGGCCGAAGGGGCACCTATGGAGGTGCAGGCCAAGCTGTGCAGGGATGAACACAATCTCCCATTTCCCTATGGGAGCTTGTGCTATGGCTGGTTTATGGCCGTAGCACAAGCTCCCATAGGGAAATGGGAGTATGTGACCGCACCATGTGTGGTCGCATCGTAATTAAGCTGTTGGGACCGCTGACCGGAGGTCGGTCTGTCCTGATTCCGCGATGATGCCGGTCGGAGGCAACTCCGACCGACATCATAATCGGGCCCTTAGTATGATTGGCCCTATTAATGATGTTTCTTCTGTCAGACGTTGTCCATTGTTTCCTGTTTGATACATATTGGTTTCATATTGCAACTTTTGTTAACCTGAGATTACTCCATTTATTGCTGTTGGTGTCATTCATACCTCAATTGCATCTTGCAGCATCTTCTAGTGCTAGATGGCAGCTTCATTTGGTTCAAAATTCCAGAATCCATTGGTGCCAGTTTGGCTCTCTCCTTTGTGTCATAATATATATTACAAACATTTTTTATATTACAAGGTCTGCACCATCCTTTCTAAAATCTTATTTAATTCACACCATCAATTAGTTTAATATCAAAGCATCTATTGGTATCTGACAGAAGTATCAGTTGGTGGAATACACCATCTTCCTGTAGAGCCAAATCATAACCATTTTTATGGCAAAGTGCAGTAACCGTTGGTGCCCTGTTGCAGTAGTCTGTGTAAAGTTGCAACATCTACAGGTGGCAGAGTGAGAACGCGGTTAGTGCCTGATTGGAGCAGCCATTACTGCTAGATTGCAGCATTCTTTGTTGTGAGATTGTAATATTTGTTAATGTCAGATTGAAGCATCAGTTAGTGTTAGACTGCAGCATTTGTTGTCAACTTGCAGAATCATTAGTAACACATATTGATGTCACATGTCCTATGCAGCAAACATTGCCAACAAATATTGATGCCAAATTGCACTATTGATTGATAACTAATCACAACATCAGTTGTTGCCACTTCGCGGCCAGCGTCTGTTGATGTCAAATTAATTCATTTGTGTCGGAAAGTCCTCTTTTTGCGTAGGTTAGCCCCTACTTTTTGCCTGATGCCTGATGTGTTTCCGAACTGTAAGTGCACTGGGTCCCTGCTAACCAGGTTTCCAGTGCCAGATCTCTTTCCCAAGCACTCTACCATGATTGGCACCACTTCAGCTACCCCTGTAAGTCCCTAGTAAATGGTGCCCATGGTATCTAGGGCATAGGTACTGAAGAGGGTCCTCCGGGGCTGCAGTACTGGTTGTGCCACCTCAGGAACCGCTCACTAAGGCTATGCACTCTGGCATTGCAGGCTGCGTGTATTGTGTGCCATGTTGACTCTTCGGCTTTTCATGCCACCCATACACTGCAACTGCATCATATCTAGGTAAGTCACCCCTTCTGCAGACCTTTAGCCCTAAGGCAGGGTGCACTATATCCTATGTGAGAGCATATCAGCATGAGCAGATATGGCCCTATAATGTCCAGTCTAATCTGAGAAATTGTAAGTGCACAGGGAAGACATAAGGAGTACCTGGGCTGGATACTTGTCAAAAAGAGTTTCCTAACTCCATGATGGCAGTCACTGATTTCTAAGATGTTTGGTACCAAACAACTTGTCTTAATAAATCCTCATTGATGCCGGTGTTGGATTTATTAATAAATTCACACAGGAGACCCTTTTGGAGGGTCCCCTGAAAACCTACCAAGCACTGGCATGGTCTCGACGTGTTTTCGCCAGGCTGCCACCACTCGACATATTTCTGACTGCATGGGGTGAGAGCCAGTGCTCTCAGAGGACAGAGACAAAGCCTGCTCTGGGCAGAGGTGCTTCACACCTCCTCCAGGTCTGGCTGGCCTTCCTGCTGCCTTTGAAATCCAACCCAGGAACCTCCAGATAGTGGGGAAGCCAAGCACCCTTTTATGCTCCACTTTTGGCGAGAGGAAAGGTGGGAATATTAGTTAGTTTAGGAGGAGGGCCCCCACTAAGCCTACACCACAATTAGGGCGGGGCAGGTGATGTGAACCCCTCTCCTGAAATTCCACCATATTGGGATGGTGGAAAAACAACCTATCAGGGCTAGGGTAGTGGCCTTCCCACAGGAAATGGTCACTAGACGGTGTAGACACCCTAAAGGTAGGTAGCCCATTGGCTACTACCTGTCTCCGCTTGTAACACCCCTAAATTCAGTATTAACGTGGCACCCCGAGACCTGAACATTAAATTAGACGGACAGGACCAGGACAAAGAAGGCCTGCTGCACGAGAACTGAAGCCCTGCTGCAAAAGAAAAAGGTGTCAAACTGTGCCTGCTGCCTCCAGGACTTGCTCGACAATCGATGCCTGCTGTGCTGTCCCATACCTGAAAGGGCACCAACAACCCTGGAGTACCTCCAGCCTTCAAGAAGTCACTGTAACGCACTTTTGGAATAAAGGTCACTCCCCTGCACAATGCACGCACCAATCCCCTGAAGTCCGGTTTGTCGACTTGGTGCTCCCCAACGACCTTGATGCAGCACTGAAGCAAGAAAAGGTACAACAGCTCCGGAGGGTCAGATCTGTCTCCACACCAAGCTTGGAGTCACAAGGACCTACCGGAGCTGCGGCGTACCAATACCTGGGGTACCGGACCCCCAATGGCAAACACTGAGAAGAAGAGGCCACACTGGATTCCCAAAACACCAGAAGCAAGTACCCATTGAGAAACATCGAGACACCAGAGACCCACTTCCTGAGTGGCCCAACTGTCCCGAGATCACCTCTTCAATTTGCCTGCTCCTAACCACGAGGACCTCAAGACGCACGATGCCTGGCTGACCTGTTCGCTCTGTCCCCATCCCCACTAGCCCTGGCACCGACCAACCAGCTGTGCTCCCATGGTCCCCAAGCCCTTGCGACCTCTTCCTTCAACGGAGCCCCTGCAGACTTACCTGTAATTCCTCCTGTGCAGTGTACTTTCAAGTGGCCCCTACGTCTTTGCACACCTACTTCCAAGACCCTCTGCACTCTGCTCCAGGCCAATCCTGGACGCCCCCAAACTTTTCCTGCTGGAACTTTGGTCCTAGTGCTGACATCAACCTAAAATAAGAAGGTTAACTCCCTGAAAGCATTGCCTGACTTTAAATGCATTTTTCAGCTTTTTCACCATTGCTTCCAATGATGCGTAATTGCGTACAAAAGTGATATATTTTTGGAACTTTCAAAAATCGTAACATCCGAAAGTACTTACCTTAGAACTGTGTTCTTGGTCTTAAAAATGACATACAATCATTATTATTTTTATAAATTGGTCTCAGATTTATTCTTGTGTGTGTGTCTCATTTATTACCTCTGTGAGTACAACAAATGCTTAGCACTACCCTCTGATAAGCCTAACTGCTCGCCCACACTCCCACAAAAAGAGCATTAGTATTATCTGCTTTTACCTCTGTATACCATTTAGGGATTCACTGGACTCTCTGCACAGTGTACTTCATTTTGGTACACTTTATAGAGAGCCAGCTTCCTATATTTGTATGTGTGAGATTGTTTCATCTATCGGTGTCAGGAGTGGGCCTTTTCAGTTTAGATGTCAACATATGCTTCTATCCAAGTGCAACATCCATTTGTGTCATGTTGCATCCTGCAGTAGCTGTTCTGTTGTATAATTTTTGGGTGTCAGGGTGCTGTTAGAGTGTGAAGTTATATTGCGACATCAGTTGGTGTCAGGTTGGAGCATCTGTCTGTGTCAGATTGCAGACACCGATAGTGTCTGGTTAAACATGTGTTATAATATTGCAGAATTGGTTGGCGTTATATTTTACTCTCTTTTTGTGGTTGACTGGCCTGTCTAATGCTGTTGGATTGCAGAGTCTATTTATGTTACATTTTTACTTTCTCCGATTTCAGATTGTAGCATGTACTGGTGTCAGATTACAACACCAATTACTGTCAGATTGCAGGAATTGTTGTTGCCATATGTCAACCACTACCGATCATGCACTGCAGAGTCAATTTGCTTGAAATTGTACATACATTACAGATTGAAGCATCCCTTAATACCATATTGCAGGATCTGTTATGTTCAGATGTATTTATCAATTTTTGTGGCTATGCAGCGGTCTATAGTTTTGAACTGCAGCTGCTCTCTTCTATCATATTGCAGTGTTTAGTGTTATATTGCCACACCTCTGGATTTCCAATTGCAGTGTCCATTGTTACCCGGTGAATATGCATGTTACTGCTACATTACCACACCCTAGTGTTAGAGCGTGGTCTCTGCTGATGTTAAGTTCCTTCATTGGCTGGTGCAATATTTTGGCATTGGTTAGTGCTAGATTGCAGCATTAGACGATGTTTGTTGAACTTCACTGTGTCGACTTGCAGCATTGCCGAGATCAGTTTGCAGCAACAGTGGTGGTATAGTGCAGCATCTGTTGGCAGTCAGACTCATAGATCATTGTTTGTGACAATGAAGCATTCTTTGCATTCAGATTGCATTACCATTGAGCACCAGATTGCAGCAACTGCTGATGTGAGATGTCATTATCCATTGGTGTCAAACTGCAGCATCATTGGGCATCAAGTTGCAGAACCACTTGCTGTGAACGTTTGATTACAGCATCTCTTGCAGTTGCAATCTAATGCAATCATATTGCATTGCCAAACTGCACCATTTGCAGGAGGCACATTGCAGAATACCTAGAGGTTATGGCATCACTCTGGTACCCATCAAGCATTGGTCAATATCTGGTGGTATTGCATCTTGGATCTTGAAGGTCATATTTCATTGGTAGCCAGTTGTAAGTTTTACGTGCCATCTTTTTACACTGTTTTGGAATTTAAAAAAGATCCAACTGAACCAAGATGAAGAGATAAATCTCACAACAATGTAGCTACAGCTCCTACACGTACATTCTCGAAGACGCAATGATATTCAAATCTCAAGAATCTAAGTTCCTACACTATTGTCCTCGATCTTTACATAAGAACAACACTCTATTTTCACTTCTTTTTCAACTTCTGTTTATCAGGTTAACTTTTCTTGGTTTACCTTAGCTTATTCTAAAATATACTCAATAGGCAATCCACATTATCTCATAATCTTATAAATTCATAGATCAGCTGTCAATATTCACCCTTTCTATTAAGGTATTGCCACTTAAAAATGGGCAGCATTTGAAAAATGTCCTTATTTACCAGAATAAATGATCTCTGTCCTCTGTTCTTAATGTTTATGTCTCCAAATATCACACAAATACTAGGCTTGGCTCATCTCAACCCGCTCGCCGTCATGCTCATTTTATTCATTCTGGTGTGTTCATGGTTCGTAGAATTACTACAATCAATGTTTTGAATAACATTCTAATCACCATCCATTACACAGCATTAGGATTATTTACCAAGCAGGTTAATATTTCATAGTAATGCTTTGTATTGCCTGCAGTGGGATTATATAAGGGATAAAGTGCCCTCTGCCATACATTATAAGACTATTGCAAGTCACAAGGAGTTCCGAATCATAGAGACGAATGAGGCCGAAGGCCGAATTCCTGTATAGGGTTATGAAACTAATACATGGTCACACCATCACTTTTCCCAAAAACCACATAAATCCTTGATGAGCAGCTCTTTAATTTGAAATAGAGAGCATGTTTGCAAACATAAAATAAACCTCTAGTTCAAAATTAAACACATCAAAAACCTGTTAGATATTTCTTGCGAAAAGATATTAGAAAGACTTCAATACAAGACAGTATTTTAAAAGGATGCATTAGCTCTGAATGTGTAGAAACATACAGAAACATTCTAACTTGTCTATAATAATATAAGGAGTGGAAAAATAAACATGTTCTTTCTACTTTTCACTGCAAGCTGGAAAAATAGAGCAGAAGAAAGAAAAGCAATGTTTAATTCGCGTTGCCTTAAACAGATGCTCAGAGACCTGATCTGCCTTTCACCTCAGCTGCTGGGTGCCTCACAAGTCACGGACTATAAAGAAATTAGAGAGCGGCGTTTATACAGAGATTGCAGAATCTCATGTTTTTTTATATACTTATATCAGTATTTAAATTCCCTATTCAATTTCAGTCATTTAGATAAACCATCTTTCAAGATTTGTATGAGTGTTATTACATAATATTTCACACACTCTTACTAATATAAAGTCCACCTACATTACGGTTGAGGACAGTGTAGCACCACCTTTTTCTCTTTTTGTAGGACTATTTGTGTTTTTTCCATCTGCCTTCACCATAACCCTCCAACATACAAAAGGCGATGGAGGAATGCTTTCAGTCTAACCACTCGCAATCACTCGTGATAGCACTCCAACCCATTGTTCTTTTGCCCACCATGCTACCAATGATTAGATTCAGCCATATGCAAATCAGTCTAGATCCCGCTCCAATAGTAACAGTCAAGCCCGAACTACCAAGCCCGGTCTCTGAACCAGAACACAACCAGCCCAAGACCGGTTTTGGCCTGATTGGGCCTCTTCAGTTCGGGTGTAGCTTAGTTCCAGTGGCACAGTGCATAAGGGACCCATGTCTAGGCAAACCCTTGCCCACTTAGGGTGTTACATCTAACACAAAAAATGTGATTGGAGGAATGCTTGCTATAAGTCTAACCGCTGGCAATCACTTGGGGTAGCATTCCAATGCATCATTAGATTGCCCACCATGCCACCTCAGATTAGACTTAGCCACATGAAAATCAGTCTTGATTCTTCTCCGATAGGAACAGTCCAGCCTGAGCTGCCAAGCCAGGCCTTCTCTGAACCTGCACATAAGCAACCCAAGACTGGTTTCAGCCTGACTGGGCCTCTTCAGTCTAGTTATTGCTGTACAGAAAATATCTAATCAAGAACATGTATATGTTACCTTGTATATTCTTGTAACAATCACTTTTACAAAAAAAATGTTATGAATAATATCAATGTTACTCCATAAAGGTATTTTTTTGTTTCTACTTACATTATTCTGCTTTTCATAAAGGCAATAATAGAAAACGTCAGAGCTGAACCACTCAGTGAGGCTTTGGGGTACTGAGAAGTCCATGAAGTAATACACGTAGGCCTCGATTACAACTTTGGCGCAGTTACACCGGCTCTGCGCTGTCGTGGCTGTGCCAAAGCCGTGTAAAGACCGCCCTCCCAAATTACTTTTTAAGACATTGGTGGGCATTTCCTTTGCCATTCCCACTGCAGTGCTATAAAATAGGCACTGCAATGGGAACATCAAAGGAAGTTCCAGCACGGCAAGGACTCGAAAGTCCATGCCGTGCAGGAACTTCTGTGCATACACACAGGGTGGCAAATGTTGTGCCCCCCTGTGTGCATCCACAAGGCGTGAGGCATAAGGGGGGCTCTGCAGGGCCCCCTTTCTTTCCTCTCCGCCACTGTTTTCATGGAGAAAAGACCTCCATGAAATCAGTGGCAGAGATGAAAGTCATATTATGCTGGGCGGGACCGCGGCGGTCCGGCCAAGCATGTGGATGCCTCTTGACTGCTGCAGAACTGCCAGGGAACAGTGGTTCCCTGGCGGAGTCAGCGGTCCCAGGCAGGCACGACAACTAGGGTTGTAATGTGGCAGTCGCAAGACTGCCACCACCGTGCCACCACGAGTCTGGGGGTCCTTGGACCACCAGACTCGTAATTGGGCCCTTAGTGTAATTTTCTATTGTTTCAAGTCATTTTACAACATTTGAGTTGTGGTATCTAGGGCTTTGATGTCTCTACAAGTTCTTCAAATATAATATCTATTTTTTACAGAAGAATTGCTTTTCTTTTTAATATGCTCCAATTTGTATGTATGACTTCTCCTATACTCATTAAAGTATTGTCAAGTTTTGACGAATTGTGATCGTCAAACATCAATACTCGGACTACAAGTGGCGTTTTCTACACAATCTTTGATTTTGAAAGTAAATGTGCCCTGAAGAAGTCCATTTTTATGGACGAAACACATTGGCTGACTTTGTTCTAAGGATTGCATCTTGGCAGCGGGTGCATATAGAGAGTGCACACAGATAGAAATAGATTCACTGAGGTTATTGTCATTTAGGAACACCGGGGAGGTATGGCGACTTTTGGTCACCTGCCTTTTTCTTTGGTATATGTGCTTGCATGTATTTCTATCTTTTCCTTCATTGAAGGAAGATTTTAAAGCTGTATTACAATTTTATCCAGACCCAATTCTATATAATCATTTCCATATCCTTCTCTAGCCATATTCATACTCATCTTCTGGTAGGATTGGAAATGAGTGGTTTACAGCAAGATACAGTTTATTTGGTCAGCCTTTTTTTTGGATTTCAATCTTTTCATTTTTTAATATTTATGCTTTCTTAATTTTACACTTTCTAATGTGCCTTCCAAGCGACCTCATTTGCTCACAGTGATATGAAGAGCATGAATTAAATGTGGTAAACCTTTAGTGTGATCCGTAATAGATATTCACAGCTCCATTATGTCACCAGTTGGATGTTTTCAGGTGATTCCTTTTCTTTCATATTCCCCAACCTCCTTCACACCTGTGGAGGCCACAATTCCCTCTGGTCTTGAAGAGAAGAATCTAAGGAAGCACGTCTCTCCCTGCGTCGGCTGTCATGCACTACCTTGCTTGGACCATGGCCAGCATAAGTGTCAGTATAAGGTCACGTTGCAGCACCCAGACCAGAGCTCTATTTGAGCACCCACAACTCTAGGCCCGTAACTGACCCATAAATTCTTTGTTGAGTGATTTCTCAAAGAAGGCAGACCAGAAATGTGGTCTGCATTAAGGCCTTTTTTCCCCTGAGCTATTTCACTCCAGTTTTCTATGGCCATGCCTTTGACCTGTTCTCTATTTCTCCAATCAATGTAGTGGCCACACTAGGCATAGCAGACACACATTAATCTCTTTTCATTCCAATTTGTTTTTTAAAACTAAGCACTCTTGCCTTCTTCCTCTTGTTTCACAGAGCCTATTGGAGAGGTCAGATTGAGTCCTAATCCTACGCAGGTGACAGAAGGGGACAGCTCTGTGATGCTGAGCTACATGCTGTCACAAGGTCAAGGGACAGCGACTTGGACCAAGGATGGTGTCAGCATTGGCTCCAATGCCACATACGCTTTGTCGGGCAACACTTTGACAATTAGTAAGCCGAACACAACAGATTCAGGTCTCTACAACTGTACTGTCTCCAATCCAGTAAGCCGTAACTCCGGGGTCTATAACCTTACTGTCAGCGGAAAGTGAATTCATCCTCTGAACGTTCTATGTATCTGCATCTTCATTGAAACTACTTACTCAAGCCCACTTCTTAAGCAGTTTTATTAAGAGATCTTTCTTCACCCAGGGTTAGAGATTGTCAGAAGCCACATTATCTGATGGTTTTGTCTGGTGCGCAAAAGAGAGAAAAGCAAGTTTGCAGTGTTTTTATTGTCACATAATAGAAGATGAGGCAGTTGTGACTTGGTCTGAGGTTAAGTTTTACACCATGATGAAAATTGATGTATTCACTGTTTTTGCTTGGCTTCCATATCAAAAAATGGAGTGAATTCATGTTTCTCTACTTCTTAACTGTGAAAGAAGCTGTTGTACTGTATACAAACAGAGTTTGCCCCACTTCCTGTTATATAATAATAAGAAAATAGCTCAAAATCAGTTTGCAACATATTACTCTTAGAAAGAATATTTGTGGCCCTTGTGTTGTTGTGTTGAAAGTCCCTGAGACATATTAAATTCTTTACAAAACGTTTTGCTGACATTTTTTGAATGTATTTTATTTACTTAGTTCAATTATTAGTGTGCCCCTTTTTTCAAGGTAGCTATGAACAAAAAGAAGATAGAGCACTAGGCAAAAAAGTGGATGGAGGAAACTTAGCTCATAAAATAGGTAATGCTCTCTACCCCAGATAGTTACATCCCAACTCCTGTCATCCAGGGGCTGTCTCATATCTTGCTCTTCCTAGTCCAAGGAGAGATTGATTATTTATAACTGGAAGTAGTCTGTGGGTTGAGTCCCAAATATAGATCCATTTACTTGTATAGTAGGCAATCTCTACTTCAGAAGCATATTTGTTAACAAATTAATATAAGGAATTTATATCAGGCAAATTGTTTTATTTATTTGCTTGTTTATTTATTTGAAGATTTTTATATAGCGCTGGCTAGACCCGGAGGTATCAGAGCGCTTTACATGAGGATCAGTGGTTACAGGTTTACGAAAATTACATCAGTTACAGTTACAGTTGCAGTTACAAGTATAGGCTTAGGAGATAAAACGTTGAGATTACATAATAATATAAGAATAAGCGCGTAACATAACCAAGAACACGTGTCTTATGGATAATGGACGGTAGGGGGGAAAGGTAAACAGGGGAGGGGATAAAACCGAGAAAGAACCGTGGAAAAACAATGTCCGATGTCCGGCTGGGTAGGTGACGGCCGGGGGGTGAACCAGAGCCAGACTCCTCTATAGCTGCATAGGACAGCTCCACCGGGCAACGGCCAAGGGTATTCGGGCTCCAAGGTAAGTACAAACAGTTTTGGTTTCCGCCCATGGGGCATCGTCAAAGTTCCATCAGCGGCAACAGTCCCGGTGTTACTAGGGAGCACCGTCCGCCTCATCCTCCAGCTCACCCATGAGAGGAGAGGTGGCAGAGACAGCTCCGAAGTATGCAGATCTGCCCCAATCCCAGAAGCAGTATTGAGTGTTGGGCTATTGTCCAGAAACACAATGGAAAGGGGGCCTTGGGCACCTCAGGATCGAAAAGTGATGCTAGGGGAGTGGTAGGACGCCGAGTAGAGCCTTCTAGACTCAACCAGGGAATCATGGTCTCCGCGCTCCCAAGGGTCATAGGGAGAGATCACTAGTGTCGGTAAAGGAAAAAGGTTCCCTGGCGGTGGAAGTTAATGAATCAGCTCACTCAGAGGGTATTGCGTGTGGAGGGACGGTGTGCAGCCACTGCCAAAGACTCCATACCTCCAGCCGCGGGCTCCGACCCCGATAGAGGTCCGGTCTCGGGGGACGCTGCAGGTTGGGCTCGAGTGCCCCTCCCCCACCAGCCGCAATCATACCTCAGAAGCAGAGCGGGTAAACGAAATTGCACAATGCGGCGTAATCTCCCCAGGGGGGTCAGCAGGCAATTCGAGATGAGGGCCGAGGGGTGGGGGCGTTGTTTGCTGGAAAGAACGGAGGTCGGCAGCATCACAGTGCACTTCATTCGGCACCGGGCGCGTTCTCACAGCTCCCCGGTCGCCATCTTAGCAAATTCACTGGCAGGGACGTCACGTCTGATATCTCAGAGATGTTCGATCGGAGAAGGGCGAAATTGATCTCCAGGTGATCTGCCTGTAATCCGGTTGCAGAATTGTTGTTGTGGGAGGGAAAACGGTGCGGCGGAACGCCGCTCAGGAAGCTGGATAGAGGGTTCTGGCCCCTCCCACTAAGTGGCAGAAGGGAACTCCCTCCTGGTCTTGAAATGGTCTTGCTGTCATCTGAGATCTGGGGCCAGACTCCTCTAGGATTCCTGACCTCTTTCATCCCAGGGGTTTGTGGCCAGCACTTTTCTTGTTGAAAGACTCAAGGTGATCCTGTTGTCAGAAGTTCATCTCAGGATGCAAGTTTGCTTGTGATAGTAGATAGTTTGGGCAGGTGTTTCGAACCCCATGATGAGTGTGATTTGTCTCTCAGTTCCAGTGCCACTCTTTGCTCTACAGACATTAAGGGCCAGAGAACATGTATGATGCGTATCTTCTTCAAAGGTAGAACAGGCTTGTTGCTCAGTTTTGTACCATATGATATTGTTTTAATGCCTTCATCTAAACATCTAGGTACAAGTTGAAACAATAGATGGGCCATTACAGTAAAAGTGTATGGATGCGGTCCAGCTTAGAATTGTGGTGTGACTTTGCTAATCATATGAAGGCGGAGATGTCACCGCATCCACTTGTGGCATGAGTGAGGTTGCTGGGTCATTGCTTTGCATGCTGTGGTAGGGGGGTTGCCCAGCACAGTTGGTTACTGCAAGTGTAGCAGGTTTGTGTTGGTTTAGCTTAGCAAAGATCAAGATTTTCATTTTAAAGCGATTGATGCCAAGGTTGCTTTCCCTCATCCATTCCAGTACATGGGTGAGGCAGGAAGCGATGTCTACACAATTGCACTTGTCTTCTAAGAGGATCTCAACCTCTGTATTGCCTGCAGAGATTTGAAATTGTAGCCTATGACATCAACTGTTGGATGTAAGTATGTTAAAGAGACTAGGAGAGAGGGATGATCTTTGGGAACCCCACTTGATAGTCCATGCATTACTAAAGGAATGACTTGATCCTTTGCTTGGGCTAACCCTATACTATGCATGTACTGATGGAAGAGGATGGAGTGAGCACAAATGTGATAAGCTTTTCTGAGGCTTCAATCTGCTGACTTTATTACCGATTTTGGCCCTGGTATGAAAGGATTTGTAGCAATATGTAGCAATATGTATTGCAACACAATCTGATTATTCTATACTGTTTAACCTAGCATCAGAAATGGAGCACTAGGGATATGATCAGTTTTTACACCACTGTAAACTTCTTCAATAGAGCCAAAGTAATTATTTTGAAACAACTTTAAAAATTACCCCACAAAAATCCACGGGCCGTACTCTACATCCAAATTCGATAAGAGAGCGGTCTACATTGGCCCTCATTTAAAAGATTGTGGTAGATCAGGGTTCCAGTGAATCAGAGTGTTTGGCTATACTGGAGAGAGGCCAGCATCTTATTGTGAGCTGTGACGGAACTCAAATAAGACCAACACAGTCTGACATACCAAGTGCAACTGGTTTCTGTGAGGATCCCTGTTTCACCCTTGGAAATGTGAGACTTACAACATTTTCCTGTTGACAAATCGATCCAGCAGATTAAATCAGAAGTTTGTGATGCATGTCAATTTTCTGATCAGACCCAGAAGATCTCTCTTGGACCCAGAGCCCATGGTTATACATACTGGGTCCCTTGGAGTAGAGGAAAAGGACAGGTGCTCCAAGAAACTTCTGTCAGCCTGTATCAGAAACAAAATCATATATGGGCTTATCATCACACTTGATGAATAGACTTAGCTGGATTATAGTTGGATTCCCTATAGTCACCCCAACAAGTTGGCACACACACCTGTGTGCTCGCACGCATACACACATACTCTTAATAACACAGCTAAGTGAATTTATTGTTTAGATTGGTTATAACCTTAACATTGTTTTTTTAAACAAACCTACAAATTCACTGAAACAGTTCTGATTATGAATTGCAAGTGGAAAAAACACCGATATTCACCAGTTATGGTTAGCTCTGCAAACCATCACTTGCATCAAAGGGACGATACTCTTTTCCATCACTCACCGCCCCATCACTGACCACATGCACAAAGATATGAGTGTCAGTGTTAGAAGTGGGGAAAGAGGAATGGGATAAGAGAGAAAACAGACTCGCTGAACTCCACACTCTGCTGCATCACCTCAGGATATCAAGGTGGTCTGCTGGATGTAGTGGTTCTCTACAAGAAGCAGAGCTATCCTAAGTAACTTGTTATTGAGAGTGCTAAGAGTTAAGTGGTGTAGCTCTGTGTAGCCAGCTCTCTGTGCTTCCATACGAAGCTGGTAATTCCTTAAAAACTGGACATACTGAAAATATGATTCTCAAATATGCATGTACGCTAACGTTTCCCACTATGGATAACTACCTCAAAATCATAGCTTCTACTTGACATCTGTAGAACTTCAAAACAACCAATATTGTAGCACACTGTGTTAGTCCCTGCTCTTAGTAGTTGTATGCACACACTAGACATGACAGTCATAAATACATATGCAATAACCCACTCTAAGAATCCTTCCAGGCACTTCTCTGTATTCCCAATGTTTACCAAAGAATTGTTTAGGAAGCAATAGGCCTTGACAAGGAAAATCCAAGATTCATGTAGTGAGGTGGTGGCTTCAGGAACATGTAGCATGAATGAATGTCTAGCAAGGGACGCTATGAACCGTGAGAAAGATATACTCGATAATCCAAGATGACAGCTGTCTCTTCAATATACATGTGAAAGTTTGTGGCCTGCTGGGATTCGCAGTTTATTCCTAGCATCTTGCCACACAGCACATCCTCCATGCATGCAGCCTCAATCCATAAAGCACTGGCACTCCATGATGACCGCCAGCCTTCCCTTTGCTGAAACAAACCTAAGCGTGTGTTGATTTGGAATACCACTTCTCTGCTCATGAACCACAGTAAGCTGTAAGCTTTACACCTAGCCCCACTTCCTGACACAATGCCATTCTCAAAGACTAGCCAAGAATCTTCCCAGAGTCATCACTCTCCTTGTGTTCAGTCGAGCAATCATTGGGATATGTAGCCTTCTTATTGTACATGGAGGTTAATTACTCATACCATCGTCACAAGATCTCCCAGAAAAGTAGTGTTCTAGCATTAGGTATTGCAGTTGATATGGTTTAGGATGTCCATGGTTGTTCAGCATTGGGAGTTTCCATTTGATGGTTTTTTTTGCAACATAATCTCCTACATGTCCACTGCCTTAAACAGACATGCTTGTTTTTACTTTGATTGAAACACATGATTCATTATTTGGCTATTCAAATGCCCATCTCAGTGGTGCATTTTCCCAGTGTTACCTGCTCTGTTCACAAGTGTTCACTAGCGGCAGGATTAACTTATGGGGTCATATCGGACAACCACCTATGTAGTAACAGCATGGTGCTGAATGACTGATGGTGTGTGAAGTTACACTGTGTGTGGTGGACATTTTGTGTGACTCATTGTAGAATGCATGCAATTATACTGGCAGCAACATGCCTAGAGTAGATCAAGGAAGCATTTGATGGAGCAGTGAATTAATAGTGGACATCACATGCAAATTGTATGGTAATTCTTCAATGTCCCTTGTCGTTATAGTAGGTAACATGGTCGGTCACAGGCTTGATAGTTAAGTGGGTGCAGTTAAAGTTTTCTATGGTGTGGGGGGGAATACTGATGCTGTAGAAATCTCTCTTAGTTTATCTGATTTCTGTGGATAGTGGGAAAAATGATGCACCATGCCAATTGTGGGTTGAGTCTGTCTACGACTTACCAGCTTGTCTTGCAGATAGATGACTCTGAATATCCTGCTATATTTCTAGTGGCTCTTTGGAGGGGACTAAAACTAGTGTACACTTGTGGGGATAAATCAGGCCCTCAACAGGTAATTAACCAGACATTATAGTATAAAGATTCAGCAGTAGACATTAATTTATAGCTTAAAATCAAATAGCCCTTGAGGCAGTCTTTTGACAAGTAACTGCTCAACATTTGAGCTTATTTGTTGCAATTTTCAGAGATACTATTTTTTAATCACTAATTAATGACACTATAATGATAATCCTTAAGAATTACTCTGTTTCCTTGTGGTAGGTTGGCCTCCTGAGGCTTATTGAGTGCTTTCTAGGCCTTGTAAGAATGATGGCATGGACCTTGACTGTACCAGATGCAGGGTGCCTCTGTGGAAATGCATGGGCATTGCAAGTTAATTTACAAATGGCTGACCTTCTTGTGGAACTGTAACAAGAGTCTAATTGAGTTGGCACCCCGCACATCGATGGAAGGGGGCTGCTAAGCTAGTCGAAGAGTAGAGTTAGAGCCAGCGCAGTCCAAACCAGGATCTGCAGGGACCCAGAGAGCTCCAAGGTGGGGATCTCCTTGGCATCGCCCAAAAAGGGGCTGCTGAACCTCTTGGTGTGCAGAAGCAAAGTTGGTGCAGTCCTCTTGGGATCTGCAGCTAGCATGTAATTCACTGTTGGTGGGACTTTCCCCCAACTTGCCCTGTTTATGCCTACCACACCCGCTGGTGTGCATCAGAAAAACAGGTGGAGTCCTTGTGGAATCTGCAGGGGTTCAATTCCATGGCGCCTTTTAACTCCACAATAAGACCCATTGGTGGGACTCACGCACTCACTGTGATACCGATTTTTCTACTATGGTTAAACGGGGTAGTTGGTGCAGGTTGGTAAATCCTCCTGAGTAAGAGGTAAATGAAACTAAAATGAAAGCGCTATCCCTAACAGGTAGTGAGCGTCTCCAACCGCACTGAAAGAAAGTTAATTCATGTATGTATTCCGGTAATCAATTGAAATTTTATTTCATCTTCTTTCAAGGATCCTGTTCCTTTTCATCACATAGAATCCATCATCATTATAAATTGGTAAATATTCTTTGCTTTAACATAGATACGCCCAATGCATTTTGGGCCCTGCCCTTCGTCAGGGACTTACTCCTGAATTTGTAAACACTCTGGGGCAGATTTACAAGCCCCCTGCGCCACCAGTACGTGACTTTTTGTGACGTACTGGTGGCGCAGGGGGTTGCTCCATATTTACAAGGAGAGGAAAAGCCACCCTGCGTGACTTTTCCTCTCCTTGTAAATACGGCCCCTTCACACGCAGCACTTTGCGGTGAAGGGGCGTTCCATGGGTGTTGCTGTGGGTGTTCCCACGCAACACTCATGGAACAAGACACATCTCCAGAATTACGAGAAATCGTAACTCTGGAGATGCGTTTGAAGCTACGCCACCCTAGAGGTGGCGTAGCGAGCGCAACGAGGAGAAATGTTTTCATTTCTCCTCGTTTTCCTCTTTCAATGCGTGCTGCATTCTGCAGCACGCATTGAAAGAGGAAAATGGTTGTAGTGATTGTTTTTGTGCAGGAAGGTTCCCCTTCCTGCACAAAAACAATCTCCCCACGACGCAGGCATCCTTGCACCATGGTGCAAGGGTGCCTGTGCCGGTGCATGGCTGCAGTTTGTGCGCCAGCGCAGGGGGAAGGACAGAGATGCGACATATTCTTGTAAATATGTCGCATCCCTGTGCTTTCCAAACTAACGCAGCATGGCGCAGCAAAATGACTTGCTGCGCCGTGCTGCGTTAGTTAATTGTAAATCTGCCCCTCTGTGACCAATTTTCGTCTTTGTCACTGCCGTGATAGTCTTCAAAACTTTTCCAGCGTCTCCCGAGGTGACCTGGCAGGTTAAAACCCAAATGCACATAACAACCTTGGCCTCTTGCATCCTCTTTCCTATAACAGTAACTTTAAAAATAACTCTTCATAGCACACTAGAGTTTGGACTCATCAACCAAAAAGTAATGCGTCAGCGGTCATATGTAAAACTTTGTCACAGACTCCGCACTGCGAAACCCGACTCTCTAAATCAGCTCCTAAGGTCAGAAATGAAGACCTAAGGATCCTCTCCATCGGGACGGACATACCTTGACCAGGCGATTTTAACCCTACGTTCTCGGTCTTTAAAGCTGCAGTCAACAAAGCCATGCGGCGACTCTCCTCTGCCATCGACAAGAGCACGCTGGCAAGGCTATCCCACATCCACCTGCTCATCAGCAGCTACAAGGCCCTGTACTCGCATTCCTAGTTGGCAGCTGGCCTCTCTTCCACAGTTAAACAGCAGCTCATCATGGAGTGACTTGGTGAGTTACAGACTTTAGACTTGGCCCCGCGCTGGCACAATCCGGACTGTAGAAAGGAATGCATGTTATGTGCCACCGATGGGAGACCATTGAACACATAACTTGCACTTGCCCTGCTCTACGGATGGAACGTAGATATTGGCTCAAACCAATTTTTTTAACAAGAGGGATACGAACTTGCAGAAGAGCTGTGGTCGAGTCCCTGCTAGTTATCGATTACAGGCTAATGGCACGCTTTGTTGAATTCTTGACTTGTGCAGCAAAGAAACTTAACACGCAACCGGCAGTGTCTCCTTAGAACACTCACATAAAGATGACAGCCATTTCAATCTGGCTATCTGGCAGCCATCTCACCAATCCCCCTGATCTACAGCGTGTTTTCCAGCTCTCTGTTGAACTTTTATCTAAAAACTGTGAATCTTAGTATGAATTATTGGCAAAACATGCAGTTTTATAAGAGTAGTACTTATGTGACTTACTGCACTACGTTTAATGTTTTTGTATGCAATCGTTTTTAATAACTATGCATCTATTAATAAAATAAATTGTATCATTATATTGCTCTCACCAAATACATTGAAAGTGATGCTGTTCTTCATCATGTATGCTCTTCACGAAGTCCTTTGTAATGACTCATTATTACTTTGATTGGTATTGAATTTGTGAATTGGGTTCTGTTTGAATTTCCTTCTTCCTTCTTCAGTGTGCCTTCTTTCCTCAGCAATAAGGAGATGTGCTACATTTAGTTGCATTTCCATGTGATGAGACTGATCTTTAAAAGGCTAACAGCATGAGTACATTATTGTAATTTTAATTGTATTATATAGCGCTTACTACCCCTGACGGGGCGTCGAAGTGCTTTTCGGCAAGTAGCTCACTACTCCGGAGCCCAAAAGGATTAGTGGTGGATTAGTATAGGGAAATATGAGTATAGTATTAGTATAGGTAGGTATGAGTTACTTTGAGCAGAGGACATGTGAGTCTGCTAGTTGGATTGAATAGAGTAATGGAGGGATAGAAGAGGGAAGAAAACCAGAAGTGTTAATTGGGAGATCATAGTGGTAAGTTGAGGTCTGGGATGAGTAAAGGAGAGATGGAGGAGGGAAGAGCCTGTAGAAAGGGTTTAGGGAGAAAGAATCAGAATAGAAAAATGCGGTTTCGGATGAGTCAAAGGAGAGATAACATGAGGGAGAATTTAGTAGGGTTGTTTGGGAGATCATAGCAGTAAACGGATGATTGGGGTGAGCCAGGAGGTGTAGAGGAGGGAGGAGTCTAGGAAGGGTTATTGTGGAGATCATAGAAGTAGAAAGAGTTTGGGATGAGAGAGAGTGAAGATAGAGGATAAATTGATGTGGTGTCCTACGTTTGTCCTTGTTTGTGCTGGGATGTGCGCCGGGCACAATAGGGAGAGCAGGAAATGTTGCTGAACCTGAGACTTACGCTTAACAGGGGCCCACGCTTAAAGGGCTCCCGCCCTTGAGGTATGCTATTCCAAACCCAGCAGGACAGTTATTACTCTCGTGACAGAGCTAGAAGGTACAGCAAAAAAGCCTCTTTATTGGTGCACGAAAGTGGATTATTGTTTGGGGTGGGTGACTGCCCACCTCAAGCAATAATAACACTTCTTGTCACGGGGAAGCCTCAAAGTCACTAACTTAATCTGAGCTCAGCCCCTTCGTAGCTGTGGCACTAGCCTTAGGGCAATGCGTAAAGTATTTTTGCAGTACCAAAGCAGTAATCAAACATCAAGTAATAAACCTGGGCACATTTGAGGCCAACCGCGACAGAGCCCTGGTTGGGTACAGCAAGTAGATTGGTCCGGGTGTTCTAAAAGGTTTCTAAGTCTCGCTCCAGAAATAGGGATCACTGACACAAAATTGACAACAACCAAACTATCATGTCAAAAATAGCTTATATAACACACATAAATATATGTGTGCACACATTTATATATATATTTATATATAAATATAATTTACCACTATTATTAAAAATCTATATTTTACATTATGTTAATTTTTTAAAATATTTTTTTAAGTTACTACAGTAAAAATCACACATATATATATATATATATTTATACACACACACAAATATTATCTACTGGCGGTCGCCAGTAGATAGTTATAGTTAGGACCTTTATCCATAGGAAATCCGCAACATTCTATTCCCAATAAGTTTGAGCGTCGTTTGACGAATCATCGCGAAATTTTCAAAACTAGTGGGGCGCTCCGGTCCGCTCCTATCCTGAAAGATTCGGGGTGATTCATCAAGCAAGGGCCGAGAAAAAAGGGGGGTCCCAAAACGCGTTTTCTCCATGTTAATTCCAATAGGAAATTTTAGCCACGGCTACAGCCCGAACTGCTGAACGGAATTGCACCAAATTTTGCAAAAAGGTAGCGCTTGGTTCAGAAAGCGACCTTTTTTTTAAATGGTGTAAATCCGTTCAGTAGTTGCGGAGAAATTCAAAAAATAAGAGTGAAAAAATCGATTTCCCATAGGAAACTTTATGATAGGCTACAGCAAAAACTGCTGAGCGGAATTACACCAAATTTGGCAAAAAGGTAGTGCTTGGTTAAGAATGCACCCTTTTTAAAAATGGTGTAAATCCGTTCAGTAGTTGCTGAGAAAATCCAAAATAAAAGTTTCGATATTTATGGCCGCGGTGGATCCGCGCACCCACCCGACCTCGAGCTGCATGCTAATTGGCTGTCAACACTCCAAATCAGGAAGTGTTGGCAGCCATCTTGTTCCTCGGAGGTAGAACCGAGGAACAAGAAAGCAGTAAAAAAAAGTGCGCAATACGTAAAAAGGGGGCAGGGTAGAAACACCCTGACCCCCTAGGCCTGCTCAGGGGGTCCTCGGCAGGATGCGCTTAAAGTGCGCGGATCCTGCCGATTAAAAAAAAAAAAACGAAGCGCGGGGTCCCGCGCTTCTTTGGTAATTGGCCCCCGGGTGGGCCAAGTCCCGGGGGCATGCGGGGGTTAAGTTTTATGTGTGGGGGGCCTCTAAGGCCCCCCAAGTCCCGGGGACCACCACCCCCGTGGCTTTAATAAAAAAAATGATGCGGGAGGGCTCTCGGCCCTCCCGCAGCCCCGGGACCGCCACCCCGGGGCTTCTTTTTATTTGTTTTAAATTACCTATGTGGGGGCTTGAGCCCCCACATGCCCCGGGGACCGCCACCTCCCCGGGGCACTAAATATTTTAATGTGGGGTCCGTTACGGACCCCAGAGCCCCGGGGACCACCACCTCCCCGGGGCTGTGCAGTTCAAGGGAGGGGGCCGCGTGGCCCCCTCCTGGAGCCCTTGATGGCCCTGGGGACCGCCACCCCCAGGGCCGGCTCCTGCAGTGTCCCGGGGTGCCTACCCCCGGTACACTGTAGTTTGCTATGACAGCGGCTCCCGTCCTGTCATAGCAAACTGCTTTGGATATTGGAGCGAGAGCAGGGAAACCTGCTCTCGCTCCAATATCCAAAGCAAATGCTTTTCCACATGGGGAGCTGCATCTTAGCAGCTCCCCATGTGGAAAAGCAATGCCGGCTCCTGAGGGACGCGGGAGCCGGCGGGACCGTGGGGGATTGGGGACCCCCACAGTCCCCAACGGACTAGGGCCAGCCACAGGGATGGGGTCCCTGGGCAAGTAGTGGCCCGGGAGGGGGACACGTGGCCCCCTTCCCCAAAATTTAACAAAAAAAAAAACCAAAGGCCGGCCCCGGGGATGGGGTCCCCGGGGCCATAAGTAGGCCTGAGGAGGGGGCAACGCAGCCCCTCCAAAACAATAATTTTTTTAAAAAGGCCATGCCCCAAGGGATGGGGTCCCCGGGGCCGATTAAGACCTCGGGAGGAGGCCACGCGGCCCCCTTCCAAATTGTTTTTAAAAAAATAAAAATAAATAGGGGCAGGCCCTGGGGGATGGGGTCCCCAGGACCAATACATTAGAAAAAGAAGGGGGGCTGTGTGGCCCCCTTCTTAAAAAAACCACAAAAACCACCGGCATCGCGCCGGAGGCCACGCCCCTTCTTTCACCACTTCTGCAAACGCGCCCCTGGCGCGTTTGCAGATGTGGAACGAATTCCCCTTGAATATTGGGGTCCCTGGGGACCAACTAGCCCACCAGGAACCTCCAGTATGCGCCAGGGGCTGCGTTGCAGAGAGGTGTTCTGAGGCCACGCCCCTTTTACACCTCTCTGCAACGCAGCTCTGTGGCGCATAATGGAGGGAGCTGGTGGGCTGAGTTGCACCCCAGGGACCCTCAGGATTGAAGGGGAGTTAATCCCCTGACTTAAACCGCGCCACGGGCGCGTTTGCACAGTGGTGAAGGGAGGGCGGGGCTTGAGATGACATGTGTGCAAACAGGCCCCGTGGCGTGTTTTAAGATGGGGAATTAAATCCCTTCAATCCTGAGGGTCCCTGGGGACAACTAGCCCACCAGGTACGTCCAGAAAGCACCACAGAGCTGCGTTGCAGAGAGGTGCAAAAGGGGCGTGGCCTCTGAACACCTCTCTGCAACGCAGCTCTCTGGCGCATACTGGAGGTATCTGGTGGGCTAGTTGGCCCCTAGGGACCCTTGGGATTGAGGAGGAATTAATTCTCCAACTTAAAACGCGCCACAGGGCGTGTTTGCAGACATGTCACCTCAGGCCCCACCCCCTTCCTTCACCATTGTGCAAATATTCCTCTAAAATCAGCCGAACTACGAATTCCGATTTACTCACCTGTTATCAGGAGAGAACCCAGTGCTGCATCTTTAGCCCAGCACTGACCCTGAAAAGTAATTCTAACCGTACTTACCAGTAACTTGAATTTCCTTCCATAGGCTAACATTGACTGGTTTCACTTGGAAATTCTTCTAAGTGTGGAGTTTTGGAACTTTATAATATTCCTCTAAAATCAGCCGAACTACGAATTCCGATTTACTCACCTGTTATCAGGAGAGAACCCAGTGCTGCATCTTTTAGCCCAGCACTGACCCTGAAAAGTAATTCTAACCATACTTACCAGTAACTTGTATTTCCTTCCATAGGAATCCATTGTCTGGTTTTCAGCAGAAAAGTTTCAAAGTGTCGATTTTCACAAACTACAAATATTCCTTAAAAATCGCCTGTATGACTTAAACGCATTCTTTCAACTGTTTACAGGAGATGCACCAGTGCTGGATCCAGGATCCACCACTGAGTAAGAAAAAGTAACGATAACACTACTTACCTGCTAAGTGAATTTCCTGCCATAGGATAACATTGGTGATTCTATGTGAAAAAGTTTCTAAGTGTCAACTTTTAAAATACAATAATATTCCTTAAAAATCAGTGCTGTAACCAAAACGCTTTTACTCAACTGTTTACAGGAGATGTCCCAGGACTGAATCTAGGATCCAGTCCTGTGGTTAGAAAAGTAATCCATAAAGTAACTAATTGCATTTAACTAGAAATTCACATTGAGCTCAATGTTGCATTGTGTTTGAAATTGTGTTGCCCATTGCAACAACTGTAACTACTGTACTTAAAAGTCTATTGCCTATTTGCAAAGAATTTAAACTAAAGTAATTCATTCTGAGAAAGTATATTTTGTAATGTAATGTATAATGTAATTACAATGTAATTTAAAAAATAAATAGTTTAAAAAAATGTAGTAAATCAGTATCAAAAAAATAAAGATAACAATTAATACTTTTAAAAATTGTCATTTACAAAACCTTGAAATTCACTGAAAAAAACCATAGGTTTCAGACATGTTATAGTTAGGAATTAGCATTTAAAAAACCTTTGAAATTCACTGAAAAAACCATAGGTTTCAGGCACGTTATAGTTAGAAATAAGCATTTAAAAAACCTTTGAAATTCACTGAAAAAACCATAGGTTTCAGGCACGTTATAGTTAGAAATTAGCATTTAAAAAACCTTTGAAATTCACTGAAAAAACCATAGGTTTCAAACACGTTATAGTTAGAAATTAGCATTTAAAAAACCTTTGAAATTCACTGAAAAAACCATAGGTTTTAGGGACAGTTATAGTTAGTTGGACATTGCACTCGTACAAAACCCGTGAAATTCCCCGTTATAGTTAGTTCAGCTAACTATAACTCGCGCCCGCAATGCACTGCTGATGACGTCACATATTACATCACTCATGACATGGTCAGTGACATCACTGATGACATCACTGATGACATCATCCATGTGATAATTTCATGCATCTTCTCACACCCTAATATAACTTTTGATACACCCACTCTAAATTACAGACTGCCATTCTCAAAACCATAGACACTCCAACACCAATAACTACATACCCACTCACTGATTCTTAGGTCTACACACACATCCACTCACTCACCTGTACAGTCACTCATACTTACGGTCACTCAGTACAGGACTATCATATGCACTCATACACCTACATAGACACTCACACACCGCCACTCAACCATAGAGGTACTAACACACCTAGTCAGTCATGCAAATAATTAATCACACTGCCCTTTACTCATCTATACAGTTATACACACACCAGCTCACTTACTCATACAAATACTAGCACATTCTTAGCACTCTTATACAATCACTAATACAAGTACACACTCATCCATACAGCCACTCTCACAATCACACACTCTCACTTATACCCATTTATATACTCCAACACACATATATACTGCCTTTCACATATGTAGTTACTCACACATGTACCACTGAGATATACATTCACTCACTAACACACCCATACACACACTCACCCACCCATACAGTCCATCACAGATGCACTCTTGAAACCATGCACCCAGTGAATCACCCACTGATACATCTATGTGCAGTCACACACACCCCATCCACACAAACACTCAGGCACCCATACAGATACTCAGACAACCAATCAATAACTCATATAGACACTCATGTAGCTATTTACAAACCCATGCAGCCACTTACACACCAACAGACAGACGGATAAAGACATTCACACAGTTTAGTCACTAACCCATGCATTTAGTAAGATACGTTTAATCACTCACTTATAGAGTCAGTCACGCACCTACTAAATCATCCATCCAGACACTTATACACCCACTCATTATTCAATACACCTTGGCATATATATTAAACATATTTAAACTTTATAGAAACACACAGTCACTGCATGATGTCATCAGTGATGTCATTTGAGATGTCATCAGTGATGTCATCAGTGATGTCACTGACCATGTCATGAGTGATGTAATATGTGACGTCATCAGCAGTGCATTGCGGGGCGCGAGTTATAGTTAGCTGAACTAACTATAACGGGGGAATTTCACGGGTTTTGTACGAGTGCAATGTCCAACTAACTATAACTGTCCCTAAAACCTATGGTTTTTTCAGTGAATTTCAAAGGTTTTTTAAATGCTAATTTCTAACTATAACGTGTCTGAAACCTATGGTTTTTTCAGTGAATATATATATAGGTAGGACCAAGTTTCCATAGTAAAAGCTTTTTTTTACTTGCCTATATCTTTGTCGTCGTTTGACGAATCTTCACAACATTTTCCCCAAAAAAGTCTCATAGTGAGTCTTGTTGTGAATGGAAAGTTTCAGGCTGATCCGTCAACGGGGTCCAAGAAAAATAGTGGGGGGGTCAGAAAAGTGTGTTTCTTGTTTTAATTCCCATAGGAGCTTTGAACACGACTACAGCCCGATCCACTGGACAGAATTACACTGAATTTGGCAGAAAGGTAGATTTGGGTATGCAGATCACGCTTTCACTCATTTGATGTAAATCAGTTCAGTAGTTGTTGAGAAGTTTAAGGATATCCAAATTTGTATCGCTGCGATCGCTGCTAATTTGCGAATGATAATGAGCTTGTGCATAGAACTGCAGAGCTCTGGCTGCCAACACTTCGAAAGGATTGCTCTTTTGCATGTTTAGCAGCTCCCTGTCTGTGAGAGCAATGTCGGCTCCCGCAGTAGGTGGGGAGCCAGCTGGGACTGTGGGGGCATTGTGCACACTAGGTGACCTGGCTGGGACCACATGGCCAGGCCTCGGGAGATGGGGTCCCCAGGGCTGATATTGGCCCAGGGAGGGGGGCCACGCAGCCCCCTCTCACATTCCCATTTCAGCCGAGCCCCGGGGATGGGGTCCCCGGGGATGAAATAGGTCCAGGGAGGGGGGCATGTGGACCCCATTCAGTTAAGGCTGGGCCCCAGGGGATGGCATCCCCTGGCTGAATTCAGCCCAGAGAGGAGGGCTGTGTGGCCCCCTCCCCATTCAAATTTCAGCCCAGGGGACCCCACCCCCACAGTGCCTGACTACATTTGAATGGGGAGGGGGCCCTGTGGCTGAAATTGGCCCGAGGAGGGGGCGTGTGGCCCCCACCCTATTCAAATGAGGCCTGGCTACTCACACACCCGCTCACAGATTGATTTACACACTGAAAGACCCACTCACAGACCCACACAGGCACTCACACACACTCTCACAGGCCCACTCAGACACACATGCACTCACAGACCCACTCAGACACTCATGCACCCACTTGCAGACCCATTCAGAGAATCAGACACCCACTCACAGGCCCACTGAGAGATTCACGCACCCACTTACAGACCCACTCAGACACTCATGTGTCCACTCACAGACCCACTTAGACATTCACACATCAACTCACAGACTTACTCAGAGACTCACACACCCACTCAGAATCATGCACCCACTCATAGACCCACTCAGAGACTCATGCACTCACTCAAAGACCCACTGAGAAACTCAAGCACTCACTCACAGACCCACTCAGAGACTCATGCACCCACTCACAGACTGACTCACACACTTATGGAGGCACTCGCAAACCCACTCAGGCACTCTCACACCTACTCATAGACCCACTGAGACATTCATGCACCCACTCAGACACTCACTCATGCACCCACTCACAGACCTACTCAGACACTCATGCACCCAATCACACAACCGGTGAGTTACTTTTACCGCCACTCCCAGGCCCACTCAGACACTCACACAACCACTCACACACCCATTGAGACACTCACCCGCAGCTTTCAAAAGCCATATATTTGCTCATGCTCCCGGGCCCTGGCCCACCCGGGGGCTAACCATTAATGAAACGGAGGAGCCCGCGCTTCTTTTTTTTTCAGCGGGAGACACAGATTCAGTGCGGCTCCTGCTGAAATTTAAAAAAAATCCTTTTTCCCTCTGGGACCCCACCGCCACATCTAGGGGTCAGGGTATTCCTACCCTGCCCCCTTTTCATTTTTGAAACTTTTTTTGTAGGACTCGGCTGAAGCCATGTCCCTAGATGGCTGCCAACCCTTCCTGGTTGAAGTGTTGGCAGCCAATCAGATTTCAGCACAGGAACTGTCGGGTCCTCAGAGGATCCGCGTCCCTATATATATATACAAATTTAGATTTTGGCATATAACTCTAAAACTACTGAGCGGATTTACACCAAATCAGAAAAAGGCACTTCTCTGGACAAACAGCTACCTTTCTGCCAAATTTGGTGTTATTCCATTGTGGAAAATGTGATTTGGGACACACCCTTTCTCTCAGCTCCCACTTGACAGATCACCCCGTAACTTTCAAAACAGCAGCTGAAGTGAGCGTCATACTAGTTTTGAAAATTTCGAGAGGATTCGGCAAATGGCGACAAAGTTACGTGCAAAATGCTGGCTGCAATTTGTGAACAGTATTTTTACCACCAGTGTGTTAATTTGCAACCCGACTTATGTATTGATAGGTTGGTTTACAAGTTAGTGATTCGTAATGGGTCCCAATTCGACCTACCTCATGAATATTAATGAGGTTTGTCACAAACTGCAAACCACTATGAATCTCTGCCATCACAGAGACCACCATGTCTGTGACTGCTTTTTATTAAAGCAATCTTTTTTGTTTTTAAATACAGCCCATTTTCCTCAGAGGATACAGGAATGCGTTTAAAAAGAAATATTTTGTTGTTGTTTTTTTTGTTTAAGAAGACACAGTGTTCCCGTGGACCTCTGATTCCTTTTAAACAAACTGTTCACAGTCCAAATGGGTTAGTACTAGATCTTTGCAGCTGGTAAAGTATTAATGGCTTGCGCTCGAAATTCGTTTGCAATACATTAATACATACCATTCCAACTCGATATTTGGAAGGGACGGCCTAAACACGCCCTTCCAAATACTGAATGGTATTTAGTTGCAAATCCAAATTGCAATTCGGTAACATTTTACCGAATTGCAGCTTGGTTTTCATACATGCCAAAATGCTTTTATATGGTTGCAAACGGGCCGATTCACAGAATCGGCTCATTTGGGTTTGCAAAAAAATCTTAGGACATCTGACCCTTTGTCGCTTTTTTGACAAAAATCTTTGAAATTTCTTCTAAGTTCCAACACCGAATGAGACTTTATAACTTTTTGAGAAGAACATTCTCGCCGAGCGTGCCACTGCTGAAATTGTAGCCACAGCTGAAATTGTAGCCGTCGCCATGGAACTGTAGGCCAGATATTTGAAGCAGGTGGGTCCCTCTGAAACTCTGGAGCTTTGGACATTTCTCGCTGAAAATGTCGAAGTCACAATGTATAATAGGACTTAGTCATTTTTTCAGTGGTGCCAGAATCTTTGAGAGGAATGAATTTGAATTTCAATCCAATACTGTGGAACTGCGGGTGTGATACTTTTTCAGGCCGGTCCTACTGAAGCTCTGCAGCAAAGTTTTCAAAAGTTTCCAAACCTTTTTCTGGTGCCCAAACTACCACAGGGGTAAACTTTTAAGTCACTCAGTATCTCAGTGAAAGGCACTTAGGGGCATATATATGACCCCCTTTGTGTCGCTCTTGCACCACGCAATGTGATGCAAGCACGATGCAAATGAAAAATTTGATTTACGAAGTCATGCAAGGCAACCCTGCGTGGTCCTGCGTGGCTTCATAAATCTTGAGTAATGTAAAGCAGTGCAAATGGCTGCGTTGTATTACTCTGCGCCAGGGAGGCATTTCCATGGGTGTTGCGTGGGTGTTCCCATGCAACATCCATGGAGTTTGTTGCATTCCCACATTTACAAGAACAGGTGAACCTGAGAATGCGCCAAAAATATATGCCTCGCAGGAGAAGTATTCTGCAGCACACATAGAAATAGGAAAAAGCCTCTCAGTATTGTTTTTGTGCGGGAAGGTGCCCCCTCCTGCACAAAAACAATTCTGCATGTAATGCAGGCCCCCTTGTACCGTGGTGCAAGGATGGAATGAGCTGTATTGCCTTAAATAAGGCACATGCCTGCCCTTTCCCAGTGATGCAGCGCAGCAAGGTGATTTGCTGCGCTGCACCACTTTTCATAAATATGGCCATTAGAGACTCTTAGGGTGTCACGCAGAGGCTAGTAGCAAAGTCCAGTCCATGTGCAGTTGCCACTAGTCAATAGGGCACTTCAGGCAAAAGGCATTTTGCAGCTTGTTGTGTCCTTGTAGCCAATTGACCCTTGGAGTCCACTTCTTTGTCCTGGGTACATTAGGGGGCAGGTCTAGCTTCAGGCCTTCTCTCAGGTCACAGACAGCAAGTCCGGTCCTCTTTTGATCTTCTGCAGGCCCAGACAGTGTTCTAAGGATGGTGCTTTGGGGTGCCACATTTATGTCTGGCATCAGCTAGTGTGCGGGGGCAAATCCAGGGCACTCCTTAACCAATGGTGTGAATGTCCCTGGGAGCAGCCCTGCCCAAGTTTTCAGCTGTTCCTGTTTGCCCTACTGCAAACATTTTTACAGTGCCCCTCACTTTCAAATCCAGGATGACAACACTCTTCTCACATTGTACAGAGCCTGTGTGCTCACCCAGATGTGTGGGCAGGGTAAGGAGCAGTGCCCTCCTCTGTGGTCGCTCAAAACTCGTTCTATGTGTAGCTTTCCTCCTACTGGATTTGGTGCCAGCCTGACTAGGGTGACAAAGACTGTGGCCTATCCAGGTGTCACCTCACGTTTATTGTCACATGGCAAGCAGACCACAACTGGTCTGCTTGCTATATAAGAAAAACACATCACCGTTCCCAGGCATTTGTCCCTGCTCTGGGAGCAGTTTTTACACCTTTTTTGCCATATACAGGCTGGGCAGTAGCTGGGGAGCCAATGCAAAGTAGACTCTAGCATCCTCAGGCAGGGTAAAGGTAACTTTCTAAAAGTTACACCTCAAATATATTTAATACAAATCCAACTTCATCATTAGATTGGATTTTTATATAACAATAAATCTTTGAATGGAATCTGTTGCTGTTACAAGTCAAACATTATGGATTAAAGTGTATAATCTATACTTCAACTTTTTCTATGTGCCAGTAACAGCCTGACCAATAGCAAAGTTGTTTGGGCCCAGTCACTAGGAGAACATGCTTTCTATAATGTCATACATGTTCCACTCTTAGATATTATGCACACCGTCTTGTGGAGAGCGAGGTGCGCTTAGGGGTGACGTATTTAATATTTGAAATAAAGCTTTCCTTCCTATCAAAAGGGTAATTGCTATAATTCTGTGCAGCAGGGTTCAAGCCGTTGCTACCAGGCTACGAATCGTAGGCCTGTAGCCATGTTTTCCAGGCATACTCTGTGCAAAGCACAATAGATGCTGCAGTCCACAGGTGGCATTTACCTTCCAGGCCTTGAGTTCAGGGGGATTTCTCACACTCGCTTGTACTCAGTCTTACTCTCTGAAGCATTCTGTCTCCATCTCATTCACTCACATTCACTTACTCTCATTCACACTTCCACTTTACTCACTTCACCTCACTCAATCTCACTCTGGCTTACTCAGCCTTACTCATTCTCATTCTGACTCATTCTGACTCACTCTGTCTCCCTTAGTCTCACTCAGTTTCACTGACTCACTCAGTCTCAGTCTCACTCAGTCATACTCATTCTCAGTCAGTACCACTCACTCTCACTCAATCACTGACTCACCTAGTCTCACTCATTCTCACTTAGACCCAATCATATTCACTCACTCTGTCTCACTTTGACTCAATCAATCTCACTGATTTTCACTCTCACTCAGTCACACTCATTCTGATTCACTCTGACTTACTCAGACTTTGAATCTATCATTCTCACAGTGACTCATTGAGTCTCACACACAGTAACATTTTTAGGGGGTACTCATGTTGTCAAGCGAACTGCCATCGACAGGCCATCGGTGGTGGTCCATCCGACATACTGGGAATCGGTCTGAATGCCGGATCACAATACCGGAGGTTGGAGCGCAGAGGTCGGGGTAGGATCCCGCCAGGACAGCGGTCCGATTTCTAATCCTACACATGTGCCAGGCACAACATGGTGCCTGGCACACGGTGCATGGTTGTGCACAAACTGCCTTTTTCAACTGTGGCTTATGCTGCGCCCCTTTTCCTGGGCCGCAGCACAAGCTGCAGGAGAAGAAATCATTTTCCGACCACCGACATGGTGATCGAATCATTATATGGTGGGTGGGACCACCGAATCCTTGCCGGCCGGTCTCATTCCCGCTGAGATGGTGGTCAGTCGTCCGAACGACCACCATCGTAATTAGGCCTTTAGTTACACTCACTGTCAATTGTTCCTCGCTCGCTCACATTAATTTTGATCACTCATTCTCACTTACTCTAACTTATTCCTTCACTGGCTTTTTCACACACTCACAAGAATACACATAGACCTGCTCACAAAAACGCACATTCTGCCTAACAGACACACACCCTCACACATCCACACACCACATCTAAATGCTTTTTTTTTAACTTATGTTGCTGCTTGCGCAGGTCCCACCACTGGAGCATGAAACTGAAACTTTGACCCTGCACAGTTGCAAATACTGGGTTTCAGTCACTGCTCTTTCACTCTGTGATGAATTGGGACAGGGTGAGGTGACAGAGCCACACACCCTGCAGTGCTTAAGCCTGCAGCGTCCCAGGCTACCTTTAGCTGTGACACTCTATCACATTGAGAGACTGAGGTGTACCAGGGCCTGAGGCCACTGATGGCATTTCACCAGCCCTAGACAATCTCTCTAATGGCTGGTGCAGGCACCTGCATGCACCTGCGCCAGCCATCAGAGAGTTTCACTAGTTGCTTCATGCTGGACCTGAAGTCGGTCAGCATTTTTATTTTACTAAACTGACAGTGAATAATAATATATTTTTCATTCTTGGCAGCCTGACAGTTCCTGAAGGGCTGGTCTGACAGGTCAGCGTAGATCTGTACTTTGGCTGCATGAGGGCCCGTTTTATGGTTTGCTGGTTCCGTCTTTACTGTTGATTTCCCTGATATTGAAACAAACATTGACTGCAGCAAGCTCAAATCCGTGCAGTCTGCATACTTTGCAAAATCAATCAATCAATCAATCAGGATTTATCGATCACGGCTAATCACCCATGACAGTATCCAGGTGCTGAGTGCCTTGCTGCTTTGGGTGGAATCAGGTTTTGAGTCCCTTCCTGAATTTCAGGAGTGAAGATGAGATCCGGAGGTGAAGGGGAAGGTTGTTCCAGGACTAAGCAGTGAGGTAGGAGAAAGAGCGTCCTCCTCTGTTGTTCCCTGGTGAGGTGTTGTTCCCAAAGATCAGCACTTCCATATTGTCTGTGTTGAGTTTTTGGCAGTTGCTGTTCATCCAGTCGGCGATGTTCGTCATACACCTTCGAAAGTTGGCCCTTGTGGTGGAGGGGTCTTTTGATAGCAAGAGGATGAGCTGAGTGTCGTCTGCGTAGGATATGATGTTTAGTCCATGGATTCGGACAATGTTTTCAAGGGGGTGGGTGTTGAACAATTTGGGACTGAGTGATGAGCCTTGAAGGATGCTGCAGATGATGTCTTTGGGTTCCGAGGTGAATGGTGGTTGATGGATTGTCTGGGTTATTCCAGTGAGGAATGAGGAGATCCATTTGAGGGTGACTCCTTGGATTCCAATGTGATGAAGCCTCTTGAAAAGGGTGTGGTGGGATACAGTGTTGAACGCTGCTGAGAGGTAAAGGAGGATCAGGGCCAACAATCCTCACTAGTCAAGAAAGGTTTTGATGTCGTCTGTGGCAGCGATCAGGACGGTTTCAGTACTGTGGTTGCAGTGGACTCCGGAATGGGAGGTGTCAAGTAGGTTGTTGTTCTCCAGGTGTTCCGTAAGTTAGCGGTTGATGGCTTTTTCAAGTACTTTGGCAGGAAACGGGAGCACAGAGATGGGGCGGTAGTTCTTGAGTTTGCTGGCGTCTTCAGACGGTTTGAAGAGAAAGAATTTGACTTCTGCGTGCTTCCATTCTTTGGGGAAGGTGGCCATGGTGATGGATGCGTTGAAAATTTGTGCTTCTGAGTTTGAAAAAGTGGTGGGTGCTCCTGAGTGGACGTAATTCATGATGACTGTGGTGTTCTCTGTGGTGAGCTGGTCCCAGGCGGTGAGTAGGTGGTCGGGGTTTGCATCTGTGGGAGCGAGGCGGCTGTAGAGGTTGGATGGGGTGGGTTGGAGCTCGAAGTTTTTATAGATGGTGAAGATCTTGTCAAGGAATATGTCTGCCAGGGTGTCGCAGAGTTCCTAGGAAGTGGTGAATCATGTTTTCGGTGGCTGAGGAGTTGGAGAACTCTCTGACAGTGTTGAAGAGTTCTTTGTTGTGGTTGGAGCTGGCTTCAATGCGGTTAACCAGGGCGTTCTTTTTCGTCTCTTTCAGAGTTGGTGGAATTGGTTGAGGGATGTCTTAAAGGAGGCTCGGTCTGAGTGATCCTTGGTGGTGCGCCATTTCCTTTCTAGTTGCTTGCAATTGCATTTTGAGGTTTTTAATTCAGTAGTGTACCAGCTGACCTATTTGGTTGATCTCTTGAGTTTGGTGGGCTTCATGGGGGCAAGCAGGGTGATTAGGTCGGGGATGGCATTGCAGAAACTGAGGAGTGGTCCTGGAGTTCTGTATGGGAGGGTGACTCTGATGTTTTGCCCTCGGTTTGGAGTTGGAAGTTGAGGTGTTCCATGATCGGGATGGTGTCTTCTGCGGGGGTGGTGCACTGGATGGTTTCTTTGTGGATGTTGGTGATTTCACCTCCATGTTTGTTGGTGCGGTCCTGGTGTGCTATCTTCTAGTTGTCAAGAGTTGCTGCGGCGACGTCAGAGTGGAACCGGGGTTGAGCCAGGACTCGGTGTGGACAATGACGTCGGGGTGAGGGAGGTGATGGTGTCCTAGATCTCAGTGGCTTGTTTGCAAAGTGATTGGGCGTTGAGCAGGAGGCTGTGGAGCTGTTCTGAGGAAGTCATGGTGGTTGTTGTGAGTGCGGGTGTTCCAGTGTTGCAGGAGAAAAGACAGTGAGGGCAGGTGAAATGTCCTACCGTTGATCGGCGGTGTAGATGCGTGTGACGGTAGGGCCAAGGTTACTAGTAATGGGTGTGGTCCTGGCAAGGATGGGAGCAGATAGGCTTGCCTTTGGCGTGCTGCTGGTGGCGCAGCCATATTGTGCCCTCCATTAAGTAAGTCCGGGATGTCCAGGATGTCTGTGAGGGGAGCTGGGTGTCAGGAAGTGGGAGCGGCGGAGCAGCAGAAAAAATACGAGTGGTGAGGCGGGCCAGCTCAAATAACAATAAACAGAGTACATGAGGACAATAAAATTAGTAAAGCAAGTGAAAAATTAACTGACAACAGACAATGAAATTAACAAAGCAAGTGAAGAATTAATAGACAATGAAATTAACAAAGCTAGTGAAAAATTAACAGTAACAGGGCTAAACAAAATAACTAACAATTGCCAATTACAAGGCTAAACACGGCTAAACAGAATAACAGAGTTAACGATTACAGGATGAAGCGGCAGCGGGCAGCAGCGGGACACGAGTGGCACAGTCAGGAGACCTGCAGAATGGGCATCAAGTGGGTAGCTGGTTCAGGCAGACCCTCCAGGATTTCGCTGTTTTGTAAAAAGGCTGCGCTTTTTACGAAAGTGCCTGCGAAATTCCTTTTATAGTGTTGATTACTGAGCCAAATAAAAGGGCGGGATCAGCGAGCAGGCGAGGTGTTTGTTTATTCACCTGCTGCATCACACCACTTCCTGGTGGTTCCTGGAGAACACTACTGCTGCTCGGATCAAGACACCGGCCCGGCAGGATATACAGTTTCTCTGCTCCTCTTCCCTCGCCCTCAGCACTCCCACCATCCACAGGCTGAAAGTGGATGGTGTGATTGCAGAGGCACGATTGTAAAAACAAAGTGAGAATTCGGGCCCACTGCTTGTGGGCTTGCGGTGGAACCCACTCGGGCACATTTCTTTTTTTTTAAAGAAAATTTGGGCCCTCTGCTGTGGGCATACGGCAGGACCTGTGGGGCACTATTTTTTTTTTTTTAAAAAGACAGAATTCAGCGGGCATGCAGCGGGACTCGCTTGGGCACTGTTTAAAAAAAAAAAAAATGAATTCGGGCCTACCGTCCATTGGCATCCACAAAGAACAGTTGATGGACAGAATGCTGCACAATGTCAAACATTCACAACAGTACAGAGATCTGAGCCTAAATCCATCGTTTTTTTGCTCCCCATGCCATTCCAAATCAGACCCAGCCACATGCAAATAAGTCTTGACCCTGTTCCCCATGGGAACAGTCCAGCCCGAACTGCCAGGGCAGGTCCTCCCTGGACTGGAAACAAGTATCCTGGGACCGGTAGGCATGTGGCGGGATCCGCTGGGGACACTATTTAAAAAGAAAAAGAAAAAGAAGAGAAAACTCGGGTCGGCCGCCCATGGGCATGTGGCAGGAGCTGCTGGGGCCAATTTTTTTTGTTTAAAAAAAAAAAAAAAAAAAACTCGAATAATTTGTTGCTAAAATGCCACAAAATGTCACATTTTGCGCCGCTAAATTCCCATTTTTGTGCTGGTATATTTACTAATTTTAGCTGCAATATCCTAGGGGGTCTGTTCAGGGATCTACTTATACAGCGTGTCTTTACAAGTCGAAAACTGCCCAAATTTGCAAACATGGGCCACCTTTTAGCTTTCTAATTCACTAATGGGGGCCACTTTTATTTTAGTGCCCAGGCGTTTTTTCTGTCCTAGTTCAACATTGTATCTGAGTCCTCCATTCTGACCTAGGCTGGCTCCCTTCCTGCTAGTGGGGAACCCAGGATCTTGGCGTCCATGTCCATTGGCTCCTGTGCACAGTGTAGAAGCCAGCGGGCAACTAAAATAAGCATCCGCACTAGTTATAGAAGAAAAAAATGGCATTATTCCACTTTTACAGATTTAATTCATTGAGCATCAACCACAAGGTCAGACACACACCAACATCAGGAGTATAAAAACAGGAAAACAAGATTTTCTCATTCTGATTGGAACATCCTTTCCCACCTTCACCCCTAACCTTCAGCTCAAGATTCGTCTTCGGGCACCGCCTGTCCTTTCTCCCCATCCCATTAAACCCTCTCCTCATGGAACCCGCAACAAAAAAACAGATAAACTAAGAAATTCTGTAATCTGTGTAATTTTCGACACCTTGTAATCGATGTCTAACCATATCTGCGATCCCTCCGCCTCTGCCTTTGTAGCCCTCCGACTGTGCTCTGATAATCTGCACGCGGCAACATGTAATACCCCGCCCCCTGCAATAATCATGCGGCCTTGTCAGTTATGAGTTTGTCCTGCTTTCCTCTGATAACGATGCCTGCATCTTTGCTGCTAGTAGAAGTGGGCGTAGTGAGGCCTTTGATATTTTGCAACCATAGCCGTTGTTTGTTTTATTTTATTTTATTTTATTAAATAAAAATGTTATTATTTTGTTTAATCATTCTATTTTATTTTATTTTATTTATACAACGCTCATTACAAACTCATTGCACTGTTAGACTAGTAGCTGCAACTTGCATGTTGAAACAGCAGTGCCAATTCTACTCCTTTGAGTGACAGAAGCGTCCTCATTGTCATTGGGTGTGACGGCGCAAATGAAGTGGGAAGTCACTTCCTCTTTTACCCTTATTTTTTGATGCAATGCTATTTGGTTCCTTTTCTCTTCCCCCACCCCTTACTCTTCTCGTTGTTTTCCCTTTGTACGTTAAAAGATTCACATGCACTAAGTCTTTCTTCTGCTTCCCTTAGGAAAGGCAGCTGGTCTCAGCCCTGGCGCCATTGCTGGGATAGTTGTGGGCTCAGTCCTAGGGGGTCTGCTCATCATTCTGCTGCTGGTCCTCCTAGTCTGCTGCATCAGGAAGCGGAAAGGTATGTTTAAGCTCCACTTCAGTACTATCATTTATTTTAGAATTGTGAACCAGATGCTTTTGCCACATTTAGGTACGGGTAGATAAGCATGTGTTCGGAATTGGCTTTCTGGTTGGCAGTGGTATGCACCCTGTCCAATGAGAAACCACAATCCTAGTCAAGGTAAGTCACAAGCATACCCTACATTAACCTGTGCTCACCCCCAGGTAGGTAGGCACAGAGCAGTCAGGCTTAATTTAAGAGGCAATGTGTAAAGTATTTGTGCAACACTTCAAACAGTAACACAGTGAAAACACCACAAAAAGACTCCATACCAATATAGAAAACTAGACTATATTTTTATGAACAAAACAAGACCAAAACGACAAAAATCAAATAATCAGAACCAGAGTTATGAATTTTCAAAGATTAAATAAAATTGTAGTGCTTAAAAGCATAAAGCGACAACCGAGGCTATCTGGTCGTGCTAGACCGAGCCAAATCCAAATGGTCAGGCTGACCGCAATGGTGTGCAGGTCGGATACAGGGACCAGCCTTGGCTCACTGACAAGTACCTGAGATGCATCGTCAACGGAGTCGAGATGCGGGAAGCAAGGAGGCGATGCGTTGTTGGCGAATGGCAGGATTGAAGGCGATGCGTCGGTTCCGAGCCGCGCAAAGTCAGGGATGTTTCAGAAACTGGAAACAATGCGCTGCGCAATCAGTGATGGGATGTCAGCAGTCCTCGCAGCAGCGGTGATACGTTGAGGGAGATGCGCTGGTTCCGATTGGCGCAACGTTGTTGATGCGTCAATTGTGGTAGAAGCAGCACTTTACACTCACTTCCAAGTGCCCAAGACTGGGGTGGCACCACTTGGCAGGGCAAGACTTGTGGCAAGCAAAGTCCAGGTGTTGTTGCAGGATAATTTTAAGTCTGGGGCAAGCCAGCAAGCCCTTGGAGTACCTCTGGTTTCAAGTGAAATGGGTCCAGTCCTTTCTCAGTCAGGGCAGAGGGTAGCAGGCACCAGGGCAGCACAGCAGAAAAGCAATTCTTCCAGAGCAGCAGTCCAGTAGAGTGGCAGTCATTTTATCAGCACAGTAGTCCTTCTTAATGGCAGAGTTCTTCACAGTGTCATGTGACCCAGTTAGGCATAGAGGGAAACACTACCATTTTTACATATACACAGGTTTCTGTCTATAGTTGCCTTCACTCTCACACAATGACTATTGCCACACATTTGCAACTGAGACAGTGCAGATTGGTATCTAGAAAACTATACTTGCTTACAAACCAACTTCACAAGAACACTATCATGATACCTTGACACATCATGTACAAGGTTAATACATGCATTGTGCAAATGTGATTATTTGTTTCGTACATATGGCCAAAGGCAAGGATGGCTTTGGTTATAAATAAACATCAGTTTCCGGGTGTTGGTAGAGGAGCGCTTTACTGTCATTTGCGAGGTCTCTACATGCTGATGCTTTGACCCAGCAGCCTGCTGATATCTCTAAGAGGGGTGTCCAGATTTTGACCACGATGGGGACCTACATTCTTTCCCTTCAGGTAACAGGGGTTGGATCATCCAGTATGGGGATTCTTGGCAGAACACATACACACACTCTAGACACTTAGGTTAGGAGACACATAGTAGGAGTATGCCAGATTTCTATATTGTTTTATATGCTTGATATATATAAATTGTTTCAGCACAATGCTGGAACTTTTCATTCTGTTCATTGTCCTAATACTTCTAATAACTTCCATTTGCTTCTGTCTACTGATCATTGCAGCACATGTATTTTAAACAAGATTCAGGCTGGTTCAATAAATATTGAAAATGTACCACTGTGTATTCCTTGTATATTTCTCTGAGAGAAGGAGAGCACAAGTGACTAAGCAAAAGGGTTCTAGATCTGTTACTACGATTCTTGGGGGATCAGACTTGTCATGTTCAGTGGTTGCCAGAACCATTTGCCATCTGACTAGGGTTAGGGGGGCTTATGTTGGCACTGTGCGCTCGCTGGCCTATAGGACGACGTATCCTGAGGGGGTGCATGGAATCAGTCTGGCACCATCCCAACAGTTATGCTGTCCACAAACATGCAGTTCTTACTGTATGGTGGAAACTACACGACAACAGGTCCAGTAGTGTATTCAAGTGGTAGGGTCAGTAGCCCAGTTCTTATACCCAGTGGTACCTTTGAAGTGGAGGAGACTTTAAAGAGGGGATTTGAAGTGCACAGAGGTCCTACCTTCCTGCCCTGTCTCCAGACTCACTACAGGGGGTTAAGTAGTCCTTTGTGTGGGGACAAGGCACAGCCTATCCTGGTGTAAGTGTGAGGCTGTTTCTGGCCCCTCCCTCCCATTCTGCCCAGGATGGCCCATCAGGATATGGATGGCCCATCAGTCACTCCTAAAGTCCCTTTGTGTGTGGATGTCTAGAGGGAATGCACAAAGCCCAGCTGTCACCCACCCCAGACGTGTATTGGAGACAGGCTGCAGGCACACAGGGCTAAGAGCACAAAAATGCAATATTTCTAAAAGTGGCATTTTTAAAATTGTAATGATAAATTCGACTTTGCCAGTAAAGGGGTATTTTTCATTACAATTCAATAGGTACTTGCTGAACTTGGCCCTCTCTGCAGGGTCACCCTCACACCTTTTATCTTCCTCCTCCCCTTTTAGCTGAACTCGTTTTTGTGGCTTTAGGACTCTGGGCACTTTACCACTGCTAACCAGTACTAAAGTTCATGTGCTCTCTACTTAAAACATGGTAACATTGGCTTATTCACAATTGAAATATTTAATTTACTTATAAATACCTAGTAAAGTGCACTACATGTGCCCAGGGCCTGTAGATTAAATGCTACTAGTGGGCCTGCAGCACTGATTGTGCCACCCACTTTAGTTTCTCTTTAAACATGGCTCAAGCTTGCCATTGCAGAGCCTGTGTGTGCAGTTTTAAACTGCCATGTCGACCTGGCAAGTTATCTCTATTGCCAGGCCCAAATCTTCCCTTTTAATACAGATTAGTCACCCCTTAGGTAGGCTCTAGACAGCCCTGAGTGCAGGGTGCAGTGTACTAAAAAAGTAGGACATGTACTTTTAAGTTTTACATGTTCTGGTAGTAATAAACTATTACATTTATTTTTCACTATTGCAAGGCCTTTCTCTCTCATAGGTTAACATTGGGATTACCTTATTACCAATTTCCAATTGGCAAAAGATAGATATTTCGAGTTTGGTGTCTCTGGACTAACAATTTAAAATCACAACTTATGGTAAAGTTGGATTTTAAGTTGCAAGTCTGAAAATGCCACTTTTAGAAAGTTGGCATTTTCTTACTCTTGCCATTTGGCGCCTTCTGCCTGTCTGAATACACCTCTAGGGTGGATGACAGCTGGGCTTTGTGCATTCCCTCTAGACAGCCACACACAATGGGAGCTTAGGTGTGACTTGATGGGCCTTAATGGGCCATTAACTGGCTTGATGGGTGGGCGAAGCCGAGCACTGCCTCACTTACACATGAATAGGCTGTAGTCTGTCCACAAACAATAGGGCTTGCCAACCCTGCATTGTCACTCCAGCCAGCTTGGAGGCAGGACAGAGGAGGCAGGGCATCTGTGCACTTTGAAGGCATGCCTCTAAAAGCTTCTACCCACTTCAAAGGCACAACTGTGTATAAAAGAAGGACCTCAGACACTACCACTTCCGTACACTCCTCAGGCTGAGGATACTGTGTCAAAAAGGAGTGATCTGCTGCTGATAGGGCAGCCACTCTGCTGGACTGCTACTTCGGTAGACTCCTGCTTTGCTGTGCTGACCTGTGTCTGCTGCCCTCTTGCCTGAGAGTGAGAAGGACCGGACCTGCATCTCTACAACCCAGAACTCAGAGTGACTCCAAGTGTCAGCTGACTGGTCCCCTGTTTTCTGAAGTCTCAAGGACACAAAAGACTTCCAACCAACCTTCTCATGGACTTTGCCATCTGTGAGTCTACCCTGCCAAGTGGTACCACCCCAGTCCTGGACCCATGGAACTGGGCCTAAGGTGCCCCGTCCTCTGTGGCCCTCATCAGAACCGCCGCGAAGCAACGCAAAGCCCTGCAAAGTCTTGCTGCACACCTCCCTGGGATTGACGAAAATCGATGCCAAGCCCTGTGAAGTCTCACCGCACAGCTCCCAGGACCAACACAGAGAGACGCCAAGCCCTGCAAAGCCATGCCGCACAGCTTCTTGGAACCAAAGACGTGAAGCCTCGCAAAGCAACGGCGCTCAGACCCCACACCAGGATTTAAGCAACTGTGCTCAGTGGGCCAAAGTAGGTCCCTGTAGCCGGCCAGTGCTCCATCTTGATTGGCCTGAACTTGTGACTTTATATCTGTCTGGCACAACCAGATAACCACAGTTGGCGCTTTGACCCTTTATGCGCTATTTTCACCTAATTCTTAAAAATTGCATATCTCAGGATCTACTAATTGGATCTTTGTCATTTTGGTCTTGTTTATTTATTAAACTAAGTTCTATTTTTCTAACCATGTGTGGTATCTTTTTGTGTGATATTTTCACTGTTTTACTGTTTGAAGTGTTGCACAAAAACTTAGCACATTTCCTCTTAAGTTAAGCCTGACTGCTCTGTGCCAATCTACCAGAGGGTGAGCACAGGTTAGGGTGTGTTTAAGACTTACCCTGACTAGGACTGTGGTTCCTGCTTGGACAAGGTGCATACCTCTGCCAAATAGAAACCCAATTTCTAACAGTACTAAACACTACAGATCTACCTCCTTCCAATTGGGAGTTACAGCTTATTAGAAGCAATAAGGAGTCCCCAATGTTAACCTGTGGAAAGGGTAGGCCTCACAGTAGTGAAAAACACATTTGGGAGTTTTTCACTACCAGGACATTTAAAACTTAAAAGTATATGTCCTACCTTTTAATTACACTGTGCCCTGCCCTTTGGGCTGCCTAGGGCCCACCTTAGGAATGACATATGTAACAAAAGGGGAGGTTAAGGCTTGGCAAGCAGTTTTAAATGCCAGGTCAACATGGCAGTGAACACTGCACACACAGGCTCTACAGTGGCTGGTCTGAGGCATGGTTAAAAAGCTACTTAAGTGGGTGGCACAATCAGTGCTGCTGGCCCACTAGTAGCATTTGATTGACAGGCGCTGGGCACATGTAGTGCACTTTACTAGGGACCTATAGATAAATTAAATATGCCAATTGTGGATAATCCAATCAAACCATGTTTAGGGGAGTGAGCACAAGCACTTTAGCATTGGTCAGCAGTGGTAAAGTGCACAGATTACTAAGGCCAAGAAAAACGAATTCAGCAAAAAGCAGAGGAGGAAGGCAAAATGTTTGGGGTGACCCTGCAGAAAGAGCTATTTTCCAACATTATGCAATTGATTGAAATGTCATAAACCACACATGATGATGGTGACATATCAGAAACTTGGAGAGACTTTACAGCAGGTCCATACTTTTCAATGGCTTAAAAAAGTCAGTCCTCCTTATCTTGCAGAGGCATCGGCTTATCAGGACTCCCATCACCAATTACCTTATAGACCAGTTGGCTGCATGAGCAGTGCTATAAGGCACTCTGTATTGAATGCTGAGATTGGTTCGGCCAATCAGTATGCTTAGAATGCTGGCAATAGCCACTCTTGGTTTGCTCAATTCAACGTGAGTTGGAAGCCTGAAGAAGGGTCATAGAGGAGGGGCATAGGAGACTGTCTGTGTTGGGTGTCACATTGGAGACAAATGTTAATAGCTTTATTGTCTGAATGCTGTCTGGTGTTCATAGCTTTTAATTGCCCTTTCTTACATTATGCACACATAAGTTTGGGTTTAGCCCAGAATTGAACGAGCAAGCAATTAATAGTAATTAACTCCTTCAGAGGACACTGTTAACCACTCTTAACCCCAACGCTTAAATGCCAGAGTTTCCAAATGCCTGATTTTAGCTGCTGCTTGCTGGAGGGGAGTAAGGGGGGCTCAATAGCACTCATTTTTGGAAGGCTGGACTCGTTTTCAACATTAGCCTTTGACCCAGTATTAAAGAGAGAAAGGCAGAAGAAGGGGAAAGAAGGAGGAAGAGAACGACAGAAAACTGTGACGAAGGGAGACAGCAGTGATGGAAAAGAATCTGTAAGAGGGAGATAAAGGTCAGGGAGTATGTGGTTATGGATGCAACAGGTGTGAGGTGGAATCAAGACTACACAGCCTTGGCATTGCCAACCCTTAACATTCATTAGCATCAGCGGTGGGCTTCGAGGCAAAGCTTTGGGCCCCAGCACTTAGTCTTTTATAAATTAAGCACTCAAGTCCCCCTTCAAAATCTTTCACAGCAGGCAAATGGAAGAGCAGATATACATCTGTAGGTGCAATGTATCACTTCTACACCACCTTAAAAGTATCCATACCCCCACTTCCTGAAAACGAAACACTGATTTTACTCATATCCAACTGCAGGTATGTATGTAAATACTAGTTTGACAAGAGGGCAGCTTTATCTTCATTTCATTAGTTCAGCATAAAACAGGAAATATTCTACTCTTCCAGAATAGTAAACATTAGTGTTGGTGATCTACTTAAAACAATCAAAGTATGTTTCTGGTGAAATGCAATAATATTTTGTTTTTTTCCAAATACTGTACCACATTTGGATTATTGTAATATCTTGTGCTACTGGACTATGCTGGTAAGAAACCCAGAGGTATTCAGGACCATGCAGTATGCAAGCTATTCCAGTTAAAGTAATCCAAGCACAAGCCCAATGCCTTTACCCTGCTCCACTGGGTGCTGATTGCTCAAATAGTTAAGTTTAAAACCCTTTCAGGTTGCGTAGACATTTTTATGATATTGTCTCATTTGTCTGTGTTATGTCTTCTCAGTTTCTTGGTCCACTCCAGCCCGAGCTGTACCTCACACTTGCTTTTGCACATATCCTATGTCACTTGAGCACCATCTAAGGGTCGGTCTTTGCCCTTCATAGGATTTAAAGCCTGGAATGATCTGCCTCTGTCCTTGTGGCCATGCTTGGTTATTTGCCTTTAGGAAAGCACTAAAACCTTCCTTTTTTGCAGAGCTGCTTGGTTGCTTTCCCCATCAACAGTAACAAGATGTCCTTCAGGTTGCCACTCTTGCAATACTATTAGGGCCCTTATTACGATGTCGCGTGGACGACACAGTTGCGGAATCAGGACCGACCGACCTCTGGTTGGCGGTCCCGACCGACCTCTGGTCGGCGATCCCGACCGAACTCCGGTCGGCGGTGCGGACCGCAGCATTACAGCTCCTGTAGCACAAGCTCCCATAGACAAATGGGAGGATCTGTTCTTCCTGCACCGCCTGGATGAACAGGGGGGCAACATAGGTGCCCTCTCTGCCCCCAACCGGAGGCCACCGGGTGAAGGGGACCATGCTAGGGCCCCCCAATATCGTCTACTGACAGGCTTTCCATCTCGGAAAGCCCGACATGAAAAGCCTGTCGGAAACTGACATCATAATCCCTATGGCGTAAACTCCGTCCATAGGGATTACGGGCATACCTCCGACTGGCCGACGTAATGAGGCCCTAAGTATTGAATAAATAAATATATAGGATAAGGTACCCCCTGCCTTTCTTAATAAGTATTACAAGAAAGTGGTTTATGAAGGACTGAGGCTGAATTCCAAGTTCCTTTATAATGTCATGGAAGTCAGAGGTGACTTGCAGTATCCTATTAGTATACGACAGAGAGTGTTTTATTCCTTATAAAACATGGTTACACCATCACCCGTCTCATGAAAGCTTAAATCTTTGTTGTCTTGCTCCTTCATATGAAAGAGATAGTATGTTTGCTGTTATGAAGAATATAAGTGCAAAACTAGACACACCACAAAACAGTTAGAAATTTGTTGCAAAACATATTAGAAACAGTTTAATGTAAATCAGATTTTTGAAAAAGCCTATAGCTCGGAATGAGTAGTAACATGTGGAGAGATTCTTTGTTACCTGAAATGAACTGTAGCAAGCAAAAAATAAACATGTTGCCATAAAAAGCATCATTCCTTTTAAGTATTTGTTGCAGCCCTTCCTCGTCACTCAGGGAAGACCAATACTCTACTATGACCCTGCCTGACTGTTTTACATTAGATAACCCCTTAAAGTCTGGGATCGCAACTCTAGCAGCCTTTCAGGAGATTTCACTCTCAGTCACAACAGGCCATTCTCTCATGTAAATCTGGTTCTCCTATTGCCCCTTGCCCCCAGCTATTCTTCATAAGGCTGTTGACACTGTCAACCCTTTTATCAATGATATTCTTAACACCTCATTATCAATGGCCGAGGTCCCCGCATATTGGAAACTGGCAATCGTAAAACCTCTGCAAGAAAATCTCTGGCAGATCCCACCACACTGTCCAACCTTCGCCCCATCTCCCTGCTCCCTTCATTAACCAAAATGCTTGACTTTATTTTTGGTTGTCAGTAAATACAGAAAACATCTGCAACAGTACCCTTGCATAAGGACAAATAGACCTCCGAGCTAGCAATGATTACAGTGTTTAAGGAAAAAGGCAGGAAATAATACAGGAAACAACATATTTCAATTAACGTAACTAGGAAAAAAACCACAAACCACAAAAAAAAAGTAGAAACAAATACTACACTTTTAAATGTAGGCGACGCTAATAATTCCACCTTGCACTTTACAACTCTGACTAATGTTTTCTTATTCTCTACTATTTTATTCAAGCATGTCAATAAGAATTTATTTCACATTTGAATTTGCAATAGCTGGAATTTTTCCATTCTTAATGGTTTTTAACCTCTCCTCCCCTTATAGATGGCATTATATTGCTGTAAAAGTGTTTCTCCAACTTGTCATCATTGCCAAACGCCATCGCACCACTCTTAGAATGGTTAAAACTCCATAGAGCCTGCCATGGTTATGTAAAGTCTACACAGCACTTTATGTTGACAGCCAACACTTGCAGTTTCTTATGTCACAGCTCAGATTTATTCGTGTTTACGATAGTTAGTAATGTGTTTTAATATTTCATTCATATTTGGTTTTAATTAACTACGTCATGATATAAATAAAGCTTGAAAACTTGAAACACTAAAAACAAAACTAAAGGTGGCAAAGAGTTAGCAGTGCAGGCTGTTAATGGTGCCTAGATATGATCATACATGGGCTAAAAGATCACACCTACCAAAGTGAGAGATAAGGACCTGCAGCCAGTTCTGGAGTAGGATATATTGAGTCGTACTAGTGAGATGCCACGGTCCATGGTCTTTGAGGGCACATGAATCATAGCTCAATCATGAACAAAGAATCATCCTTCACTTGAGGCAAACGCATCATCATGTTCCATTGCCACACGTTGCCCTTGGTTATGCAAGTTCGCATTGCCTTCTGCTCCAGCCACTTATTCAGATCTATGTTTCATTGCTCATCCACATTTGCAAGCTTAGAAATGCTTTATCATTTTGGTTTTTCAAGGAACCTCTTCGATCTGTTTGAAATGGTAAACATAACAGGAACACAGAAGGGACAATGTGACTATCCACAAAATGTCAAGATAAACAGCCCATCTAAGAAATGATAAACCATGAAAAACCCATGAAGGCTCATGGCTTGACCAGCCAAAATGGCGGTCACTCCCTGTTAGAGCTCCGCTCACCTGGCCACCTTAATCCTGCCAAATCTTTCCACAAGGCCTACCGAACCCCACCATCCTACTGTTCCACCTGGGGGAATTGATTAAGATTGGAGACAGCAGCGCTCATTGTCCTAGTCGAGGAGACCTCCGAGCATGGCATAGTTGGGAACCGGCATGCAACTGGCCCACGGGGCCTCGGCGGCGACACCAAGCTCTGCAGTGCTATTGAGAGGGACACGCTTGCCAAACTTCATCATCCTGCAGCTCCATCCCTCGGCGAAACCGGGGGAGCCACTCAACACCCGTGGCGGCAGCACTCGTCATCCCAGCCGTACAACTTTATCGGCAGCAGCCTCTCTCATCCGTGAGGCCTGACACAGCTCTATTACCCATGCGAAAGCCAGACACTGCACAGCAACGACTTGCGGGGTAATCTTCAGCCCTGAACCGGGTAACTGAGGACCCGGGAAAGATTGCGAAGACCTCTGAGCGTGACACACCCAGGTACCAGCCTGCATCTGGCCTGCAGGGCCCTGTCAATAACGCCGGCCATCGCAGCGCGATTGAGTGGAGAGCCCCTGGCTGCGGACACTTGAAGACACACAATGTTTGAGAGCCCTGAGGCTACATGCCGGGCTCACGGGGCAGGACACTCTCGAGGTGAGGGCCCTGACAGGGGCTCTCCAGTGGCAGGAGTTGTCATAACGGCTCGCAGTGCCTCTTCTCCCACACTTTCCAGTTACACACCACCCTCTTCTTCCTCATGTAAGGACATTGTTCCATAGCAGGTGCCACCTGAGACATATAGAGGTGAGCACACCTGCCACCAGTGAGCATGCCAGGAGTACACAGTTGTGGCAGGTGCCGTACCTCCACTCTTTGGGCCCGCACTCCGCAGACTCTGCCCTGAAGGTACCACAGGGCATCCACTTGGCACCAAGGGCCCTCTGCCCCTGCACTTCCCTACCGGCGACATCCCCAGGGAAATATCTTGGTTAACCCTCACCAGCCCCACGGCCCCTCCAGGCACCACCTCCTTAGCATTAGCAGCAGGAGCTGGACTGAGGAATGCAACTTGGAAGCCCACCCACTCACTCATCACGTAATTGCCAGTCACACTCATCTGGGCAGGGTGTGGACAGCTGCCCTTGTGGAGGAAACAGGTGAGCAACCAGGTGAGGACCCCCCAACGCAGTGGTGGAAGGGAAGTTTCGCTTAGGCTCCCTGGGCACTCCCAGGCAGGACCTCTTGCTCCCACCCCCTCGCTTTGCAGTGGATTCGAAACACTACCAGTTCTTGGCTGCAGTCCTGTGGAACAGTCTCTCCCACAGCTGGTCACTTCCCTTGGCCAGACAGTAGAATGCCCAGATTGGTCCTCCACATTCCATACTCCCTGGAGCCTTAATCGTCTTGCTACACTCTCTCCTGGAGTATGGGGGCCCAAGCTCCGAACTATCCCATTGCTGCCCTCTACCCTCCCATCACCCCTTTCATGCAACCTTGTCGGTGGGACCCTACCTCCTATTTCCCCCAGTGGCAACCACAATGGGCAGACAAAGGGCGGCGATGCCCGATTTGCCTCACCCAGCAGTGGAGTAACAAACTACGGTGCCGGAAACTCCCAATCCAGACACTTCGCAAAACAATCCACCACCTCTGGATGACAAACCTGACAAGGTCCTTGCAGCCATGGAGAGCTCCTGCCTATCCATGGAGTCAACAGTGGCCACCCTGATTACCGAACTCGGATTCCTCAGGGACAACCATCGGAAGCTCTCTGATCGTGTGGCGGAAGGTGAGAAGGAGATAGCTGCACTCCAACCTCAAATGACAGATGCACGATGGTCATTGTTGGACCTCCAGTCCTGAATTAAGATCCAGGAGGAGAGAGCGGAGGATGGCGAGGGCCGCTCCCAGAGAAGCAATATTCGAATTATGGGCCTGTCGGAGGGCCTGGAGGTCCATGACCCATTGACATTCTTAGATGGCTGGATCTGCTTTTTGTATCTGCTGCAGACCTTACCTCGTTTTTCTCTCTGGAAAGAGAACACAGCGTCCCATTGCGACCACCAGTTCCAGATGCTCCACCTCGCCTTGTGCTGGCCAAGCTACTACACCACAGAGACTGTGATACTATCCTGTGGGCCGCACGTACAGCAGGCCCTCTAACCCTGGACAATCACACGATCATGTTCTTCCCCAATTACACTCTCGCAGTACAACAATAGTGGTCCTATTTCCTGAGTGCCAAAAAAAGGCTTTGCTTGCTTAGAATAAAATATTCTCTATTATTCCCAGCCCACCTCAAGATTTGTTCAGAGGACAAGTCCCTTTTTTTCACAGACCCTACGGATGTGTGGACTGGTTGGACGAGCAGAAAGCTGGAACGTCATGAACCCAAGAGGGGGTGCCTCCCAGACCAGCAAAGACAGGACACTGAAAGTGACACAAAGACACAAGGGGAGCCTCCCTACCCTCCAGGCCTGCACACCGACTCCCCCTAGAATAGCTCATTGAGGGCAATCCAAGCAGCGGCTTCCTTATGGGACAGTGCCAGTTCTTCAGAGGATGATCGGGGCCCGCACATGTTTACAACCAATGATGACTCAATCACCACGGATGGACCCCGCCTTGGCTCCCAGACCCCGCCGCTGGTCACACCACAGACCACAGATACTATAGTCTGACCTGGCTGCAATCCTCCGGACACCCCTTCCACTTCTTATTCTCCCCCCCCCCGCTCCCTGACCTCCCCTGATTTGTAAGGCCCCGGCCACTACCCTCATTGTTAATCTAGATGGCCACACTACTCTCACTTTTCCCTTTCACCCCCTGGTAAGCCGTACCCTCACCTTCAGATATGGTACTGCGTTTCCACCCGTTTGGATATGCTGCCTTTGCAACATGTCCCAAATGTTGTTTTGTTGCACTTTACCCTCACCCACTCCCCTGGCCACATTGACTGTACCAGGGTAGTAATACTCCCCACCTCAACTACATACCAGGCATTGAAGGGACTGGCCCCAAGCGAGGATGTGGCCTTAAAACCTTAAAAGCTAGAGCGGTCGACCTCAAAGCTGGGAAACCAGGGTTCGAGTCTTGGCAGGGACGCTCAACATATTGTGATTCTGGCCAAATCACTTAATCTCCCTGTGCCTAGCAAAAATGAATGTGTCTGTCTGTAACGTAACTGGTGCTCATGTAGAGCGCTCTGATACCTTCGGGTCGAGTTTGTGCTATTTAAAACTCCCCCCAAAAAAGTCCCCTGGGACACACACACCCTGCCCATGACATGGCTCCCCAGGCAGACACCCGACTCCTGACCCTAAATGTCAGAGGGATGCACTCTGCGAAGAAGCGGTACGCCGTTTAATCTTATGTCAAATGCCACGGCACACCAATCATCTTCCTAAAAAGAGATGCACATCATGCTACCAGAATTACAGCGCCTACGCAAGTGCTGGAGAGGTCACATCACAGGCACCACAGGTCCCACATATGCACACGGCACCCTTGTTTGGGTCTGCCCCGGCATACCATTTCAGGTAATTGACACCATATTGGACAAGGAGGGACGCTTTGCTATTGTAGAAGGCTGCCTTGATCGCTCCAGGTTTCTCCTGGGAAGCATATACGCCCCTAATACTGATCAAGATGCTTTCTGGATCAAACTTTCCCAAACACTGGAACACAAAATGAGGACCCCATGGATCTTAGCAGGTGACTACAATTGCCTACTTGATATCTCCTTGGACCGCTCCAGTCCCCCCTTACTTTGCAGCCCTCCCATGCGCAGGCAGTGCATCAGCAGGGGGGCACCAACCACTGGTAATTGATCAAGCATGACGGTCGCTCCATCCTGGTGAGTAGATCTCTTCTTTTTATTCAGAGGTACATGACCGCTGCGTGCGTCTTGACTGCATTTTTCTGTTGGCCACTCTCCTGCATACCGTACACCAGGCAAACTATAGGGGCCGCCTCCCTTCTGATAATGATGCACACACGGTGGACCTCTCTTGGAGCATCCCACTAGCTCTGCTGCCCACGTGGCGCCTTCCCAGGGAGACATTGGAAGACCCTGCCTTTCAAGCCTCACATGCTCAACACATCACTCAATACTTCTCCACCAATGGTGGCTCGACATCCTCACGTGCAGTCGAATGGGACGCCTTTAAAGTGGTCACATGTTGGCTTTAACCAGGGCTGAGCGCCTGATCTCTGACCTGGACAAGGCACAGGAGGCTCTTCTGGATGCCAGGACTCACTATGCCGAAGTCCTTGACCAGATGTGATGCTTCAACTTCCAGGCTTCCGAAGCTAAAATACACTATGAAGTAGACAAATCAGGCAGACTCCTGGCCTGGCTGGTCCGCCAGGACTCTCGTTCCGGATTCATCCTCGAACTCACCTCGCCCACCGGGGCACCCTTCACACCCAGCGGACTATTCTGGAAGACTTCTTCACTTACTATACTTCAATCTACGCTGCTACCCCTCATCCTCAGGCGATGTAAATGAGCTTATTTCTCTCCGGGTGTCCCCATCCAATGGTCACTCTGATCTGTCGAGAGGAATTGGATGAGCTCTTAACTACTCAAGAGATAAAACAGGCCATCAGCATGTTTTCCTGGAATGGGGGGAATTGATTAAGATTGGAGACAGCAGTGCTTGATGTCCCAGCCGAGGAAAACTCTGAGCATGGCATAGCCGGGAACTGGCTTGCAACTGGCCCACGGGGGCCTGGGCAGCGACACCCAGCTCTGCAGTGCTATTGAGAGGGACGCACTTGCCAAACTTCATCATCCTGCAGCTCCATCCTTCGGCGAAACCGGGGGAGCCACTCAACACCTGTGGCAGCAGCGCTCATCATCCCAACTGCACAACTTCATCTGCAGCAGCCTATCTGACCCGTGAGGCCTGAAACAGCACTATTTCTCGTGCGAAAGCCAGGCACTGCGGAACAACGACTTGCGGGGTAATCTTCAGCCCTGAACCAGGTAACAGAGGACTCGGGAAAGATTGCGAAGACCTCCAGGTACCAGCCTGCATCTGGCCTGCAGGGCCCTGTCAATAGCGCCGGCCATCGCAGCGCGATTGAGTGGAGAGCCCCTGGCTGCGGACACTTGGAGACAGACAATGTTTGAGAGCCCTGAGGCTACACGCTGGGCTCGCGGGGCAGGACACTCTCCAGGTGAGGGCCCTGACAGGGGCTCTCCGGTGGCAGGAGTTGTCATAACGGCTAGCAGTGCCTCTTCTCCCACACTTTCCAGTTACACACCGCCCTCTACTTCAGCATGTAAGGACATTGTTCCATAGCAGTTGCCACCTGAGACATATAGAGGTGAGCACACCTCCCACCAGTGAGCATGCCAGGAGTACACAGTTGTGGCAGGTGCCGTACCTCCACTCTTTGGGCCCGCACTCTGCGCGCTCTGCCCTGAAGGTACCGCAGGGCATCCACTTGGCACCTAGGGCCCTCTGCCCCTGCACTTCCCTACCGGCGACATCACCAGGGAAATAACTTGGTTAACCCTCACCTGCCCCATGGCCCCTTCAGGCACCACCTCCTTAGCATTAGCAGCAGGAGCTTGACTGAAGAATGCAACTTGGAAGCCCACCCACTCACTCATCACCTAATTGCCAGTCACACTCATCTGGGCAGGGTGTGGACAAGGAGGGACGCTTTGCTATTGTAGAAGGCTGCCTTGATGGCTCCAGGTTTCTCCTGGGAAGCATATACGCCCCTAATACTGATCAAGATGCTTTCTGGATCAAACATTCCCAAACACTGGCACACAAAATGAGGACCCCAGGGATCTTAGCGGGTGACTACAATTGCCTACTTGATATCTCCTTGGACCGCTCCAGTCCCCCCTTACCTTGTGGCCATCCCATGCTCAGGCAGTGCATCAGCAGGGGGGCGCCAACCACTGGTTATTGATCAAGCATGACGGTCGCTCCATCCTGGTGAGTAGATCTCTTCTTTTTATTCAGAGGTACATGACCTCTGCGTGTGTCTTGACCGCATTTTTCTGTTGGCCACTCTCCTGCATACCGTACACCAGGCAAACTATAGGGGCCGCCTCCCTTCTGATAATGATGCACACACGGTGGACCTCTCTTGGAGCATCCCACTGGCTCTGCTGCCTATGTGGCGCCTTCCCAGGGAGACATTGGAAGACCCTGCCTTTCAAGCCTCACATGCTCAACACATCACTCAATACTTCTCCACCAATGGTGGCTCAGCATCCTCACGCGCAGTCGAATGGGACGCCTTTAAAGTGGTCACACGTTGGCTTTGTGACCAAGAAATATCTGGTGATCACAAAAAACTCAATTCAGAGTTAAACTGGGCCGAGCGCCTGATCTCTGACCTGGACAAGGCACAGGAGGGACTTCTGGATGCCAGGACTCACTATGCCGAAGTCCTTGACCAGATGCACTGCTTCAACTTCAAGGCTTATGAAGCTAAACCACACCATGAAGTAGACAAATCAGACAGGCTCCTGGCCTGGCTGGTCCACCAGGACTTTCGTTCCGGATTCATCCTCGAACTCACCTCGCCCACCGGGGCACCCTTCACACCCAGCGGACTATTCTGGAAGACTTCTTCACTTACTATACTTCAATCTACGCTGCTACCCCTCATCCTCAGGCGATGTAAATGAGCTTATTTCTCTCCGGATGTCCCCATCCAATGGTCACTCTGATCTGTCGAGAGGAATTGGATGAGCTCTTAACTACACAAGAGATAAAACAGGCCATCAGCATGTTTTCCAGGAACCAAACGCCCAGCTTGGACAGTCTCTATTGAATACTACAGCACTTTCCGTTCTCTCCTTGCCCCTCTCTGGCCGAGGTATACGAGGAGGCCTTATGCACTAAACCCCCCCCCCCCTGGGTAAATCCATTTTGACATCGCTTTCAAAGCCTGACCACAATCTGACCCTTGCTATTCTTGGCATGAATTACAAAATTCTGGGGAAGATTACAAAATTCTGGGGAATAGCCCAAGTGCAGCCTGACCTAGTTTTCCCTGATCACAACTGGTTTGTCCCAGGGTGAAGCACCTCCCAAAACATACGCCGCCTTTTCCATCTGATAACCAAGGCCCGCCAATTCCCAAATGCCGTTTGCCTTATTCTTGTTCTAGAAAAGGCTTTTGACACCCTGGAATGGGACTACTTCTTCCAGGTTTTGGCCACACTAGAAGTGGGAAAGCACCACCAGACATACATGTCTCTACACCGCTCCCAAATCTCGAGGTTGATTGGGCAGACTGGTCTCCCAGGTGTTTCCGGTGAAGAGGGGCACCAGACAGGGCTGTCCCCTCTCCCCTCTTTAGTTCACACTTGCGATGGAGCCTCTGACCTCCCAGCTTTGATTAGAGGGAGAAGCCTTGGGAGTCCCTCTCAATGGCGTGACCCATGCAGTTTCCCTTTACGCAGACGATTTCCTACTCTACATCCGTAACATCCATGCGGACCTCTCCCCTAGTCACACCACGCTGAGTTCATTTGCATACATCATAGGACTGCAGTTCAACTGGGCGAAATCCTGTGTGTTCTTCCTGGGAGCCTAAATGCCCCCAGTTGAGGTTCAACTGAGAGGGCATCAGCTGGAATGGAGGAGCGAAGCCGTCGGTACTTGGGGGTTTGTTTATACTATTCCCCCTCAGATCTCTTCGAAGGCAACCTCTGGCGAACACAGCCCTGAAATCTCAGGTACAATTTTGGAAAACGCTCCTGCCAGCCCAGACGGGCAAAACAGTCATATCTAAAATTATCGTTTCCCTGCCTTCTTTATCACTTCGCTAACCTTCCTGTAGTCCCTCCCCATAGCTTTTTTCATGATCTAGATGCTCTACCTAAAGATCTTATCTAGAGCAACGAACGCCACCGCATAGCCTTACGGAAACTGCAACTCCCTGTGTAGAAGGGTGGTCCTGGCACACCTTTGTCCGAGGTTTATTATTTAGCTGCCCAACTTCAGTGGCTCTCCCGGTGGTTAACGCAGCATAACCTTTGACACGGTATCTCACAAACTGCTCCTACAGCGACTTTGGTCAGGTGGGCTGGAAGGAGCAGCTCTAAAGTGGATGATCTCCTTCCTCCAGGATCGTGGCTTTCAAGTTGCACAGCGTCCACATATGTCCAAAAGCATTCCACTCTCTTCTTGTCTGAGGGACCCTGGTTCCTGGATGTCAAGTAACTTTCTCAAATTGAATGGCAGTAAAACTGAGGTCTTGGTCGTAGGGAAGTCCCCTTCCATCTGGTTCTCAGCATGGTGGCCCCAGATGCTGGGTCCCACACCCATCCTTAAAGAGGAAGTTAAAAATCTAGGAGTGTGGCTGGACCCCAAACTCTCCTTCGAGACCCACACTAGGAAGGTTACAGGAAATGTTTTGGAATCCTCAAAATGCTAAAGAAAACTTTGGATATCCTCCCCATCTCAGCCAGGAAAACCCTGGTCCACACTCTTGTTATGTCCCAGTTGGACTATGGAAATGTCCTCTATCTTGGAGCAACAAAAAATGTCTCCATAGGCTACAATTCATTCAGAATGTGGCAGCTCGCCTAATTTGCAATCTACCTAGGAGAACTTCTTCTGTGAAAGCCCTTGACTCCCTGCACTGGCTGCCTGTTAATAAAATAATTATTTTTAAAGCCTTGTGCTTCTGCCACCGGAGTCTACAGGGCAAAGGACCCAGTTATTTCCAGGATCTTCTTATCCCCCATAACCCGACACGTCACCTCAGATCAACGGGGGCTCACTTGCTTAAAATCCCTAAAATCCAAAGAGCAACAATGGGTGCGCGCTCATTTGGTTACTTGGCAGCCAAAAACTGGAATGCATTACCTTTTTCTCTTCGAGTAGAGCCATCGGAAAACACTTTCCGAAATGGATTGAAAACTTGGCTCTTCCAGCTCTGAGTTTTATGAGACCTTATGACCAGGCATGACTGCGCCATTACTACCGTAGGCGACCTGTTCACACACAGCCACCTTCTAACCATCAACCTCTTGATCGATGACTTTGCCCTCCCAAGGTGTCAATTCCTCCAGTGTTATCAGATATGGCACTCAATGCTCCATAATAGACACCTTGCCTCCCATGCACTTCACTATCCAGACTTTTCTCACCATGGGGACGGGACGTGGCCTTATCACGTGGCTCTATGGGCTATGAGAGATCACATGGGGACTTTACTTGTCTCCCTCTGGGACAAATGGGACACCGATGTAGGTTGTGCACTCCATGACTCTGAATGGGACAGAGCACTTAAATACTCACACAAGGTCTTCCGTAATGCCCGGTTTCAGAGCATAGAATTCAACATTCTCCATAGAGCATACCTCACACCACACCAGCTGAACCGTTTCTTCCCTGTGACACATCTGGGATGCCCGTGCTGCAAGGAGTTCTCAGCAGACGTCCAGCACATGCTATGTCCTATCCCACCCTCTCCTCTTACTGGCAGGCAGTCCACACCACACTTCGTGAGGTGACAGAACTTCCAGTTATAGCAGCCTGGGATGCCTGTGCCCTAGGTAATTTTAGACACGGGAAGCATGTGGTAGTCAGGGCACGCTTCGCAGGTTTAGCATTACTTCTCGCTAAACGTGCTATCACCCTTAACGGGTAATCTCCCCAGTGCTCTGAATTGGCATCATCACATGGAGCTGTGCAGTGATGGGGAAGGCCCGAGAGTAAGGCATTGTGATTTGAGGAGGTTCGGCGCATTCATAAATGACCCATTTCCCAGTAGCGGCTCCTCCGCTAAGGCGGTGCTCAGACCAATTACAATGCTGCATTGCAGCATTGTGAATGGCTATTGGGAGGCTGGGAGATGGGTGCTTCTTGCCCTGGAAGCAGGCGAAGAGGGAGAGGAGGTGGCAGACAAATAAGTGTTTATTTTATTTTTTTCTTTATCCCACCAGCCCTGCGACTCACCCCCCTACCGCCCTTAAATACCAGCCACCACTGCCATTTCCCCTTCCTGGGATACCCTCCTCGTACATTTCCTCACTCTTACCCAAGATGACATCCTGCCTCCGTAAGCCTTTGGGCATATCTCTCCAGTATTTCACTCTCCTCTTTCCTGCCTGGGCCCTACCCATATGGCACTCCCACACCCATCCCCTGTGGGCTTTTCCCCCTAATCCTACCATTGTCTGCGTGGTTCAGCCCTATAAGCATCATGTACTCTGATGTCTTCCAACAGTGCCCTGGTCCTCAGCCCCAATCCGGACTCCCTCCCACCTCTATCGCTTCATTTTGACACATGGTCAGGTGCGAAGACACTCCTGCAGATGTTTTGTAATTCTGGACCAGTCACAATGTATATTGTATTTTCTTGAAAAATGTAATAAAAACACTTGTTAAAAAAAATGAAAAACACATGAACGTTAATGACTGAAGTCGCCGGACCCAAAGCTCACTCTTTCTCTGTACTTTGTATTGCACTCTTTTGAAAAACTAATGACATGAGGTATCAAGAGTAGAACGCTCTGTAACCAGACCTAAAAAGTGTCAGTGTCACGGACCAGGCTTCAGGTTCTGTTTTCATGTGTGCTTTTCTGTAAAAAAAAGACCAAAAAAAACCAAGAGTGATATTGCTTCTTCTGTGGGCGGAAATGTAGTATGTGGTCGGATGTGCCGTTTAAGTCCACCCCCAAATTATGGGAACCATTTTCTGTCATTCTTTGCAGGTCAAAAGCAGCGACCATCTGCTCCGTACCCTATTAAGACAAGTAGGGGCCGTGCACAGACGGATGGCATCAGAACAGTGGAAGCAATGGTGAGTTAATTGGGGAAGACTGGGGAGCCATTCTGCGGAATGTTAATGAGAAGTTTAGTGAGAGCTGGATGCTGATCTCTCTCTTCTACTTCTGAAAAAAAGCTACTCCTTTTCTAGAAAAACATTTTAAGGACATTTCCCACATATCTGAACCTGAAAATAAGGCTTGTTCTCTGTTACAAATTTTGCATTCAATGCAGTGCTTAATTTGTGATAAAATACGTGCTAGAGCTCTGTCAGGAGTCTACTGCAGCTTGCACCACACCTTGCCCCTGCTATGCTGCCAATGATAGTAAAAACACAACTACTAACTATCACACTCATACAAGTGTCGCAGTTCGGACTATTTCAGACACCCAAAGCTATAAGAATGGCCTTTGTCTGCAGGTAATAGTCATTTTAATGTATATTGAATTAATTTTTACCCTGCATTACATAGAATGCCATACATCATTTTGAAAAGCACTACAAACAGAGCTGTTCTGCTGAGTTGTCCTTAATGGTTAGTCCCAGTTCAAGCGCCAGGAAGCCTTTGGGCTATACGAATACTTCATCATTCATTTCGTTTCAGAGACATTGGGGAGTAGCAGCTCACCCTGCATGTTTTTGAGCTCTTCCCCCACATTACACCTGAGGCGCCGCACATATCAGCCGCATATATCAAGAGTCTTTCTTTCTCTGGGTAGGATGGAGAAAGGTTGGGGAAAAGCTCTTACTGACAATGACCCAGATACTTACTAATAATCTTATTTATCCGAGTCCAGGTCTTCTTCATCACAGTACTTACCTGCATGAGTTCTTCCCTCATATGGAACTCACCACAATCTATGCCAAAAAATGCTTTAATGAAAAGAAACACTGGCAGAATTCTCAAAGTCCTTGACTGAGCTTAATTTGTAAAAGAATACCTGTTGGGGCCCAATGTTTTTCTCAGAAGTGTTTCGTCAGAGCTGCCGTATACCTGGGTGCTGAATACCAATGCAGCCCGGTCTTGATTCTGCCTCATGCCTCTTTCTTCCACCACCCAACACTTTCCATCTCTTTATCTCATGAATCCCTTGACTCCCTAGCCTTGATTCCACCTCATGCTTCTTTCTTCCACCACCCAACACTTTCCATCTCTTTATCTCATGAATCCCTTGACTCCCTAGCCTTGTTTCCACCTCATGTTTCTTTCTTCCACTACCCTACACTTTCCATCTCTTTATCTCATGAATCCCTTGACTCCCTAGCCTTGATTCCACCTCATGTTTCTTTCTTTCACCATCCTACACTTTCCATCTCTTTATCTCATGAATCCCTTGACTCCCTGGCCTTGATTCCACCTCATGCTTCTTTCTTCCACCACCCAACACTTTCCATCTCTTTATCTCATGAATCCCTTGACTCCCTAGCCTTGTTTCCACCTCATGTTTCTTTCTTCCACTACCCTACACTTTCCATCTCTTTATCTCATGAATCCCTTGACTCCCTAGCCTTGATTCCACCTCATGTTTCTTTCTTCCACCATCCTACACTTTCCATCTCTTTATCTCATGAATCCCTTGACTCCCTAGCCTTGATTCCACCTCATGCTTCTTTCTTCCACCATCCTACACTTTCCATCTCTTTATCTCATGAATCCCTTGACTCCCTAGTCTTGATTCCACCTCATGCTTCTTTCTTCCACCATCCTACACTTTCCATCTCTTTATCTCATGAATCCCTTGACTCCCTAGCCTTGATTCCACCTCATGCTTCTTTCTTCCACCACCCGACACTTTCCATCTCCTTATCTCATGACTACCTTGACTCCCTAGCCTTGATTCCACCTCATGCTTCTTTCTTCCACCACCCGACACTTTCCATCTCCTTATCTCATGACTACCTTGACTCCCTAGCCTTGATTCCACCTCATGCTTCTTTCTTCCACCACCCTACACTTTCCATCTCTTTATCTCATGAATCCCTTGACTCCCTAGCCTTGATTCCACCTCATGCTTCTTTCTTCCACCACCCTACACTTTCCATCTCTTCATCTCATGAATCCCTTGACTCCCTAGCCTTGATTCCACCTCATGCTTCTTTCTTCCACCACCCTACACTTTCCATATCTTTATCTCATGAATCCCTTGACTCCCTAGCCTTGATTCCACCTCATGCTTCTTTCTTCCACCACCCTACACTTTCCATCTGTTTATCTCATGAATCCCTTGACTCCCTAGCCTTGATTCCACCTCATGCTTCTTTCTTCCACCACCCTACACTTTCCATCTGTTTATCTCATGAATCCCTTGACTCCCTAGCCTTGATTCCACCTCATGCCTCTTTCTTCCACCACCCTACACTTTCCATATCTTTATCTCATGAGTCCCTTGACTCCCTAGCCTTGATTCCACCTCATGCCTCTTTCTTCCACCACCCTACACTTTCCATCTCTTTATCTCATGAATCCCTTGACTCCCTGGCCTTGATTCCACCTCATGCTTCTTTCTTCCACCATCCTACACTTTCCATCTCTTTATCTCATGAATCCCTTGACTCCCTGGCCTTGATTCCACCTCATGCTTCTTTCTTCCACCACCCTACACTTTCCATCTCTTTATCCCATGAATACCTTGACTCCCTAGCCTTGTTTCCACCTCATGTTTCTTTCTTCCACCACCCTACACTTTCCATCTCTTTATCTCATGAATCCCTTGACTCCCTGGCCTTGTTTCCACCCCATGCCTCTTTCATCCACCATCCTACACTTTCCATCTCCTTATCTCATGAATCCCTTGACTCCCTGGCCTTGATTCCACCTCATGCTGCTTTCTTCCACCATCCTACACTTTCCATCTCTTTATCCCATGAATACCTTGACTCCCTGGCCTTGTTTCCACCCCATGCCTCTTTCATCCACCATCCTACACTTTCCATCTCCTTATCTCATGAATCCCTTGACTCCCTAGCCTTGATTCCACCTCATGCTTCTTTCTTCCACCATCCTACACTTTCCATCTCTTTATCCCATGAATACCTTGACTCCCTGGCCTTGTTTCCACCCCATGCCTCTTTCATCCACCATCCTACACTTTCTATCTCCTTATCTCATGACTACCTTGACTCCCTGGCCTTGTTTCCACCTCATGCTTCTTTCATCCACCACCCTACATTTTCCATCTCTTTATCTCATGAATATCTTGACTCCCTAGCCTTTATTCCACTTCATGCTTCTTTCTTCCACCACCCTACACTTTCCATCTCTTCATCTCATGAATACCTTGACTCCCTGGCCTTGTTTCCACCTCATGCCTCTTTCATCCATCATCCTACACTCCCTGCATATTTATATCACTCTTGCAGGTTCTTTTTCATCACTTCTTTCTCACTTTGTCACTGCTTTTCCATCTTCCTCTTCCCCCATTTCCCCAACTTTCCTGCATTTCTCTCTATTATTCTGGGTCAAAGTTGATGAAAAATAAGTCCCTGACCACAAAAATGAGTACCGGCGGGCCCCAACTGCAACCACCAGCTTAAATTAAGCATTGACTGAGGGTAAGTTTCAGAAGCCATAGGAAAGAAAGCCTCTGATGCTAATAGTAAAGCAAACATGATACGAGGACCACACAGAAGAGATCATTCATGACGTACCATAGTGACGGAAAACAGGAGCCACACGTTACAGCATATCCTAGGATCTGTATGGTGGAGAACACACTGAAGAACACTAGTTCACAGCCAGATGTTTCCTTCAGACTGAGAGACTGGAGGCCAAATAGCCTTCACTGTGGACTTCACGTTACTGGTGGGCCTCAGCACCAAATGAATTCAAACCTGAAGCGTCCGCTTCACCGTGAATGTACAGTCCACCGGCAGCGTAAATTTACTACTGACTTAGAAGCCTCCAGCCTCTTTGTTTAAACCCACGGTTGAGAGGGATGTTTTATCCACAGCTGTTAGTGACATGACAGCACTTCACTGGGGTGGAGGTAGGCATGCCTACCAGCATACCTTGTGCAAGCATCTGAGATGCTAGCCATGGAACCAAAGGCTAACTAAAAGCAGGGTTGGACTGAAACCAAAAAACAGTCCTCGAAAAAATATATAGACCAGCCCCATCCTGCAGACGTCCATAACTAGGATGGGCCCTAAAAAGGCTTCCATGGTTGTGTCAGGGTGACCCAGCCTGATCTGATAGCAACCCGCCAACCTGCAGACGATCGGGAAAACCACCCATGTAGTAAGATCTGCATTACATTAAGACATGCTTACTTGTAAAATAGCATCAGATTGGTTATGTCACCGGAGTTACACCAGTGCCACCATAAACATATTGGTATTGAATGATATCCCTAAATGCTCCTATGAGAAGCCAGATGCAAGGGAACCCCAAGATATTCACTTCCCAAATTTACAGGTTTGAAACAGTCTGAAGTCTGTGGCATGTCGTAGTGGTACACAAGGAAATACGTCAGTGTGCAAGCGTGGTACACCTTGTGTCAGGGGTATTATGGAACAAGATGTGGCTGCTGGTAACAAGGGCTGCTTCAGTTAAGCTGCACTTATAGTGACTGTCTGTCACCCAATCAGACTCATCACAGTGATCGACAACATATCCTGCAAAAGGATCAGTTTTGGGAAAAGTGCCTATTTTACCGCCACAACCCAAAACTACATCAAATACTTTAAAACTATGAAAATGAGGAGCTGTTAAGGGGATTTGTGCCAACTATGACCTTTGTTATACCTGTGTCTCTCTCTCTCTTCTCTGTTAACACGGGTCTAAGAAGAATTAAACTGTTGGTAATATGAGCTGAACTCTTCTCTTTGTCCAACATCCTGGACAGATCAGGAAGTCCTTTCGTGGAAGACCAAGAATGGTTTCTCCCCTTTTGCTCTAGTGCCATTTATTCTTTCGTAGTGAGGACCAACTCTTTGGTAACCCATGTTTTGTTGTGGAATTAATTTTAATGCTAGCTTCATACTGAGGGTTCACTGTAGTAACGTCATGCCTTGTCGCCAGAGCCAAATGCTTCATAGCATGTAGGTACTTCATTTAACCCAGGATGGAATGGCAGATAGCAACTAAAGAGGTCTGTATCAGCCAGGTGCCTTCTTTTCATTGGGTGCCACAAACCTTGAATTCAGTGGTATTGAGGTATTCACAGTTAGCATAAGGTTCTGAAGAGCCGTACGGCCTGAACCAAATAGAGTAAAAGAAGGTAGGACTTTTAGTTCCTGTTACAGAGGCAGAAGAACAAGACCAGGATTTGACCTGAATTAGTGGTTCAGCTAAAAACTAACTGGTGAAAATGTAGGCCCGCCATCCCACACATCACATTTTTTAACTTTTCCGATTTCGGTCACTCAGCCCAATGATTAACGTCACGCAGAACTGCCAGATGCTCTACATCCCTGAATAGGCTGTAGCTAGACACAAGATGAATTCGCAAAGGATGTTTCGCAGGCAGGAGGAAGGTTACCAGGAAGTGCTCTACGTCAGGCTTCTGTGCACAAATTTCCCTACTGCTTTGTTATTATGAGCCCTGAAAGCTAGAGTGACCCCAGAACCTTTTCAGAGCACAACACATAGTCAGCCAAGAAAAAAACCTCCACAATGAGAAGGGAAGTGTCCCTTAACCAATTCTTGATTAAAAGGCTTGAGTCCAACTAGCAATGGGAATGAAGGTCAAAGAGGTCAAACTGGTGTTTTACTGCTGTTCTTGTGTTCAGTAGTCAGCATGTGAATGTTGCAGGTGTGTAAAATCGCCTCGTATGTAGAGTTAGATTTTGAGCTTCTTCCACAGGGAGGTTTGGAGAGATGAGAACAGAGAGTCGAGTATCGGCTCTTCTATTAATTTAAGTTGGAGTTTGCGGCTAGCGGGCCACGGCTGTGCCATAGTTTGCATGTATTAGTCAATGACTAACCCTGCGTGTCTGGGGTTGCTACTATTTGGTCCTGTCCTGGCTAGGACACGCCTTGTTGTTTGCTTGACCATTGGGCGCTCCAGTGCGGTGCATGCACAGGATCTCCCTTCAAGTCTCTGCCGCTGACGTCACTTCTGCATGTTCTGCAGAAAGCAAACTTAAGAAGTTCAAATGCAATCTCTGGCTAGCATAGAAATGGTCAGTCGTAGAGTTCATGGTTAAGAGCATCATATTGTGTCATAAAATTCCTGTTTGTACTATTAAAAGTATGGCACTGTGTAGGGACTGAAACTCTTACTAAATTGTCGCATTCTTCGTCCAGCATGAGGACTGGTGAATCTTCTCTCTGTTCCATAATATTCATATTTTTTATTATCTGTTTATTTCAGATTATAGATCCACAAATCCACACAAAGGATAAAAAATTGAGACACAATTCTTAAAACTTGGAAAATTGATGACATGTTAAAGCAAAAAAGAAATCTTTCCATTAAGAACACCCTTAAGTAGCCATGGTTGAATCTAGTAAGGGAATAGTATAGCCAATTGCACAAACTTTGTTCAAATAAGAGCATTTTTGATTCTTCTTTTGTTTTTAATATTGTTCTTCGGTTTTTAAATTAAGGCCAAGATAATCAAAATTATTGATTGTCTCTAGTTGATTATATACATTGTATACTGCAGAAAAAGGCCCTTAAGCTTCCTAAAATTAAAGCTTTACACTTTGCTGTGTTGATTAAAATTCCATTAACCTACAAAGTATCCAAAGGAGGGTAAAAGTATATTTAGTTCATTTTGTGGAATTTATTCTTTTTCATTCAGACTGCAGCCCACAAAGCAGGGTGGAGCAAAGCATCAGTCTCTTCATCAACATTGACGCTCCCGCCTCCTGTCTACAATGCCCACAACGCTACGTTCAGGAACACGTCTATCTCTACTATCTCAGGCGCATTGGTAAGTCTGGTGAAGATGTCTCTACTAAAGAAGAGCTTTAACTAGGAACCCCTCCCAGACCCATTCTACAGCTGGACCACTGATATTTTTAACACTCCTTTCAGAGGATCCGACTTCCAACAAGGGGTCTTCGCCTCTAAACTCTGTCTGCTTTAGAAGAAACCATAGGTGCAGTTCATTGATGCAGTTCTTTTTGTATCAGCAACCTCCTGTCTCATTCTGGTGTCGTTGGCATGGAATGTTCTGTTATAACAAGTCAGTATTCCTACGGAGAAGGCAAATGTGAAAACCTTAAAATGTACAGAGCAAAACATTTTTTTGTGGTAAGAATAGCACCTTTAAGAAGCTCTAGATTGTAACATAGACTTCCAATGTTCAATGATGGCTATTATGGACCTTAAACGAAAACTCACTTAAATAAGGAACGCATGTGAAGAAAACATTACTTTAGTACACAATTCACTTTTTTTTTAGCATAGTGTGATCTTAACCTGTATATCTCTTAGCTACTATGTTGACCTCAACCCTCACTATAACCTTGTCCCACCCACTCCTTATACCAACTCTGGCCTTTTCTCTAACCACATCCCTTATCCTAACCAATCCATATTCTCAATCTGATTCCAGACGGGATCTCAGCCCTATTCCTATTCTCAATCCTATTACCAGCCTTTTACACAACCCCAACTTTATTGCTAACCCAAACATATCTCCAGACATATCCTCAATGCTTAAGATCCAACTGCCCCTAATCCTCAGCTGGATCTTCAGTCTATTCCACAACCCATGCAGAGACTACACCATAACAGCAACAATTCAATTCCCATCCTCAACCTTGTACTCAGCCTCAAGCCCAAATACAATTCCATTACCAATCCAACTCTTTATTGTATCTTTATATTTGCTCCCAATTCCGTGTTTGCCTCGACTCATCTCACAATTCTATGCTCCACCATCTCCAAATCAAGTCCAGTTATGAATCCTGAGAGATATCAATATTTCCTCTAAATTGATAGCCGGCTCTGTCTTCCTCTACTGCTGTGGCCACACTCACTAGGTAGGTGTCTTCTTATGCGCATCCTCAATTTGCATACTTTCTCACACATCTTAAAGACATATACGCAGACGCATACACATTCTTTATGCCTCCTTTTCTTTCTCTCTCTATCACTCTCTCTTTTTTCTTACCTCCTGTTAGAACTGGGATCTCTGGTTGGCTAAGGCTTGCGCCAAAGCCAGGCAGAGACCACCACTCTAGTCAGGGCAAGGGAGTTACACGCCGAAGATAACCCCTGCTCACCCCCTTGGTAGCTTGGCACGAGCAGTCAGGCCTATCCCGGAGGCAATGTGTAAAGCGTTTGCGCAACACACACTCAGCAGCAACACACTAGGCACACTACAAAAGGAACTCCACACAAGGTTATATAAAAAATAGCCTTTGTATTGTCATAAACACATTAGAAACAGGATCACACATTTACATTGTGCCAACTGGCACGGGCAATATTCACAGGGGGATTATATACAAGACCAGGCCAATCGGGCCATGGTCAGAACCATCAGAACAGGTAAGTAAATGCAAATATAAAACACAACCAGTAACTACTGGTACCATAATGACCTAAGCATTATCCTATTAGCATTAGACATAAACCCACATTAGGCCCAAACCTCATTAGCATAAACACATTACGCAATGGGCCTCACCTGCATAACACATTATGCAATAACCTCATAAGCATAAACACATTACGCAAATAGGCACTACCTCAAGACATCATAACATGACATTAGGCATATAATACATATCAGGCATAACCACATTAGGCCCAAACCTCATCAGCATAAACACATTACGCATTGGGTATCACCCACATAAACACCTCAGCGTAAATACTATGGGCCTAAATCATTCTTGGCAACATTCAGGAATAGGCACATTACGCAATTCGGTAGAGCCTGGCGCTCTACCAATGTCACCAAAATTGCCCCCAGGCCAACTGGCCTTCTCAGAGGGCTTGAATGCCCTATGTCCCAATGTCAGGGCTGGCTGCCAATACAGCAAGCAGAAAGTGCGCAGAGGTACTGGCCTAAACGTTGCAGCTGCCCACTAAGTGCTGGGAAGCTGGGAAACGGAACGTGGGCCTGGGTACTCACTGTGCCCTTTAACCAATTACGCCACCACGTTGCAGCTGCCCTCTGTCAAGCGGGGCAGCTGTAGGCAATTGGCCTGGACACCACTGTGCCTTTTGGGGAGCCCTCTGGGACTCATGAACACATAATTGCCCCACCGTTGCAGTGGCCCTCTACGGCGGCGCCACTGAGGAAACTGGCCCCCTGCACTGGGGAAGAACTGGTCCCCAACATTGCAGCGGCCCCCCAACGGGCGGGACTGCTATGAACAAGTCAGCCTCTAACCAGCACTGGCATTACCCAAGTTGAGCCCCACTCACCGGGGTAACTTGGAGGCTCCTTCTCCTCGCTTGAGCGCCGGCCTCATCTGTGGTCCCAGGATCCAACGTCGGGACTCTGGCACCTTCTGGGCATCACGCAGGGCTCCCACCGGCACACGGGAGTCCTGCTAGGGCAGGCCGACTCGCTCTCTTCGTGCCTCCGTCCACTTCCTCTTCACCCGGGCCCCCTCCTGGGACCCGGGACTCCTCAGCGGCGCTTGTGGAGGAGGGGTAGGCTCCCGTCCTCCTTTCCTTCAACCGCGGAGGGGGTAGGCACCGACCATGTGCCTCGAGCCCCCACTCCGCCGTCACCACGCCATACCGGCACCTCTCCCCTTCACCCGGGCCCCCCCCAGGACCCGGGATTTTGCTGCGGTGCTCGCGGAGGCGGGGTTGGCTCCCGTCCTCCGGTAGGCCTGTAGCCCAGCTTCCGGCCGCACTTCTCCTGGCAGGCCCCGCCCACAGTCAGGCGCGGGTGCCTGACTTCCTGTTTCCGCTTTTCTCGGCGGCGGCCTCACGCAGGGGGGCACGAACCGGCGGGGTGGGCTCCCGCTTCGGTAATTAAATCATAAATGCGGGGTGGGCACCCGCATAAATAAATAAACCCCAAGCGGCCATGTGGGGTGGGCACCCACCATTTAAATATAAAAATAAGCGGGGTGGGCTCCCGCTCGATCACGGGGGAATCCCTACACCGGGGATTCCCTCTCACTGACGGGCAGCTCAGCGCTGCGGAGCCCTCGTGCTCCTTTTCTGGGGACAATCAATTAATTAAAGCACAGCACTCCCAAGGTGCTAAAAATGCAGCGAAAGTCCTGCAGAAAAGTTCTTCCAGGTCTTTAGGAAGCAAGGGGGCCATGCTGGGCCCAGGGAGGCAGCCCTCCTGGCAGGTCCTCCTGGGCCCCAGCAGCAGCACGCCCCCGCAGGTGTAGGAACAGGTACAGACTGAATAATTTCATGGGGTCACAGCCCCTATTTTTATACACCTTTTTCTCTTTGTCTGCAGGACAGGGCTTTAGGGGAACCAGCCAAAACTCGTTCAGGGGGGAATTGGAGCACTTTGTTTTCCAAGCTCCTCTTCCCCTTTGTCAGGTGGGGGCTCGTCATCAGACACACCACAGGGGGGCGGAGCCAGCATTCACTAGGGCAGGCACAATCCTATTCAGGGACCAGGGACTTCCCCTCCCACTACTCCATATGTAGATGTTCCATTCAGCATAGCGCTGACTCACCCTGCCCCTACTGGAGCCACACACACCTCCCAGCCCCTGTCACTCACAAGCCAGACATGCAATTCACATCAGGCAGGCAGACACATAGCACACAGAAATGCCAACTTCTAAAAGTGGCATTTCTAAAATAGTTATAATAAATCTGCGCACACCATTGCGCAGCATTTATTATCACTATTCCAAATATACCAAACTTGACCATGCTGCGCCTCTCATAGCAGGAATTACCACTGAAACACTTATCAGGGAATCCCCAATGCATTCCTATGGGAGGGCAGCCCCACAGTAGTGAGAAACCAAAATGGCTGTTTGTCACTACCAGGACATGTCACACACTTAAGGTACATGTCCTATCTTTTACCTACAATGCACCCTGCCCATAGGGCTAGCTAGGGCCTACCTTAGGGGTGACTGACATGTAGTAAAAAGGGGGGTCACGGACATGGCACACACTTTAGGTGCCACGTCACAGCGGCAGTAACACTGCGCGCACAGGCCATGCAATGGCAGAGGCCTGAGATAGGTTTGAAAGGCTACTTTGGTGTGTGGCGCAATCAGCGCTGCAAGCCCACCAGTAGCATTTAATTTACCAGTCCTGGGTATATGAGATACCACTTTACAAGGGACTGACAGGTAAATTAAATAGGCCAAACAGGTGTAGACCAATCTTACCACATTTAACATAAAGAGCGCACGCACTTTACACTGGACAGCAGTGTTAAAGTGCCCAGAGTCCTAAAACCACAAACACCATGTCAGAAAAAAGGCTAGGAGAAAGGCAAAAAGTTTAGGGATGACCCTGCAAAAAAGGGCCAAGTCCAACACCTCCATACCTATATCTGTCTCTTTCTTTCTGCAAATATTGGACTCATTGTTGGTCTAAGAAGGGCATTACAAATTCACCAGCTTAATTTCTTTGATCCACCTACTCGTAATTCTTTTAGGCTCTATATGCAGTGGTGCAGGATTTTTTTAAGTTGTTGTTGTCCAGTCCACAAAGAAATACACATTTAGGTTGATATGTGTAACTACAAACACAGGCAAATGTGGAGGTCAGATGATCACTGGTTATTTGGTGAGCTGAATGGACTGTGCAGCGGTTATATTGAGTCTTTGCCTGATGGGTTTGTGATCTATTGTAGAGTAGAGCTTTGGTTAGTTCTTGAATAACCAGTTGGTATGCTCTCATGAACGGGTTACATTTGACATTCCTTAATTACAGGGAAACTGCCTTTTGATTAAAAAGGTGGTTGGCAGGACATTTGGTAATCCATGTTGCCAATTGATTGCAGTGCTAGTTTACCGATAAATTACTCATTATGGGCCTCATCCACAAAATAAATCTTGCAAATCTGCTTCTATATGTTTCTTCCTACATTTTGGAGCAAATTTACCAATTGTTGGCATTTAGAAAAAATTGCAGCAGTACTTCTGGGAAGCTGCAAAGGCACCATTTTCCAAGAGCACTGACATGTGTCCTGATTTACATGTGCATAAATGTGTCTCACATGTATTTATGCATTTGTCAATGCTAAGGAACAGGGTGTTTGCCCTTGATCCTTTGGTGAATATGTATCCCCTTGGAGAAACCACTTCCTCGAGACTCTGCCAGTTTTGGGGCTGTTCCGATCCTGCATACACAGTAAAATGTCTTAGCCTATATTTATGGTTGGAATCTACCTTTAAAAAGTTTGAAGATACTCACAACCCTTAATGTTTGTGGGTATTCACCTAGAATACCCACAAACCCAAACATTTGTGGGTGTTGACCTACTTTCCATGTTATTTCTATCCTGGAATGTCAACACACCACCTTGGGTGCAGATTAGCTCCCTCACAATAGTACACCATACTGAATATAATATTGTGTGACTACATTTCATTCCAACTGTATATTTGTGTTTTGTGACTACAAAACTTGACCTTGGTATCATTGTACATGCCAAGTCCACCTTATGCGCTGAAATGGCTTTTGCAAATCTGACCCTGAGTTTGATGGACAGTCAAATGGTCCAATGCTCCACCAAGTTATCAGGAATAGTTCTTTGGCACATTGCATTAATCTGAAGGGGTATTACTCTATATAAAATTGCTAAAACTTGTTATCTGTACTCTTTTACAGCACTCAAACAACACTCTGGTAAACAGCACCAATTCAACAGTGGATGGCATGACCAGAAAGAAGACTACAAAGTTAGCTACATGCGTATAAGCCGAATGTGAATCAAAGGAATCAAACCCCAAAGGCACCACAACTCCAGAGACTGGCAGGGAGCTTCTGGATGATGGTGCTGGCTCATACCTCAGAGTTATGGAGATCTTATGGCATAGTATGCATTGACAGGCACCCCCAAAAACACTGTGGGGGACCAGCATGCATCAAAAGGCTCCCATCCTAAGGAACATTTAGTGAAGTCAGGATCAAAAAGGTGTTACCAGAAACCTTTTCTTTCAAATTGGAAACTACGGAAAACAATGAAAAAGCTGCCTCACCCCCCAGCTCTCCAACATTTTTGCCCCAATAGAAGCATAATATTGAAGAATATGTTATTGCTCAATCTTGACAGCAAGCATCTTCCATTGCTAGTTGAGGTAAACTCTTGGAGTCAATATGAGCGATAGAGCATGGTTGAAAAAGGTGGCTGTTCAAAGGCACAAACAGTGGGAGGATTCAAGAGATCTACAAATATTGGAATGCCATTGATGGGCTAAATGCTGATGTTTCCTCTTTTTAAAACGCCAATTCATCTTCAGAAACAGGAATTCTCAAGATCTCTGAGCTTCATTCTCTAAGTTCAACGAGTGTGTGATGCAAGGCCTACCGCGTCATTCTGAATTTTTCTATGATCTTCAAAACTTTGGGCACCAGTCTTGTCCAACTTCTACAGATTCAATTATCAACCCTACATATTCCTCTGCTTGCTTCAATCTCATCTGCAATTCATTGGAAGGACTGTATATTATATCAGCATCGTCATGTACATGTTTGCGCAGTTGCAGCAACCGAAAGCCCACACCTACAGTGTATGGTGATCGCAGATCCATTCGGGCTGCTTGATGGTTGTACATCGGCATACCATTAGCACAAATACAAAAAATATCGTCAACAGAAATATCATGTCTGAATTTTCATTAACAAAAATATTGCCCCACTGGGTGTCAATTTTCTATTAGTAACTCCAGAGGGGCTATATATTTGTAAACAATATTTATGATACAATATGCCTGTCAGACAATATTTTGGTGACGATATTCTGATGTAATAGTTGCTTGATTACAAGCCAGTACTAAAATGGCCTCCATATTCACCAGCCTTGCCCAGCCTCATCAATTACTGTGACAATCCTGATTCGGCATTTGGGGATGATAATAAAATATCTTCCATAAAATGTATGCTATATGTTTATATCTCAGTGATGCTGATATGGACTTTAGGTCTGAAATCTTATCTGCTGGAGCTTGAAAGCAGCATTTTGGAGAAGAAAACATTAGTGCCAATTGGACCCAATGCAGAGATGTCTACTCCAGTTGGGTTCTGTCGGTGTGGATTCCATCCTATCAGCGTCATATCCTGGAAGCATAGAGCCATATGCATTCATAAAGTGTAAGAGTCTGTTTGGGCAGCTGAAATAATTATTTGAGAATTTAGTTCTACAATATTTTATTTTCATACACTTTTCTTTTTACCTAATGTTTTTCTTTGATTCATATTTTTCTTGTAACATTCACCCTGACAGAGCACTTAATTACCCTGCTATGTCCCATTTTTGAATAATATAAACAAATATGGCTGTCAATGTCACCAAATGTCACTGTAGCCAGAGCCCTCCATGTGTGCAAGGACTTTGTAAATGTTAGCACGGAATCATTCTATGAACAATATATCCTGGAAGCGTAGAATTCAGATTCATTTATAAAGTATATGAGTCTTGAAAAGTACAAAGAAACATTTGAGAATTTATTTTATAACATGTTTTATTTTTATACACTTGTCTTTGTATTTATTATTTTCTTGGGCTTACTCTCGGTCTAACTCATATTGTTGCATGCTTTATAAAATATCTGTAGTACTAACATCGTTTAAAGAAAATGGTTATGAGTCTAAACCCTATTGTGATAAAAAACACTGTTTGTAACTAAACAATTTAAAACAAATGTTTTTCCAATTTGGTTCAGAGTCATGGGGTAGCAGACAAAATAGATATTTCTTTGAGGCGTTGGCTTTGGCATAGAGGCATACAGATTTTGGGGGTTTCGCCCAAAAATCTCCGGTTGTAAAAAAATTTAAGTTGTAGGTTTTCAAGTGCGCATCTTCCGTATGTGGTCCCACTCTTCCAGAGTGCCGGTGGACAATTCCCAAATTGATTGTTGAGGAAGAAAATGCAAATATACGTTTCCTTACCTGCTTTTATCTCTAGATGGAAATCACTTTCCCATGTACAGAAATCCCTCCTCATATATCCGCTGAAAATAGAACCATTCTTACCTAAATGCACACTTCTGGCATTTTTGTATTTCATATGATTTTCCAAAAGCTATTAGTGCGGAGGGCTCTATTGATCCTTTTGTAAATAGCAGATTAATTTTTTTAAATTAAACAAATAGACACCATTTTGTCACAGCAATTGTGAAACCAGTTTTTTTTATATTCATTTGACTACATTCTTTCAGGTCCACTTATCTACTCTGTTGAGGTGCTTAATGTGTGCCGGTGTTTTCCGCTGCTCGGCACCAGCACTTATTTTCCAACACCGACAGTTGTTTACGAGAGTTTGAAACATTGTGGCTCTCTCAGAATTGTTTCAGTGCTTTTGCCAAGACTAACTTTAAGTTTCCATGCTTCCCTCTATAACAAAAAATACATTCTTTTTTCTTAACCGATTCTGTTACTTCTAAGTCTGCTCTAGATAAGAAACACTTTTCTTCTAGCTTCTGTTTATCTAACATGTTACAATGTATCTGTTACTGCACTGAAAGAAAAGCAGGTATGGAGAAAAGAGAGCGAACATTGAGCTCAGAGATTAATTTTGTTGTGGTCATAATTTATACATGATATTGAACAATTAGAAATAGAACAGCATGTTCATTATTTAATTTTAAAAATAATTTACCATAATGTTTCAAACGTCATGAATTTCTTTATGAAGGGTATGGGCATGTCAGACAGAAGCATTTGTGCCGACACTTTCGCCAAGCCTGTGAACCAAAAACCTGAAAAGGTTTTCTGTCATTCATTTTAGAATGAAATGCAATCTTCAAATAATGTGAATGCCAGTCAGTTGTGTTATTATTACTCTGTGTTCCGAATTTGAAATTCCGAATTGCACTTTTCCAATTGTCTTTTCTGATTAAAATGTATAACGTTATTTATACAAGTTAATGTGTCACTGCATTTTTGCGCTTCAATTCTTTTAAATGGACCTTTCGCTCTGACATTTTCCATTTCTTTTAGTATGAATTCCTTTTTATTTTCATAATTTTATTTTTTAAGGTAAAGTCCATTTATTTACCATTTATTTATTTATTTAAGGGGAAGTGCCCCTCAACAATTTTTAGCCACAGAATGGCCCACAATAAAGAATTTCAAAATCAACCAGTCATCAGGGGCCTACAGATTTCTTTAGCTGTTTTTCCAACCTATAGTTTTTTCAAAGATTGATGCATCCTGTCTATACTAAGAATATATAAAGATAGGGGTTATGGGCCAGACCAGTTCAGCCATTTCTCATTGGAAGTGTGGATCACAAGCTAGACCAGCCCACAGGACAGCATACATACAATAGGCTATGGTCAGGTAACGTGAGGGACAATCTTTTGCCTGCTCACGTAGGAGTCTCCACACTAAGGGGGGATCCTTCTTGGGCAGTGGAGTGAACTGAGTTAGAGTATGAGACACACTCTTACGTGCTGGTAGCAGTAGAGGAGTGAATGGATTTGGAGTACAAGACTCACTCTTACGTGCTGGTAGCAGTAGAGGAGTGAATGGATTTGGAGTACAAGACTCACTCTTACGTGCTGGTAACAGTAGAGGAGTGAATGGATTTGGAGTACAAGACTCACTCTTACGTGCTGGTAGCAGTAGAGGAGTGAATGGATTTGGAGTACAAGACTCACTCTTACGTGCTGGTAGCAGTAGAGGAGTGAATGGATTTGGAGTACAAGACTCACTCTTACGTGCTGGTAGCAGTAGAGGAGTGAATGGATTTGGAGTAAGAGACTCACTCTTACGTGCTGGTAACAGTAGAGGAGTGAATGGATTTGGAGTACAAGACTCACTCTTACGTGCTGGTAGCAGTAGAGGAGTGAATGGATTTGGAGTAAGAGACTCACTCTTACGTGCTGGTAACAGTAGAGGAGTGAATGGATTTGGAGTACAAGACTCACTCTTACGTGCTGGTAGCAGTAGAGGAGTGAATGGATTTGGAGTACAAGACTCACTCTTACGTGCTGGTAGCAGTAGAGGAGTGAATGGATTTGGAGTAAGAGACTCACTCTTACGTGCTGGTAACAGTAGAGGAGTGAATGGATTTGGAGTACAAGACTCACTCTTACGTGCTGGTAGCAGTAGAGGAGTGAATGGATTTGGAGTAAGAGACTCACTCTTACGTGCTGGTAACAGTAGAGGAGTGAATGGATTTGGAGTACAAGACTCACTCTTACGTGCTGGTAGCAGTAGAGGAGTGAATGGATTTGGAGTACAAGACTCACTCTTACGTGCTGGTAGCAGTAGAGGAGTGAATGGATTTGGAGTACAAGACTCACTCTTACGTGCTGGTAACAGTAGAGGAGTGAATGGATTTGGAGTACTCACCCTGAAATAATCGTTTTCTTTCCTTTGAGTCTGGTCTTCTTCTTTTCAGACATCTCATAAAAGAACTACCAAGAAGAGAGATTGCTAAGGAGTGGGAGAAGTTGCGTGTGGGGAAGCTTTGGGTGTCTGATAAGTAAAGTCACCCTTATGAGTTTGCATAAATTTGATTATATAATACTCATGTCACAGAAGCTAATGTTGCTGTCATTTTTGTGCCAATCCATGCATATACCGGCATTCACAAATGATATTTGCATGCATCAGAAATTTAAAAAATGACCTATACACTAGGCAATCTGGAATTGCATGAAATCCGTGGGTGGATGCATGGGAATGCCCATGCTACACCCATGGAATGTCTACCACTAAGAAATGTAACGCAACGCGGCGCAAGCTGCATTACATTTCTTTACGAAGCCATGTAAGGCCATGCAAATAAGGCCTTGTGTGGCTTTGTATATCCCAAAAAGCCTTTGCATTGCTATGTGTTGCCTTGAGCGATGCAAAGGGTGACACAAAGGATAGTAAATCTGGGCCAGGATCTGCTCCACATCAGGAAGGATCTGTAGACATGGCTCTACAAGGTTTAACTTTATCCTTTACCTCTGGCTCACAGTAGTTTCTTTCAGTGCCTGGACACCCTTTTCAGGTATTGGTTGCGCTCTATAAACACCATAACATAACTTGACATGGGCCCTGGGACTGAATGCTGAAAGTCATGGCTCTAGTACAGTGCTATTTTTAGGTTGAGCTTAAAACAACGCTTGCGCTGGCTGCAAGACATGTTGTAATCTCTACTGTGGGCTTTTGGCATGCCCATGTATTGCCATTTGCTCTTTCTTGTGCTTGTCTTAAATGCTCCCTTTATATTGGTGTATTTTTGTAAATGCCCTTCCCTTTCTCTCTTAGTCCCTCCCAGGCGATTTCACTCAGTGAACATTTTTGTTGGCCATCGTATATCGCACAGTGTTCAGTGCGTTCATGCTTCCTTTTGTTACATTTCATGATGGCCCCTCCTCCCTGTGTTGCTATTGGGTGTCCATAGCAATATGTTTACACAACAGCAGTGAAAACACAGTGTTCAAAAAAGAGCGTTGCATCACAGTTTATAGATTTGCAAAGCTGTGTTAGTAATAGCAAATATATCAACACATCTTATATTTTTGCTATTATTTTTCACAAACCCATCGATAATATCATTTTGTGTATTTTCAGACATCGTGTTGAAAGCCGATCTGAAAATTCAGCTTCTCAACAACACGCATAACGTATAGATTTACCTTTTTTCAAACCGCACGGCAATTACTTTAATTTACTGCATGTGCCCAGACATTTTTACAATGTGCAAAGCTGTGTTTGTATCATTTTGTGTACTTTCAAACATCGTGTCTTAGGCTGATATAAAAATTCAGTTTCTCAGCAACAAAGGTACTTTTTAAAAATAGAATGAGCGTTTCCCTGGCTCAGAGCTGCGCCAGCGAGGTTTCCTTACTCCATGCATGTGCAGCGCAGCGGCAACACGGCAAACTTTAAAGTGTGGGAGGGTCAAATGCAGGGCTTTAAGTGGGCCAGGTCTCACCGGTGCTGAGCACCGGCAGTTTTTTAAAGGAGGCCTCGAAACGTGTCTCTATCGGGCTCTGTTTTGTACCCTGGCACAGGCGGTCCGTTTTTTTCGGACTGCAGTGACAGCAGGCACATCATGTGCGCTGCTCACACTGCTCACTTCTCACTAGTGGAGAAGTTACGGCATAACGTCATGCCAGGTGAGCGTTGTAGGGGAAGGGAAATCCTTTAAAGAGAGTCGTTTTCTCTCTGGATTTCCCTTCTCTTTTTGAAACTCAGGAGCAGCAACATTGTCGTGGTGTCACCAGGGCTTTAAGTGGAAGCTTTTTCAATATTATATACAAGCCATAGTTGCTGCTTATTTATCTTATGCAACTAACAACCATTGACAAAGCCAATAGTCCTGACTTCTTGTAGCTATGATGTTACTTGTTTTATCATATATCTGGATGCAATGACAGAAACAGCAAAGTACAAGTCGGGCGGCACACTATGCTAAGCACAGATTTTTAGCTTACCTGTTTGTAAGCCACGCCCTTAATTACATTGGCCACGCCCCTTTGAGAGACCCCCCAGTTTTTTCATCCCACTTAAAGCCCTGGTCAAATGTATCTGAGAGGGGCGCGCTGTGCAAGTATAGAGACCATCATCTTATTTTTTTTAATGCACTTCGACCGCTGACATACACACACTCACAAACACTTTTGGAAAGATTCTTCCATCGGACTGCACTTCCGTGAGAGGTCCTGTCTCTGTTGTGCAGCACAGCAATGCAGCGGCTTCTCAAGGGCAGTGCAGGAGCAGGAAGACATCTGGTCTGAGTCTCAAATTGAAATGCGCGTCCTGTCCATTTGCCACAAGTTTGAGGAGGAGCCGAGAGCTCCAAGACGTTAAACTGACATAGTGGCCAGAGAGCTTGGTTGTGCTTCGGAGGGGCAGCTCACTTTGCAGGGCTCCTAAGGTTTAGTTTTGAGATTCCCATGATCAATCCCACGAGTTTCATTGCCAAGTGCCCCTTTAGCCCTGCATTAAAAAAGGCAATTTTGCGGAACAGGAAGGGGTAGAATCTTGCTAAGGTAAATGTAAGGATCGGTGTGGGGCACGCTGCTGTCTCCGACACCCTCTGCCCTGTTGTTGGGCAGCAAAGCAGAGGGCCTGGGGAGAGAGAGAAGCATCCTTGTTGTGGGGTACCTAGCCTTCCTTCTGTGGTATGATGGGGAGTCTGAGTGCAGGGCACTAGGGAGCACTTCCTGGGGCGGAAGCGTGCACTTGCTATGGCGGACGCTCCCTGGCCTGTGCATAGCAGGACTTCTGTTCCCGGTCATTTGAAACATCTCATAGGTAGAGGGTGGCTGGAGCAGGAAAAGTTCAAGTGCCTTTGCTCTTTTTACGTCCAACTCAGATTTCTTGATTGTGGATATTCACAATGTAAACTCTGTGCTCACTCATCATTAAGTTTATCCAGCTCCCATTACATAGAAAACAATTGGCTTACCTGAGCAGTTTGACATTTCACTATAGCCGATCCCACCTGTAGTTAGCATATTCTGTTTAAATTCGTCAGCTCACATCTCATCTCATCTTACCCCCTTGACTCTCGCCCCAGAGTTTTGTGTAAGAATAAGGAATGCGCCCTACTAAACAAAGTGAGAGTTGTCATGTTGCAAGTACACCTGCTATTAACATTAAAGGCAACCCCTGACATTGACGCTGCACTTTTATGAAAACATAGGGGATCAGACAAGCAAAAAAGCAAAAGTGTATAATTTACATGTATGTATGGTCTACCAACAACTTTACAACATTTTAGACCTACGTGTATCAAGGTACTGCCTGTGCTGTGTTCATGTGCTTGCTGTTCTTGTTAGTTCTTAACCAGGACCTGTTTTTCTAATCCTTCATGTAGGTAATGTACATGTTGTATAAAGTGCCCATGCTTCGCCTTCAGACATTATATATATATATATAGATATATAAATATATCTATATATATATATATCTATTGTAGACGCAGTTGTTTTTACCCATCGCAGCTCCAGATCAGAGGGCGCGTCGTCGGCAACGGACCAACCAAGCCAGGTCCGATTAATTTTCGAAAAGCCTCATAAACAAAGAATGACGACGCCGTGTTCTGGCTAAAGTAACAATTTATTGTCGGCTGATCGGACGCGTTTCGCCTGCCCAGCAGGCTTGCTCACCAACAAAAATGCATAAAGTTTCAACCATTTTAAATACAGTGCTTGTGAAAGTGTCACGTGATAAACTACTAAAATAGTGTGTTAGAAGACAGACTCGTAGTTTTATAGTACAAAACATGCCGTTTTCTCTCCATAAACTTTATCAGGTAAATCTGAAACTAATTCATGGCTTTTAGCGTGTCTTTGTGTCCACATTTGTCATGCTTAGAGGCATTGTTGAACTAATAATCCATTGTCATGCCCCATATTGATAGTACAAATTCATTAAGTTACGAATTTAGCCCCAGTGGGCAAAATCATAGCCCATGTCGATAGTCAATGTATAGCTGTTATATACAAATACAATTTCATCAGTATTGTTGAATTATAACAAATCTTGCCCTAGTGGGCAATCATATACCGACAATATCTTATCAAAATTTATAAAGATCATATTTTTGTTTTTTGTCTATCGTATTTCAACAAAGTACTAAAATACTACAATGTGTCGACCTTCTAAAGTGCAATGTGCTAATTATCAAAACCAAAGAACTTAAAACAAATAATATTTGAAATGGTTAAAAACAGAGATTCAGGGGGACTTATTTCAGAAAATCTTATCAGCAACATCGGTTAAAAAATCTGTGAGTGCAACTAATAATGGAAAAGTATCAGATGTAACAGCACGATTAAGACGGCTTGAAAAATTAAAACAAAGTGAACTTTCAAAGTGGTGGGAGTCAAAATCCCTCCAACGGTATCTGGAGGTAAAACGTATTCCCAGAGGCCTGCGAATTTTGGTGGCCCCGACTTATGAAGACCCTAACCCAAATATGCTCCATGAATGGGCGGACAACAACCAAGAATCCTCAAGGAGAATGTTGGGCATACTGGTTAAATATGCTGAAATTGATCGGCAGAAAATCTTGGAGGAAATTAATCAAATCCTGGAAATGCTAGAGAAAGAAACGGATCAAGAACCTATTGAAAAATTTAAAAAAGAAATGAAAGAACGTCTTCGCAAACTCGAGGATACAATAAAAGAAAGAAAGGTGCAAATTTTTTTGCGCGATAAGAACGATTATGACCGTGGTCAAATTTATACGTTCGCAAAGAAGTTTGAAAATCTGCGAAGACAAAAAATGAATACCAGTGGTAAACCGGTACCTGATGTGCAGTCAGAACTAAGTAGCATTCAAAGTTCAGATCTTGAAACAGAAGCCGATGAGGGACCAAATGCGCATGGAGTAGAAACCTTCCCCACAGTAATTGATGAATTTGGTTTTTACAGCAAGAGCGGAGGTTCAACCTCCGCCCAAGATTACCTGCAATGAGCGCAGGTCCACCAAGAGGAAGAGGCAGAGGCAACAGAGGCGCAAAGGTGCAAAGCAATGCAGGCTCCGGAGACAAAGCCAAGAACAAGCCAACGAAGAAATAAATAGAGAAAGTGAAGCCTCAATTGTAAATTTGACTAATATCTCACTATTGGATAAAGAGAAGAACATTCTTAAACTTGGTTTATCATATTGTCCTGAAGCAGAATTTGATTATGTTAAAACTCGAGCGGATATCTTCAAGTTTACAAGAGCATTAAAATTGAAAAGGTTTTTTTCTATAAATCAAAGAGAAAGGACAACAACAACAGTCAGCATTGCATCTACAAGTGAAAGTCAATCTGGAGGTCTAATGGTGAATGACATGAATCTTTTACTGGAGTTAAGGCAACTTGAACGGGAGAATAAATTAAACACTGGAAGTGAATTACCAGATGCTCAAACTTCTATCAATCAAGCAACGGAACTGGCAATAGAGCAAGGACTAGACATTGTAGCTAGTGCACAAACGAGTTTTAGACCCAATTCTAGATTTGTACCAATGACGACCAGAGATTCAGTAGATATTTACAATGAACTGGTGGTTAACGATTTGAAAAATCTTGAAAAGAGTACCAGTGTCAAAAATAAAATTCTGTCGCAACAACAAAAGAGTACAATGCCCTGGTCACGAAACTGTCATCGAATGCTAATTGTATTGTGCGTAATGCTGACAAAGGCGGGAATGTGGTCTTGTGGGACAAGCAACAATATTTAAATGAGGCTTATAAACAACTCAATAATCGTTTAAATTATGTAAGGGTTCCTGAAGATATCATGACCACAAGTCACTGTTTATATAACGCTCAATTACAGGAATGGTACAGTCAATGTTTATTAACACATGAAGAACTAATGTTCTTGAAAATTAACAACCCTGTAGTTCCAGTGCTTTATTTGATACCAAAGGTACACAAAGATCTTGAAAACTCCCCTGGTCGTCCCATTATTTCTGCAATAGGGAGTGCCTTGGAGAATACATCCAAATTTGTAGATTCATTCCTTGGCCCCTTAGTGAAAACACTTCCATCCTATATTCAGGACACGGGGGATTTTCTTAAAAGATTTTATGATGTACCCTGGGAAGAAGATCTGCTATTAGTAACAATAGATGTTACAGCATTGTATACCAGCATAAGGCATGAGGACGGCCTGAATGCCACTAAATACTATCTTGGCAGCAGGCCGCTAAAATTGTGGGCACACACACAGATGCTGATAGCAATTACTTCCATGTGTTTAAAAAACAATTACTTCCTGTTCAATGGTGAGTTATTCCATCAAACTTGCGGTACAGCCATGGGCACCTGCTTCGCCCCCAGCTATGCTAATTTGCATATAGGCTGGTGGGAGGAGCAGGTGGTCCGGACGCTGTACCATGAAGAATGGCAGCACAACATATTACACTGGAGTCGCTTCATTGACGACTTGTTTGTCGTATGGAAGGGCTCGGAGAAATCGGTGAAAGAGTTCATTAAAAAACTACAGATTAATAACTTAAATTTAAGATTCACTAGCACAGTGAGTGCAACCTCTGTGAACTTCCTTGATTTAACCATTTATGTTAAAGATGCAAAATTACACACTAAGCTGTACCGTAAATCAACAGCGCAGGAAACACATTGCTTCATGCAACAAGTTTCCATCCCAACAACTTGATCAGGAGTATCCCTTATGGGGAGTGTCTTCGGACAATGAGGAATTGTAGTGAGCAAGGAACTCTTGATAAAGAACTTGGCTGTTTAAAAACTCGTTTTAAAGCAAGAGGATATTCAGAGGACTGTGTACAATCAGCCATATACAAAGCGAAAAAAAAAACAAGGGAGGAAATTCTTTTTAACAAGAGTAAGACTAAAGAAAAAATAGACAATGCCACAAATAATCAATGCAGGATGATTACCTCATACAATAAACAGCACATTAAAGTGCGGAACATCCTGTCTAAACATTGGCATTTAATACGTAATGATCCTGTGCTAGGGAAAATAGTACAGAAAAAACCAGCCATTACGTTTAGGCGTGCTAAATCCCTGAAACAGATGCTAGTGGGCAATATGGTTCCCCGTACACAGTCAGCAGCTACTAATTCCTCATGGCTAATAAGAAAAGAAGGCTTCATAAAATGTATAAAGTGTAAAGCCTGTCTTCATGTGAAGAATACTACAATGTATAAACCAGGCCTCTCAAAAAGAGAAAAGAAAATTAAAGGCCATTTTTCTTGAAAAACCGATTTTGCAGTCTACGTACTTCAGTGCCCATGTGGCCTGAGGTACGTGGGCAGCACAATTCTTCCTGTACATAAACGAGTGCTGCAGCACCTGAGAGCCATTAAAAATGGCGATAAAACATATCCAGTGGCTCGCCATTTCGAAATGTACCACAATAAAAAAGTGCAAGGACTAACATATTTTGTGATCGACTCTATTCCACCCAGTATTAGGGGTGGTGACCGGGAAAAAAAGCTGCGTAAATTGGAATCATGTTATATATTATAACTCGACACAAGAATCCCGGCAGGTTTAGATATGGAAGAAGACTTGCACACACATTTGTAAAGATTATTAGAGTTTTGATAAGATTTTCTGAAATAAGTCCCCCTGAATCTCTGTTTTTAACCATTTCAAGTATTATTTGTTTTAAGTTCTTTGGGTTTGATAATTAGCACATTGCACTTTAGAAGGTCGACACATTGTAGTATTTTAGTACTTTGTTGAAATACGATAGACAAAAAGCAAAAATATGATCTTTATAAATTTTGATAAGATATTGTCGGTATATGATTGCCCACTAGGGCAAGATTTGTTATAATTCAACAATACTGATGAAATTATATTTGTATATAAAAGCTATACATTGACTATCGACATGGGCTATGCTTTTGCCCACTGGGGCTAAATTCGTAACTTAATGAATTTGTACTATCAATATGGGGCATGACAATGGATTATTAGTTCAACAATGCCTCTAAGCATGACAAATGTGGAGACACAGACACGCTAAAAGCCATGAACTAGTTTCAGATTTACCTGATAAAGTTTATGGAGAGAAAACGGCATGTTTTGTACTATAAAACTACGAGTCTGTCTTCTAACACACTATTTTAGTAGTTTATCACGTGACACTTTCACGAGCACTATATTTAAAATGGTTGAAACTTTATGCATTTTTGTTGGTGAGCAAGCCTGCTGGGCAGGCGAAACACGTCCGATCAGCCGACAATAAATTGTTACTTTGGCCAGAACACGGCGTCGTCATTCCTTGTTTATGAGGCTTTTCGAAAATATATATATATATAATTATATATGAACCATTTCCGAAATCTCCATAAGAATCGGACACCGACACAAGGGTAGCATAGCCATTCAGTCTTGATGTTTATTCGATACCTTTGCTATAACGCGTTTCGGCACACCTGCCTTGTTCACACTGGCAGTCGCCACTGACAGAATGCAATTTGTAACAGAGTACTACGGTCACATGACCCAGTTTTTTGATGGATATAGAAGACAGACTCTTGCATTAACTTTGAACGCTGCATATATTCAAAGCCTAGGCTTTCTCCTTAAGCATTAATTCCAAAACGATCATTACCACAATTTCCTCATTATTGTTAACATTGAAAATTAACAATATCAAACATTTCAATTTCTTTGCCATTTCAGGAACCTACAAACACCAATACAGTGCTAATTTGTCTTAACATGTTAGTCCATGTACTTTCAGATCAAATGCGCTGTAATCCAAAATTCCATTCCATGATTTATCTTATCGATAGAGTACATTGTTTGTGTTCCTCACAATAAATAACACATTATTATTTCATAATTTCAACAGTTTCAATGTATAAAATCATGATCGTAAAAATTGTGTGAAAAAGGAGTCAAAATTGAATTCAACAATATTAATGTCATTGTGCAAACATTCTGTAAAGTGCAAGTGCCATCGATTGGATTATTATTAGAGTTCAATTAATTCAGTCAATTTCAGTATTTTCTGGGAACATCGTCCATTTCAGTCCAACACTGTATCTGCCAATAAACCAAACATATCCCATTTAGACATATGTTTAAAATCATTAGTTTTGCCACTATAATAGAGTACTTGATAAAATAAATAAGTTAGTTTAAATAAAGTGCAAGTGCTTTACAGAACTTTAACTACAATTCCATGTTTTATCTATGTGCAAAAATGCCATTTAAAGTGCAAGTGCTTCACAGTACATATAACCATGGATTTGATTCCTCTACTCATATTATCCGTTGCATAAAAAGATTCATTATTGGTTCACGGTGGATTGTTCATAAAACCTCTTACAATTGACTCTAAAATACCCAAGTTGTTATTAAAAGAACGATAATCCAATTTATATATATATAATTTTTTTTTTTTTTTTTTTTACTTCTATATAAATGTTTTGCAAGAAATGGTTCCCTTTTTACCCAAAATCCATGAACATTGGAAGAAGTTGCAGTTTAATTTACCTGTTTTGAGGAGTGTAGCTGGTTAGTCAGGGTACATTAGCTGTGTAGAGAAGTTTTGCGGATGATTGGAAAAATATTTCCTAATAGCTGTGTGACTGTTCTACGCATTTGTGTTTCAGTTCAATCACCCCTCTTTAGGCAGTTCCTGGGATGTTGGATCAAATGTAAAGACAAAACTGTATGCATGAGTCCTACTCTTAAACCACCTCAGCTGTTTTTATAGTGCATACTCAGTGCATTTGTAAGACTTTTTTTTCCTTTTCATTCCAGGCCACGGTGTCACATACTCTCCTAAAAAGCTGTGTGATTCTGCTCCTTTATATTAATGTGTATTTTCCTTACAAATAGATACTACTTTACGATTTCCTTTTGCCCATAGAGCAGCACCCTTTCAAAATCTATTTAGAAATGCATATTAGAGGCCTTGGGCCCTTGTTACGAGATTGTTGGATTTAGGTGCATGTTGGGGGCCAGAATCTCCGACTCCAGTCAGTGTCCCTCACCACAATCTGGCAATTACACATTTTGTCCCCAGGATAGGGAATAACCAGTTCGAACCAGGAATACTGGGTCCTTTCTGCTGGTTTTCTCTTGATTCTGGGGACAAACAGGTGGATGTATTTTACCACATGGATTACTGACACTCTCATAGGTATTCGTGTTTGCTGGAGTTATAGATGGATGGATTTGTTTCTATGGGTATTTTCTGTTCCTCTAGCTGGGAGAGGCGCGGGATTGAGAGCCTTTCCCTGCCTTCATAGGTGTATACATGAAGGTATTTACCTTTTTGTTTGTGGTAGGAGGCAGGGGTTAGCAGGGGTTGCCAGGGTCGGACTAGGACAGAAATTAGACCAGAGCAGCAAAATAAAAGAAGCCCCCATTAGGGAACCAAATAGCTGAAAAAGTCGCACACATTTGTAAATCGGAGCAGTTTTGAACTTGTAAACATAAGCTGTATAGATGTTTTGCAAGGTAGGGGAGAGTGAATGCATTTGTGCTTGCTGGGGGCAATGTCTGTGGCAATATCAGGGAAATCAACAGTAAAAACTGCCAAGCAGCCCTAAAACAGGCCCACAAACGGCCATAAACCAGCCCACAAACTGACCTAATAAAGCAGCCCATCAGGCACTGCCTGATTGCCCTATTGTCCAGTCCGACACTGGGGGTTTACAAATTCGGATAATATAATCGTAATGTAATGTGGATCAAAGTAAGCAGAGTACAAACTAGTCATATGGACAGAGAGAGATATATGACAGAGTGCAGAAGCAGTAGGTATTTTCATATATATATATATATTTTTTTTATTTTTTATTTTTTTATTTATAAAACATACATATTTTGTAGTACTGTGCGTTTGAGTACACATTTGTGCAGCAGTGGGAGTGATCTGCAGCAGTGCACAATGGTGTTGTCTGCAGCAGTGTCTGTGAGCGACACATCATGGTTATAGTACATTGTTTCCCTTTCACACAGCAAACATGTATTCCTACATCAGACTGCATGACCCAGTGTGTAGTAATTGTATAGCTCTTCTATCCCTGGTGGCACAGCACCCAGGTTAATGTGATGCATGGCTGAATACTTATAAGGTCCTAAAGGCGAGAACTATTGGCTATGCCCATGCTTAGCTAAGTATTGTGACACTTAAACAAAGAAGGACAGAGAAACACACTGCACTGTTATTTTCAGTAAACATGGCATATGCTGCAGGCAGGGGTAATGTGACGTGCAGAAAGTGGTTTGGTAAAGTGCACAAGCCATACAGTGCTTATCATCCTCGATGTACACATGTTATATACCAGCAAACTATGACTATGACTCAGCCAGGGATTTAAAGTCAGACAACATTTTGGCCAGTACCATCAGGCTGTCAGAAGTGGTGGGCTCAGGCTAAGCAGACCAGATAGAGATGCTGGATTTTTTGATGATAACAGGATGTGCTCTTTCAGATGTCTAACATGAGCGCGAAATCTACGGTACGATTATTCAAAATTGTATTTTCTGCTGAATAGGAGTTTTTTTAAATGGGACTCTTTACTAGGGTTGTGCAAAATCTATGTTATTGTAATATGCTTTTACCTAATTATGCAAAATTCTGCTAAATATTCTGTGAATTTACACGAATGGGAAATCAGCATTTACCTCTAATTTAGCATGAAATGTTTCATTGCTTCCATTTTGAATGTGATTGTAAATGTAAATGTAAATGTAAATTCGTACTTGTAAAGCGCACTGCCACCCCAACTGGGGCATCCTGGCGCTATACACATACCGCTGTGGAACCCTTCCTGGCTATTCCCTGTGAAATGTCCACTCCTGGGCACCCCCAAGGTGAAGCCAGGCATCCCAGCGCTGGTGGGGCCGTTGTGGAGATTGAGCAAGCTATTGCCCAGAGTTGCAGAGTGGGACCCATGATTAGAATAGGCACCGAGGCGAGAATTATCAGGTCCGAGGAAATTGAGTCCAAGACCCACCGAGGTGGGAATTGAACCCTGGTCCCGGGCCAGATCTCTGCATCAGGGTCTGCCGCTCTAACCATTGAGCTACACTTCTCCACTGTGAGGATGCCTTTTGCACCAAAAAATAACACAAAGAACAAAAGTGCCTCCAACAATAAGCACTCCTGATATGGCAATTTATGTTACTTCCATACTAAAATTTTGCCACATAATGCCCTATTACTTACCGGTAATCTTCATTACTCCTGGTCCCGTTGTCCTCGTCCCATTCATGACTTATGGAGATAACCATACTGGTAGTACTTATCCAGTACTTACCCAGCATTCTCCCTGAACTACCAAGCCACCAACAGAAAGGCCGTCCATCCGGGAAGGAGGGGGGTCATAAATGGGACGAGGACAATGGGACCAGGAGTAATGAAGATTACTGGTAAGTAATAGGGCATTACCCCCAGGTCCCTCCTGTGCTCATCCCATTCATGACTTATGGAGCATACCAAAGCCAGAAACCCGGCCTTCTGAACCCCCAAGGAACACCCAGGACACCACACCGAAAGCAGCATCCCAAGTGAAGCAAACGGAAGAACCACAGAAAAAAACAGGAAAGAGCACACTGGCCGCAGCGCTCCCAACCAAAAAAGGGCCGCACCACCCAAACAAGCAGAAGACGACCAAGGCGAACAACAAAACAAAACAGCAAGCCTACGGCGCTGCCACACAACCAAAGCGAAGGACACCCTATGCCAAACAACCCATGGGGAAGCCAGCCCACACCGGGAACGCTCCAGTACCTACAAAGGAGGAGGAGCACCTGCCAAAGGAAGCACCAGAGACAACCATCAACAGAAGGACAGTGAGGAGGCCACAGAAAGAAGAAGACCCATAGTGGCCAGAAACTCCAGCAAAGTCAGGGACAGGCCAACAGGGACACAGCCAAGGCACTGGAAGTACCAGAACCCAACACCACAGCCAGAAACACCAGCCCTGAGACAAACGGTTTAGAAGAAGCCACCACAGGCACAAAGGAGGCGTCCAACCACGGAAAACTGAAGAGCAGGCCACCCCGGTCCCCAGAGCCCCCCAATCCCCAAAACACAGAGTGGAAGGGAGCCAGCCCAGAAAACCACCACAAAGGCGACAAGGCAATTACAACCAACACCTAAGGCCAGGAAGCAGGCACACTCACAGAGACCCCAAGCCCAAAGGCAAGTCCCCAGAAGGCAAATGGTGGTGAAGCTACCACACCACCAGAACAACAGGCACAAAGGAGGACCACAACAGACTGAGCACCCTACGGGGCACGAAAACCCTTAAAGGGCTCCCACAGGGCCACCAAGACCCCAACGCCCAGTGCCCCTCAGCCCGTCCCAGAGACAATGCAGCAGAACCGACAGAGAACACTCCAAAGCAGACAGCTGAAGAACACCCAACAACGCCCAAATCCCCCACAACAAAACCCAGACGAGAGGCAAGGGGAAGCAAGGGAACACACAAAAGCCACATGACCACATGAAGGTGCACAGCAGGCAACCCCGAACCCATCAGCAAGACCACAACCAACTGCCCCTGGAAACAAAGGAGCCGACGTAGATGGCCCCGGCGCAGCCCAAAAGGCCGAAAGCAGAAGAACCGCCACCGAAAGGCCAGCACAACCTCCCCTAGAACGGGAGCAAGGAGGCCGCCAAAATGGCGCCCCCACGGCCCCATAAAGAGCGACACAGGGACACCAAACAACCACTCCCCAGAAACACTCCAACCCCCGAGTGCAGAGAGAAATGCCTACAGTAACTAGCCCCAACCAAGGCCACAGAGGCAACACTCTGCAAAAAGGGGCCGGAAAACCAGGGCGGAAGCCACAGGACTTCAAGAAGAGAAAGGGAAGCCAGAACGGCCAAATGGCAAACACCCAAATGGCGACCTCCAAGGCCCTCAAAGGCCAGGACTGGACTCACCCCCAGGAGGCAACCCCCAATAAACCAGGTAGCACCCAAAACCAGGTGACAAGCGCAGAGAACACACAGCGAACATGAACAGCGAGGCCACAGAAAATGGAGGTAGAAGTCAAAGCCCCACTAAGCAGACCAGAATCCCCGCTCAAGGAAGACCGAGGCCACAGGACACACCACCGCTCATCCCACTGAGCGAACAGAGGCTGGAAGAGGTACAGCCCATAAACATTACCCATGCTGACCCAGCAACAGCAGGGCAACCAAAAACCCCAATGGGGAAAAAGGCAGCAAAGCAGGAAGAGCCCCAAGTCCCCAACCCTGCCTATGCCACCATACAGATGCCACCATCAATGGCCCCTCAAACACAAAACAAGTTGCTGAAGAACCTGGGGCCAAAGGACCACCATAAAACACCAAGCACACCTCGGTAGGAATTGAACCCGTGCAGTAGGGTGGCCTGCGACACCAAAAAGGGCCATGCCGCTAAGGCAAAGCTCCTGGTGAAATTAAGCAAACGGCAGGAAATATGAGAGAGAGCCAGAAAAACTGCTATGCAGAACTTACCCCTGGGGCCAGCAGACTCCCAAAGGTCATGAATGGGACGAGGACAGGAGGGACCTGGGGGTAATTACGCCATATGGTGTAATGCATTATGTCAGAAATCTCATGTGACAAGCGTAACCCAAAATTCGTGAAACTGCGCAATGTATGGAAATTTTGCAGATACATTCACACATGCAAATTACTGTGTGCAGCATTAGTATCAAAATACAATGGCAAACAAGATGGACTTAAAAGTATTAGTTGGGATTTACTCTATAACATACTATGGGACCAAATATGCCAGATAGGACTAATTGTAATCAAGAATAAATGTGAATCAATAAGGGAGAACTTGTGAAATTGCTGATTGTAAGGCAATATATAGGATTCGATTGTATAAGGTTTGTCACGTGACATGGGACATTAGGCCCTCTTATTACATATGATCACAACCACTCATGCAAGCACACACCCACACAGACATGCACATACGCTGCAGGAATGGGCAAATTTAGGTTGTATCTCGGAACCACAAATTCCCTAACCACACCTGCCTTAGCAACACGGTCTTAATAACGACCGCGTCTTAATAACACGCATACCTTTACCACGCATGCCTTTACAACAAATTTAGTTGTAATGGCATAATTGGTAAAATCATATGCGTGGTTAAGATTGTGCCCTAACACCCATCCTGAGTCCTAAAACCAAGTCACCTGCCCCGAGATCTAGCCAGACACCAGCCCTAAAAATAGCCCTACACCCTGCCCTAACTTCTAAAAGTGGACCTCGGCCCTAAAAACAAATCCCACTCCAGCACTAAAAACACCCTGTGCCCTGAGCCCTAAAACCCCAACCTGAGCCCTAACCCCCCTGCTCTGAGCCCTAAATCCTGGACCCCATATTTAAAAACATCCCAGCCCCCTGCCCTGAGCCCTAAACTACCCCGACCCACCCCATCCCAGAAAACTACCTCAACGCCCCCAACTCCCCACCCTAAAAACAAAGCACAGAAAACTACCCCGACCCACCCCCTGCCCAGAAAACTACCACCTGCCCTAAAACCTTGACCCCATATTTTAAAAAAATCTCAGCCCCCGCCCTGACAGGGGCGGGCAGGTGAAGGTACACAGAGGAGAGGTGGGTGGAGTGGGACAGACAGGGTGGACAGGTGAAGGTGCAAGAGGAGAGGTGGGCCTGTCTGTCCCACTCCCCCACCTCTCCTCTGTGCACCTTCACCTGCCCACCCCTGCCTGTCCCACTCCACCCACCTTTCCTCTGTGCACCTTCACCTGCCCAACCCTGTCTGTCCCACTCCACCCACCTCTCCTCATTGCACCTTCAGCTGCCCGCCCCTGTGTGTCCCACTCCACCCACCTCTCCTCTTTGCACCTTCGCCTGCCTGCCCCTGTCCATTCCCCTACGCCCACCCCTCCTCTTTGCACCTTCACCTGTCCCCCCTTTCTGCCCCACTCCACCCACCCCTCCTCTTTGCACCTTCATCTGTCCACCCCTGTCTGCCCCGCTCCGCCCACCTCACCTCTGTGCACCTTCACCTGTCTGCCCCTGTCTGGCCCACTCAGCCCACCTCTCCTCTTTGCACCTTCACCTGCCCACCCCTGTCTGTCCCACTCCCCCACCTCTCCTCTGTGCACCTTCACCTGCCCTCCCCTGTCTGTCCCGCTCCCCAACCTCTCCTCTGTGCACCTTCACCTGCCCACCCCTGTCTGCCCCACTCCACCCACCTCCCCTCTTTGCACCTTCACCTGTCCCCCCTGCCTGTCCCCCTCTGCCCACCTCCCCTCTTTGCACCTTCATCAGTCCGCCCCTGTCTGGCCCACTCCACCCACCTCTCCTCTGTGCACCGTCACCTGTCCCCCCTGCCTGCCCCACTCTGCCCACCTCCCCTCTTTGCACCTTTATCTGTCCACCCCTGTCTGCAGCACTCCGCCCACCTCCCCTCTTTGCACCTTCATCTGTCCACCCCTGTCTGCCGCACTCCGCCCACCTCCCCTCTTTGCACCTTCACCTGCCCGCCGCTGTCCGCCCCAGTCCGCCCACCTCTCCTCTTTGCACCTTCACCTGTCCACCCCTGTCTGCCCCATCCGCCCACCTCTCCTCTTCGCACCTTCAACTGTCCACCCCTGTCTGCCCCACTCCGCCCACCTATTCTCTGTGCACCTTCACCTGTCCACCCCTGTCTGGCCCACTCCGCCCACCTCTCCTCTTTGCACCTTCACCTGCCTGCCCCTGTCTGTCCCACTCCCCCATGTCTCCTCTGTGCACCTTCACCTGCCCGCCCGTCTGTCCCACTCCACCCACCTCTCCTCTGTGCACCTTCACCTGTCCACCCTGCCTGTCCCACTCCGCCCACCTCTCCTCTTTGCACCTTCACCTGTCCCCCCTGTCTGCCCTACTCTGCCCACCTCTCCTCTTTGCACCTTCACCTGCCTGCCCTTGTCTGTCACCCTCTGCCCACCCCTCCTCTTTGAACCTTCACCTGACCCCCCTGTCTGCCCCACTCCGCCGACCTCTTCTCTTTGCACCTTCACCTGTCCCCCATCTGTCCCACTCCACCCACCTCTCCTCTTTGCACCTTCACCTGTCCGTCCCTGTCTGTCCCACTTCGCCCACCTCCCCTCTGTGCACCTTCACCTGCCCGCCCCTCTCTGTTCCAGTACCCCCAACTCCCCACTTTGCACCTTCACCTGTCCCCCTGTCTGCCCCACTCCGCCCACCTCCCCTCTTTGCACCTTCACCTGTCCGCCCCTGTCTGTCCCACTCCACCAACCTCTCCTCTTTGCACCTTCGCCTGTCCGCCCCTGCCTGCCCCACTTCGTGCACCTCCCCTGTCTGTCCCCCTCCATCCACCCCTCCTCTCTGCACCTTCACCTGCCTGCCCCTGCCTCTCCCCCTCCGCTTGCCTCCCCTCTTTGAACCTTCATCTGTCCACCCCTGTCTGCCCCACTCCGCCCACCTCCCCTCTTTGCACCTTCATCTGTCCGCCCCTTCTGCCCCACTCGCCTACCTCTCCTCTCTGCACCTTCACCTGTCCGCCCCAGTCTGTCGCAAATCCGCCCACCTCCCCTCTTTGCACCTTCATCTGTCCACCTCTGTCTGCACCACTCCGCCCACCTCCCCTCTTTGCACCTTCATCTGTCCACCCCTGTCTGCCCCACTCCCCACCTCTCCTCTGTGCACCTTCACCTGCCCACCCCTGCCTGTCCCACTCCAGCCACCTTTCCTCTGTGCACCTCTCACCTACCCAACCCTGTCTGTCCCACTCCACCCACCTCTCCTCTTTGCACCTTCACCTGCCTGCCCCTGTCCATCCCCCTACGCCCACCCCTCCTCTTTGCACCTTCACCTGTCGCCCCTGTCTGCCTCACTCCACCCACCCCTCCTCTTTGCACCTTCACCTGTCCCCCCTGTCTGCCCCACTCTGCCCACCCCTCCTCTTTGCATCTTCACCTGTCCCTGTGTCTGACCCACTCCGCGCACCTCTCCTCTTTGCACCTTCATCTAGCCACCCCTGTCTGACCCGCTCCGCCCACCTCTCCTCTGTGCACCTTCACCTGTCTGGCCCTGTCGGCCCACTCAGCCCACCTCTCCTCTTTGCACCTTCACCTGCCCGCCCCTGTCTGTCCCACTCCCCCACCTCTCCTCTTTGCACCTTCACCTGTTCACCCCTGTCTGCCTCACTCCGCCCACCTCTCCTCTGTGCACCTTCACCTGTCCACCCCTGTCTGGCCCACTCCCCCACCTCTCCTCTGTGCACCTTCACCTGCCCGCCCGTCTGTCCCACTCCACCCACCTCTCCTCTGTGCAACTTCACCTGTCCACCCTGTCTGTCCCACTCCGCCCACCTTTCCTCTTTGCACCTTCCCCTGTCACCCCTGTTTGCCCCACTCCGACCACCTCTCTCTTTGCACCTTCACCTCTCCACCCCTGTCTGCCCCACTCCACCCACCTCCCTCTTTGCACCTTCATCTGTCCAACCCTGTCTGGCCCACTCCGCCCACCCCTCCTCTTTGCACCTTCACCTGTCGCCCCTGTCTGCCTCACTCCACCCACACCTCCTCTTTGCACCTTCACCTGTCCCCCTGTCTGCCCCACTCTGCCCACCCCTACTCTTTGCATCTTCACCTGTCCCTGTGTCTGCCCCACTCCGCGCACCTCTCCTCTTTGCACCTTCATCTATCCACCCCTGTCTGCCCCGCTCCGCCCACCTCTCCTCTGTGCACCTTCACCTGTCCGCCCCTGTCTGTCCCACTCCCCCACCTCTCCTCTTTGCACCTTCACCTGTCCACCCCTGTCTGCCTCACCTCGCCCACCTCTCCCTCTGTGCACCTTGACCTGTCCACCCCTGTCTGGCCCACTCCACCCACCTCTCCTCTTGCACGTTCACCTGCCTGCCCCTGTCTGTCCCACTCCCCCACCTCTCCTCTGTGCACCTTCACCTGCCCGCCCGTCTGTCCCACTCCACCCACCTCTCCTCTGTGCACCTTCACCTGTCCACCCTGTCTGTCCCACTCCGCCCACCTTTACTCCTTGCACCTTCCCCCTGTCACCCCTGTCTGCCCCACTCCGACCACCCTCCTCTTTGCACCTTCACCTCTCCACCCCTGTCTGCCCCACTCCACCCACCTCCCCTTGCACCCTTCCATCTGTCCCCCGTCTGCCCCACTCCGCCCACCTCTCCTCTTTGCACCTTCACCTCTCCACCCCTGTCTGCCCCATCCGCCCACCTCTCCTCTTTGCACCTTCACCTGTCCACCCCCTGTCTGCCCCACTCCGCCCACCTATCCTCTGTGCACCTCTCACCTGTACACCCCTGTCTGGCCCACTCCTCCCACCTCTCCTCTTTGCACCTTCACCTGCCTGCCCCTGTCTGTCCCACTCCCCCATCTCTCCTCTGTGCACCTTCACCTGCCCGCCCGTCTGTCCCACTCCACCCACCTCTCCTCTGTGCACCTTCACCTGTCCACCCTGCCTGTCCCACTCCGCCCACCTCTCCTCTTTGCACCTTCACCTGTCCCCCCTGTCTGCCCCACTCTGCCCACCCCTCCTCTTTGCATCTTCACCTGTCCCTGTGTCTGCCCCACTCCGCGCACCTCTCCTCTTTGCACCTTCATCTATCCACCCCTGTCTGCCCTGCTCCGCCCACCTCTCCTCTGTGCACCTTCACCTGTCTGCCCACTCAGCCCACCTCTCCTCTTTGCACCTTCACCTGCCCGCCCCTGTCTGTCCCACTCCCCCACCTCTCCTCTTTGCACCTTCACCTGTCCACCCCTGTCTGCCTCACTCCGCCCACCTCTCCTCTGTGCACCTTGACCTGTCCACCCCTGTCTGGCCCACTCCACCCACCTCTCCTCTTTGCACGTTCACCTGCCTGCCCCTGTCTGTCCCACTCCCCCACCTCTCCTCTGTGCACCTTCACCTGCCCGCCCGTCTGTCCCACTCCACCCACCTCTCCTCTGTGCACCTTCACCTGTCCACCCTGTCTGTCCCACTCCGCCCACCTTTCCTCTTTGCACGTTCCCCTGTCACCCCTGTCTGCCCCACTCCGACCAGCTCTCCTCTTTGCACCTTCACCTCTCCACCCCTGTCTGCCCCACTCCACCCACCTCCCCTCTTTGCACCTTCATCTGTCCCCCGTCTGCCCCACTCCGCCCACCTCTCCTCTTTGCACCTTCACCTCTCCACCCCTGTCTGCCCCATCCGCCCACCTCTCCTCTTTGCACCTTCACCTGTCCACCCCTGTCTGCCCCACTCCGCCCACCTATCCTCTGTGCACCTTCACCTGTCCACCCCTGTCTGGCCCACTCCGCCCACCTCTCCTCTTTGCACCTTCACCTGCCTGCCCCTGTCTGTCCCACTCCCCCATCTCTCCTCTGTGCACCTTCACCTGCCCGCCCGTCTGTCCCACTCCACCCACCTCTCCTCTGTGCACCTTCACCTGTCCACCCTGCCTGTCCCACTCCGCCCACCTCTCCTCTTTGCACCTTCACCTGTCCCCCCTGTCTGCCCTACTCTGCCCACCTCTCCTCTTTGCACCTTCACCTGCCTGCCCTTGTCTGTCTCCCTCCGCCCACCCCTCCTCTTTGAACCTTCACCTGTCCACCCCTGTCTGCCCCACTCCGCCCACCTATCCTCTGTGCACCTTCACCTGTCCACCCCTGTCTGGCCCACTCCGCCCACCTCTCCTCTTTGCACCTTCACCTGCCTGCCCCTGTCTGTCCCACTCCCCCATCTCTCCTCTGTGCACCTTCACCTGCCCGCCCGTCTGTCCCACTCCACCCACCTCTCCTCTGTGCACCTTCACCTGTCCACCCTGCTGTCCCACTCCGCCCACCTCTCCTCTTTGCACCTTCACCTGTCCCCCCTGTCTGCCCTACTCTGCCCACCTCTCTCTTTGCACCTTCACCTGCCTGCCCTTGTCTGTCCCCTCTCCGCCCACCCCTCCTCTTTGAACCTTCACCTGCCCGCCCCTCTCTGTTCCAGTACCCCCAACTCCCCACTTTGCACCTTCACCTGTCCCCCTGTCTGCCCCACTCCGCCCACCTCCTCTTTGCACCTTTCACCTGTCCGCCCCTGTCTGTCCCACTCCGCCAACCTCTCCTCTTTCCACCTTTGCCTGTCCGCCCCTGCCTGCCCCACTTCGTGCACCTCCCCCTCCGCTTGCCTCCCCTCTTTGAACCTTCATCTGTCCACCCCTGTCTGCCCCACTCCGCCCACCTCCCCTCTTTGCACCTTCATCTGTCCGCCCCTTCTGCCCCACTCGCCTACCTCTCCTCTCTGCACCTTCACCTGTCCGCCCCAGTCTGTCGCAAATCCGCCCACCTCCCCTCTTTGCACCTTCATCTGTCCACCTCTGTCTGCACCACTCCGCCCACCTCCCCTCTTTGCACCTTCATCTGTCCACCCCTGTCTGCCCCACTCCGCCCACCTCTCCTCTGTGCACTTTTACCTGTCCGCCCTGTCCATCCCACTCCCCCACCGCTCCTCTTTGCATCTTCACCTGTCCGCCCATGTCTGTCCCACTCCACCCACCTCTCATCTTTTGCACCTTCACCTGTCCGCCCTGTCTGCCCACTCTGCCCACCTCTCCTCTTTGCACCTTCACATGTCCACCCCTGTCTGTCCCACTCCACCCACCTCTACTCTGTGCACCTTCACCTGCCCGCCCTGTCTGTCCCACTCCCCCACCTCTCCTCTGTGCACCTTCACCTGCCCACCCCCTGCCTGTCCCACTCCAGCCACCTTCCTCTGTGCACCTTCACCTCCCCAACCCTGTCTGTCCCACTCCACCCAACTCCTCCTCATTGCACCTTCAGCTGCTCCGCCCCTGTGTGTCCCACTCCACCCACCTCTCTCTTTGCACCTTCACCTGCCTGCCCCTGTCCATCCCCCACGCCCACCCCTCCTCTTTGCACCTTCACCTGTCCCACCTGTCCCCCTGTCTGCCTCTACTCCACGCACCCCTCCTCTTTGCACCTTCACCTGTCCCCCTGTCTGCCCCACTCTGCCCACCCCTCCTCTTTGCATCTTCACTCTGTCCCTGTGTCTGCCCCACCCGCGCACCTCTCCTCTTTGCACCTTCATCTATCCACCCCTGTCTGCCCCGCCACGCCCACCTCTCCTCTCTTGCACTTTCACCTGCCCACCCCTGTCTGTCCCACTCCCCCACCTCCTCTTTTGCACCTCTCACCTGTCCACCCCTGTCTGCCCCACTCCACCCACCTCTCCTCTGTGCACCTTCACCTGTCCACCCCTGTCTGGCCCACTCCACCCACCTCTCCTCTTTGCACGTTCACCTGCCTGCCCCTGTCTGTCCCACTCCCCCACCTCTCCTCTGTGCACCTTCACCTGCCCGCCCGTCTGTCCCACTCCACCCACCTCTCCTCTGTGCACCTTCACCTGTCCCCCCTGTCTGCCCCACTCTGCCCACCCCTCCTCTTTGCATCTTCACCTGTCCCTGTGTCTGCCCCACTCCGTGCACCTCTCCTCTTTGCACCTTCATCTATCCACCCCTGTCTGCCCCGCTCCGCCCACCTCTCCTCTGTGCACCTTCACCTGTCTGCCCACTCAGCCCACCTCTCCTCTTGCACCTTCACCTGCCCGCCCCTGTCTGTCCCACTCCCCCCACCTCTCCTCTTTGCACCTTCACCTGTCCACCCCTGTCTGCCCTCACTCCGCCCACCTCTCCTCTGTGCACCTTGACCTGTCCACCCCTGTCTGGCCCACTCCACCCACCTCTCTCTTTGCACGTTCACCTGCCTGCCCCTGTCTGTCCCACTCCCCCACCTCTCCTCTGTGCACCTTTCACCTGCCCGCCCGTCTGTCCCACTCCACCCACCTCTCCTCTGTGCACCTTCACCTGTCCACCCTGTCTGTCCCACTCCGCCCACCTTTCCTCTTTGCACGTTCCCCTGTCACCCCTGTCTGCCCCACTCCGACCACCCTCCTCTTGCACCTTCACCTCTCCACCCCTGTCTGCCCCACTCCACCCACCTCCTCTTTGCACCCTTCATCTGTCCCCCGTCTGCCCCACTCCGCCCACCTCTCCTCTTTGCACCTTCACCTCTCCACCCCTGTCTGCCCCATCCGCCCACCTCTCCTCTTTGCACCTTCACCTGTCCACCCCTGTCTGCCCCACTCCGCCCACCTATCCTCTGTGCACCTTCACCTGTCCACCCCTGTCTGGCCCACTCCGCCCACCTCTCCTCTTTGCACCTTCACCTGCCTGCCCCTGTCTGTCCCACTCCCCCATCTCTCCTCTGTGCACCTTCACCTGCCCGCCCGTCTGTCCCACTCCACCCACCTCTCCTCTGTGCACCTTCACCTGTCCACCCTGCCTGTCCCACTCCGCCCACCTCCTCTTTGCACCTTCACCTGTCCCTCCTGTCTGCCCTACTCTGCCCACCTCTCCTCTTGCACCTTCACCTGCCTGCCCTTGTCTGTCTCCCTCCGCCCACCCCTCCTCTTTGAACCTTCACCTGTCCACCCCTTGTCTGCCCCACTCCGCCCACCTATCCTCTGTGCACCTTCACCTGTCCACCCCTGTCTGGCCCACTCCGCCCACCTCTCCTCTTTGCACCTTCACCTGCCTGCCCCTGTCTGTCCCACTCCCCCATCTCTCCTCTGTGCACCTTCACCTGCCCGCCCGTCTGTCCCACTCCACCCACCTCTCCTCTGTGCACCTTCACTCTGTCCACCCTGCTGTCCCACTCCGCCCACCTCTCCTCTTTGCACCTTCACCTGTCCCCCTGTCTGCCCTACTCTGCCCACCTCTCCTCTTTGCACCTTCACCTGCCTGCCCTTGTCTGTCCCCCTCCGCCCACCCCTCCTCTTGAACCTTCACCTGCCCGCCCTCTCTGTTCCAGTACCCCCAACTCCCCACTTTGCACCTTCACCTTCACCTGTCCCCCTGTCTGCCCCACTCCGCCCACCTCCTCTTTTGCACCTTCACCTGTCCGCCCCTGTCTGTCCCACTCCGCTCAACCTCTCCTCTTTCCACCTTTGCTCTGTCCGCCCTGCCTGCCCCACTTCAGGCACCTCCTCCGCTTGCCTCCTCTTTTGAACCTTCATCTGTCCACCCCTGTCTGCCCCACTCCGCCCACCTCCCCTCTTTGCACCTTCATCTGTCCGCCTCTTCTGCCCCACTCGCCTACCTCTCCCTCTCCTTCACCTGTCCGCCCCTAGTCTGTCGCTAATCCGCCCACCTCCCTCTTTGCACCTTCATCTGTCCACCTCTGTCTGCACCACTCCGCCCACCTCCCCTCTTTGCACCTTCATCTGTCCACCCCTGTCTGCCCCACTCCGCCCACCTCTCCTCTGTGCACTTTTACCTGTCCGCCCCTGTCCATCCCACTCCCCCACCGCTCCTCTTTGCATCTTCACCTGTCCGTCCATGTCTGTCCCACTCCACCCACCTCTCATCTTTGCACCTTCACCTGTCCGCCCCTGTCTGCCCACTCTGCCCACCTCTCCTCTTTGCACCTTCACATGTCCACCCCTGTCTGTCCCACTCCACCCACCTCTACTCTGTGCACCTTCACCTGCCCGCCCCTGTCTGTCCCACTCCCCCACCTCTCCTCTGTGCACCTTCACCTGCCCACCCCTGCCTGTCCCACTCCAGCCACCTTTCCTCTGTGCACCTTCACCTCCCCAACCCTGTCTGTCCCACTCCACCCAACTCTCCTCATTGCACCTTCAGCTGCCCGCCCCTGTGTGTCCCACTCCACCCACCTCTCCTCTTTGCACCTTCACCTGCCTGCCCCTGTCCATCCCCCTACGCCCACCCCTCCTCTTTGCACCTTCACCTGTCCCACCTGTCCCCCCTGTCTGCCTCACTCCACGCACCCCTCCTCTTTGCACCTTCACCTGTCCCCCCTGTCTGCCCCACTCTGCCCACCCCTCCTCTTTGCATCTTCACCTGTCCCTGTGTCTGCCCCACTCCGCGCACCTCTCCTCTTTGCACCTTCATCTATCCACCCCTGTCTGCCCCGCTACGCCCACCTCTCCTCTTTGCACCTTCACCTGCCCACCCCTGTCTGTCCCACTCCCCCACCTCTCCTCTTTGCACCTTCACCTGTCCACCCCTGTCTGCCCCACTCCACCCACCTCTCCTCTGTGCACCTTCACCTGTCCACCCCTGTCTGGCCCACTCCACCCACCTCTCCTCTTTGCACGTTCACCTGCCTGCCCCTGTCTGTCCCACTCCCCCACCTCTCCTCTGTGCACCTTCACCTGCCCGCCCGTCTGTCCCACTCCACCCACCTCTCCTCTGTGCACCTTCACCTGTCCACCCTGTCTGTCCCACTCCGCCCACCTTTCCTCTTTGCACGTTCCCCTGTCACCCCTGTCTGCCCCACTCCGACCACCTCTCCTGTTTGCACCTTCACCTCTCCACCCCTGTCTGCCCCACTCCACCCACCTCCCCTCTTTGCACCTTCATCGGTCCAACCCTGTCTGGCCCACTCCGCCCACCTTCCCTCTTTGCACCTCCATCTGTCCACCCCTGTCTGCCCCACTCCGCCCACCTCTCCTCTTTGCACCTTCCCCTGTCCCCCGTCTGCCCCACTCCGCCCACCTCTCCTCTTTGCACCTTCACCTCTCCACCCCTGTCTGCCCCACTCCGCACACCTCCCCTCTTTGCACCTCCATCTGTCCACCCCTGTCTGCCCCACTCCGCCCACCTCTCGTCTGTGCACCTTCACCTCTCCGCCCCTGTCTCTCCCACTCCACCCACCTCTCGTCTTTGCACCTTCACTGTCCGCCCCTGTCTGGCCCACTACGCCCACCTCTCCTCTTTGCACCTTCACCTGTCCACCCCTGTCTGTCCCACTCCACCCACCTCTCCTCTGTGCACCTTCACCTGCCGGCACAAGTCTGACCCACTCCCCCACCTCTCCTCTGTGCACCTTCACCTGCCCACCCCTCTCTGTCCCCCTCCTCCCACGTCTCTTCTTTGCACCTGCACCTGCCCGCCCCTCTCTGTTCCAGTTCCCACACCTCCCCTCTTTGCACCTTCACCTGTCCCCCCTGTCTGCCCCACTCTGCCCACCTCTCCTCTCTGCACCTTCACCTGTCCGCCCCAGTCTGCCCCCCTCCCCCCACCTCCCCTCTGTGCACCTTCATCTGTCCACCCCTGCCTGCCCCACTCCGCCCACCTCCCTCTTTGCACCTTCATCTGTCCACCCCTGTCTGCCCCACTCCGCCCACCTCCCCTCTTTGCACCTTTACCTGTCCACACTGCCTGTCCCATTCCGCCCACCTCTCCTCTTTGCACCTTCACCTGTCCCCCCTGTCTGCCCTACTTCTGCCCACCTCTCCTCTTGCACCTTCACCTGCCTGCCCTTGTCTGTCCCCCTCCGCCCACCCCTCCTCTTTGCACCTTCACCTGCCCAACCCTGCCTGTCCCACTCCAACCACCTCTCCTCTGTGCACCTTCACCTGCCTGACCCTGTCTGGCCCACTCCGCCCACCTCTCCTCTATGCACCTTCTCCTGCCCGCTCCTGTCTGTACCACTCCCCCACCTCTCTTTGTGCACATTCACCTGCCCGCCCCTGTCTGTCCCACTCCCCCACCTCTCCTCTATGCACCTTCACCTGCCCGCCCCTGTCTGCCCCTTCCGCCCACCTCCCCTCTTTGCACCTTCACCTGTCACCCCTGCCTGTCTCCTTCCGCCCACCTCCCCTCTTTGCACCTTCATCTGTCTGCCCCTGTCTGGCCCACTCCACCCACCTCTCCTCTGTGCACCTTCACCTGTCCCTCGTCTGCCCCACTCCGCCCACCTCTCCTCTATGCACCTTCATCTGTCCACCCCTGTCTGCCCCACTGCGCCCACCTCCCCTCTTTGCACCTTCACCGGCCCGCCCCTGTCTGTCCCACTCCCCCACCTCTCCTCTATGCACCTTCACCTGCCCGCCCCTGTCTGCCCCACTCAGCCCACCTCCCCTCTTTGCACCTTCACCTGTCACCCCTGCCTGTCCCCTTCCGCCCACCTCCCTCTGTGCACCTTCACCTGTCTGCCCCTGTCTGTCCCACTCCGCCCACCCCTCCTCTTGCATCTTCACCTGTCCCCTGTGTCTGCCCTACTCCGCCCACCTCCTCCTTTGCACCTTCACCTGTCTGCCCCTGTCTGTCCCACTGCCCTCAACTCTCCTCTTTTGCACATTCATCTGTCCACCCCTGTCTGCCCCACTCCGCCCACCTCTCTCTATGCACCTTCACCTGCCAGCCCCTGTCTGTACCACTCCCCCACCTCTCCTCTTTGCACCTTCACCTGTCCCCCTTGTCTGTCCCTGTCCGCCCACCCCTCCTCTTTGCACTTTCACCTGTCCCCCCTGTCTGCCCCACTCCGCACACCTCTCCTCTTTGCACCTTCACCTACACGCCCCTGTCTGTCCCCCTCCGCCCACTCCTCCTCTTCGCATCTTCACCTGTCCCCCGTGGTCTGCCCCACTCCACCCACATCTCCTCTTTGCACCTTCATCTGTCCACTCCTGTCTGCCCCACTCCCCCACCTCTCCTCTGTGCACCTTCACCTGCCCGCCTGTCCCACTCCACCCACCTCTCCTCTGTGCACCTTCTCCTGTCCACCCTGTCTGTCCCACTCCGCCCACCTTTCCTCTTTGCACCTTCCCCTGTCCCCCCTGTCTGCCCCACTCCGCCCAACTCTCCTCTTTGCACCTTCACCTCTCCACCCCTGTCTGCCCCACTCCGCCCAACTCTCCTCTTTGCACCTTCACCTCTCCACCCCTGTCTGCCCCACTCCACCCACCTCCCCTCTTTGCGCCTTCATCTGTCCACTCCTGTCTGGCCCACTCCGCCCACCTCTCCTCTATGCACCTTCACCTGCCCCCCCTGTCTGTCCCCGTCCGCCCACCCCTCCTTTTTGCACCTTCACCTGTCCCCCAGTCTGTCCCCGTCTGCCCACCCCTCCTCTTTGCACTTTCTCCTGTCCCCCGTGTCTGCCCCACTCCGCCCACCTCTCCTCTTTGCACCTTCACCTACATGCCCATGTCTGTCCCCCTCCGCCCACCCCTCCTCTTCGCATCTTCACCTGTCCCCCGTGTCTGCCCCACTCCACCAACCTCTCCTCTTTGCACCTTCATCTGTCCACCCCTGCCTGCCCCACTCTGCCCACCTCTCCTCTGTGCACCTTCACCTGCCCGCCGCTGTCCTCCCCAATCCGCCTACCTCTCCTCTTTGCACCTTCACCTGTCCACCCGTCTGCCCCAATCCGCCCACCTCTCCTCTTTGCACCTTCACCTGTCCACCCCTGTCTGGCCCACTCCGCCCACCTCTCCTCTGTGCACCTTCACCTGTCCACCCCTGTCTGGCCAACTCCACCCACCTCTCCTCTTTGCACCTTCACCTGCCTGCCCGTCTGTCCCACTGCACCCACCTCTCCTCTGTGCACCTTCACCTGTCCACCCTGTCTGTCCCACTCCGCCCACCTTTCCTCTTTGCACCTTCCCCTGTCCCCCCTGTCTGCCCCACTCTGCCCACCTCTCCTCTTTGCATCTTCACCTCTCCACCCCTGTCTGCCCCACTCCACCCACCTCCCTTCTTTGCACCTTCATCTGTCCACCCCTGTCTGGCCCACTCCGCCCACCTTCCCTCTTTGCACCTCCATCTGTCCACTCCTGTCTGCCCCACTCTGCCAACCTCTCCTCTTTGAACCTTCCCCTGTCCCCCCTGTCTGCCCCACTCCGCCCACCTCTCCTCTTTGCACCTTCACCTCTCCACCCCTGTCTGCCCCACTGCGCCCACCTCCCCTCTTTGCACCTTCACCGGCCCGCCCCTGTCTGTCCCACTCCCCCACCTCTCCTCTATGCACCTTCACCTGCCCGCCCCTGTCTGCCCCACTCCGCCCACCTCCCCTCTTTGCACCTTCACCTGTCACCCCTGCCTGTCCCCTTCTGCCCACCTCCCCTCTGTGCGCCTTCACCTGTCCGCCCCTGTCTGTCCCACTCCGCCCAAACCCTCCTCTTTGCATCTTCACCTGCCCGCCCGTCTGTCCCACTCCACCCACCTCTCCTCTGTGCACCTTCAATTATCCACCCTGTCTGTCCCACTCCGCCCACCTTTCCTCTTTGCACCTTCCCCTGTCCCTCTGTCTGCCCCACTCTGCCCACCTCTCCTCTTTGCACCTTCACCTCTCCACCCCTGTCTGCCCCACTCCACCCACCTCCCCTCTTTGCACCTTCATCTGTCCACCCCTGTCTGGCCCACTCTGCCCACCTTCCCTCTTTGCACCTCCATCTGTCCACCCCTGTCTGCCCCACTCCGCCCACCTCTCCTCTTTGAACCTTCCCCTGTCCCCCCTGTCTGCCCCACTCCGCCCACCTCTCGTCTGTGCACCTTCACCTCTCCGCCCCTGTCTCTCCCACTCCACCCACCTGTCGTCTTTGCACCTTCACCTGTCCACCCCTGTCTGTCCCACTCCACCCACCTCTCCTCTGTGCACCTTCACCTGCCGGCACAAGTCTGTCCCACTCCCCCACCTCTCCTCTGTGCACCTTAACCTGCCCACCCCTGTCTGTCCCACTCCACCCACCTCTCCTCTGTGCACCTTCACCTGCCCACCCCTCTCTGTCCCCCTCCTCCCACGTCTCTTCTTTGCACCTGCACCTGCCTGCCCCTCTCTGTTCCAGTTCCCACACCTCCCTCTTGCACCTTCACCTGTCCCCCTGTCTGCCCCCTCTGCCCACCTCTCTCCTCTCTGCACCTTCACCTGTCCGCCCCAGTCTGCCCCCTCCCCCACCTCCCTCTGTGCCTCTTCATCTGTCCACCCCTGCCTGCCCCACTCCGCCCACCTCCCCTCTTTGCACCTACATCTGTGCACCCCTGTCTGCCCCACACCACCCACCTCTCCTCTGAGCACCTTCACCTGTCTGCCCCTGTCTGTCCCGCTCCCCACACTCTCCTCTGTGAACCTTCACCTGTCAGCCCGTCTGTCCCACTCCACCCACCTCTCCTCTTTGCACCTTCACCTGTCTGCCCCTGTCTGGACCACTCTGCCCACCTCTCCTCTGTGCAGCTTCACCTGTCCACCCCTGTCTGTCCCACTCCACCCACCTCTCCTCTGTGCACCTTCACCTGCCCACCCCTGTGTCACACTCCCCCACCTCTACTCTGTGCACCTTCACCTGCCCAACCCTGCCTGTCCCACTCCAACCACCTCTCCTCTGTGCACCTTCACCTGCCCGACCCTGTCTGGCCCACTCCGCCCACCTCTCCTCTATGCACCTTCACCTGCCGGCCCTTGTCTGTACCACTCCCCCACCTCTCTTTGTGCACCTTCTCCTGCCCGCCCCTGTCTGTCCCACTGCCCCACCTCTCCTCTATGCACCTTCACCTGCCCGCCCCTGTCTGCCCCACTCCGCCCACCTCCCCTCTTTGCACCTTCACCTGTCACCCCTGCCTGTCCCCTTCCGCTCACCTCCCCTCTTTGCACCTTCATCTGTCTACCCCTGTCTGGCCCACTCCACCCACCTCTCCTCTTTGCACCTTCACCTTTTTTTTTTTAATTATAAAACTTTATTGCATGATTTTAAAAAAAACCTTTACAATTTACACGAATAAAAATTGACAGATAAAAATTAAGAAGCCCAGTTCTTGTGGTGCGAGAGCTCCCCGGGCCTCCCCTGCTCCCAGGATTCACTTCTCTTTACACCTCGCAACCTCCCACCTTTGGGGCATTGGACGGACTTGTACGAGATTTGAAAATTAAGTCCCAATTTAACCCAAAATTTGCGCTGAGCCCTCTGATCAAATAGCTTGATGGCTCTGACAGTTCTTTTCCTTTATCTCGGTGCCTTCTGGGAGGATCCACCGACTGTTTTTCTGATGGAGTTTGCTAATTGCGGTCCCCTCCCCTAGTTTTTTGCAGCACATTCCATAAACCTTACTAGCGCGCAGTTTAAGCTAGTGTTCCGTGGTTAAAGCAGGCCAGTACTGCAGCTCTGCACGATCTAACCTCATTGGTATTCCAGCCTCTCCGTAAAGGAACCTTCTTTCCTTCAGCAAACTTGGACACAGGCATAGGATGTGTTATATCTTCCTTATGATTGCCACAAAGCCGACAACTTTGCTGGGATTGATCTCTTTTCCATTTGGGAAAATGGCAAGACAAGTTAATCACTCCCATTCTTAGTTTTAAAAACACAATTTAGTGCGTACCGTGAATGGCAGAGTTAGATAACTCTGAAACTTCAGCTGGCCGTACGATCCAAGAATCATCCAACTGTGACTCCTACTTGCGAGCCTAGCCTTGTCTTCTAATGAGGAAAGTTTTTTTGCGCTTATTTTTCCGAGCCTTTAAATTCATTTTGGCTGACTTGTAAGTCCCAAACTTCGCTCAGGGCTAAAGTTTTTAGTCCTCTCGCCCAGTAATCATAGCCTGCTCGCCATTGTTTTGTGTATAGTATGGACCATAGGTGTTGGGCTAGGGTACCTTGTTTTGACAACCTTAGTTTGCTAGTAAGCATGTTAGGAAGCTCATCAATCTAGCCAAAGATTGCTTACAGATGCCCAGTTCCAACCTGATTTGGGCAGGTGACGTGTTTGTTGGTAACTGGAACACTGTTCTGAAAATTTTCACAATGATTTTGTCTAGCTGGCCGCTATCCTGCCCTTTTAGCGCCTCACTTCCATACGTTAGTGTGGGAATCACTTTTGCCTGAGCTACCTGCAGTGTTGGAGCAAGTGTTGGGCCAAGTAGTTTTTTATGAATGGAACTAAGTGCAAAGGATAACGCTACTCCCTTCTTTCTTTGCTCTTCTAGATGGGTTTTGTATCTGCCATTGTTGTTAAAAAGAACTCCTAAATACTTGTGGCTCTTGGATTCTATGATTCTTTCCAGAGTTTAGGACCCATGCCAGCTTCCGGGCCTTCCTGAGCGTACTGCCAAGATTTTTGTTTTCTTTGTTGTTTATTTGAAGCTCATTCCTGATTGAATATACGGCCGTAGCGTCCATAAGTCTCTGCAGACCGATCTTTGTGTTGCTCAAAAGAACTACATCATCGGCATATAAAAGATTTGACAACCGAAAACTGCCTAGTTTGGGAGCATGAGAGTTTACCTTATTTATGGCTTCCGGAAAATCCGATAAAAATAGATTGAAGAGTGTAGGGGCCAGGACGCATCCCTGTTTTAAGCCTTTTGTTGTTATAATTCGGCGTGACAGTCTGGAGCCATCCCCTATCTTAATCCTGACCCAGGTATTTTGATGCAGTAGCTGTATGGCTCTTAGAAGGCCATTTGGGATGTTCAATCTGGAAAGCTTCTGCCAGAGCTTAGCCCTGTTAACGTTATCAAACGCGGCTTTATAATCTATAAAGCCCATGTAAAGCGGACTGATTCTTCTTTCCGCCTGGTCTATCAAGCAAGAAAGAATCATAAGATTGACCGAGGTGCCCAGTATCTCTGGCGAAGCCGGTTTGGTTTGGAGGAATTGCTGAGTGTTCATCGGCCCATTCCCGAAGTGAGTCGAGCAGTATACCAGCGAAATACTTTGCTTCATTGTCAATAAGAGCAACCAGTCGATAATTCCCTGGAGATTTTTTGTCCCCTCCTTTAAAGATTGGCACAAGTATCGATCCTTGCCAAGAGGGCGGAATAATGTTCTTTTGTAAGATGGAAGTGAAAAGTGGAGATAGCTTAGAAGCCCAGAAGGCAGTATCCTCCTTGAACAAAACCGGGGGGATGCCTCCTGGACCAGGAGCTCCATCTTTCCGGCCCTTTTTAATCTGTTTCTCAATTTGGTCCTCCGGGACTACACTTTGTTCAGTGCAACTTGGATGATTTAAGCTAACTATTGGCTTTTCCGATGTTTGGCCTTTGTAGGGAAATTCTTCCATGGTTATCATTTTGACAAGCCTCTTTGAGAGCATGTTCGCCGTTTTTGGAGCTTTGCTACCCTCTTTACCTGGGCACTGATCAATAGTGTTTTCTTGTTGGTCATTAAAATGAATCTGCAGGAATGAATACCACTCTGACTCCAGTATGTTTGATGAAGCAGCTTTCGGGAGATTCCTCCAAGACTGTTGATGCTTCGCCAGAACCTCGCCGAATTATTTGACTTAATGTCTTGATATAGTTTGGCCCAAAAGGTGTTCCAATAAGCCCTGTGATGTTCCTTTTAACTTTCTTCAAATGATTACGGGCTTCTCTCAGTTTGATTATAGTTGATGGATCCATTGGCTTTGTTTTTAGTTCCCGCCATAGCCGGTTCATGGATCTTTTCGCTGATCGTATTACTGGATTCCATGAGTTCGACTGTTGCATCACATTTGGTTTTACGTGCATTGTTGGTTTTGCATATCTGTCAGTCATGTTAGATACAAATGTTGACCAGTTGGCGATTTGATCATCGGTTGTCCTGCTGGTACTTTCGAAAATATGTTTTGCCTCCATTGCTACTCCTTGAATTTTTTTAACCGAGCACTTGATTCGTTTTTAAGTTGATCGTATAACTCTCAAAGGCTTAGGCCTTGCCTCTGCATGTTGAACTAAGCTGGTACTAAGCGATATTTCTTGAGGACTATGATCGCTTTCTGTTCTTCTGCCGAATCCAAAACCTGATATTTGGTGTAGGAGAGGAAGGCTAACAAAGGTGTAGTCAATTAGGGATGCGCCGTTTTTCGATAAGTATGAGAGGCCAGGTGGTTGGTCAGGAAGAAAGCGCCCATTAAGGGCTCTAAGACCAAGATGTTCCAGGTTGCTTTGTAGGGAGCGTCCCTTCCGATCTTCCTTGTGCCATCCAGGGATGGCCTGCGGTGGTATGACCCAAGTGCTTTCCTGTGTTTTGGTTACCTCATTCTTATGTAGGTCAGACATTAACCACATATTGAAGTCGCCAGATAGTATTATGTCTGTAGACCAGAACCCAGATTTCACTCGTAACACTGCTTCTGTCACCTCCTCTGAGAAGAGTTGTCTGGACACTGAATTGGGGCGGACATAGACATTCATTAAAACGATAGTCCTACACTGGCCTTTTTTTGTACTAAATGAGATTCCAACAGACTGGAGGAATTGAGAAGGGCTCGCCAGATCCCATGAGGTGATTTCCTGTTTTTTATTGAAATGTAAATTGCTAAACCACCACTGCCTCTTCCCAAAGATTTCAGTTTCAATGCTGGAATATGATGTATTTTGAACCCTTCTATTTGCTGCGGCTCCACGAGCCATGTCTCCTGAGGTAGTATTATCTCAAAATGATCGTAAATAGGAGATTGTTGCTTTGTCCCCCAATTTGCTGATAACCCATTTATATTCCAAGAGCAAATTCTCAGTGGGCAGCTGTCATAACTGGATTGGCTGTGTTGTTGTCAACGGAGCAGCCGAGTTGAATTTAGGGAACCCGCCAGCCATGACCATGTTCCACCCTTTCCGAATTCCTATTAAGTGAGGTCCGGTCCTTTCTTGCACTTGTTACTTTTGAGTCGGAGGGGGGAGTTTTATCACGGGCATTCCTCAAGACTGAATAGACAGCTTTTTTTTCCACGCATGGGTGCTCAAGACCTCTGGTTTCCTGCAGAACATGTGGATAGCCTGGATTCCTGCCGGGTAATATAAGTATACCCCACTGCTTGAAGGTTTCTGTGTGCCGTAGGATCATGTTCATTGGCTCTGTCGAGCTCCATGTGACCTTCGTGCTTTCATTTATTTGACCCTGGCCTGGTGCAATGAATTCTATTGATACAATGTCCTGTGAGGTTACGACGTTAGACAAGCCTATCGCTTCTATCAATTTAATGATGTTCCCGCGATTTAGTATGTCGCAGCTACCTCTTGACTTATACTCCGGGTAAAAACGTGAACATTGGATCTCCAAGGAGGGGACCACAGCAAGCCCTGGTTGAGGCTCTGATCTATAGGCTCTGTGTGTTGGATCTATACCTGTCGGGGTGCTATTTTTTGCACTCTGCGTTACTTGGTGGGCAGGTGTGGAAAGTGACCTGTTCCGTGCACTAGAGCTCTTTTGAATTGTGCCACAGGCAGTTAGTGCTTCGCATCCCTTGCCCTTCTCCAATAATGTAAGATTACCCAACTGAATTAGATGTGGGCTGCTCGATACAGCGTAATTTACTAATTTGGACCTGCCTAACAGATCTGTGGGCCCAGTGGATCCATGGCCATCTTCCTTTTGCAGTCACCTTCACCTGTCCCCCCATGTCTGCCCCACTCCGCCCACCTCTCCTCTATGCACCTTCATCTGTCCACCCCTGTCTGCCCCACTGTGCCCACCTCCCCTCTTTGCACCTTCACTGGCCCGCCCCTGTCTGTCCCACTCCCCCACCTCTCCTCTATGCACCTTCACCTGCCCGCCCCTGTCTGCCCCACCCCTCCCACCTCCCCTCTTTGCACCTTCACCTGTCACCCCTGCCTGTACCCTTCCGCCCACCTCCCCTCTGTGCACCTTCACCTGTCCGCCCCTGTCTGTCCCACTCCACCCACCACTCCTCTTTGCATCTTCACCTGTCCCCTGTGTCTGCCCTAATCCGCCCACCTCTCCTCTTTGCATATTCACCTGTCTGCCCCTGTCTGTCCCACTCCCCCAACTCTCCTCTTTGCACCTTCATCTGTCCAACCCTGCCTGTCTCACTCCGCCCACCTCTCCTCTATACACCTTCACCTGCCAGCCCCTGTCTGTATCACTCCCTCACCTCTCCCTCTGTGCACCTTCACCTGCCCGCCCCCTGTCTGTCCCACTCCCCACCTCTCCTCTATGCACCTTCACCTGCCCGCCCCTGTCTGCCCCACTCCGCCCACTTCCCCTCTTTGCACCTTCACCTGTCACCCCTGCCTGACCCCTTCTGCCCAACTCCCCTCTTGGCACCTTCATCTGTCTGCCCCTGTCTGGCCCACTCCACCCACCTCTCCTCTGTGCACCTTAACCTGTCCCCCGCTGTCTGCCCCACTCCACCCACCTCCTCTATGCACCTTCATCTGTCCACCCCTGTCTGCCCCACTGCGCCCACCTCCCTCTTTCCCCTCTTTGCACTTTCACCTGCCAGCCCCTGTCTGTCCCATTCCCCCACCTCTCCTCTATGCACCTTCACCTGTCTGCTCTGTCTGGCCCACTCAGCCCACCTCTCCTCTTTGCACCTTCACCTGCCCGCACCTACCTGTCCCACTCCCCCACCTCTCCTCTGTGCACCTTCACCTGCCCGCCCCTGTCTGTCCTGCTCCCCAACCTCTCCTCTGTGCACCTTCACCTGCCCACGCCTGTCTGCCCCACTCCGCCCACCTCCCCTCTTTGCACCTTCACCTGTCCCCCTGCCTGTCCCCCTCTGCCCACCTCCCCTCTTTGCACCTTCATCAGTCCGCCCCTGTCTGGCCCACTCCACCCACCTATCCTCTCTGCACCGTCACCTGTCCCCCCTGCCTGCCCCACTCCGCCCACCTCCCCCTCTTTGCACCTTTATCTGTCCAACCCTGTCTGCCCCACTCCGCCCACCTCCCTCTTTGCACATTCATCTCTCCACCCGCCTGCCCCACTCCACCCACCTCTCCCCTTTGCACCTTCACCTGTCTGTCCCACTCCACCCACCTCTCCTCTGTGCACATTCACCTCCCCCCTGTCTGTCCCCCTCCGCCCACCCCTCCTCTTTGCACCTTCACCTGTCCCCTTGTCTGTCCCCGTCCACCCACCCCTCCTCTTTGCACCTTCACCTGTCCCCCCTGTCTGCCCCATTCCACCCACCTCTCCTCTTTGCACCTTCACCTACACGCCCTGTCTGTCCCCTCTGCCCACCCCTCCTCTTCGCATCTTCACCTGTCCCCCGTGCCTGCCCCACTCCGCCCACCTCTCCCTTTGCACCTTCATCTGTCCACCCCTGTCTGCCCCACTCTGCCCACCTCTCCTCTGTGCACCTTCACCTGCCCACCGCTGTCCGCCCCAATCCGCCCACCTCTCCTCTTTGCACCGTCACATGTCCCCCCTGCCTGCCCCACTCTGCCCACCTCCCCTCTTTGCACCTTCATCTGTCCACCGCTGTCTGCAGCACTCCGCCCACCTCCCCTCTTTGCACCTTCATCTGTCCACCCCTGTTTGCCGCACTCCGCCCACCTCCCTCTTCGCACCTTCATCTGTCCACCCCTGTCTGCCCCACTCCACCCACCTCCCTCTTTGCACATTCATCTCTCCACCTGTCTGCCCCACTCCACCCACCTCTCCCCTTGCACCTTCACCTGTCTGTCCCACTCCGCCCACCTCTCCTCTGTGCATCTTCACCTCCCCCTGTCTGGCCCCTCCGCCCACCCCTCCTCTTTGCACCTTCACCTGTCCCCTTGTCTGTCCCCGTCCACCCACCCTCCTCTTTGCACCTTCACCTGTCCCCCATGTCTGCCCCACTCCGCCCACCTCTCCTCTGTGCACCTTCACCTGTCCACCCCTGTCTGGTCCACTCCACCCACCTCTCCTCTTTGCACCTTCACCTGCCTGCCCCTGTCATTCCCACTCCCCCACCTCTCCTCTGTGCACCTTCACCTGCCCGCCCGTCTGTCCCACTCCACCCACCTCTCCTCTGTGCACCTTCAATTATCCACCCTGTCTGTCCCACTCTGCCCACCTTTCCTCTTTGCACCTTCCCCTGTCCCCCTGTCTGCCCCACTCTGCCCACCTTCCTCTTTGCACCTTCACCTCTCCACCCCTGTCTGCCCCACTCCACCCACCTCCCTCTTTGCACCTTCATCTGTCCACCCTGTCTGGCCCACTCTGCCCACCTTCCCTCTTTGCACCTCCATCTGTCCACCCCTGTCTGCCCCACTCCGCCCACCTCTCGTCTGTGCACCTTCACCTCTCCGCCCCTGTCTCTCCCACTCCACCCACCTGTCGTCTTTGCACCTTCACCTGTCCACCCCTGTCTGTCCCACTCCACCCACCTCTCCTCTGTGCACCTTCACCTGCCGGCACAAGTCTGTCCCACTCCCCCACCTCTCCTCTGTGCACCTTCACCTGCCCACCCCTCTCTGTCCCCCTCCTCCCACGTCTCTTCTTTGCACCTGCACCTGCCTGCCCTCTCTGTTCCAGTTCCCCACACCTCCCTCTTTGCGCCTTCACCTGTCCCCCTGTCTGCCCCCTCTCCTCTCTGCACCTTCACCTGTCCGCCCCAGTCTGGCCCCCTCCCCCACCTCCCCTCTGTGCCTCTTTCATCTGTCCACCCCTGCCTGCCCCACTCCACCCACCTCCCCTCTTTGCACCTTCATCTGTCCACCCCTGTCTGCCCCACTCCCCCACCTCTCCTCTGTGCACCTTCACCTGTCCACCCCTGTCTGTCCCACTCCACCCACCTCTCCTCTGTGCACCTTCACCTGCCCACCCCTGTCTGTCACACTCCCCCACCTCTACTCTGTGCACCTTCACCTGCCCAACCCTGCCTGTCCCACTCCAACCACCTCTCCTCTGTGCACCTTCACCTGCCCGACCCTGTCTGGCCCACTCCGCCCACCTCTCCTCTATGCACCTTCACCTGCCCACCCCTGTCTGTCACACTCCCCCACCTCTACTCTGTGCACCTTCACCTGCCCAACCCTGCCTGTCCCACTCCAACCACCTCTCCTCTGTGCACCTTCACCTGCCCGACCCTGTCTGGCCCACTCCGCCCACCTCTCCTCTATGCACTCTTCACCTGCCGGCCCTTGTCTGTACCCACTCCCCACCTCTCTGTGCACCTTCACCTGCCTGCCCCTGTCTGTCCCACTGCCCCACCTCTCCTCTATGCACCTTCACCTGCCCGCCCCTGTCTGCCCCACTCCGCCCACCTCCCCTCTTTGCACCTTCACCTGTCACCCCTGCCTGTCCCCTTCCGCTCACCTCCCCTCTTTGCACCTTCATCTGTCTACCCCTGTCTGGCCCACTCCACCCACCTCTCCTCTTTGCACCTTCACCTGTCCCCCCATGTCTGCCCCACTCCGCCCACCTCTCCTCTATGCACCTTCATCTGTCCACCCCTGTCTGCCCCACTGTGCCCACCTCCTCTTTGCACCTTCACTGGCCCGCCCCTGTCTGTCCCACTCCCCCACCTCTCCTCTATGCACCTTCACCTGCCCGCCCCTGTCTGCCCCACCCTCCCACCTCCCTCTTTGCACCTTTCACCTGTCACCTCTGCCTGTACCCTTCCGCCCACCTCCCTCTGTGCACCTTCACCTGTCCGCCCCTGTCTGTCCCACTCCACCCACCACTCCTCTTTGCATCTTCACCTGTCCCCTGTGTCTGCCCTAATCCGCCCACCTCTCCTCTTTGCACATTCACCTGTCTGCCCCTGTCTGTCCCACTCCCCCAACTCTCCTCTTTGCACCTTCATCTGTCCAACCCTGCTTGTCCCACTCCGCCCACCTCTCCTCTATACACCTTCACCTGCCAGCCCCTGTCTGTATCACTCCCCCACCTCTCCTCTGTGCACCTTCACCTGCCCGCCCCTGTCTGTCCCACTCCCCCACCTCTCCTCTATGCACCTTCATCTGTCTGCCCCTGTCTGGCCCACTCCACCCACCTCTCCTCTGTGCACCTTAACCTGTCCCCCGCTGTCTGCCCCACTCCACCCACCTCTCCTCTATGCACCTTCATCTGTCCACCCCTGTCTGCCCCACTGCGCCCACCTCCCCTCTTTCCCTCTTTGCACTTTCACCTGCCAGCCCCTGTCTGTCCCATTCCCCCACCTCCTCTATGCACCTTCACCTGTCTGCTCTGTCTGGCCCACTCAGCCCACCTCTCCTCTTTGCACCTTCACCTGCCCGCACTCTACCTGTCCCACTCCCCCACCTCTCCTCTGTGCACCTTCACCTGCCCGCCCCTGTCTGTCCTGCTCCCCAACCTCTCCTCTGTGCACCTTCACCTGCCCACCCCTGTCTGCCCCACTCCGCCCACCTCCCCTCTTTGCACCTTCACCTGTCCCCCCCTGCCTGTCCCCCTCTGCCCACCTCCCCTCTTTGCACCTTCACCTGCCAACCCCTATCTGCCCCACTCCGCCCACCTCTCCCCTTTGCACCTTCACCTGTCTGTCCCACTCCGCCCACCTCTCCTCTGTGCATCTTCACCTCCCCCCCTGTCTGGCCCCCTCTGCCCACCCCTCCTCTTTGCACCTTCACCTGTCCCCTTGTCTGTCCCCGTCCACCCACCCCTCCTCTTTGCACCTTCACCTGTCCCCCTGTCTGCCCCCACTCCGCCCACCTCTCCTCTGTGCACCTTCACCTGTCCACCCCTGTCTGGTCCACTCCGCCCACCTCCCCTCTTTGCACCTTCATCTGTCCACCCCTGTTTGCCGCACTCCGCCCACCTCCCCTCTTTGCACCTTTATCTGTCCACCCCTGTCTGCCCCACTCCGCCCACCTCCCCTCTTTGCACATTCATCTCTCCACCCGTCTGCCCCACTCCACCCACCTCTCCCCTTTGCACCTTTACCTGTCTGTCCCACTCCACCCACCTCTCCTCTGTGCACCTTCACCTCCCCCCTGTCTGTCCCCCTCTGCCCACCCCTCCTCTTTGCACCTTCACCTGTCCCCTTGTCTGTCCCCGTCCCCCCACCCCTCCTCTTTGCACCTTCACCTGTCCCCCCTGTCTGCCCCATTCCACCCACCTCTCCTCTTTGCACCTTCACCTACTCGCCCCTGTCTGTCCCCCTCTGCCCACCCCTCCTCTTCGCATCTTCACCTGTCCCCGTGTCTGCCCCACTCCGCCCACCTCTCCTCTTTGCACCTTCATCTGTCCACCCCTGTCTGCCCCACTCTGCCCACCTCTCCTCTGTGCACCTTCACCTGCCCACCGCTGTCCACCCCAATCCACCCACCTCTCCTCTTTGCACCGTCACATGTCCCCCCTGCCTGCCCCACTCTGCCCACCTCCCCTCTTTGCACCTTCATCTGTCCACCGCTGTCTGCAGCACTCCGCCCACCTCCCCTCTTTGCACCTTCATCTGTCCACCCCTGTTTGCCGCACTCCGCCCACCTCCCCTCTTCGCACCTTCATCTGTCCACCCCTGTCTGCCCCACTCCACCCACCTCCCCTCTTTGCACATTCATCTCTCCACCCGTCTGCCCCACTCCACCCACCTCTCCCCTTTGCACCTTCACCTGTCTGTCCCACTCCGCCCACCTCTCCTCTGTGCATCTTCACCTCCCCCCCTGTCTGGCCCCCTCCGCCCACCCCTCCTCTTTGCACCTTCACTTGTCCCCTTGTCTGTCCCGTCCACCCACCCCTCCTCTTTGCACCTTCACCTGTCCCCCCTGTCTGCCCCACTCCGCCCACCTCTCCTCTGTGCACCTTCACCTGTCCACCCCTGTCTGATCCACTCCACCCACCTCTCCTCTTTGCACCTTCACCTGCCTGCCCCTGTCATTCCCACTCCCCCACCTCTCCTCTGTGCACCATCACCTGCCCGCCCGTCTGTCCCACTCCACCCACCTCTCCTCTGTGCACCTTCAATTATCCACCCTGTCTGTCCCACTCCGCCCACCTTTCCTCTTTGCACCTTCCCCTGTCCCCCTGTCTGCCCCACTCTGCCCACCTCTCCTCTTTGCACCTTCACCTCTCCACCCCTGTCTGCCCCACTCCACCCACCTCCCCTCTTTGCACCTTCATCTGTCCACCCCTGTCTGGCCCACTCTGCCCACCTTCCCTCTTTGCACCTCCATCTGTCCACCCCTGTCTGCCCCACTCTGCCCACCTCTCCTCTTTGCACCTTCCCCTGTCCCCCCTGTCTGCCCCACTCCGCCCACCTCTCGTCTGTGCACCTTCACCTCTCCGCCCCTGTCTCTCCCACTCCACCCACCTGTCGTCTTTGCACCTTCACCTGTCCACCCCTGTCTGTCCCACTCCACCCACCTCTCCTCTGTGCACCTTCACCTGCCGACACAAGTCTGTCCCACTCCCCCACCTCTCCTCTGTGCACCTTAACCTGCCCACCCCTGTCTGTCCCACTCCACCCACCTCTCCTCTGTGCACCTTCACCTGCCCACCCCTCTCTGTCCCCCTCCTCCCACGTCTCTTCTTTGCACCTGCACCTGCCTGCCCCTCTCTGTTCTAGTTCCCACACCTCCCCCCTTTGCACCTTCACCTGTCCCATCTGTCTGTCTGCCCCCCTCTCCTCTCTGCACCTTCACCTGTCCGCCCCAGTCTGCCCCCCTCCCCCCACCTCCCCTCTGTGCCTCTTCATCTGTCCACCCCTGCCTGCCCCACTCCACCCACCTCCCCTCTTTGCACCTTCATCTGTCCACCCCTGTGTGCCCCACTCCCCCCACCTTCCTCTGTGCATCCTTCACCTGTCCACCCCTGTCTGTCCCACTCCACCCACCTCTCCTCTGTGCACCTTCACCTGCCCACCCCTGTCTGTCACACTCCCCCACCTCTACTCTGTGCACCTTCACCTGCCCAACCCTGCCTGTCCCACTCCAACCACCTCTCTTCTGTGCACCTTCACCTGCCCGACCCTGTCTGGCCCACTCCGCCCACCTCTCCTCTATGCACCTTCACCTGCCCGCTCTTGTCTGTACCCACTTCCCCACCTCTTTTGTGCACCTTCACCTGCCCGCCTCCCTGTCTGTCCCACTCCCCACCTCTCCTCTATGCACCTTCACCTGCCCGCCCCTGTCTGCCCCACTCCGCCCACCTCCCTCTCTTGCACCTTCACCTGTCACCCTGCCTGTCCCTTCCGCTCCCCTCCCCTCTTTGCACCTTCATCTGTCTACCCCTGTCTGGCCCACTCCACACACCTCTCCTCTTTGCACCTTCACCTGTCCCCCCTCTCTGCCCCACTCCGCCCACCTCTCCTCTATGCACCTTCATCTGTCCACCCCTGTCTGCCCCACTGTGCCCACCTCCCTCTTTGCACCTTCCACTGGCCCGCCTCTGTCTGTCCCACTCCCCACCTCTCCTCTATGCACCTTCACCCGCCTGCCCCTGTCTGCCCCACCCCTCCCCTCTTTGCACCTTCACCTGTCACCCCTGCCTGTACCCTTCCGCCCACCTCCCTCTGTGCACCTTCACCTGTCCGCCCTGTCTGTCCCACTCCACCCACCACTCCTCTTTGCATCTTCACCTGTCCCCTGTGTCTGCCCTAATCCGCCCACCTCTCCTCTTTGCACATTCACCTGTCTGCCCCTGTCTGTCCCACTCCCCAACTCTCCTCTTGCACCTTCATCTGTCCAACCCTGCTTGTCCCACTCCGCCCACCTCTCCTCTATACACCTTCACCTGCCAGCCCCTGTCTGTATCACTCCCCCACCTCTCCTCTGTGCACCTTCACCTGCCCGCCCCTGTCTGTCCCACTCCCCCACCTCTCCTCTATGCACCTTCACCTGCCCGCCCCTGTCTGCCCCTCTCCGCCCACTTCCCCTCTTTGCACCTTCACCTGTCACCCCTGCCTGTCCCCTTTTGCCCAACTCCCCTCTTGGCACCTTCATCTGTCTGCCCCTGTCTGGCCCACTCCACCCACCTCTCCTCTGTGCACCTTCACCTGTCCCCCCCTGTCTGCCCCACTCCACCCACCTCTCCTCTATGCACCTTCATCTGTCCACCCCTGTCTGACCCACTGCGCCCACCTCCCTCTTTCCTCTTTGCACTTTCACCTGCCAGCCCCTGTCTGTCCCATTCCCCCACCTCTCCTCTATGCACCTTCACCTGTCTGCTCTGTCTGGCCCACTCAGCCCACCTCTCCTCTTTGCACCTTCACCTGCCTGCACCTACCTGTCCCACTCCCCCACCTCTCCTCTGTGCACCTTCACCTGCCCGCCCCTGTCTGTCCTGCTCCCCAACCTCTCCTCTGTGCACCTTCACCTGCCCACGCCTGTCTGCCCCACTCCGCCCACCTCCCCTCTTTGCACCTTCACCTGTCCCCCCCTGCCTGTCCCCCTCTGCCCACCTCCCCTCTTTGCACCTTCATCAGTCCGCCCCTGTCTGGCCCACTCCACCCACCTATCCTCTGTGCACCGTCACCTGTACCCCCTGCCTGCCCCACTCTGCCCACCTCCCCTCTTTGCACCTTCATCTGTCCACCGCTGTCTGCAGCACTCCGCCCACCTCCCCTCTTTGCACCTTCATCTGTCCACCCCTGTTTGCCGCACTCCGCCCACCTCCCCTCTTTGCACTTTTATCTGTGCACCCCTGTCTGCCCCACTCTGCCCACCTCCCCTCTTTGCACATTCATCTCTCCACCCGTCTGCCCCTCTCCACCCACCTCTCCCCTTTGCACCTTCACCTCTCTGTCCCACTCCACCCACCTCTCCTCTGTGCACCTTCACCTCCCCCCTGTCTGTCCCCCTCCACCCACCTCTCCTCTTTGCACCTTCACCTGTCCCCTTGTCTGTCCCCGTCCACCCACCCCTCCTCTTTGCACCTTCACCTATCCCCCCTGTCTGCCCCATTCCACCCACCTCTCCTCTTTGCACCTTCACCTACACGCCCCTGTCTGTCCCCCTCTGCCCACCCCTCCTCTTCGCATCTTCACCTGTCCCCCGTGTCTGCCCCACTCTGCCCACCTCTCCTCTTTGCACCTTCATCTGTCCACCCCTGCCTGCCCCACTCTGCCCACCTCTCCTCTGTGCACCTTCACCTGCCCGCCGCTGTCCGCCCCAATCCGCCCACCTCTCCTCTTTGCACCGTCACCTGTCCCCCCTGCCTGCCCCACTCTGCCCACCTCCCCTCTTTGCACCTTCATCTGTCCACCGCTGTCTGCAGCACTCCGCCCACCTCCCCTCTTTGCACCTTCATCTGTCCACCCCTGTCTGCCCCACTCCGCCCACCTCCCCTCTTTGCACATTCATCTCTCCACCCGTCTGCCCCACTCCACCCACCTCTCCCCTTGCACCTTCACCTGTCTGCCCCACTCCGCCCACCTTCCCTCTTTGCACCTTCACCTGTCCCCCCTGCCTGTCCCCTCTGCCCACCTCCCCTCTTTGCACCTTCATCAGTCCGCCCCTGTCTGGCCCACTCTACCCACCTCTCCTCTGTGCACCGTCACCTGTCCCCCTGCCCGCCCCACTATGCCCACCTCCCTCTTTGCACCTTCATCTGTCCACACGTCTGCCGCACTCCGGCCACCTCCCTCTTGCACCTTCATCTGTCCACCCCTGTCTGCCGCACTCCGCCCATCTCCCCTCTTTGCACCTTCATCTGTCCACCCCTGTCTGCCCCACTCCTCCCACCACCCCTCTTTGCACCTTCATCTGTCCACCCCTGTCTTCCCCACTCCACCCACCTCTCCTCTTTGCACCTTCACCTGTCGGCCCCTGTCTGGCCCACTCCGCCCACCTCTACTCTTTGCACATTCGCCTGTCCACCCCTGTCAGTCCCACTCCACCCACCTCTCCTCTGTGCACCTTCACGTGCCCCCCCCTGTCTGTCCCCCTCCACCCACCCCTCCTCTTTGCACCTTCACCTGTCCCCCCTGTCTGTCCCCTCCGCCCACCCCTCCTCTTCGCATCTTCACCTGTCCCCCGTGTCTGCCCCACTCTGCCCACCTCTCCTCTGTGCACCTTCACCTGCCCGCCGCTGTCCGCCCCAATCCACCCACCTCTCCTCTTTACACCTTCACATGTCCACCCCTGTGTGCCCCACTCCGCCCACCTCTCCTCTGTGCACCTTCACCTGTCCACCCCTGTCTGGCCCACTCCGCCCACCTCTCCTCTTTGCACCTTCACCTGGCTGCCCCTGTCTGTCCCACTCCCCCACCTCTCCTCTGTGCACCTTCACCTGCCCGCCCGTCTGTCCCACTGCACCCACCTCTCCTCTGTGCACCTTCACCTGTCCACCCTGTCTGTCCCACTCCGCCCTCCTTTCCTCTTTGCACCTTCCCCTGTCCCCCCTGTCTGACCCACTCCGCCGACCTCTCCTCTTTGCACCTGCACCTCTCCACCATTGTCTGCCCCACTCCACCCACCTCCCCTCTTTGCACCTTCATCTGTCCACCCCTGTCTGCCCCACTCCGCACACCTCCCCTCTTTGCACCTCCATCTGTCCACCCCTGTATGCCCCACTCCGCCCACCTCTCGTCTGTGCACCTTCACCTCTCCGCCCCTGTCTGTCCCACTCCACCCACCTCTCGTCTTTGCACCTTCACTGTCTGCCCCTGTCTGGCCCACTACGCCCACCTCTCCTCTTTGCACCTTCACCTGTCCACCCCTGTCTGTCCCACTCCACCCACCTCTCCTCTGTGCACCTTCACCTGCCGGCACAAGTTTGTCCCACTCCCACACCTCTCCTCTGTGCACCTTCACCTGCCCACCCCTGCCTTTCCCACTCCACCCACCTCTGCTCTGTGCACCCTCACCTGCCCACCCCTCTGTCCCTCTCCTCCCACGCCTCCTCTTTGCACCTGCACCTGCCCGCCCTCTCTGTTTCAGGTCCCACACCTCCTCTTGCACGTTCACCTGTCCCCCTGTCTGCCCCACTCTGCCCACCTCTCCTCTCTGCACCTTCACCTGTCCGCCCCAGTCTGCCCCCCTCACCCCACCTCCCCTCTATGCACCTTCATTTGTCCACCCCTGTCTGCCCCACTCCGTCCACCTCCCCTCTTTGCACCTTCATCTGTCCACCATTGTCTGCCCCACTCCGCCCACCTCCCCTCTTTGCACCTTCATCTGTGCACCCGTCTGCCCCACTCCACCCACCTCTCCTCTGAGCACCTTCACCTGTCTGCCCCTGTCTGTCCTGCTCCCCCACCTCTCCTCTTTGCACCTTCACCTGTCAGCCCCTGTCTGTCCCACTCCACCCACCTCTCCTCTTTGTACCTTCACCTGTCCACCCCTGTCTGTCCCACTCCACCCACCTCTCCTCTGTGGACCTTCACCTGCCCGCCCTGGTCTGTCCCACTCCCCACCTCTCCTCTGTGCACCTTCACCTGGCCGCCCCTGTCTGTCCCACTCCCCACCTCCTCCTCTATGCACCTTCACCTGCCCGCCCCTGTCTGCCCCACTCCGCCCACCTCCCTCTTTGCACCTTCACCTGTCACCCTGCCTGTCCCTTCCGCCCACCTCCCTCTTTGCACCTTCATCTGTCTGCCCCTGTCTGGCCCACTCCACCCACCTCTCCTCTGTGCACCTTCACCTGTCCCCCCCTGTCTGCCCCACTCCGCCCACCTCCCCTCTTTGCACCTTCATCTGTCCACCCCTGTCTGCCCCACTGCACCCACCTCCCCTCTTTGCACCTTCATCTGTCCACCTATGTCTGCCCCACTCCACCCACCTCCCCTCTTTGCACCTTCATCTGTCCACCCACGTCTGCCCAACTCCACCCACCTCCTCTCTTTGAACCTTCACCTGTCCACCCCTGTCTGTCCCACTCCACCCACCTCTCCTCTGTGCACCTTCACCTGCCCGCCCCTGTCTGTCTGTCCCGCTCCCCAACCTCTCCTCTGTGCACCTTCACCTGTCCCCCCGTCTGCCCCACTCCGCCCACCTCCCCTCTTTGCACCTTCATCTGTCCACCCCTGTCTGCCCCACTGCACCCACCTCCCCTCTTTGCACCTTCACCTGTCCACCCCTGTCTGTCCCACTCCACCCACCTCTCCTCTGTGCACCTTCAACTGTCCCCCCTGCCTGCCCCACTCTGCCCACCTCCCCTCTTTGCACCTTCATCTGTCCACCCCTGTCTGCCACACTCTGCCCACCTCCCCTCTTTGCACCTTCATCTGTCCACCCCTGTCTGCTGCACTCCGCCCATCTCCCCTCTTTGCACCTTCATCTGTCCACCCCTGTCTGCCCCACTCTGCCCACCTCCCCTCTTTGCACCTTCATCTGTCCACCCCTGTCTTTCCCACTCCACCCACCTCTCCTCTTTGCACCTTCACCTGTCCGCCCCTGTCTGGCCCACTCCGCCCACCTCTCCTCTTTGCAGCTTCACCTGTCCGCACCTGTCTGTCCCACTCCACCCACCTCTCCTCTGTGCACCTTCACCTGCCCCCCATGTTTGTCCCCCTCTGCGCACCCCTCCTCTTTGAACTCTTCACCTGTCCACCTGTCTGTCCCCGTCCACCCACCCCTACTCTTTGTACCTTCACCTCTCCCCCCTGTCTGCCCCACTCCGCCCACCTCTCCTCTTTGCTCCTTCACCTACACGCCCCTGTCTGTCCCCCTCCGCCCACCCCTCCTCTTCGCATCTTCACCTGTCCCCCGTGTCTGCCCCACTCTGCCCACCTCTCCTCTTTGCACCTTCATCTGTCCACCCCTGTCTGCCCCACTCCGCCCACCTCTCCTCTGTGCACCTTCACCTGCCCGCCGCTGTCCGCCCCAATCCGCCCACCTCTCCTCTTTTCACCTTCACCTGTCCACCCCTGTCTGCCCCAATCCGCCCACCTCTCCTCTTTGCACCTTCACCTGTCCACCCCTGTCTGCCCCACTCCGCCCACCTGTCCTCTGTGCACCTTCTCCTGTCCACCACTGTCTGGCCCACTCCGCCCACCTCTCCTCTTTGCACCTTCACCTGCCTGCCCCTGTCTGTCCCACTCCCCCACCTCTCCTCTGTGCACCTTCTCCTGCCCGCCCGTCTGTCCCACTCCACCCACCTCTCCTCTGTGCACCTTCACATGTCCACCCTGTCTGTCCCACTCCACCCGCCTTTCCTCTTTGCACCTTCCCCTGTCCCCCCTGTCTGCCCCACTCTGCCCACCTCTCCTCTTTGCACCTTCACCTCTCCACCCCTGTCTGCCCCACTCCACCCAACTCCCTCTTTGCACCTTCATCTGTCCACCCCTGTCTGGCCCACTCCGCCCACCTTCCTCTTTGCACCTCCATCTGTCCACCTCTGTCGGCCCCACTCTGCCCACCTCTCCTCTTTGCACCTTCCCCTGTCCCCCCTGTCTGCCCCACTCCGCCCACCTCTCCTATTTGCACCTTCACCTCTCCACCACTGTCTGCCCCACTCCGCACACCTCCCCTCTTTGCACCTCCATCTGTCCACCCCTGTCTGCCCCACTCCACCCACCTCTCGTCTGTGCACCTTCACCTCACCGCCCCTGTCTGTCCCACTCCACCCACCTCTCGTCTTTGCACCTTCACTGTCCGCCCCTGTCTGGCCCACTACGCCCACCTCTCCTCTTTGCACCTTCACCTGTCCATCCCTGCCTGTCCCACTCCACCCACCTCTCCTCTGTGCACCTTCAACTGCCAGCACAAGTCTGTCCCACTCCCACACCTCTCTGTGCACCTTCACCTGCCCACCCCTGCCTTTCCCACTCCACCCACCTCTCCTCTGTGCACCTTCACCTGCCCACCCCTCTCTGTCCCCCTCCTCCCACGCCTCCTCTCTTGCACCTGCACCTGCCCGCCCTCTCTGTTCCAGTTCCCACACCTCCCCTCTTTGCACCTTCACCTGTCCCCCTGTCTGCCCCACTCTGCCCACCTCTCCTCTCTGCACCTTCACTTGTCCGCCCCAGTCTGCCCCCTCCCCCACCTCCCCTCTGTGCACCTTCATCTGTCCACCCCTGTCTGCCCCACTCCGCCCACCTCCCCTCTTTGCACCTTCATCTGTGCACCCGTCTGCCCCACTCCACCCACCTCTCCTCTGAGCACCTTCACATGTCAGCCCCTGTCTGTCCCACTCCACCCACCTCTCCTCTTTGCACCTTCCCCTGTCTGCCCCTGTCTGGCCCACTCTGCCCACCTCCCTCTGTGCAGCTTCACCTGTCCACCCCTGTCTGTCCCACTCCACCCACCTTCCTCTGTGCACCTTCACCTGCACGCCCGGTCTGTCCCACTCCCCACCTCTCCTTCTGTGCACCTTCACCTGCCCACCCCTATCTGTCCCACTCCCCAACCTCTCCTCTATGCACCTTCACCTGCCCGCCCCTGTCTGCCCCACTCCGCCCACCTCCCATCTTTGCACCTTCACCTGTCACCCCTGCCTGTCCCCTTCCACCCACCTCCCCTCTTTGCACCTTCATCTGTCTGCCCCTGTCTGGCCCACTGCACCCACCTCTCCTCTGTGCACCTTCACCTGTCCCCCCTGTCTGCCCCACTCAGCCCACCTCCTCTCTTTGCACATCTTCATCTGTCCACCCCTGTCTGCCCCACTGCGCCCACCTCCCTCTTTGCACCTTCATCTATCCACCTATGTCTGCCCCACTCCACCCACCTCCCTCTTTGCACCTTCATCTGTCAACCCACGCTCTGCCTCTCTCTACCCACCTCCTCTGTGCACCTTCATCTGTCCACCCGTCTGCTCCACTCCACCCACCTCCCCTCTTTGCACCTTCATCTGTCCACCCACGCCTGCCCCACTCCACCCACCTCCTCTCTGTGCACCTCCATCTGTCCACCCCTGTCTGCCCCACTCCGCCCCACCTCTCGCTCTGTGCACCTTCACCCCTCCGCCCCTGTCTGCCCCACTCCACCCACCTCTCGTCTTTGCACCTTCACTGTCCGCCCCTGTCTGGCCCACTACGCCCACCTCTCCTCTTGTGCACCTTCACCTGTCCACCCCTGTCTGTCCCACTCCACCCACCTCTCCTCTGTGCACCTTCACCTCCCAGCACAAGTCTGTCCCACTCCCACCCTCTCCTCTGTGCACCTTCACCTGCCCACCCCTGCCTTTCCCACTCCACCCACCTCTCCTCTGTGCACCTTCACCTGCCCACCCCTCTCTGTCCCCTCCTCCCACGCCTCCTCTTTGCACCTGCACCTGCCCGCCCCTCTCTGTTCCAGGTCCCACACCTCCCCTCTTTGCACCTTCACCTGTCCCCCCTGTCTGCCCCACTCTGCCCACCTCTCCTCTCTGCACCCTCACTTGTCCACCCCAGTCTGACCCCTCCCCCACCTCCCCTCTGTGCACCTTCATCTGTCCACCCCTGTCTGCCCCACTCCGCCCACCTCCCTCTTTGCACCTTCATCTGTCCACCCCTGTCTGCCCCACTCCGCCCACCTCCCCTCTTTTGCACCTTCATCTGTGCACCCGTCTGCCCCACTCCACCCACCTCTCCTCTGAGCACCTTCACCTGTCTGCCCCTGTCTGTCCTGCTCCCCCACCTCTCCTCTTTGCACCTTCACCTGTCAGCCCCTGTCTGTCCCAATCTACCCACCTCTCCTCTTTGCACCTTCACCTGTCTTCCCCTGCCTGGCCCACTCTGCCCACCTCTCCTCTGTGCAGCTTAACCTGTCCACCCCTGTCTGTCCCACTCCACCCACCTCTCCTCTGTGCACCTTCACCTGCATGCCCCGGTCTGTCCCACTCCCCCACCTCTCCTCTGTGCACCTTCACCTGCCCGCCCTTGTCTGTCCCAGTCCCCAACCTCTCCTCTATGCACCTTCACCTGCCCGCCCCAGTCTTCCCCACTCCGCCCACCTCCCATCTTTGCACCTTCACCTGTCACCCCTGCCTGTCCCCTTCCGCCCACCTCCCCTCTTTGCACCTTCATCTGTCTGCCCCTGTCTGGCCCACTCCACCCACCTCTCCTCTTTGCACCTTCATCTGTCCACCCCTGTCTGCCCCACTGCACCCACCTCCCCTCTTTGCACCTTCATCTGTCCACCTATGTCTGCCCCACTCCACCCACCTCCCCTCTTTGCACCTTCATCTGTCCACCCACGTCTGCCCCACTCCACCCACCTCCTCTCTGTGCACCTTCATCTGTCCACCCCTGTCTGCCCCACTCCACCCACCTCTCCTCTTTGCACCTTCATCTGTCCACCCACGTCTGCCCCACTCCACCCACCTCCTCTCTGTGCACCTCCATCTGTCCACCCCTGTCTGCCCCACTCCGCCCACCTCTCGTCTGTGCACCTTCACCTCTCCGCCCCTGTCTGTCCCACTCCACCCACCTCTCGTCTTTGCACCTTCACCGTCCGCCCCTGTCTGGCCCACTACGCCCACCTCTCCTCTTTGCACCTTCACCTGTCCACCCCTGCCTGTCCACCCCTGCCTGTCCCACTCCACTCCCTGCCTGTGCACCTTCACCTGCCAGCACAAGTCTATCCCACTCCCACACCTCTCTGTGCACCTTCACCTGCCCACCCCTGCCTTTCCCACTCCACCCACCTCTCCTCTGTGCACCTTCACCTGCCCACCCCTCTCTGTCCCCCTCCTCCCACGCCTCCTCTTTGCACCTGCACCTGCCCGCCCCTCTCTGTTCCAGTTCCCACACCTCCCCTCTTTGCACCTTCACCTGTCCCCCCTGTTTGCCCCACTCTGCCCACCTCTCTGCACCTTCACTTGTCCGCCCCAGTCTGCCCCCCTCCCCCCACCTCCCCTCTGTGCACCTTCATCTGTCCACCCCTGTCTGCCCCACTCCGCCCACCTCCCCTCTTTGCACCTTCATCTGTCCACCCCTGTCAGCCCCACTCCGCCCACCTCCCTCTTTGAACCTTCATCTGTGCAATCCGTCTGCCCCACTCCACCCACCTCTCCTCTGAGCACCTTCACATGTCTGCCCCTGTCTGTCCTGATCCCCCACCTCTCCTCTTTGCACCTTCACCTGTCAGCCCCTGTCTGTCCCACTCCACCCACCTCTCCTCTTTGCACCTTCACCTGTCTGCCCCTGTCTGGCCCACTATGCCCACCTCTCTCTCTGTGCAGCTTCACCTGTCCACCCCTGTCTGTCCCACTCCACCCACCTCTCCTCTGTGCACCTTCACCTGCACGCCCCGGTCTGTCCCACTCCCCACCTCTCCTCTGTGCACCTTCACCTGCCCGCCCCTGTCTGTCCCAGTCCCCAACCTCTCCTCTATGCACCTTCACCTGCCCGCCCCTGTCTGCCCCACTCCGCCCACCTCCCATCTTTGCACCTTCACCTGTCACCCCTGCCTGTCCCCTTCCGCCGACCTCCCTCTTTGCACCTTCATCTGTCTGCCCCTGTCTGGCCCACTCCACCCACCTCTCCTCTTTGCACCTTTATCTGTCCACCCCTGTCTGCCCCACTGCGCCCACCTCCCCTCTTTGCACCTTCATCTGTCCACCTATGTCTGCCCCACTCCACCCACCTCCCCTCTTTGCACCTTCATCTGTCCACCCACGTCTGCCCCACTCCACCCACCTCCTCTCTGTGCACCTTCATCTGTCCACCCCTGTCTGCCCCACTCCACCCACCTCCCCTCTTTGCACCTTCATCTGTCCACCCACGTCTCCCCCACTCCACCCACCTCCTCTCTGTGAACCTCCATCTGTCCACCCCTGTCTGCCCCACTCCACCCACCTCTCCTCTTTGCACCTTCACCTGTCAGCCCCTGTCTGTCCCACACCACCCACCTCTCCCTCTTTGCACCTTCACCTGTCTGCCCCTGTCTGGCCCACTCTGCCCACCTCTCCTCTGTGCAGCTTCACCTGTCCACCCCTGTCTGTCCCACTCCACCCACCTCTCCTCTGTGCACCTTCACCTGCACGCCCCGGTCTGTCCCACTCCCCCACCTCTCCTCTGTGCACCTTCACCTACCCGCCCCTGTATGTCCCAGTCCCCAACCTCTCCTCTATGCACCTTCACCTGCCCGCCCCTGTCTGCCCCACTCCGCCCACCTCCCATCTTTGCACCTTCATCTGTCACCCCTGCCTGTCCCCTTCCGCCCACCTCCCCTCTTTGCACCTTCATCTGTCTGCCCCTGTCTGGCCCACTCCACCCACCTCTCCTCTTTGCACCTTCATCTGTCCACCCCTGTCTGCCCCACTGCGCCCACCTCCCCTCTTTGCACCTTCATCTGTCCACCTATGTCTGCCCCACTCCACCCACCTCCCCTCTTTGCACCTTCATCTGTCCACCCACGTCTGCCCCACTCCACCCACCTCCTCTCTGTGCACCTTCATCTGTCCACCCCTGTCTGCCCCACTCCACCCACCTCCCCTCTTTGCACCTTCATCTGTCCACCCACATCTGCCCCACTCCACCCACCTCCTCTCTGTGCACCTCCATCTGTCCACCCCTGTCTGCCCCACTCCGCCCACCTCTCGTCTGTGCACCTTCACCTCTCCGCCCCTGTCTGTCCCACTCCACCCACCTCTCGTCTTTGCACCTTCACTGTCCGCCCTGTCTGGCCCACTACGCCCACCTCTCCTCTTTGCACCTTCACCTGTCCACCCCTGTCTGTCCCACTCCACACACCTCTCCTCTGTGCACCTTCACCTGCCAGCACAAGTCTGTCCCACTCCCACACCTCTCCTCTGTGCACCTTCACCTGCCCACCCCTGCCTTTCCCACTCCACCCACCTCTCCTCTTTGCACCTTCACCTGCCCACCCCTCTCTGTCCCCCTCCTCCCACGCCTCCTCTTTGCACCTGCACCTGCCCGCCCTCTCTGTTCCAGTTCCCACACCTCCCCTCTTTGCACCTTCACCTGTCCCCCTGTCTGCCCCACTCTGCCCACCTCTCCTCTCTGCACCTTCACTTGTCCGCACCAGTCTGCCCCCTCCCCCACCTCCCCTCTGTGCACCTTCATCTGTCCACCCCTGTCTGCCCCACTCCACCCACCTCTCCTCTTTGCACCTTCACCTGTCAGCCCCTGTCTGTCCCACTCCACCCACCTCTCCTCTTTGCACCTTCACCTGTCTGCCCCTGTCTGGCCCACTCTGCCCACCTCTCCTCTGTGCAGTTTCACCTGTCCACCCCTGTCTGTCCCACTCCACCCACCTCTCCTCTGTGCACCTTCACCTGCACGCCCCGGTCTGTCCCACTCCCCCACCTCTCCTCTGTGCACCTTCACCTGCCCGCTCCTGTCTGTCCCAGTCCCCAACCTCTCCTCTATGCACCTTCACCTGCCCGCCCCTGTCTGCCCCACTCCGCCCACCTCCCCTCTTTGCACCTTCATCTGTGCACCCGTCTGCCCCACTCCACCCACCTCTCCTCTGAGCACCTTCACATGTCTGCCCCTGTCTGTCCTGCTCCCCCACCTCTCCTCTTTGCACCTGCACCTGCCCGCCCCTCTCTGTTCCAGTTCCCACACCTCCCCTCTTTGCACCTTCACCTGTCCCCCCTGTCTGCCCCACTCTGCCCACCTCTCCTCTCTGCACCTTCACTTGTCCGCCCCAGTCTGCCCCCCTCCCCCCACCTCCCCTCTGTGCACCTTCATCTGTCCACCCCTGTCTGCCCCACTCCGCCCACCTCCCTCTTTGCACCTTCATCTGTGCACCCGTCTGCCCCACTCCACCCACTCTCCTCTGAGCACCTTCACATGTCTGCCCCTGTCTGTCCTGCTCCCCCACCTCTCCTCTTTGCACCTTCTCACCTGTCAGCCCCTGTCTGTCCCACTCCACCCACCTCTCCTCTTTGCACCTTCCCCTGTCTGCCCCTGTCTGGCCCACTCTGCCCACCTCTCCTCTGTGCAGCTTCACCTGTCCACCCCTGTCTGTCCCACTCCACCCACCTCTCCTCTGTGCACCTTCACCTGCACGCCCCGGTCTGTCCCACTCCCCCACCTCTCCTCTGTGCACCTTCACCTGCCCACCCCTGTCTGTCCCACTCCCCAACCTCTCCTCTATGCACCTTCACCTGCCCGCCCCTGTCTGCTCCACTCCGCCCACCTCCCATCTTTGCACCTTCACCTGTCACCCCTGCCTGTCCCCTTCCACCCACCTCCCCTCTTTGCACCTTCATCTGTCTGCCCCTGTCTGGCCCACTGCACCCACCTCTCCTCTGTGCACCTTCACCTGTCCCCCCTGTCTGCCCCACTCAGCCCACCTCCCCTCTTTGCACCTTCATCTGTCCACCCCTGTCTGCCCCACTGCGCCCACCTCCCCTCTTTGCACCTTCATCTATCCACCTATGTCTGCCCCACTCCACCCACCTCCCCTCTTTGCACCTTCATCTGTCAACCCCTGTCTGCCCCTCTCTACCCACCTCCCCTCTTTGCACCTTCATCTGTCCACCCCAGTCTGCCCCACTGCGCCCACCTCCCCTCTTTGCACCTTCATCTATCCACCTATGTCTGCCCCACTCCACCCACCTCCCCTCTTTGCACCTTCATCTGTCAACCCACGTCTGCCCCTCTCTACCCACCTCCTCTCTGTGCACCTTCATCTGTCCACCCGTCTGCTCCACTCCACCCACCTCCCTCTTTTGCACCTTCATCTGTCCACCCATGTCTGCCCCACTCCACCCACCTCCTCTCTGTGCACCTCCATCTGTCCACCCCTGTCTGCCCCACTCCGCCCACCTCTCGTCTGTGCACCTTCACCTCTCCGCCCCTGTCTGTCCCACTCCACCCACCTCTCGTCTTTGCACCTTCACTGTCCGCCCCTGTCTGGCCCACTACGCCCACCTCTCCTCTTTGCACCTTCACCTGTCCACCCCTGTCTGTCCCACTCCACCCACCTCTCCTCTGTGCACCTTCACCTCCCAGCACAAGTCTGTCCCACTCCCACCCCTCTCCTCTGTGCACCTTCACCTGCCCACCCCTGCCTTTCCCACTCCACCCACCTCTCCTCTGTGCACCTTCACCTGCCCACCCCTCTCTGTCCCCCTCCTCCCACGCCTCCTCTTTGCACCTGCACCTGCCCGCCCTCTCTGTTCCAGGTCCCACACCTCCCCTCTTTGCACCTTCACCTGTCCCCCTGTCTGCCCCACTCTGCCCACCTCTCTCTCTGCACCCTCACTTGTCCACCCCAGTCTGACCCCCTCCCCCACCTCCCCTCTGTGCACCTTCATCTGTCCACCCCTGTCTGCCCCACTCCGCCCACCTCCCCTCTTTGCACCTTCATCTGTCCACCCCTGTCTGCCCCACTCCGCCCACCTCCCTCTTTGCACCTTCATCTGTGCACCTGCCTGCCCTACTCCACCCACCTCTCCTCTGAGCACCTTCACCTGTCTGCCCCTGTCTGTCCTGCTCCCCCACCTCTCTCTTTGCACCTTCACCTGTCAGCCCCTGTCTGTCCCAATCTACCCACCTCTCCTCTTTGCACCTTCACCTGTCTTCCCCTGCCTGGCCCACTCTGCCCACCTCTCCTCTGTGCAGCTTAACCTGTCCACCCCTGTCTGTCCCACTCCACCCACCTCTCCTCTGTGCACCTTCACCTGCACGCCCCGGTCTGTCCCACTCCCCCACCTCTCCTCTGTGCACCTTCACCTGCCCGCCCTTGTCTGTCCCAGTCCCCAACCTCTCCTCTATGCACCTTCACCTGCCCGCCCCAGTCTTCCACACTCCGCCCACCTCCCATCTTTGCACCTTCACCTGTCACCCCTGCCTGTCCCCTTCCGCCCACCTCCCCTCTTTGCACCTTCATCTGTCTGCCCCTGTCTGGCCCACTCCACCCACCTCTCCTCTTTGCACCTTCATCTGTCCACCCCTGTCTGCCCCACTGCACCCACCTCCTCTTTGCACCTTCATCTGTCCACCTATGTCTGCCCCACTCCACCCACCTCCCCTCTTTGCACCTTCATCTGTCCACCCACGCCTGCCCCACTCCACCCACCTCCTCTCTGTGCACCTTCATCTGTCCACCCCTGTCTGCCCCACTCCACCCACCTCCCCTCTTTGCACCTTCATCTGTCCACCCACGTCTGCCCCACTCCACCCACCTCCTCTCTGTGCACCTCCATCTGTCCACCCCTGTCTGCCCCACTCCGCCCACCTCTCGTCTGTGCACCTTCACCTCTCCGCCCCTGTCTGTCCCACTCCACCCACCTCTCGTCTTTGCACCTTCACCGTCCGCCCCTGTCTGGCCCACTACGCCCACCTCTCCTCTTTGCACCTTCACCTGTCCACCCCTGCCTGTCCCACTCCACTCCCTGCCTGTGCACCTTCACCTGCCAGCACAAGTCTATCCCACTCCCACACCTCTCTGTGCACCTTCACCTGCCCACCCCTGCCTTTCCCACTCCACCCACCTCTCCTCTGTGCACCTTCACCTGCCCACCCCTCTCTGTCCCCCTCCTCCCACGCCTCCTCTTGCACCTGCACCTGCCCGCCCCTCTCTGTTCCAGTTCCCACACCTCCCCTCTTGCACCTTCACCTGTCCCCCCTGTTTGCCCCACTCTGCCCACCTCTCCTCTCTGCACCTTCACTTGTCCGCCCCAGTCTGCCCCCTTCCCCCACCTCCCCTCTGTGCACCTTCATCTGTCCACCCCTGTCTGCCCCACTCCGCCCACCTCCCCTCTTTGCACCTTCATCTGTCCACCCCTGTCTGCCCCACTCCGCCCACCTCCCCTCTTTGCACCTTCATCTGTGCACCCGTCTGCCCCACTCCACCCACCTCTCCTCTGAGCACCTTCACATGTCTGCCCCTGTCTGTCCTGATCCCCCACCTCTCCTCTTTGCACCTTCACCTGTCAGCCCCTGTCTGTCCCACTCCACCCACCTCTCCTCTTTGCACCTTCACCTGTCTGCCCCTGTCTGGCCCACTATGCCCACCTCTCCTCTGTGCAGCTTCACCTGTCCACCCCTGTCTGTCCCACTCCACCCACCTCTCCTCTGTGCACCTTCACCTGCACGCCCCGGTCTGTCCCACTCCCCCACCTCTCCTCTGTGCACCTTCACCTGCCCGCCCCTGTCTGTCCCAGTCCCCAACCTCTCCTCTATGCACCTTCACCTGCCCGCCCCTGTCTGCCCCACTCCGCCCACCTCCCATCTTTGCACCTTCACCTGTCACCCCTGCCTGTCCCCTTCCGCCGACCTCCCCTCTTTGCACCTTCATCTGTCTGCCCCTGTCTGGCCCACTCCACCCACCTCTCCTCTTTGCACCTTCATCTGTCCACCCCTGTCTGCCCCACTGCGCCCACCTCCCCTCTTTGCACCTTCATCTGTCCACCTATGTCTGCCCCACTCCACCCACCTCCCTCTTTGCACCTTCATCTGTCCACCCACGCCTGCCCCACTCCACCCACCTCCTCTCTGTGCACCTTCATCTGTCCACCCCTGTCTGCCCCACTCCACCCACCTCCCTCTTTGCAGCCTTCATCTGTCCACCCACGTCTCCCCACTCCACCCACCTCCTCTCTGTGCACCTCCATCTGTCCACCCCTGTCTGCCCCACTCCACCCACCTCTCCTCTTTGCACCTTCACCTGTCAGCCCCTGTCTGTCCCAGACCACCCACCTCTCCTCTTTGCACCTTCACCTGTCTGCCCCTGTCTGGCCCACTCTGCCCACCTCTCCTCTGTGCAGCTTCACCTGTCCACCCCTGTCTGTCCCACTCCACCCACCTCTCCTCTGTGCACCTTCACCTGCACGCCCTGGTCTGTCCCACTCCCCCACCTCTCCTCTGTGCACCTTCACCTACCCGCCCCTGTATGTCCCAGTCCCCAACCTCTCCTCTATGCACCTTCACCTGCCCGCCCCTGTCTGCCCCACTCCGCCCACCTCCCATCTTTGCACCTTCATCTGTCACCCTGCCTGTCCCCTTCCGCCCACCTCCCCTCTTTGCACCTTCATCTGTCTGCCCCTGTCTGGCCCACTCCACCCACCTCTCCTCTTGCACCTTCATCTGTCCACCCCTGTCTGCCCCACTGCGCCCACCTCCCCTCTTTGCACCTTCATCTGTCCACCTATGTCTGCCCCACTCCACCCACCTCCCTCTTTGCACCTTCATCTGTCCACCCACGTCTGCCCCACTCCACCCACCTCCTCTCTGTGCACCTTCATCTGTCCACCCCTGTCTGCCCCACTCCACCCACCTCCCTCTTTGCACCTTCATCTGTCCACCCACATCTGCCCCACTCCACCCACCTCCTCTCTGTGCACCTCCATCTGTCCACCCCTGTCTGCCCCACTCCGCCCACCTCTCGTCTGTGCACCTTCACCTCTCCGCCCCTGTCTGTCCCACTCCACCCACCTCTCGTCTTTGCACCTTCACTGTCCGCCCCGGTCTGGCCCACTACGCCCACCTCTCCTCTGTGCACCTTCACCTGCCAGCACAAGTCTGTCCCACTCCCACACCTCTCCTCTGTGCACCTTCACCTGCCCACCCCTGCCTTTCCCACTCCACCCACCTCTCCTCTTTGCACCTTTACCTGCCCACCCCTCTCTGTCCCCCTCCTCCCACGCCTCCTCTTTGCAACTGCACCTGCCCGCCCCTCTCTGTTCCAGTTCCCACACCTCCCTCTTTGCACCTTCACCTGTCCCCCTGTCTGCCCCACTCTGCCCACCTCTCCTCTCTGCACCTTCACTCTGTCCGCACCAGTCTGCCCCCTCCCCCCACCTCCCCTCTGTGCACCTTCATCTGTCCACCCCTGTCTGCCCCACTCCACCCACCTCTCCTCTTTGCACCTTCACCTGTCAGCCCCTGTCTGTCCCACTCCACCCACCTCTCCTCTTTGCACCTTCACCTGTCTGCCCCTGTCTGGCCCACTCTGCCCACCTCTCCTCTGTGCAGCTTCACCTGCACGCCCCGGTCTGTCCCACTCCCCACCTCTCCTCTGTGCACCTTCACCTGCCCGCCCCTGTCTGTCCCAGTCCCCAACCTCTCCTCTATGCACCTTCACCTGCCCGCCCCTGTCTGCCCCACTCCGCCCACCTCCCATCTTTGCACCTTCATCTGTCACCCCTGCCTGTCCCTTCCGCCCACCTCCCCTCTTTGCACCTTCATCTGTCTGCCCCTGTCTGGCCCACTCCACCCACCTCTCCTCTTTGCACCTTCATCTGTCCACCCCTGTCTGCCCCACTGCGCCCACCTCCCTCTTTTGCACCTTCATCTGTCCACCCATGTCTGCCCCACTCCACCCACCTCCCCTCTTTGCACCTTCATCTGTCCACCCACGTCTGCCCCACTCTCCCCACCTCCTCTCTGTGCACCTTCATCTGTCCACCCCTGTCTGCCCCACTCCACCCACCTCCCCTCTTTGCACCTTCATCTGTCCACCCACATCTGCCCCACTCCACCCACCTCCTCTCTGTGCACCTCCATCTGTCCACCCCTGTCTGCCCCACTCCGCCCACCTCTCGTCTGTGCACCTTCACCTCTCCGCCCCTGTCTGTCCCACTCCACCCACCTCTCGTCTTTGCACCTTCACTGTCCGCCCGGTCTGGCCCACTACGCCCACCTCTCCTCTGTGCACCTTCACCTGCCAGCACAAGTCTGTCCCACTCCCACACCTCTCCTCTGTGCACCTTCACCTGCCCACCCCTGCCTTTCCCACTCCACCCACCTCTCCTCTTTGCACCTTCACCTGCCCACCCCTCTCTGTCCCCCTCCTCCCACGCCTCCTCTTTGCAACTGCACCTGCCCGCCCCTCTCTGTTCCAGTTCCCACACCTCCCCTCTTTGCACCTTCACCTGTCCCCCCTGTCTGCCCCACTCTGCCCACCTCTCCTCTCTGCACCTTCACTTGTCCGCACCAGTCTGCCCCCCTCCCCCCACCTCCCCTCTGTGCACCTTCATCTGTCCACCCCTGTCTGCCCCACTCCACCCACCTCTCCTCTTTGCACCTTCACCTGTCAGCCCCTGTCTGTCCCACTCCACCCACCTCTCCTCTTTGCACCTTCACCTGTCTGCCCCTGTCTGGCCCACTCTGCCCACCTCTCCTCTGTGCAGCTTCACCTGCACGCCCCGGTCTGTCCCACTCCCCCACCTCTCCTCTGTGCACCTTCACCTGCCCGCCCCTGTCTGTCCCAGTCCCCAACCTCTCCTCTATGCACCTTCACCTGCCCGCCCCTGTCTGCCCCACTCCGCCCACCTCCCATCTTTGCACCTTCACCTGTCACCCCTGCCTGTCCCCTTCCGCCCACCTCCCCTCTTTGCACCTTCATCTGTCTGCCCCTGTCTGGCCCACTCCACCCACCTCTCCTCTTTGCACCTTCATCTGTCCACCCCTGTCTGCCCCACTGCGCCCACCTCCTCTTTGCACCTTCATCTGTCCACCTATGTCTGCCCCACTCCACCCACCTCCCTCTTTGCACCTTCATCTGTCCACCCACGTCTGCCCCACTCCACCCACCTCCTCTCTGTGCACCTTCATCTGTCCACCCCTGTCTGCCCCACTCCACCCACCTCCCCTCTTTGCACCTTCATCTGTCCACCCACGCCTGCCCCACTCCACCCACCTCCTCTCTGTGCACCTCCATCTGTCCACCCCTGTCTGCCCCACTCCGCCCACCTCTCGTCTGTGCACCTTCACCTCTCCGCCCCTGTCTGTCCCACTCCACCCACCTCTCGTCTTTGCACCTTCACTGTCCGCCCCTGTCTGGCCCACTACGCCCACCTCTCCTCTTTGCACCTTCACCTGTCCACCCCTGTCTGTCCCACTCCACCCACCTCTCCTCTGTGCACCTTCACCTGCCAGCACAAGTCTGTCCCACTCCCACACCTCTCCTCTGTGCACCTTCACCTGCCCACCCCTGCCTTTCCCACTCCACCCACCTCTCCTCTTTGCACCTTCACCTGCCCACCCCTCTCTGTCCCCCTCCTCCCACGCCTCCTCTTTCACCTGCACCTGCCCGCCCCTCTCTGTTCCAGTTCCCACACCTCCCCTCTTTGCACCTTCACCTGTGCCCCCTGTCTGCCCCACTCTGCCCACCTCTCCTCTCTGCACCTTCACTTGTCCGCACCAGTCTGCCCCCTCCCCCACCTCCCTCTGTGCACCTTCATCTGTCCACCCCTGTCTGCCCCACTCCGCCCACCTCCCTCTTTGCACCTTCATCAGTCCACCCCTGTCTGCCCCACTCCGCCCACCTCCTCTTTTGCACCTTCATCTGTGCACCCGTCTGCCCCACTCCACCCACCTCTCCTCTGAGCACCTTCACATGTCTGCCCCTGTCTGTCCTGCTCCCCCACCTCTCCTCTTTGCACCTTCACCTGTCATCCCCTGTCTGTCCCACTCCACCCACCTCTCCTCTTTGCACCTTCACCTGTCTGGCCCACTCTGCCCACCTCTCCTCTGTGCAGCTTCACCTGTCCACCCCTGTCTGTCCCACTCCACCCACCTCTCCTCTGTGCACCTTCACCTGCACGCCCCGGTCTGTCCCACTCCCCCACCTCTCCTCTGTGCACCTTCACCTGCCCGCTCCTGTCTGTCCCAGTCCCCAACCTCTCCTCTATGCACCTTCACCTGCCCGCCCCTGTCTGCCCCACTCCGCCCACCTCCCCTCTTTGCACCTTCACCTGTCACCCCGGCCTGGCCCTTCCGCCCACCTCCCCTCTTTGCACCTTCATCTGTCTGCCCCTGTCTGGCCCACTCCACCCACCTCTCCTCTTTGCACCTTCATCTGTCCACCCCTGTCTGCCCCACTGCGCCCACCTCCCCTCTTTGCACCTTCGTCGGTCGACCTATGTCTGCCCCACTCCACACACCTCCCCTCTTTGCACCTTCATCTGTCCACCCACGTCTGCCCCACTCCACCCACCTCCTCTCTGTGCACCTTCATCTGTCCACCCCTGTCTGCCCCACTCCACCCACCTCCCCTCTTTGCACCTTCATCTGTCCACCCACGTCTCCCCCACTCCACCCACCTCCTCTCTGTGCACCTCCATCTGTCCACCCCTGTCTGCCCCACTCCACCCACCTCTCGTCTTTGCACCTTCACTGTCCGCCCCTGTCTGGCCCACTACGCCCACCTCTCCTCTTTGCACCTTCACCTGTCCACCCCTGTCTGTCCCACTCCACCCACCTCTCCTCTGTGCACCTTCACCTGCCAGCACAAGTCTGTCCCACTCCCACACCTCTCCTCTGTGCACCTTCACCTGCCCACCCCTGCCTTTCCCACTCCACCCACCTCTCCTCTTTGCACCTTCACCTGTCCACCCCTCTCTGTCCCCCTCCTCCCATGCCTCCTCTTTGCACCTGCCCGCCCTCTCTGTTCCAGTTCCCACACCTCCCCTCTTTGCACCTTCACCTGTCCCCCCTGTCTGCCCCACTCTGCCCACCTCTCCTCTCTGCACCCTCACTTGTCCGCCCAAGTATGCCCCCCTCCCCCACCTCCCCTCTGTGCACCTTCATCTGTCCACCCCTGTCTGCCCCACTCCGCCCACCTCCCCTCTTTGCACCTTCATCTGTCCACCCCTGTCTGCCCCACTCCGCCCACCTCCCCTCTTTGCACCTTCATCTGTGCACCAGTCTGCCCCACTCCACCCACCTCCCCTCTTTGCACCTTCACCTGTCCCCCCTGTTTGCCCCACTCTGCCCACCTCTCCTCTCTGCACCTTCACTTGTCCGCCCCAGTCTGCCCCCCTCCCCCCACCTCCCCTCTGTGCACCTTCATCTGTCCACCCGTCTGCCCCACTCCGCCCACCTCCCCTCTTTGAACCTTCATCTGTGCACCCGTCTGCCCCACTCCACCCACCTCTCCTCTGAGCACCTTCACATGTCTGCCCCTGTCTGTCCTGATCCCCCACCTCTCCTCTTTGCACCTTCACCTGTCAGCCCCTGTCTGTCCCACTCCACCCACCTCTCCTCTTTGCACCTTCACCTGTCTGCCCCTGTCTGTCCCACTCCCCCACCTCTCCTCTGTGCACCTTCACCTGCCCGCCCCTGTCTGTCCCAGTCCCCAACCTCTCCTCTATGCACCTTCACCTGCCCGCCCCTGTCTGCCCCACTCCGCCCACCTCCCATCTTTGCACCTTCATCTGTCACCCCTGCCTGTCCCCTTCCGCCCACCTCCCCTCTTTGCACCTTCATCTGTCTGCCCTTGTCTGGCCCACTCCACCCACCTCTCCTCTTTGCACCTTCATCTGTCCACCCCTGTCTGCCCCACTGCGCCCACCTCCCCTCTTTGCACCTTCATCTGTCCACCTATGTCTGCCCCACTCCACCCACCTCCCCTCTTTGCACCTTCATCTGTCCACCCACGTCTGCCCCACTCCAACAAACCACCTCCTCTCTGTGCACCTTCATCTGTCCACCCCTGTCTGCCCCACTCCACCCACCTCCCCTCTTTGCACCTTCATCTGTCCACCCACATCTGCCCCACTCCACCCACCTCCTCTCTGTGCACCTCGATCTGTCCACCCCTGTCTGCCCAACTCCGCCCACCTCTCGTCTGTGCACCTTCACCTCTCCGCCCCTGTCTGTCCCACTCCACCCACCTCTCGTCTTTGCACCTTCACTGTCTGCCCCTGTCTGGCCCACTACGCCCACCTCTCCTCTTTGCACCTTCACCTGTCCACCCCTGTCTGTCCCACTCCACACACCTCTCCTCTGTGCACCTTCACCTGCCAGCACAAGTCTGTCCCACTCCCACACCTCTCCTCTGTGCACCTTCACCTGCCCACCCCTGCCTTTCCCACTCCACCCACCTCTCCTCTTTGCACCTTCACCTGCCCACCCCTCTCTGTCCCCCTCCTCCCACGCCTCCTCTTTGCACCTGCACCTGCCCGCCCCTCTCTGTTCCAGTTCCCACACCTCCCCTCTTTGCACCTTCACCTGTCCCCCCTGTCTGCCCCACTCTGCCCACCTCTCCTCTCTGCACCTTCACTTGTCCGCACCAGTCTGCCCCCTCCCCCCACCTCCCCTCTGTGCACCTTCATCTGTCCACCCCTGTCTGCCCCACTCCACCCACCTCTCCTCTTTGCACCTTCACCTGTCAGCCCCTGTCTGTCCCACTCCACCCACCTCTCCTCTTTGCACCTTCACCTGTCTGCCCCTGTCTGGCCCACTCTGCCCACCTCTCCTCTGTGCAGCTTCACCTGTCCACCCCTGTCTGTCCCACTCCACCCACCTCTCCTCTGTGCACCTTCACCTGCACGCCCCGGTCTGTCCCACTCCCCACCTCTCCTCTGTGCACCTTCACCTGCCCGCCCCTGTCTGTCCCAGTCCCCAACCTCTCCTCTATGCACCTTCACCTGCCCGCCCCTGTCTGCCCCACTCCGCCCACCTCCCATCTTTTGCACCTTCACCTGTCACCCCTGCCTGTCCCCTTCCGCCCACCTCCCTCTTTGCACCTTCATCTGTCTGCCCCTGTCTGGCCCACTCCACCCACCTCTCCTCTTTGCACCTTTATCTGTCCACCCCTGTCTGCCCCACTGCGCCCACCTCCTCTTTTGCACCTTCATCTGTCCACCTATGTCTGCCCCACTCCACACACCTCCCCTCTTTGCACCTTCATCTGTCCACCCACGTCTGCCCCACTCCACCCACCTCCTCTCTGTGCACCTTCATCTGTCCACCCCTGTCTGCCCCACTCCACCCACCTCCCCTCTTTGCACCTTCATCTGTCCACCCACATCTGCCCCACTCCACCCACCTCCTCTCTGTGCACCTCCATCTGTCCACCCCAGTCTGCCCCACTCCGCCCACCTCTCGTCTGTGCACCTTCACCTCTCCGCCCCTGTCTGTCCCACTCCACCCACCTCTCGTCTTTGCACCTTCACTGTCCGCCCCTGTCTGGCCCACTACGCCCACCTCTCCTCTTTGCACCTTCACCTGTCCACCCCTGTCTGTCCCACTCCACCCACCTCTCCTCTGTGCACCTTCACCTGCCAGCACAAGTCTGTCCCACTCCCACACCTCTCCTCTGTGCACCTTCACCTGCCCACCCCTGCCTTTCCCACTCCACCCACCTCTCCTCTTGCACCTTCACCTGCCCACCCCTCTCTGTCCCCCTCCTCCCACGCCTCCTCTTTCACCTGCACCTGCCCGCCCCTCTCTGTTCCAGTTCCCACACCTCCCCTCTTTGCACCTTCACCTGTCCCCCCTGTCTGCCCCACTCTGCCCACCTCTCCTCTCTGCACCTTCACTTGTCCGCACCAGTCTGCCCCCCTCCCCCCACCTCCCCTCTTTGCACCTTCATCTGTGCACACGTCTGCCCCACTCCACCCACCTCTCCTCTGAGCACCTTCACATGTCTGCCCCTGTCTGTCCTGCTCCCCCACCTCTCCTCTTTGCACCTTCACCTGTCAGCCCCTGTCTGTCCCACTCCACCCACCTCTCCTCTTGCACCTTCACCTGTCTGGCCCACTCTGCCCACCTCTCCTCTGTGCAGCTTCACCTGTCCACCCCTGTCTGTCCCACTCCACCCACCTCTCCTCTGTGCACCTTCACCTGCACGCCCCGGTCTGTCCCACTCCCCCACCTCTCCTCTGTGCACCTTCACCTGCCCGCCCCTGTCTGCCCCACTCTGCCCACCTCCCATCTTTGCACCTTCACCTGTCACCCCTGCCTGTCCCCTTCCGCCCACCTCCCCTCTTTGCACCTTCATCTGTCTGCCCCTGTCTGGCCCACTCCACCCACCTCCCCTCTTTGCACCTTCATCTGTCCACCCACGTCTGCCCCACTCCACCCACCTCCTCTCTGTGCATCTTCATCTGTCCACCCCTGTCTGCCCCACTCCACCCACCTCCCCTCTTTGCACCTTCATCTGTCCACCCACGTCTCCCCCACTCCACCCACCTCCTCTCTGTGCACCTCCATCTGTCCACCCCTGTCTGCCCCACTCCACCCACCTCTCGTCTTTGCACCTTCACTGTCCGCCCCCGTCTGGCCCACTACGCCCACCTCTCCTCTTTGCACCTTCAACTGTCCACCCCTGTCTGTCCCACTCCACCCACCTCTCCTCTGTGCACCTTCACCTGCCAGCACAAGTCTGTCCCACTCCCACACCTCTCCTCTGTGCACCTTCACCTGCCCACCCCTGCCTTTCCCACTCCACCCACCTCTCCTCTTTGCACCTTCACCTGTCCACCCCTCTCTGTCCCCCTCCTCCCACGCCTCCTCTTTGCACCTGCCCGCCCCTCTCTGTTCCAGTTCCCACACCTCCCCTCTTTGCACCTTCACCTGTCCCCCCTGTCTGCCCCACTCTGCCCACCTCTCCTCTCTGCACCCTCACTTGTCCGCCCCAGTATGCCCCCTCCCCCACCTCCCCTCTGTGCACCTTCATCTGTGCACCAGTCTGCCCCACTCCACCCACCTCTCCTCTGAGCACCTTCACCTGTCTGCCCCTGTCTGTCCTGCTCCCCCACCTCTCCTCTTTGCACCTTCACCTGTCAGCCCCTGTCTGTCCCACTCTACCCACCTCTCCTCTTTGCACCTTCACCTGTCTGCCCCTGTCTGGCCCACTCTGCCCACCTCTCCTCTGTGCAGCTTAACCTGTCCACCCCTGTCTGTCCCACTCCACCCACCTCTCCTCTGTGCACCTTCACCTGCACGCCCCGGTCTGTCCCACTCCCCCACCTCTCCTCTGTGCACCTTCACCTGCCCGCCCCTGTCTGTCCCACTCCCCCACCTCTCCTCTATGCACCTTCACCTGCCCGCCCCTGTCTGCCCCACTCCGCCCACCTCCCATCTTTGCACCTTCACCTGCCACCCCTGCCTGTCCCCTTCCGCCCACCTCCCCTCTTTGCACCTTCATCTGTCTGCCCCTGTCTGGCCCACTCCACCCACCTCTCCTCTGTGCACCTTCACCTGTCCCCCCTGTCTGCCCCACTCCGTCCACCTCCCCTCTTTGCACCTTCATCTGTCCACCCGTCTGCCCCACTGCGCCCACCTCCCTCTTTGCACCTTCATCTGTCCACCTATGTCTGCCCCACTCAACCCACCTCCCTCTTTGCACCTTCATCTGTCCACCCACGTCTGCCCCACTCCACCCACCTCCTCTCTGTGTACCTTCATCTGTCCACCCCTGTCTGCCCCACTCCGCCCACCTCTCCTCTGGGCACCTTCACCTGTCTGCCCCTGTCTGTCCCACTCCACCCACCTCTCCTCTTTGCACATTCACCTGTCCGCCCCTGTCTGGCCCACTCCCCCACCTCTCCTCTTTGCACATTCACCTGTCCACCCCTGTCTGTCCCACTCCCCCACCTCTCCTCTGTGCACCTTCACCTGCCCACCCCTGCCTGTCCCACTCTACACACTTCTCCTCTGTGCACCTTCACCTGCCCACCCCTGTCTGTCCCCCTCCGCCAACCCCTCCTCTTTGCACCTTCACCTGTCCCCCCTGTCTGCCCCAGTCTGCCCACCCCTCCTCTTTGCACCTTCACCTGTCACCCCTGTCTGCCCCACTCTGCCCACCTCTCCTCTTTGCATCTTCACCAGCCCACCCCAGTCTGTCCCCCTCTGCCCACCCTTCCTCTTTGCATCTTCATCTGTCCCCCGTGTCTGCTCCACTCCGCCCACCTATCCTCTGTGCACCTTCATCTGTCCACCCCTGTCTGCCCTACTCCGCCCATCTCTCCTCTGTGCACCTTCACCTGTCCGCCCCTGTCTGGCCACTCCACCCACCTCTCCTCTTTGCACCTTCACCTGTCCACGCCTGTCTGTCCCACTCCACCCACCTCTCCTCTGTGCACCTTCACCTGCCCGCCCCTGTCTGTCCCACTCCCCCACATCTCCTCTGTGCACCTTCACCTGCCCACTCCTGCCTGTCCCACTCCATCCACCTCTCCTCTGTGCACCTTCACCTGCCCACCCCTGTCTGTCCCCCTCCGCCCACCCCTCCTCTTTGCAGCTTCACCTGCCCGCCCCTCTCTGTTCCAGTACCCCCACCTCCCCTCTTTGCACCTTCACCTGTCCCCCTGTCTGCCCCACTCCGCCCACCCCTCCTCTTGGCACCTTCACCTGCCCCCGTCTGCCCCACTCCGCACACCTCTCCTCAGTGCACCTTCACCTGCCCGCCCCTGTCTGCCCCACTCCGCTCACCTCTCCTCTTTGCACCTTCACCTGCCCGCCCGTCTGTCCCACTCAACCCACCTCTCCTCTGTACACCTTCACCTGTCCCCCTGTCTGCCCCACTCCGCCCACCTCCCCTCATTGCACCTTCATCTGTCCACCCCTGTCTGCCCCACTCTGCCCACCTCCCCTCTTTGCACCTTCATCTGTTCACCCCTGTCTGCCCCACTCCACCACCTCCCCTCTTTGCACCTTCACCTTTCCGCCCCTGTCTGCCCCACTCCGCCCACCTCCCCTCTTTGCACCTTCACCTGTCCGCCCCACTCCGCCCACCTCTCCTCTTTGCACCTTCACCTGTCTGCCCCGGTCTGTCCCCATCCGCCCACCCCTCCTCTTTGCACCTTCACCTGTCCGCCCCTCTCCGCCCACCTCTCCTCTGTGCACCTTCACCTGTCCCCCCTGTCTGCCCCACTTCGCCCACCCCTTCTCTTTGCACCTTCATCTGTCCACCCCTGTCTGCCCCACTCCGCCCACCTCCCCTCTTTGCACCTTCATCTGTGCACTCCTGTCTGCCCCTCTCCGCCCACCTCTCCTCTGAGCACCTTCACTTGTCCGCCCCTGTCTGTCCCGCTCCCCCTCCTCTCCTCTTTGCACCTTCACCTGTCAGCCCCTGTCTGTCCCACACCACCCACCTCTCCTCTTTGCACCTTCACCTGTCTACCCCTGTCTGGCCCACTCCGCCCACCTCTCCTCTGTGCAGCTTCACCTGCCCACCCCTGTCTGTCCCACTCCACCCACCTCTCCTCTGTGCACCTTCACCTGCCCGCCCCTGTCTGTCCGACTCCCCCACCTCTCCTCTGTGCACCTTCACCTGCCCAACCCTGGCTGTCCCACTCAACCACCTCTCCTCTGTGCACCTTCACCTGCCCGACCCTGTGTGTCCCACTCCACCCACCTCTCCTCTTTGCACCTTCACCTGCCCGCCCCTGTCTGTCCCCCTCCGCCCACCCCTCCTCTTTGCACCTTCACCTGTCCCCCTGTCCTCCCTGTCTGCCGCACTCCGCCCACCCCTCCTCTTTCCATCTTCACCTGTCCCCTGTGTCTGCCCCACTCCACCCACCTCTCCTCTTTGCACCTTCACCTGTCTGCCCCTGTCTGTTCCACTCCCCCACCTCTCCTCTTTGCACCTTCATCTGTCCACCCCTGTCTGCCCCACTCCGCCCACCTCTCCTCTGTGCACCTTCACCTCTCCGCCCCTGTCTGGCCCACTCCGCCCACCTCTCCTCTATGCACCTTCACCTGCCCGCCCCTGTCTGTACCACTCCCCCACCTCTCCTCTGTGCACCTTCACCTGCCCGCCCCTGTCTGTCCCACTCCCCCACCTCTCCTCTATGCACCTTCACCTGCCCGCCCCTGTCTGCCCCACTCCGCCCACCTCCCCTCTTTGCACCTTCACCTGTCACCCCTGCCTGTCCCCTTCCGCCAACCTCCCCTCTTTGCACCTTCATCTGTCTGCCCCTGTCTGGCCCACTCCACCCACCTCTCCTCTGTGCACCTTCACCTGTCCCCCCCGTCTACCCCACTCCGCCCACCTCCCCTCTTTGCACCTTCATCTGTCCACCCCTGTCTGCCCCACTGCGCCCACCTCCCCTCTTTGCACCTTCATCTGTCCACCCATGTCTGCCCCACTCCATCCACCTCCCCTCTTTGCACCTTCATCTGTCCACCCACGTCTGCCCCACTCCACCCACCTCCTCTCTGTGCATCTTCATCTGTCCACCCCTGTCTGCCCCACTCTGCCCACCTCTCCTCTGTGCACCTTCACCTGTCCGCCCCTGTCTGTCCCACTCCACCCACCTCTCCTCTTTGCACCTTCACCTGTCCGCTCCTGTCTGGCCCACTCCCCCACCTCTCCTCTTTGCACCTTCACCTGTCCACCCCTGTCTGTCCCACTCCCCACCTCTCCTCTGTGCACCTTCACCTGCCCACCCCTGCCTGTCCCACTCTACCCATCTCTCCTCTGTGCATCTTCACCTGCCCACCCCTGTCTGTCCCCCTCCGCCCACCCCTCCTCTTTGCACCTTCACCTGTCCCCCCTGTCTGCCCCACTCTGCCCACCCCTCCTCTTTGCACCTTCACCTGCCCCCCTGTCTGCCCCACTCCGTCCACTTCTCTTTGCACCTTCACCAGCCCACCCCAGTCTGTCCCCTCCGCCCACCCCTCCTCTTTGCATCTTCATCTGTCCCCTGTGTCTGCTCCACTCCGCCCACCTATCCTCTTTGCACCTTCATCTGTCCACCCCTGTCTGCCCCACTCCGCCCATCTCTCCTCTGTGCACCTTCACCTGTCCGCCCCTGTCTGGCCCACTCCTCCCACCTCTCCTCTTTACACCTTCACCTGTCCACCCCTGTCTGTCCCACTCCGCAACCTCTCCTCTGTGCACCTTCACCTGCCCGCCCCTGTCTGTCCCACTCCACAACCTTTCCTCTGTGCATCTTCACCTGCCCGCCCCTGTCTGTCCCACTCCGCAACCTCTCCTCTGTGCACCTTCACCTGCCCGCCCCTGTCTGTCCCACTCTGCAACCTCTCCTCTGTGCACCTTCACCTGCCCACTCCTGCCTGTCCCACTCCACCCACCTCTCCTCTGTGCACCTTCACCTGCCCACCCCTGTCTGTCCCCCTCCGCCCACCCCTCCTCTTTGCAGCTTCACCTGCCCGCCCCTCTCTGTTCCAGTACCCCCACCTCCCCTCTTTGCACCTTCACCTGTCCCCCTGTCTGCCCCACTCCGCCCACCCCTCCTCTTTGCACCGTCACCTGCCGCCCTGTCTGCCCCACTCCGCCCACCTCTCCTCTGTGCACCTTCACCTGCCCGCCCCTTTCTGCCCCACTCCGCTCACCTCTCCTCTTTGCACCTTCATCTGTCCACCCCTGTCTGCCCACCTCCCCTCTTTGCACCTTCACCTGTCCCCCTCCGCCCACCTCTCCTTCACCTGTCCCCCCCTGTCTTACGCCTGTCCCACGCCTTACACTCACCTGTCAGGTGCAAAAGTAAACATTAGAAACAAAAAATCAACAACTATTAAGCAAAATAGCAACCACTGGTTGTTTATGTCAAACAGAATCCCGCAGCATCATCTGAGCCTTTCATCTTTAAGAGTCCGAGATGAACACCGTTGAACTGTGTTATACAGCTCCTAGAACACATCTCTACCCCACTAAACAGCAAGCCATCCATACCCGTCTATCTGAGTTTCCCCCGCTCAGTTTCAAGGGGCCCTTGTTTTTTTTCCTGCAGATTTATATAGCGCCAACTCGACCCGAAGGAATTGGAGCCCTTTACATGAGCACTAGTTATATTACACATGGGGAAATTAAGTGATTTGCCGAGAATCACAGGCTGTTGAGCCGACGCCGAGACTCGAACCTGGTTCCCCAGATCCAAAGTCGGCTGCTCTGGCCGTTATGCCACATCCTCTCCTTTCCCGGAAGAGTAGACACAACAAACTGCGGGCAAATGAAAGAGAACAAAGACAGACTCGAATGATCACGTGTCTTCAGTGGCCCCCGAAGCTCTGACAGAACTCACTCAGCCCTTCTCATGGTGCCCCGCTGGCCCTATACATTATTATATCTGCCGTGACCGCTCTTCAAAGTACATTTAAGACATCATTACACGATGGACAATCAATCAGTGGAAGAAACGGAGGCGCAGCTCCCCACGCGCACCCCTCGCCTGCCCGGAGAGGCCAGGAGCGCCCAGCAATGGCCCTTCTATGTTCCCGCTCATATAACTAATGACGCTCGCGCCGGCGGGCCGTGCTGTTTCCACGGCGACTGAGGAGCTATCTCAGAAGGTGCATATTAACGCAATTAATGGCCTGGCGAAAGGTCGCTCCTTGGGCGCCCTCTGCCACGGAGCGTGGAGACGAATCTTTCAGGTGGGAGCTGCGGCCCGAGAAATGTCTGGACTTTTTTACATGCGAAATCCGGCAATTAAGAGCTGGTCGTCCAGTAACTTTGTGGGAAAGGATGTCATATTATTTTGCTCAGAGGGGCTGTGGAGAGATGTTAATCATCTGGTTGTGTGATGGGGACCTCCCTTTTTTGATATTGAAAAGAACGTTTTAATGTATAATGAATTTCGGATTGTTGGCTTCTATACCGAGGGATATTTCATGAGCCTGGTGGATTTGTAATGTGAACATTTTAGTTACTTTTTAGAACATTTGGTATTTAAACAAATACTAATTTGCTTTGATGTCTGTAGAATTTATAATAACTTCATATTTGTGAAATGAGAAGAAACAAAATATACATATATTTTCAGAATAGCAAATTAAAAATAGTCCAGTCAAGTGGGAGCTAGGGGAGACAATCTAATGTGTTTGTCTAGGGGCCTGAATTGGAAATTGGTAGAAAAGTTACTTCGCTACAAACAGCTATCCCTTCCACCTTACTACAAGTGCATTATATCGCGTAACACTTGTAATTAGGGGAATGGAATGTCCGTTATGTTTGTGATGGGAAACCTGTCGGCAAACTCCAAACCAGGCCCTTGATTTGAGGACCAGGGGCCTAACGTGAATCTGCGAGTGGAAATTTCTGCACACATAGATTTATACCCAGGGCTCGATTTAAATCTCCGCCTAAATGTTACTCAGCAACTCCAGGTGGAGATTTATTACTAGGAGTGAGAGATGTACAACTCAAACTATGACCATGAAGTTACTATTGGTAGTAACTTTACAGGCGTATTCTAGGCATAAATCTGCCAAATGTAGATCTGTGTAGCGTAGTCGGAGATCAACACCTCCGCTATAGGGAGCTATGAATTGTAAAATATAGGGCACAGGAAACACCTCATGCAAATAACACTCACCTCCTGAGAAACATTACTACAGTGAGCACATATAATCTACACCCTGAGCTCTGCCCCCTCTATAGAATCTACACCCTGGGCTCTGCCCCCTCTATAGAATCTACACCCTGGGCTCTGCCCCTCTATAGAATCTACACCCTGGGCTCTGCCCCCTCTATAGAATCTACTCTGCCCCCTCTATAGAATCTACACCCTGGGCTCTGCCCCCTCTAGAGAATCTACACCCTGGGCTCTGCCCCCTCTATAGAATCAGAGCCCCCTCTATAGAATCTACACCCTGGGCTCTGCCCCCTCTATAGAATCTACACCCTGGGCTCTGCCCCCTCTATAGAATCTACACCCTGGGCTCTGCCCTTCTATAGAATCTACACCCGGGCTCTTCCCCCTCTATAGAATCTCCACCCTGGGCTCTGCCCCCTCTATAGAATCTACTCTGCCCCCTCTATAGAATCTACACCCTGGGCTCTGCCCCCTCTATAGAATCTACACCCTGGGCTCTGCCCCCTCTATAGAGTCAGAGCCCCCTCTATAGAATCTACACCCTGGGCTCTGCCATCTCTATAGAATCTACACCCTGGGCTCTGCCATCTCTATAGAATCTACACCCTGGGCTCTGCCCTCTCTATAGAATCTACAACCTGGGCTCTGCCCCCTCTATAGAATCTACACCCTGGGCTCTGCCCCCTCTATAGAATCTACAGCCTGGGCTCTGCCCCCTCTATAGAATCTACAGCCTGGGCTCTGCCCCCTCTATAGAATCTACACCCTGGGCTCTGCCCCCTCCATAGAATCTACACCCTGGGCTCTGCCCCCTCTATAGAATCTACACCCTGGGCTCTGCCCCCTCTATAGAATCTACGGCTCTGCCCCCTCTATAGAATCATCACCCTGGGCTCTGCCCCCTCTATAGAATCTACACCCTGGGCTCTGCCCCCTCTATAGAATCAGAGCCCCTTCTATAGAATCTATACCCTGGGCTCTGCCCTCTCTATAGAATCTACACCCTGGGCTCTGCCCCCTCTATAGAATCTACACCCTGGGCTCTGCCCCTCTATAGAATCTACACCCTGGGCTCTGCCCCCTCTATAGAATCTACTCTGCCCCCTCTATAGAATCTACACCCTGGGCTCTGCCCCCTCTATAGAATCTACACCCTGGGCTCTGCCCCCTCTATAGAATCTACACCCTGGGCTCTGCCCCTCTATAGAATCTACACCCTGGGCTCTGCCCCCTCTATAGAATCTACACCCTGGGCTCTGCCCCTCTATAGAATCTACACCCTGGGCTCTGCCCCTCTATAGAATCTACACCCTGGGCTCTGCCCCTCTATAGAATCATCACCCTGGGCTCTGCCCTCTATAGAATCTACACCCTGGGCTCTGCCTCTCATAGAATCTACACCCTGGGCTCTGCCCTCTATAGAATCTACACCCTGGGCTCTGCCCTCTATATAATCTACACCCTGGGCTCTGCCCTCTATAGAATCTACACCCTGGGCTCTGCCCTCTATAGAATCTACACCCTGGGCTCTGCCCCCTCTATAGAATCTACACCCTGGGCTCTGCCCTCTCCTTCACTGATGGACATTGTTTTGCCAGACCCCAGCTCGCCCATCCATCCATCACGGTGTAGAATATCCAACTCAAGAGGAAGATGAACTTCAACGAGGAGGTATCACAAGCTGCGGCACAGGCTCAACTTTCCGCTCTCACTTGTCCTCTGAGTAGGATACTGTGAGCTCGAAGTGCTACACATATTCTGGGGAATGAAAGGCTGCGGCTGCATCCAGGGAGTTGGTGCCACTTACCAAAGCTGGCGCATCTCTGAGGGATGCACCACGTATGGGCACTGGAATGTAATTTTAGAAACTACAATTCCCATGAGGTCCCAGAACTCTCATGATGTTTGGAAATGTTGATGGCCATCTTGAAGATATCGACTATAAGTGTCCATCTGGTCTAGAGCGCCCTTGCTCAGCACTGAACAAGCCCCTTGCGCCGCTGGTGACGCAGCACCGGCGCAAGGGGCTTGTAAATAAGCCCCTTGGTTTCTGCAGCCAGGACCTTGTTACTAGGCCTTGTGAAGTACTTGAATATTGTTTGTTTCTCTATGGACAGTGTCATTGAAGTCAACGCTAAATATAGAGAATTATTCAAAGGAATTAGATATATTGGATACAGGCGTCAATAGTTCTGTTTTAGTTTTCATTTCCGTGTTATACTAGAGAGGTTACTGGTGACCTTGAGTGTACCTGGCACTAATCAGTTTTCTCCCTTATGTACCTCAAAAGTGTACAGGAAGATAAAGTTTACATTTTCATTGCACATTTGGATTCTAAGCTATGTGAGGAATGGAAAGGATCCTCACCACCTTTAAAGATTGCTGATATTTCACTATGCAAATGTTAATACTTAAGGTAGTGATTAAAGACTAAGAAAATAAACTATATGATCCTGATTAATTTCTGTTCTTTTTCGGTTTTAATAAACATCCTTGAATATATATTAGAAGCAGAGAGTGTGTGCTTCAAAAAGAGGAGATAAGTGTCTTTCAAGAGAACAGAGGGATGGTTATGAAAAAACAAATAACATCAAATCGCATCCATATTATGTTTCAGTTTGATATACCAGAGAGTCTGAAGTGCAGATATATTCTAGAGGTATGTGATTTGTTATAGCACACGCTTAATGAGTCTGCAAAGAGATAAGGTATTAAAGATATTAATCGTGTTTTTAGATGTCCTCTGAGACCCGAGTAGATGACGGCACCGAGCACAGTGATGAGTGCTGATGTTCAATGTCTCTGCTTTCTGTGTTTTCCCCTCCCCGTTCCCTTACTGTGCATGGCTGGCTGTGGATTCGGAGAAGTATGGAACAGTTTGTCACTTCTTTTGGAGCGGGGATTCAGGTTAGTAAATCTAGGATTTGTAAAGCGCAGCAAATCACCTGTGAGAGTCTCAATTTGCCCAGAATCACAGGATGTTGATACTGATGCCGAGACTCGAACCTGGTTCCCACCGGCTCCGAAGTCGGCAGCTCAGGTCGTTACGTCACACACAGGCTTGTTCATTCTTTGAGGAGGAGACTGAGATTGTGATGAATTATGGATTGGACCACTACAGGTAATGCTTAGTTTGTAAAATAATAAGTGTTTGGGCCCAAAGTTCTGCTCAGAAGCCCGCAGCCTGTGCTACCTAATGTTGGGGCTGACAGATACGAAGGCTTCATACACTTGACTCCGCCCCATGCCTCTGCCATCCACCAGCACACACTCACTGCCCCTGTAACTCACTCTTGCAGGTTCTTTCCCATCCCTGCTTTCTCCCTTTGCCACTGTTTTTCTGTCTCTCTTTTCATCCTTCGTCCCCTTTATTGTCTTTCTAGCTCTTGTTCTGGGTGAATCACGTCTAGTTCTGAAAAATAAGTGACAGTCCCCAAAGATGAGTGCTGATGGGTCACACCTGCAACCATCGGCTAAGTTTAAGCCCTGCCTACTGGCAACTGCATAGCTTGCCTCCATATACCCTCAGTGGAGTGGAGAGGACGTCCATGTGGTGGGAGAAAACTGAGAGGGTGAATGATTTGAGGAAGGAGGTATGAACTGCAGGGGACCTGAAGACGAAATGGCACAATAAGAGCAGGAGGGTGAAGGACAAACTTGCCACAAAAAATGTGGCCTAAATCTCAGCCTGGCTGCAGGCCCAGATCACACCTCCATCTGCCCCCCCATTGATGGGCACATCCTCTCCACCATGCACCCTGAGCTGCTGCATGCCCTGCCTTTTCCAGGAATGCCAAAGTCAGGTCAGGTAAGATCAACTCACTTCTCTCCTTGAACAAGCGCCTGACTTCCAACTAATGTCACCCTGCCTGCGAACAGCAGACTTCTCCTTCACACGTACACATATCTCCTACACATGCTAGTGATACGTAGTCTGCCACCCACAGACATAGAATGAAGTCTGAATATACTAATGCTCACGCCTTCTACCTTTCTTTTCTACATTCAGTATGTCTGCTCCACTGCAGGTGGCAGCTGAAGCAGTGGCGGCTACCGTGAAGGAAAACTGGTGAGGAAGCGCGTGGGGGAAAAAATAGGAAAAAAATAGAGCTTACCTGCCGGCTGCTGCCTCAGTGGTCTTCTGCTCCTCTGCTACTGTAGACTCTCAGCAGCCAATGCACAGGCTCCCAGACACCCTGTGGCCAATCCAGATGCTGCTCTCATACTGGTAATAACATTACCAGCATGAGAGCAGCGCCAGGATTGGTCTGAGCGGCTTAGTTTGGCGCTCACTACGGGACAGGGAGCCTGTGGCTGTTCTCCACCCGGCGGTACAGCACAGCTTGGGTTGGGAAGATGTAAGTGCGCATGTCGGTTTGGCCAGGCCCGGCCAAACCGATATGCACACTTACAGTGCCCAACACTCCTCCCTGTTACAAGATGCTGTTAATCAGGATGGCCCTGTCACACCCTAAACTCGGCTCAGCTGGAAAAAAGAAAATGATAATAACCTTGTTTTATTATCATTTTATTTTTTCGTGTTTGCACTGCTGAGAGAGCAGTGGGACAACGCTCCTCTGCCTTATCAGAGGAGCCGCCGCTGAGCTGAAGGAGCCCTGCAATTCACATTGCTGTCTCATTAAGTATCTCTCCATCCTCCTTCTTAGGTTATTTGGTTGCAGGAAAACAACATGGATTTGTGTGGGGCCACATCCACCTGTAACTTGTACACTTCACACACATCCTCTGCCTGCACATAGAAGTACGATGCACACACATCATCCATGTCACACATGTATTGAGTGACAGGCCCAGTTGCCGGTTGGTGCAAACTAATTTAAAAAATGCAGGGGAGGCCAGTGGCTGACTCTCTCTAGTAGAATCAAGTACAAAGGCCTGTCCTGCTACCACAATCTTATTGCTACCACTGCTTTCTGTCCTCTACATCCCAATGAGGTGATAGTAGTCACACACATGGTGTACCCATCCAGACCACAGAGCTCTGCTCCGGGTTGCAATTTGTGTCATGGAAGGGCTTTCATTGCATACATATGAATACTGTGTGGGCTGAGTTGGGAGTAAAAATTCTACAGTACCTGCTATGATGAACTTTTAGACAGGGTTGAATGTGCTCCAGAGCAATGCAGGAGGGGCTTTTCTGTCAGGATATGGGTGAAAATGTACATGAGGAGGAGATAACTAACTTAAATAGTTCCTTAGTCTAGATAGGAAAAGTACATTTAGGGGATTGGGCCTGTAACACAAGATAAATATCGGGAAGTAAGGTTCAAGTTTATATACAAGGTAAAAATATGTCTATCATACAAACATAAGGTCCAATCTCAAGTGAAAATGTCCAAAATCAAAGTCAATGATAAATAAAAGTCTCAGAAGGTCCAACAGACATAGAAAACATAGCCCCAAATTAAACATAGCCTCCTCCTTTTTGTGCAGGTTTTGGGCACATGCTCCTGTCCATCTGACGCATAAGAGGTAATGTCCATCTGAGCCACCCCCTCAATCACAGGCACGGTGAGTGGCAGGGGAGGATTAGACACTACCTTACATATGAAATACACTGTGTGTGATGAAGGGATGGAGGCTGTGGGCGAACTGGGAGGATGAGATGGGTTGATGGAGGTGGACAAGATAGTAGTCCAGGAGCAGTTAGTCAATTAGGACATTATTTAGCCCTTGAATCCCTGCCATTTCATAGCAAATCCCTCTACCAGGATCTGCTTGATCATCTGTTCACCAGCTTTGATTTAGTTGTTGGAATCCTGGATTCCCTCCAAGCACCTGCAGGGAGAGGATAGGGGTACACATGAGGACTCAGGGGTGTCTGTGGTTGCCGACAGCTTCCTGCCTGACTGCTGCACAAGAAAAGAAAGCGACAAAGGAGCATGTGTGCATGTTCACACTACTTTATATCCATAATTGCTCAACATTTTCTATTTGCGGACGTGGAACTCTATGCAAGCCCACACTTAGCAAGATCAAATGGCATACATTTATAAAACAATAGAATTCACTTACCATTAACACAATTACACTTATCCTTCATGACTCTGGCCTCCCTGTTTATGTGTTTATGTTTTGTAAAACGCATGGCTACCCAAAGGCTTCCCCGCGCTGGTGAGTACTGTGCTGAGAGTAGGGCCTCTGGTACATTAACCAGGAAACAGCCATGTCTTAAGTTTCTTTTAAGGAAAGTTCATTTTCCAGTGCTCTGAGACTGGGTGGAAGATCAATCCACAACTTCAGTACTACGTGTGCAAACGATCTTCCTCCCCAACTCATCCTTTTTACTCTGGTTGTACTGAGGAAATGAAGATGCGATGATCTCAGGTGTCTAGTTGGAACATAAATGGTTACCAACTCTCTGAGCTTTACTGGGCCCTTGTTATTTATGGCTCAATGAGCAATACAGAGGGATTTAAACTAAATCCATGCCTCAATTGGGAGCCAATGCAGCTGTTTGAGGGGTTCTCTTGCGGAGACTAAGCTAGGAACCTTTAGAAGGAGCCTTGCTGCCACATTTTGCACTGTCTGAAGTCTCTTTATTACGTATTTGGGTGCGCCCACATAAAGTGAGTTGCCATAATCCAGACGGGAAACTATGAGGGATTGAATGACCGTTTTCCTTAGATGCTCTGGGATCAATACCAGTATCTTCCTGAGCATTCGGATTAAAGAGAAACAGATGCCAGACAATTTATTTGCTTGGTGGTCCATTGCTAGCAAATTGTCCAACCAGATTCCCAAATTTTTTATCACCAGTTTGGGAACAGGGGGGGTAGGTGGGGGGCATGTCAACAGGCCAGCTGATCAGAAGTCTGTGTATGGCCTGGTTTCCAAGGATCATTAATTCCGTCTTATCACCATTCAGCTTTAGGCAGCAGCTTGACAGCCAGCGGCGCAGTTTATCCAAATAGGGTGCAAATGTTTATTTCCTGGATTAGGGCCTTCTGTAAGAGAAACAACCAGCTGGCTGTTATCAGCATAGGAGACCGCTGACAGGTTAAAGTCCTGCACTAAGGTGGCAAGTTGGCGCACATATATATTGAACAACCTGGGGCTGAGAGACGATCCCTGAGGGACACCACAAATCATTGGAAAGCTGTCAGAGAGGCAGTCTTTGTCCATGACTTGGTAGGATCTGTTTTCCAGATATGAGGTGAGCCAATCTAATGCTTTGCCCTGAATTCCCACCTCGCAAAGTCTATGTCTTAGGATCAGTCTTCGATCCACTGTGTCGAATGTCGCACTTAAATCCAGTAGTAGGATGGCAGCTGAGCCTCTGTTATCCAGTATACCTTTGAGCTCCTCTGTGACCACCAGAAGTGCTGCTTCCATGCTATGGTGGGTACGGAAGCCCATCTGGGTTGGATGAAGAATGTTATTTTCCAGAAAGTTTGCCAATGTCCGATTGACATGTTTCTCTGGTACTTTTCCTAGAAAAGGGAGTAATGAGATGGGTCTTAAGTTGGCAAGGATTTCTGGATCTAGCTTGGGGTTTTTCAATGGTGGCCTAATTACTGCATGCTTCCATTGCTTAGGGACCAAGCCTGCCTCTAGTGAGAAATTAAGACGCTCCATAAGTGACGGTAATATGACCTCTGCCACTTTGGATACGGTATGTGGGGGAGCGGGATCTAATGGAGATCCAGATTTGGTTGCCTTTATAAGTTTATGGATTGTCTCTTTGTCAAGCGTAGCGAATTTTGCTAGAATTGGAGTTGGTGGCAGATCCCTGCCCATAGTTACCTCCCCTAGCGCAGGTTCGGGATTGATCTGAAATTGATCATAAATATTGGTCACTTTTTTGTGGAAGAAGGATGCTATATCGTTGCATCTTTCTTTTGTGGCTTGGGGAACGGTGTTACTATCAAGTGGAGTGGATAGGGTTTTAATTAACCACTCTAAATAGTTCTTTTGGGGAGTTCAAAGCCTGAGGGATCTATTCCTCATAGAATTTGGCCTGCGCTTTCTTTATTTCGTTGTGATAGGATCTGATTGAAGCTTTATATTTTATTTTAAGTGCCAGGTCAAATTCCATTCTCCAGTTTCTTGCAATGTTTTTTTATTGCAAAGAGGTCGTCTTTGTACCAAGGGGCTTGTTTTGTATGTGTTTTCGGTCTGGAGTTAGTTTTGGGAATGCATGCATCTAGTGACTGGGTGATCCAATTTTCCCATTGCTGATAATCCTCTTCTAGATTACCTACAAATTTAGGAGTTGTATCCTTCAGGACGGTTCCCCAAGTGCAAGGATCTAGCTTCGACCATCTTCTTATAGCCGTCATCTGGGTCCTTCCCTTGATCTGTTGGGCAGGTTTGGGAAGTTTAAAGAGAATAAGACAATGATCGGACCAGGGGACCGGGATTATTCTAGAAAGAGTAACCAGAGGGTCATTGGAAAAAATGAGGTCCAAAGTATGCCCTTTCTCATGTGTGGGGGTTGGGTTAGTTGTAATGCCTCAAGATCTGCTTTTAGCTTTTTGACGGAGGGGTCATCCTGTATGTCGAAGTGCAGGTTAAAGTGGCCGAAAATAGTCATGTGGGTTGCTTGTAGAACTAGGCTGGCCAGTATGTCTGGGATTGCCTCCAAGAATTTGGAGCTAGTACCCGGAGGTCTGTAGATAAGGACACCTGAGAACGTATGGGTGGGGAAGAGTGTGATCTGGAACTGAAGGCTTTCACATTCTAGAAGGGAGAGGGAGGAGGTAACACATCTAAAATCAGTTTTTAGAATGATGGCTATTCCACCCCCAACTTTTCCGACCTGATCTAATCTGTGGATCTGGTAGCCCACCGGGAGGGCGAGGTGGATATCAGGATCTGAGCTGTCATTAAGCCATGTTTCTGTGACAAATAAAACGTCCAGCGGATCCTCTTCCAGCAGGGTTCTAATGTCAATGGCATGCCTGGTCAGTGAGCGAGCATTGATCATTCCCAGATTCCATGTTGCTACTTGTAGCACCTGAGTAGTGAGATGAGAGTCCTTATTCCAATACAGTTTGAAGCTGCATTGACTGCAGACTCGTTTGCTATTAGTCTGAAATTCATTATTGGATCCCAGCAATGATGAACATAGAGGTAGTGGTAGGGCTCTCATTGCTAGTAGCGGATTTGTGGTGTGCTTGAACTGACCTGTGCTGGAAAGAGCAGGGGTCCTGGCCCCTGGGCGCGGTCGGGCACAGATGGGCTTACCTCTGGTGTGCCTTTGGCGTGCATGTGGCGCGCCTGCTGCGCGCATCCGCTGTGCGCCTGGTCCGCAGCCACCATTAAATGGGAAAATGGAGTTGGCAACTAGAACGCCAACCTCCCGCCTTCTCTCTAACTCTGTGGTTAGAGGAGGCCAAAGCGTTACTCTGTGGTCAGCTGGTTCAAATTCAATTTCATACAATTCAGTTCTAACAGTCCGTTCAAGTGGTGCATTCAAACATATAAAGCATAAAAACGATTTAGGATTTAGGAAAAGTTTAAACCAAGCGTTTAAAACAAGTTATTGCACATGAGGCAGAGGATAGAACAGCACTCTCACCTCCGCGCCTGGCCCGCAGCCGCTATTAAATGGGAAAATGGAGTTGGCAACTAGAACGCCAACCTCCCGCTTTCTCTCTGACTCTATGGTTAGAGGAGGCAAAAGCGTTACTCTATGGTCAGCAGATTCAAATTCAGTTTCATACAGTTAAGTTCTAACAATCCTTCCAAGTGGTGCATTCAAACATATAAAGCATAAAAACGATTTAGGATGTAGGGAAAGTTTAAAACAAGCGTTTAAAACAAGTTATTGCACATGAGGCAGAGGATAGAACAGCATTTTCACCTCCGCGCCCGGCCTGCTGCCACCATTAAATGGGAAAATGGAGTTGGCAACTAGAACTCCAACCTCCCTCCTTCTCTCTAACTCTATGGTTAGAGGAGGCAAAAGCGTTACTCTATGGTCAGCAGATTCAAATTCATTTTCATACAGTTCAGTTCTAACAATCCTTTCAAGTGGTGCATTCAAACATATAAAGCATAAAAACAATTTAGGATTTAGGAAAAGTTTAAAACAAGCGTTTAGACAAGTTATTGCACATGAGGCAGAGGATAGAACATCACTCTCACCTCCGTGCCCGGCCCGCAGCCGCCATTAAATGAGAAAATAGAGTTGGCAACTAGAATGCCAACCTCCCGCCTTCTCTCTAACTCTATGGTTAGAGGAGGCAGAAGCGTTACTCTATGGTCAGCAGATTCAAATTCAATTTCATTCAGTTCTGTTCTAACAATCCTTTCAAGAGGTGCATTCAAACATATAAAGCATAAATCGCTTTACATTTGTACACACAAATGACTAATAACATATAGTAAATTTGACATAAAAATGCACAGTTGGTGCCACATTACGTATCAATTCCGTAATTGGCCAATGATATACGATATCTGGACCTGATAACTGCATGGACAACTGCCCATCTAACTGAACAAGACATGACAAAAAACATGTAATGTGCAATGACATTATATCAAAGCTACTTAGCGTGTACTCACTACAATGAGGCTGATAGGAGTCATGCGAGTGTGTGAAACAAGTTGGCCGCCTCCCTCTGAGCTCCATGTCGCCCATTTTTAAAGACGAATAAATAAAGAGTTCTGGCTAGTGTTACCTACTTTTTTTAGGCATCTAGGAGCTTGGTAAGGTCAGCGCTTACTGGGGAGACCGTTGCTGAGCTTCGTTTGGCATTTTTGGAGGAGCTTCTTTCATTGAGCCTCTCACCGGGCTCTTCTGTAAGGTACTGCTGAATTTCCTATCAGGAGGGTGGAGTTATTCTAGCGAAAGGGCGTGCCTGAGGCCTAAAGCACTCCCACAGCTGGTTTTAGCTGCTGCACAGTTGTCAATTGCAGTAACTTTCATTATTACTTCTTTTTGGACCTGATACTCGTTAGGTAGCGTTTCCCTGATTTTTTTTGCTTTTTCTGCTGGAGTTTTGCTGATTCTGGTATGTGGCCCCTGGGCACTTTCCCACTGTAAATATGGTGCGAAAGTGCATGCGCCCTTTCTACCTGTGTGGGTAAGTGGCGCTGATTCGATGTTAAGAAACATGGCACAGTCTGCCACCGCAGACTGATTGGTGCACACTGGCATCCATCGTGAGGAGACTCATGAGCAGTTTGCCTTTGTAGGTCGCAGTATGTGCCCAACCGCACCTATGGTGCAAACGAATGCGTGTGCCGCCTGCCATTGCAGGCTTGTGCATTAGTGCAGACACATGTATTAGTTAAACCTGTGTCCAGTCTGCTGTGCACACTCAGGCGGGCACACATGTGCCAGATAGTGAGGAATACATATATGTGTTTTCACTCTCTATGAGGCCTGCTCTTCCCATACGTTTAACATGGGGACGTGGTTGATGTTGCTTCGGGCTGCAATAGTGGATTACAGTGGAGCAGCCTCATGATGTTTCCTATCAATGGATTCCACATGCCATACCTGTTCCACTGGTAAAGGGGGTTTTGGCATAACTCGCTTAGAAATGTCACTTATAGAATATGGACATTTCTATGCTCTAAGATTCTCATGTGCCGAGGTGCCTGGCTCCATTGGAAACCAGGGTCGTGGGAGCATATCTGTGCATTATCCAAGTGGCAGCTATAAACCATGGGCCACCCACGAGAATAGCAGACCTCTGCCATTTGAGGGCTGAATGGGATAGATTGGAGAGATAGATTGCGACACTTAGCCTCTAGGGGCTGGATCATGGCCCCACTAAAGATTAAGATCTGCATTCCATGGCCTCATGGCAGACAGGCCTACAATTTAAGGGAGACATCTGTGGTTCAAAGGGAAACCCCCTAAACCACCTCTAACTTCAAAGACACATGATAGTATAACTACAGAGTCCATCCTTCAGCAAAGGGTGAAATATGTCTGTGGGGATGTGGGAGCAGAGAACCCGAACTGCGTGGTTCACAATGCCAGATGACTCTATTGTGCACATGGAGGATAACTGTCCGAATAGTGGCTGGCCCAGGCAGAGGACCTGCTGAAGTGTGGTGCCCTGAAGTGTACTCTCTTAGGGCCCGACTGCGGGCTTCCTGTTCTCCCGGAGATCTCAGGGACATCAAAGATCTCCTGCGAGCGACCTACACCATCTACCGGTGACATCTGGAGAACGGTATCCTCTCAAGTGCCCACCTCGGCTACTGAATCCCAACTGGTAGCATGATGTGAGAGTGGAACTAAGACTTGTGTCTGGAGACCAGATTGCCAAGTGCAGAGCCCCAGAAATCGTGACCGTATCTAAGGTGGGTGGTTCTTGTACTGCGGAGACCCTAACACTCATAAGCGTCTAGTTAGTGGTGAGCATATTCACCAGTTGCAGGACCCCGCGTGACCTGTTTCGTCAGTCATGCTGCATCTCTCTTGTGCATCATGCCAACTGCATGCTCATTACGGCGGTGTCCAGTTGTGACCCCCGGAGTTGCGGGTGAACCCGTATAGTGCCTCTTTCTGCCCCATATGGCTCTGCTGAACTAGCGCCTGTGTGTGCGACCGGACTAGTCTGGTGCAACCTGTATCATCGTGCACCAGACGTTGTGTTTCATTTCCAGGGAGGTACGGAATTGCATCTCTTTGCTGTGTGTGTGACCGGAATTGCCGGGTGCAACCCATCTCAACATGCACCTGTCATTGTGCCTCATTTCCAGGGCGGTGTGGAACTCGTCGTGTTTGAAATCTGAAGTGCCTGGTGCGGCTCCTACCAACGCCCACCAGAAGCTGTACCCGAATTGCCGGGGCACAGAGTCTAATTTGAGTTGGTGGTTTCTGGTGCTCAGCACCGGCACTCAATCATCAACACCAGTGCTTTTCAGGAGCACCAGTTAAGGACACATTCATTTATGGTAGGCAGGGGGAGATTAAGTGATTTGCCAAGAATCACAGGATGATAAGCCGATGCCGAGACTCGAACCTGGTTCCCCAGCTCCGAAGTCTGCAGCTCTGGTCGTAACACCACTTACTCTCCCCATTTTCATGGTTAGTAATTGGTTTTGTTTTAGGCGGCACTAACAGGAGAAATGGGCTGGTGCAAGCTGCCTCCTGACGAGAGCCCCAGCACTTATTTTTTTTTACAGATTAACCACTGCCTGGGCACAAGCTGGATCATCGTATACCTATTGGGGCGCCTCCTTCTATTGAGAGGCTCCCCTGTGTTACTCTACATTCATCGGTTGTTCCCTTTCGACCCTCATCGTAGCAGACCAACTGCCCTCTCCACACCTGGCCCCAGAAGACATCTTGGCACCAAGTAGTAGCAAAAGAGAGATTGACTGGGTTGAAGGAACGCTTCCGAGACAGTTTGGAGGCGGGTCAACAGACTGCGTGACTCCTAGTGTTTTGAGATCTGTGGATGAACTTCCTGAGTGGCTGCTAACCTTCCCTTGTATACGTCTACCTCCTAATTAAAACTGTTACATATTTTCACCTGCTTTCCGAGGACCCAGACAAAGTGTGGCTTTGGCCCCGTGTGGCCCAATGTCCGGGAGGGCTGGACTGGTTATCATTCATCCGGGGGTATAGGACAATTGGAGTGAACTAGAGGGTGGAGGGAGATTTGGGCCATGAGTTTGTATGTGTGCAAGAGCATTCCATACGAACTGGGTGGTTCCTCCCGCACCGCGTAGCAGTGCAGAGTGAGTGTGTGTGAGTTATCATGCATGGACCGCCTGTGATTCACAACACTGGCCAGTGGTGCACTTCATACGTTGATTGTGTGACAAAAGCACAATCCATTTGACATTAGGTTTACCTGTGTGGCTCCGGCCTGCGGTGTTGCTAAAAAGTGTTGTACTTTCGTGTATGTACATATTGTTCATATTGTGCACTGCATAAGGGTGCTCCCTCTCAATTGGGGGAGTTAGATTAGGAATTATCCACAGTGTGCATACTATTGATATCTTAACAATACGTGTGGGTCAAATATTGCTAGTAATATTTCCAAATGTATTTTATGTCCAAAAAGTATATGATGTTATAACGACTGAATATGTGTGTTGAATATAAATGCTTTTACATACATCCTGTGTGAAGTCTCTTTTGTGACGCTCAGTGTATTTATTGAGAGTGACTGCTGTGCCTTTGCTTTACACATTGCCTCTGATATAAGCCTGACTCCTCAGTTCCAAGCTACCCAAGGGTGAGCACGGGTTGTACAGTGAGTGTAATCGCCTGCCCTTGACGAGAGCGGTAGGTTCTGCCTGCCTCGGGCATCCCTTTAGCCAACCAGACACTGCCGATTCCAAGACTTCTTTATATTTTCAATTAGCAGTGCACCTGTCTTTTGTAGAACTTATTTATTATTTTGGAAAGGAAAAATATCCAAGTCATGAATAGCAAATGTAAACAGACCATGTCTCCTCCACCAGTCAAGTCAAAAATTGTGTATTCTACTGAGCCCTCTTTATCCACATTACTGGAAGAATTACAAGCAGTTCGCACTAATACAGATAATATTGTGCCAGAAATTGAAAATACATGCAAGGACATGGCTAGTCTTTCTATTAAAATATCTAACAATACAATAAAAAAGCAAGATAATAAATTTAAAAATGACAGTCTTACGCCTATCACACCAAAAATATTGCCAATAAGTAACTTATTACTTGATTTAGAAAATCATAATCGACAGTACATCCTTCATATCTATAATTTGCCAGAAGATGTAGAAGGCAATGATTGCAGGCTGTATTTGGAAAAATTATTACGTGGTCTGTTACATATCCCAGAAAAATGTGAGATTGACAAAGTGCACAGAATTCTGTCACATCGTAATCCAAGTCATAACAACCCTCATCAAATGATCTTTAAAGTTCTGCGTCATCATCATCTAGTGATAATAAGGAAAGGGGCAAGAGAGATTCAGTTTTTAATGGTCAATGGTATTAACACTTTTATCCATCAGGACTTGTCCAAGGAGACTGTTAAAATTTGCGAAGAGATCACGGATCTTAGACTACGACTAAGAAGCAATGGTTTTAAATATGGACTTTATGGCCCGTCAACTATGATAATATGAGAATATGGAAATATGGTTTCGCCAAGTACTTTCAGCGTTCTGATGTTCTCCGTGTCTTTTTGGATCAACATTATTCACTTTACATGGAAACAAATGTGACTGATATTTAATTCCCTTGCTATAATTTTCGTCATAACTAGCCTATTTTGCTGAGTTTCTAAATTAGGGCATTACATAGACAGGTCTTCCTTGCAAATACTAGTGTGCGATTCCATAGTATTATTTATGTTTTTATGTTGTCTTTTTGATGTTTGTCTGTGTCCTTCCTTTTCCTCATTTTATCTAGTTTCAGAGCTACTTCTTCTTCCAGGCTATCCTGTTCCTTCTACTTTACTGTCTTGCTCACTGATGAAAATGGATAATATTTCTTCTCCAGCACTTAACAAGAAAATGGAGTTTTTGCAAAAAAATTACATCTCCAAATACTAAACAAATGTTCTGATTCAAATCGTCTTTATCTTATAGTTAAAATTAAAATTGATAATACTATTTTACATCTGATGAATGTGTACAGTACAACAAATGAAGACCCTAATTTTTTATCTCTTTTCACCGCTGAAGTGCTCAAATTAGATAATGTTCCGCTTATTATTGGAGGTGATTTTAACCTAATATGTGACCCTTTAATGGTTAGAACATCTCAAGCCAAATATCGTCCTCCCAAGGCTTTTTTCACTCCAAAATCTTTTTTTTATACTACCAAATTGGTAGATATTTGGCGATTACATCATCCAACAGAGAAACATTTTATGTATTTTTGTAATCCTCATAATTCCTTCTCTCAAATAGATTATTTATTAATATCCCAAAATTAAGCCACTCTGTTTCTCAAACTATTATTCAGAATATCGACATTTCTGATCATGCACTCAGTTGATGGCGCATGGATTCAAATGCTGTTATTAATGATAAAAATAACCCAAAACTATTGTCAGCTCTACATGATTATTTTTCTTTTAATCCAGAAGGCACTACTTCAATTGTTAATCGATGGGATGCATTTAAACCATATATCAGAGGGGTAACAATATCTATTATGGTGCATAATAACAAATCATTTAATTCTAGAATCAACTATTTGGATAAACAAATAGCAAAGCATGAACGCCTTTTTATCACATCTAATAATATCAATTATAGAATGCAATTACAAAAACTTTGTTATGAATCAAGCTCCCTATTAAGCAAGAGGGTGGCATACACATTTTTAATAACAAAGCAATATTTTGTTTTGGTGCTAACCGTTCTGAAAGACTTTTGGCAAATTATCTTCATACTAAAATAGATAAAATTCAAAGTAATGCAATCCATGGTTCTAATGGTAAAATTGCTTTATCCCATAAAGATATAGTCAATGAATTTCTGAATTATTATTATTCAACTTTATATAACAACCCCCCGTTTACTGATACGTTGCATATTAATAAATGTTTAGAGAAGTGTGGCGTACCTAAAATTACCCAATCGGTTAGAGATAAATTGGATTTGCCGATCATATTAGAAGAAGTTCAATCAGCTCTTAAATCCCTTAAATTGCTTAAATCTCCTGGTCCTGATGGTATTCCTACTGAATATCATAGAGAATTTTCTCCTCAACTTCTACCTCATTTACTCAAACTATTTACACACTTTAGTATTTCAAGACCAACTTCTGTAAATAATGTCAGATTACTATTTCATGCGATTGAAGGTGGGTCATCATTGCTTTTACTCTCCAGAGTCTTGGCATTGGATGCGGAGAAAGCTTTTGATAAAGTCCATTAGCAGTATCTATTTCCTACTTTATCTGCATTCAATTTGGCAATTCATCGATTCGTATGATTTCAGCTCTCTATTCTGGTCGATCTACCAAACATTTTATTAATGGTCAAATTTCTAGTAATTTTTTCCTCTTTAGAGTATTAGACAAGGGTTGTCCCTTATCACCGTTACTTTTTCTCCTTGCTTTTGAACCTTTACTCATAGCCATCCAAAATTGAAGGCCTTAATATAAATGATGTGGCTTTACAAACATCAGCTTATGCTGATGATGTATTACTAGATATTAGTAATCCATTTTTCAATCTCCTATTTCAAATACCTCAAATATGTTGTTATGGTATAATCCTGTGTTAAAAGTTACTTGAAATATGAAATTTTTACAATCTTGGATTGAAGCTGATATTCTTTATTTAATGACATCTATCATAACAATACTTTATTAACTTTTGAGGAGCTGCAACAAAAATCTATGTTGCAGCCACCAGATATTTTTAAGTATGACATTTTATGTAATTCTATCCTTGATTCATTTCCTAACAAATTTCCTCTAAATGTTACCTCTGATTTATAAATTTACATTCAAACAATAGCTTTCTCATTGCATGCTGTACCAATGCTTTATAAAAAAATTGAACAATTGCAAAGGGGACAATATCTACTCTCTCTCTTCTTTTTGGAATAAGGAACTTGATATGTCAACATCTCCAGATATTTGGAAGAAAATTTGAATGAATAATATTTCTGGATGGTGGCCTGTTTCTTTATATCAAACCAATTCCTTCATACTATTTAATTGCTTGTGGACCCCTTTAAGGTTATTTTACGGAAAACTTTTAAATTCTTCAATTTGTTGGCATTGAAATCTGAATACAGGTTTGTTACGACATATGCTTTATGAATGTAATATTGTTTATACGTTTTGGAAGGAGGTTTGGAATGTTATTACAAAAATATGTAATTTAATTGATAATCTATCATCTAGTATACTCATTTGTAAATTTACTTCACTGTCCACAAAAATGTCTGTTATAAATAGCAAACATCTAGATTTTCTAATTTCTGCGGCTTTAACATTAATTACTACCAGTACATGAATGCTGGTCAAGGATACATTTTACCAGAAGAGGAACAAATTTAAGTCTAAAGGGTGTAGTTCACAATACACCTAATTATCACTTATTTTGAAACCGATTGATAATTATATAGCTTTACATTCTTAAATAAGTATTAATAATAAGTTATATAAATGTTTTATACGTAATGAATTGATAGTTAGAATTAGTAGCTCTTTTAAGTTATATCTGTAAAGATGTCACTATTTATTCTCCCTTTTAATTATTTTTATTTTTTAGGGCAAGCCAAGATAGCACTTGCGGTGTTGCTTAGTGACCTGTTGTATATGGTTTGTGGAGTTCAACTCTGCCCATTGCTTGCCATTGCTTTTTATTTGTCTATGTCAGTGTCCTTTAAAAATCCTTGCTTGATAGTGGTCAGTCCTGCCTCTTTGTCCCTCCTTTTTCTCTTCCGTTCCTCCCATGGACCAGGGACTAAGTACGGTATCATTACGCTATGGTTCTTTATCTGTTCTTTGGGGGATTATTTTTTTCAAGGTTTCCTGCTCTGTTACTGTTTGCCTGGGTTCAGCTTTGGTGCCATAGCTGCTTACATCTCAATATATCGTTCCTCCCTCCCACCTCCTCTTAGTGCCACAGTTGTGTAAGTGCTGCCCCCTGCTTCTTTGCTTGTATTTATGTAGCTTTTTTTGCAATTTTGGTTGTCGACCATGAGTTGGGCTTCTTCTAGTAAGATGTACGTTTGGTTTTGGCTTCCTTTTAATCAGCATTTGGCTTGTTTTTAGCCTTTTTTCACTTTTACATGTCAATCTTGTGTTGGGCTTCTTTGGTAAGATATTCGTTTTGTGCTTGCTTTAAGGGGATTGGGCTTGTTACTGGTTCCCATCAAAATTAGAGAAAACATCTTAGCCCCTTGAGTCTCAAGTCATGTAGGGGCTCATTGACTTTCTGGGCTTTACACAAAATGGCCTTTATCCAGGGATAGGGACTGAAATTTCCCTACTAGCGGTGTATGTGAAGAATATTGTTGGACCTATATTGCAGGTTAAAATATACTTTTTTACTGTTTATTATAGAAGCTGAAGTGGCTAGGCCTGTGTGTGCCTGCTGCAGCCCCTTGCGCCTGCAGAGCTTGTTTTCCAAGGCAGAGGGATACAGAGTAGGGCCTGAACGCAGTGCTGCAGCTCGTTCTTGCATATATGACTGCCTGAGGGGCACGCACAAGTTACGTTCGGGGGCAAATTCATGGGACAAAACCGGATTCCCAGTGGCGGTGCACTCTCCAAATGGACCGTGGATAGCAGGGCCACCCGAGGCGGCACTCGGACAAACTTCACCCGCTTTGTTTATATTAAGTTTGATACAGTAGTTTTGTTGTTTCATTGCAGTGCGCTGTAAATAATACACGTTAGTGTTATCCAAATTAAATGTTGAACCTAATTTAATGCTGCTCCCTTTATCGTCTGCCGAAGAATGAAAGGCTTGATTTGCCCATGCTGTGATTAACGAGCATGCCTACAGGTTGCACATACATCTGAGCACTGGGTGCTTAAACCTGTTTGTGAAAAGAAATGCCTTTGTGTGTTTGTAAAATAGAAAATTAACTTCCAGGCTCATGCTTGGCTTGCACACACCAGCCCTTAACCCAAACAATCCTGTGTACATCGCGTAGCTGCTGCTGCAGATTCACATAAGCAGTGCTTTCATCTTTCCTCTAACCCCTTTCCACTCCTCCACACAGTCAAGGTCTAATCAAAGTCCTGCTTCAACAAATGTCAACAACGTATTTTCACAAACCAAAGCAGGCTTCATCAGGTGCTCGACCCCTCAAAAAAACAACCTACACACTACTCTACCCTCATTCACCATTTTACAGCAAAACAATACTTCAAACCTGAAGTGTTAGTCCCAAATTGAAGCAGCCTGTCCTATAGAATGTGCTTGTTTCCTAATCTTGCCAACCACAAAATCCCAGTTTCTCATCGAATCCAAGGGCCCAATCAGTCAAATCTTTAATATTTTTGCTGTTTTATATAGTGCAAGCTCAACCCAAAGTTATTGTACCACTTTTCATGAGCACCAACTTCATTACTCAAAGTCATATTAATTTTTTTAGGCAGACGAGTTGTGCAGGATCACAGGATTTTGAGCTGACGCTGAGACTCGAACCTTGTTCCCCAGTACCAAAGTTCTTAGCTCTGGCACTAATTCCACAACCTCTCACACTATGCTCTAATCTAACTGCCATCCAGCCCTTAGCCTAATTATCCCAACCAACCCTTACTCCATTTGGTTGGAAAAATAAACAGTGCTCCCACATCGTTTGGGCCCTGACAGGTTAAAGTCTGTTTAGGAAGCTGACTCTGTATATACTATACCAAAGTAAGGTATAGTGCGCACAGAGTCCAGGGAGTCCCCAGAGGTATAGCAGAGGCTAAATTAGGTAAGTACTAACAGCTCTCTTTGTGGTAGTGTGGGCGAGCAGTTAGGCTTATCCAGAGGATGTGTTAAGCATTTATTGTAGTCACTCAATCAAGGACTGATACACACACTCAGAGACAGAATCCTGACCAATGAGGTAAGTATAAAAAATAAATACTTATGTTTTATTTTAGAACCATGCAGGACTTGCCACAGGTGAGTAAAATATACTTTCAAATACAAGACTGTTCAAGGAAATCTTGTTGTACTAAAAATTGCAGTTGTTACAGGTTTGTATCACTTTTAAAGGCAGTTTGTATCATACAGTAAGTACTTTCAGATTACTTTTTAGTTACTTCAGGATTACTTTAAGTAATGGGGGCAGTATGCCTAGATATCACACCTTAGGATCTCTACATACAAGGTAAGTACACATTTTTATACTTTGCAATAGGAATTCCTTTTCTTCATACAACTCATTTCAACACTTAGACATTTTTAGGACCAAAATCTCTTTACATGGGTTCCTATGGGGAAAAAGTGTTAGAGGTTTTGGAGGTAAGTACATAACTTACAAGGGTGAATTTTGGGGGTTAGGACCAAGGTTTCCCAAGGCCTAGATGGGCACTCAAGTTGCACCACCAGCGGCCCTGGGGCGGCTGGGTGCAGAGTGCAGGGGCCCAATTTTAGCTTTAGTTAAGGGGGCCTTCGGGTAGGGACTGCTGACGAGCAGGCTACTCGGGTGTGGATGCTAAGCTCCTGGGGTTAAGGTCAGCACTGCAGGGGGCAACGACCAGCACAGAACCTGCACTGCCCTCGGCACTCGGGCAGCCGGGTGCAGGGTGTAAAACGGACATCGGGGACCCTGTGCTTTCCAATGGAGACCTTCGGGTGCGGAAAGATGCTGCATGCTCGGGCAAGGAGACTTCCTGAAGGCGACCACTGGCTGGAGAGGTAAGTTGGGATCTGGGGGGATGCCTGGACACCGTCGGTTGGGCTACCCAAGGCCTTGGGACGTCAGGTGCAGGGGTGTCTTCTGGCATCGGGTTATCTTACCAGCTCCGGTCGCGGTCGGTGGGACCCTTCAGGTTGAGGCTGCAGGCATTGTTGGGAGTCCTGAGGGAGGTCGAGGATCACCAGATCCCAGGTCAGGATCGCTGGGAAGACCTCCTTGGGGTGTTGGGCCACTCAAACTCGGGCTGTGGGCGTCGGGTGCAGAGTGGTGGAGAATCGCAGAGTCGACGGAACCCGGATTCTGGAGGTGAGTCTTTGGTTGCACAAATCCGGTGCTCACAGGAGACAGAGTCTGTGGGAAAGTTTCAGGGCAGGTCCTCCGGGCTCTGGGGGTTGCTGGCTGCTGGATTCACCGGGGTTCTTGCTGTTGGCAGGTCATAGATGATACAGGCCGGTAGGGCTGGGGTCAAGGCAGTTGGTGTTCTCTTTTCCTTCCTGGGTAAGCATGGCTGTCTGGTCCTTCTTCTTTCTTCCTTGATTCTTAGGAGGCCAGGTTCAGGGTCACCCCTAAATACTAGATCTAGGGCATTAAAGGGGTGTGCAGGTCGGGATCAATAGGGCCCTTCCTTGGGGTGGTTACACCCCCAATTATGACACCCTCCAGTGGGAGGGGGCATGAGGCTCTTCCTAATTAATTGAGTCCCCTCATCTTCAATATGGAGGGGACTGAGATGTGCACTTCACCTCGCCTCTCCCACCTGAGGGATGGGGTTGGCATAGGTGGGCACACCTTTCTTCCTAGCTTGGATTCACGCCGTTTCTCCCGCCCAAAGTGGGGGCCATAACCAGTGGGAGCCAGTTGCTGGGGGCAGCAAAAGGCAGGGACAGCGTCCAAAGGTGGCAGGCCTTTAAAGCTTCCCCTCTCATGGATCCAGGCCATCCTGGGGTAGGAGGCAGGACACCTCTGCCCAGGATGACCTATGTTTCTGGACTCAGAGAGCAGAAGCTCTCTACCCAGGTGTCCAGAAACTTGTCTGGTGGTGGCAAATGGCGGGTAGCCATTCAGGAACCACACCAGGGCTGGTCACTTTTCAGGGTGCATCTCTAAGATGCCCTCTGGGTGCATTTTTCATTAAATCCCACACTGGCATCAGTGTGGGTTTAATGTGCTAATAAGTTTGCTACCAAACTTCCCAGTTTTTAGTAAAGCCATTATGGAGCTGTGGAGTTCGTAGTGACCAACTTCCAGACCATATACTCTTTATGGCTTTACTACACTTACAATGTCTAAGAATGGACTTAGACACTGTAGGGGTACAGGGCTAATGCCTCTGTACCCTCACCTTAGGGCTAGTGCACCCTGCCAGAGGGGTGACTTACCTAGGCCTTAGGCAGTGGATTACAGGCATGGCACACAGGGATGTGTGCCATGTCGACACTTCACTTTTCTCAGCATTAAAACGTGCATTCTGAAGTGGCAGTGCGTGTGAATTAAGGTGCAGGGCTTCTAAGGGTGGCACAACAGGTGCTGCAATCCTTAGAGACCTTCCCTGGTCACAGTGCCCTTGGTACCCACCATACCTTTTACAAGGGGCTTACCTGTGGCTAGAGATGTGCCAATTGTGGATACAAAGGTACAGTCTTGGGAAAGAACACAGGCCCTGGGAACCTGATTGGCAGAGGCCCAGAGTACATCAAGTCAGGTTGCATCAGATGTCAGGCACAAAGTGGGGGTTAACCATGCAAAAATGGGCACTTTCCTACAGTCTGCCCCAAATATTCCACTGTGTGCAGAGCTCGTCACTTTGGAACACCTAAATCCCTGCTCATCTGAGACCTGAGGAGGAAGAGTTCCCCAAGTTTCTGTACACTGTGCACGCGTATGTGAGAACATTAGTGCATGCCTTTCTGTGTGAACATTCTGCATACATGCATGGATTTATACGCCTGTGTACATGTGTGTATCCACATTTTGTGTATGTGCATGCAGCACGCTTGTGTACTTGTGTATGTGTGTGTGTATGTGATTGTAAAAGGCAGGCTGCATATTTTTGGGTGGGTAATCATTTGCGCATGTACATGTTTGCCTCTGTGCACGTGCATGTATGCACTTGTTTCCTTCTATGTATGTGTGATCATTTGAGTGCATGTGTGCACACCTTTAAGTTTATGAGTATGCATCTGTGTATGTAAACCTTTGTGCATATGTGTCAATGTTTATTTGTAACTGTGCAGTTGCACGTGTATGAATGCATGTGTGAACAGTAGTGTGTTTAACTGGTTTCTTGTGTACTTGTCTATCTACGTCTCTGTGTGTGGGTGGTGTCTCTTGTTTGAGGTGGCAGCCTAGACCCACGTCAGTAGAAGCACTTGATTAATATATTATTAAAGCAACGCAATCAGTTGGAGTGTTTTCACAAATTAGTGTGTGCAGTTTGATGTACTTCTGTTTTTCAAAGTTGAATTAATGCATGGAATGAACAGTGCTTTTCCTTCACAATCTATCATGTTCTCTTGATGTTCTAAATGCTATTTGTGAATGTAAACATGTTTGCAGGGTAACTGCATATTTTGCTAATGAACTGCCAAGGCTGCCGCATATGCCCACCCTAACTGCAGCTTCTCCCTAGAGGCTGACAACATTCTTTGCAAATTCTTCCCTCAACCAGCATTTTGTGTGTAAACACACAACAAAACATTCCTTGGACTCACTGTCCAACACTTTGGGGATCCAAGCACACAAATGTGAAGGTATTGCTCAAGGAGCTGGTGACCAGACAATCTCTGGAACATGGTGGGATTGAAGAGCCAAATGTTTTGGCTTTGAGGCTGGTTCTGTACATGGATTGGGTTTCGATTTTGAAATGAGATGTTGTTGATTTGATCTCATATTAGCAGCCACAGCTGAGTCCAAAAACCATTTGGAGATTTCTACTGAACTTCCTCGCGCAGAGTGAGGAAGCAGGTGGAGGAGACAGTGTTGATCTGTGATTTCATTGTGAGCTTGTTGTCCATGATGATTCCGAGGTTTCTGGCATGGTCAGAGGGAGTGGGTGCGGGTCCTAGGTCTGATGGCCACCAGGAGTCTTTCCATGTGTTGCTGCTGTTGCCAAAGATCAGTACTTCCGTCTTGTCTGTTCAGCTGCAGGCAGTTGTTCTTCATCCAGTCGGCATGCATCTGTGGAAGTTGGTTCTGGTGGTGGTGGGATTGTAGGTGAATGAGAGGATGAGCTGGGTGTCGTTTGCATAGGAAATTATGTTGAGGCCGTGGGATCTAACGATGTTGACCAGCGGGGTCATATATTGAAGACCGTGGGGCTGAGGGGTGAGCCCTGAGGGACACTGCAGGTGATCTCCTTGGGTTCAGAGGTGAAAGGTGGATCCTCTGGGTTCTTCCGGTGAGGAAGGAGGTGATCCATCCGAGTGCGTCCCTTTTGATGCCGATGTGGTGGAGTCTTTTGATCAGCATATAGTGGGGTACGGTGTCGAAGGCTGATGAGAGATCGAGGAAGATCAAAGCTGCTGTTTCTCCTCGGTCAAGGAGGATTCAGATGTCGTCGGTGGCTGCGATCAGGGTGGGTTCGGTCTGTGATTGCAGCGGATGCCGGATTGAGAGGTGTCAAGTAGCATAGGTGGGTTATGAGTTGATTGTTGATGATCTTTTCTAGTACCTTCACTGGGAATGGAAGCAGGGATATTGGCCGGTAGTTTTTGAGTTTGCTGGAGTCAGGGGAGTTTTTTTTTAATGTGGTCTGACTTTGGCGTGTTTCATAGCATCGGGAAATGTTGTGGTGGTGTTAGAGGTGCTGAGTAGGGTGATGTGTTCCTGGCTGATCATTTGGTTTCTGAGGTTGAAGATGTAGTGTGGGCATGGGTCTGTAGGACCTTCCGAGTTGATGGATTTCATGGTGGAGGTGGCGTCCTGATTGGAGAGGATGTTCCAGGTGGTCAGTGTGTGGTTTGTGTCAGTTACGGCAGTGGCATGGTTGCGATCTTGTTGTGGAGGAAGTGGGCGAGGTTGTCGCAGAGCTCCTGTGAGAGTATGATGTTGTTTTCGCTGGCAGCCGGGTTGGAGAATTCTTTAACGATGTTGAAAAGTTCTTTTGTGTTGTTGGCACTAGTTTTGATGCGTTCGGCAAGGGCTGTATTCTTTGTTGCCCTCAGCAGGCAGTGGTAGAGGTTGAAGGAAGTCATGAAGGCTGCCTGTCCTTGCTGGCACACCATCTCCTCTCCATCTGTTTGCTGTCCCGTTTCACTGATCTGAGTTCTTGGGTGTACCAGCTGGCCTTTTTGGAGGATTTTCTCTGGATGTTGCTCTGACGATGCTGTCTGCACAATTGGTGATCAAGGCATTGAAGTTTTTCACTCCTTGTTCGAGGTTGGTGGCAGTAGCAGGGTTGGAGGTGCTGAGGGCGTTCGCCCAGCTGGTCTCTGAGATTTTGTTCCAACTCCGGTGGGGGGTATTGGTCATCTTGGACGGTGTGGGTGCTGGAGATGCTGGAGTGGACAATGGAATAATCGTTCCATGTGAGTTCTGTGACATGGCTGTATTTGATGCAGTTGCAGGAGGCGAAAATTGGGTCCAGCATATGTCCTGCGGTGTGTGTGGGGTCATGGACAATCTAGGTCAATCCGAGGCTGCTCATACTGTCGAGAAGGTGTGCGAGGCTTTTGTCATTGGGGCCGTTGATGTGGAAATTTAGGTCGCCGAGGAAGATGTAGTCTTTGGAGTCTAAGGCTCGGGGCGCAATGAAGTCTGCGATGGTGTTGCAGAAGCTGGAGTACGTGCCTGGTGGTCAGTATGCGAGGGTGCCTCTGATGGTTGTCTTGTCGTCCGTGTGGAGCTTGAAGTTGGGATGTTCCATGAGGGTGGTGGTGTTTTCAGTGTTGGTGGTACACTATATGGTCTCTTTGCAGATGATGGCTGTTCCTCCTCCCAGCTTGTTGGTGCGGACCTGGTGAGTGATTTTATATCCATCAGGGATCGCTGTGGCAATGTGGGGGGGGGGGGATGTGGGGTTGAGCCAGATCTCAGTGAGGACGACGATGCCGGTTGTATCCGCTGCAAGCACTGTTGTGCATGCACTGTCTGCCATGCACGACATGGTGCATGGTAACAGTGCACACACAACAGTGCAGGCATTGCACCGTGGCAGCATCACCTTCAGGCGCACATAGTGAGCCTGAGGATGCTGCCGCTGACAGACTGCCGCATTCGTGGTTGGGACGCAGCCGGCTGGAGACCGCTGATGGTACAGCCTGGCAGTCTGACCACCAGGTTCGTAATCACCCCATTAGTCCCCATTCCTGAGTGTGATAGAGAAAGAAGACATAGGTGGGCAGGGTAGGCATACCCTGCCACCCTAGCCATTGTGGTGGCGGGGTCCTAAAGTAGTACAGCAGTACTATTACACATACTGATAAATGCTTTCTGATTTGGCCCTCAGGAGTGGACAGAAGACCCCAGTGATATGTTCAGCAGGAAAATGGGAAAACATTGAACAGTCAATTTAACAATGATGCTTATGAGATTCCTTAGCTGAAAGTGATTTTTCAAATACAGTCCAACCGATGTAATTCATTTATTTCTGGCTCCTTTTGATCTAAAGTAGCAGTGTTTGAATTTTAATGTGGCTACAAGGTCTTGCTTTACCATGACAGGTGCCTCCATGTCTCATTCTCTCTGGACAAGACAATTTGATAGTAGACCTGACACAATTTATGTCATATCTGCTAAATTTGTGAATTTTGCACTATACAAATTTCACGAGACGTGAGTGTAAAATTCCACATGCTTTTTGGCCACAGGAAATTAATCTGTCCCAAAAAAATCTGCTGTAACTCTATATTAGGTAACAGTATAAAGAAATTAGATTAAAAACTTAATAAAGTTATTATACCCTTTGTGCGAAATTGGGTTGTTGGTTGAAGAGAGTGAAATCAAACTCAAGCAACAGCCACAAGCCCTCAGGTAGCATTCAGGCTTAACTTTGAGGCAATATGTAAGCATCTATGCAGTACTTAAAACAGTAATAAAATGAAAACACAATGCAAGAAAAATCCCACAGCAATTTAGAAAAATAGAGTGATTTAATAAATTATTTGACAACAAAAATCAAATCATAGAAGAGGAGTTATGAGTTTTTAAAGTTTACAGTGAAAAATAGCACCTTAAAGATTAAATCGCCAACCTCTGACATATAGTCATGCGAGACCGGGGCAAAGTCAAAAGTTATGGCTGACCGTGATGGAGGGAGATTCGGATACACAAAGTGGATTGGGTCCGGTCTCCGCTTCACTTTGGACTTAGACGAAATTGTGAAAAAGAAACAGCTGAGAAGGTAAAGTTCAGTGGGACACAGCAGTGCGGCGGTATCCGAGGAGAAGGCATCATTGCCGGGGAGCTGCTGGACAAAGTTGTAGTAAAGATTTCTATGTTAAGACTTAGGGGCTTATTACGATGCCTCCGCCCGACAGTCGGAATCTCCTAGACCACATCGGAACCCTTCCGACCGACTCGGTTGGTTTACTATCCGCCCGACCCATTACGATGTTCGTTGTTGGAAAGGAAACTGCCCGGCTATTCCGAATCGGTTTGACTAGCTCTCGGAGTATTCGTGTCAGTCGGAACCGCATCGTGCACCTCTACGGACAGCGTTTCCGACCGACCGATTACGATGTTGATTTCCAACAGCCTTTCTGAGTCGGCCTGTCCGACACAAAAAGGCTGTCGGAAAGTGACTTTGGGGGCCCCTAGCAGAGCCCTCTTCATCCTGAGGCCTCTGGTTGTGGGGCCGAGGGGGTACCTAAGGGACCCCCCTGTAAAACCCTGCACTGTGTGGCAGGCATAATGGGGTGTCCGCGACAGGTTGCAGGGTTTTCCACACACACCCCATTTCCCCATAGGAGCCAGTGTTGACGGGCAGAACATGGGCTCCCATAGGGAACAATGGGACTCCGACTGAACAGTGTTCGGTCGCATCGTAATCGGAGCCGCCGACCGCAAGTAGGTCGGTTCCCGAATACGAGACATCGTAATGAGGCCCTTAGTCTCTTTTTTGGAAGTCAAAAATCTCCAGCGAGATGAAGCTGAAGGCTGTAGCGGATGAGGGCACCACCAACTGAGCAGGATTTGCTACTGCGGAGAAGAATATAGCAGGAACTACGAGGTCAGGCCGACTGGCGATGCACCTTTATTTATTTATTATTTATTAATTAAACTTATAATGCGCAACAGCTACCCAAAAAGGGTTTCCCGGCGCAAACGCAGATCAGAGGCTGATGTCAAAGCAAAGTCAGCAGGCTAATGATTGAAAAAGCCATGTCTTCAAGGATTTGCGAAATTGGATATAATTAGTTTCGGTACGAAGAGCTAAGGGCATGGCATTCCAAAGTGAGGGGCCAAGATGTGAGAAAGACCTACCGCCCATCCGCGCTAGTTCGATTTTTGGGACAGAAAACCTCCCCTGCGTAGATGAGCGGAGGTCACGAAGAGGGACATAGGGATGGACCAGTGATTGAAGGTAGTTAGGGGCCGCTCCACTTTTGATTTTAAACATGTAGCTCAGGGCTTTGAACTTAACTCGGTTCTCCACCCTGAGCCAATGCAAGTCACGGAGATGGCCGGAAACAGAAGAAGTTCTGGGGATCCGGCATAAAAGCCTAGCTGCGGAGTTTTGAACCAGTTGCAGCCTGCGTGTCACCTCTTTGTTAGATCCCAAGTACAGAACATTGCCGTAATCAAGTCTTGAAGTAATCAAGGCATGAACAACAGTCTTCTGAGTGGGTTCTGGTAGCATCCAGATAACTTTTTTTAGCCACTTCAGGATTGTGAAGCAGGTAGCGGCTACTTTAACGACTTGGTTGTGCATACTTAGTGTATCACCTTGGGCAGATTGGCAAACAGGTAGGCCACAGTCTCCTCTTGGTTCTCAGAGCACTTTTTGGCTGAAAATTTTATAAGCCCCAGGTTTTGGATTTTGGCTAGCTGGTCACTTTTAGCACCACTTCCAAGGGTCTAGAATTGCAGTGGCCCTACTTGCACGGTCAGGACTCTCTCAGGTTTGGTCCAGGTGTGGGTTCAAAATGGCAGGAGCCTTTTCTGTCCTTGAGTCTCTGATCAGCTCTTGGAGTCACTCTGGTGGTCCTTAATTCAAGCAGCAAGGCAGGCCTCACACTCTTGGTGCAGCAGGGCAGTCCTCTGAAGTACACAGCAGGCCACAAACAGCAGAGAGTCCTCCGCAGGTCCTGAAGTGAATTGAAGAGTGGGTCTGAGGGTCCTATTTTTATACCTGATGCCAGCATTTAAGTGGAAGAAACTGCAATAGTCTTCCCCCTACAGATGGTGTTGGATTGCCTGCCTCCCTGCCCAGGCTCCACTGTGTCTGGGGTCACAAAAGGCTAGTGTGAAGTTCTTTGTGAGTGAGCTGAGGCAGCTGCTTTGAAGTGTAAGTGGGGCTGTGCAAAGCTCCATCTCTGCATCCTGGCAGGATGGCCCATCCTCCTTATATCCAGTCCCCCTAAAATGTTATTGTCTGGGAGGAATACCCAAAGGGTGGCTGCCAACTACACAAAGTCATGGGACCCAGGAAACAGGCTGCAAGCACCAAATGGCTAAAACAAATAAATGGCTACTTTCTAAAAGTAAAAAGAACAGATGATGGACGGAATGCTGAACAAATCAAAAATTCACCCCCAGTCACAGATTTGGGATTGATCCATCGTTTTTTGCTCACTACACCACCCCAGTTTGGACCCATCCATATGCAAATCAGTCTTGACCTAGTCCAACCCAAACTGCCAGGCCAGGTCTTCCCAGGACCTGAAACAAGCATCCTGGGACCGGGTTTTGGGTATCACCCCCTCATCAGCCGGGGCTAGCTTGAATCCAGTGGCGCAGTGAGCACGGGACCCATCGCTGGGCATACCCTTCTCACTTAGGGCGACAAAAGAAAAAAGAACAGATGATGGATGGAATGCTGAACAAATCAAACATTCACCCCCATTCACAGATCAGGGTTTAAACCATTGTTTTTTTGCTCACTATGCCACCCCAGTTTGGACCCAGCTATGTGCAGATCAGTCTTGACCCTGCTCCCCATGGGAAAAATCCAGCCCGTACTGCAAGGCCAAGTCCTCCCTGGACCGGAAACAAGCAGTGCTTAATTTGTAAAATAATAAGTGCCAGGAGGCCACTGCAACTTGCACCACCCATTGACCGTATCATCTCTGCCAATGATGGTACTAAAACAACTTTCTCGCCTGCAAGCCAGACAGTTCTGATTATTCGAGGTCCCCATAACCAAAGGTATGGGCGGGAGTTAGGTTTTAGTAATTTTTAATATATATTGTATTCATAAGCAACTATTGTTCTGCTCATCTCGAAATTAGATGAGCAGCGCCACCATGTGGCGGACTGTCATACGTGTGCTGTTGACAATTAAATGCCGGTGCCGAGCATCGGAAACCACCAGCTCAAATTAAGCACTGGAAACAAGCGTCCTGGGACTGGTTTCGTGTATCACCCCTCATCAACCAGGCTAGCTTTATCATAGACCAATATGGATGAGTTTGTATTGCAACAAAGACGGAAATATTGATGTATAGAAGCTGAAATAGTGATTTATAGTAAAAGAATGATTTGGTGACTTCCCTTTTCAAGATAACAACTAAAGTTTGGTCCACATCGCTCTACGTATAGTTGCGCCACTTTTAAATTATGTATGCTGCTCAGGTTACTGAAGCAGATTATCCTGAGTGTGTTGGATACAGGATAGCATATTAATGGTATTCATAACATTATTTTGAATGATTGATTGGGAATCACTATCTTATTTTTTTCTGTTTGCAAGCCAGGCTCTCTCTCAGAATAAGGTTTAGCCCTGCCTTATTATACTACATACTGTGAACCAGTACCATCCCTTGCTTTGCCATGTACTCTTCTGGTGTCACACAAGTTCAGATACTTCTTTTTGGTGATCCCCTAGTAGCATCAAACTTCGTTTTAAAATCTTTGAATGGGAAAAAAAGTATTAGCCAAGGTTGCGTGGTTCTTGTGGAGACTACTTGGCCCAATGTTCTGCTATTCCAGTGGTCCAAAAAATACCAAAATTGCCATTTTCTTAAAGTTGCTGGAAAACCTATTCCTGGTCGGATGGATTGAGCCCAGATCTGTGACTGGGGGTGAGTGTTTGAAAAGTTTCAACACTCCGTCCATCATTTTATTTTGTGATGTTGCTATGTATGCCCTAAGTGACTAAGGGAATTCCCAGAAGTGGGTCCCTTCTCGCTGCACCACTGGATTCAAGCCAGCCTAGCTGATGAGGGGTGATACCCTAAAACCGGTCCCAGGATGCTTGCTCCCGGTCCAGGTAGGATCTGGCCTGGCAGTTCGGGCTGGACAGTTCCCATGGGGAGCAGGGTCAAGACTGATTTGCATATGGCTGGGTCCAAACTGGGGTGATGTGGCGAGCAAAATAATGATGGATTAAAACCAGATCTGTAAATGGGGGTGAGTGTTTGAAAAGTTTCAACACTCAGTCCATCATTGTATTTTGTGATGTAACTTTCTAAAAGTGGCATTTTAAGAATTGTGACTTAAAATTCAGCTTTACCATTAAAATGGATTTTAAATTACAATTCCTTAGACACCAAACATGACATTTCTACTTGCTCTCAAACAAAAGTCACCATGTATTAAATGTAATCAGATAACCCAATGCTATTACCATATGGGAGGGGTACGGCTTATTCAATGGCTTAATAAAAATAACAATAAAATGTAATGACATATGGTATCAGAACCCAGCTATGTATGTTAAGCAGAGTATTTGATAGATTAATAACTCTGAAGAATTATAGATTGTGGATTAAGATATGTTTTTAATGCTTGTAAGTATAAAATAGAGAACTCAAATATTAAATGTTGCATAAGACTTTCTTGTGTATTAATAACATTATATATATATATATATATATATATATGTGTATTTGTTTTTGGAGATTTCTGTTTACATCTCCCCAAGAGATAGTAAAAAGAAAGTTTGATTAACATGTGTGCCACTGGATTTCTGGAGTATGAGATCACAGAGCCATAATTTGATCAGAAAAATCCAAGGTTTCTTTTTGTACTTTTAAGGGTATAAGTGACCTTGATGGCTCAGATAGCTACGGCTTGACACTGACGTCTATGAGATCTGCAGGCCACAGCCTACACCCTGGCAAGAATAGCTCAGCATTTCACCTTGCTGCGGATGGTAAATTCAGTAGCATTTAATTGAGCAAATGTGACATATGTTATGTATAGCTGTAAGAAATGGCAGAAGTGCCCTATATTAAAAAGACATTAATAATACAATGGCCAACATAAGTAATGAGGAGCTACAAACTAGGCTTGCCACCCTGCTTTGAATGATTTGCAGCCTTGCTTACTATGACATAGAAGCATTGGCAAAGCGAATATGTCTGGGTTTGATTTGATAATGCATGCGTGCGTGTGGTACTTGCATGCACATTCGAGCAGCGAGCATGATAATATTTGTCAGGTGTTATTTTAAAGAAAATATGTTTTTCCTATTTTTTCCACACCAAAGAAAAGATTTCTTTAAAAAATAAAACACCACACAACTTTGAGGACGCATTTGATTTTAATGCTGAACATGTTTCTTTGGAGAAGCCTTTTTTTCAAGATGGGCCCTCCTTTCACCAGATAGTCGTTGCCACATGCTGAGAACATGCTTTGCAATGAAAGGAATTCTTTGTAGATGGGATGATACACAAAACAGCCAGTAGCATGTGGTGAGTAATCTTAACTCCACTGAAACTCACTACATGTGAGTGAATGAATGGCAGAATTTAGGGAACAAAAACCTTGTACTGCAAAGAGTTCATTGCCAGAATACTGACTGCCAACACATTGTAAAATGAGCATATATAGGTTAGTGTAAATCTACTTTTCTTAACTCCACATCAAAGTACATTGGTGAATCACGTGTATCATCAAGATAAATACATGGATAGTATATCCTGCATGCATTTTGTTTTAGAAGGCTAGTGACAAACCCTCTGGCAGTCTGCTGCATCCTCTAGACAGACCCTAAATGGATACTGGTCCATTAACAGAATCTTACGGTCACGCTTTGGCATTGTTGTGGATGACGTGCACCCCATGGTATTGTCTTTCCAGTGGATCATAATGAATTGTGTCACACTTGCTCAGTATTTGATCCTGTAAATCTGATTTTTCGAGTTGTGTTACATGATTTGCAGTTTTTTAATTTGCCCTTTCAGTAAGCCATGAAGAATGTGGGTGATCCTCACAAAACGCTCAGAATCAGAAGTTAGCCTCGTTGCATTTTTGAATGACTTGCAGTCTCTCATTTTGTCCATTCAGAAGCTCTAGAATTTGCCTTGTGTTGTTATCTGGTATCTCTGTAAATGATGGTTAACTCGTCTGCACTTTTTGGGTTCCATAACCCTTGATTTACACTTTCTAGTGAGGAAACCGTTGGCCCAGGGGCTTATCATATGTCGTATGGACTATGGCAATGCCCTATTGGCCTCTATAAATGAGGAGCTCTACTCCAAGCTTCAGGTCTTGCAGAACTAGAATAGACTGATATTAAACCTTCCAACAAGAGTTCCATCAGCACCCAGTTTGAGGACCCTTCACTGGCTTCCTGTTAAGAAGCGAGGCCGTTTTAAAATCCTCTGTCTCACTCATAAGAGCACGTATGGAACCGGGCCAGGCTATTTTGCCAAGAAACTTAGCTGGTACCAGCCAAGTAGGTCGCTCAGATCTTGTATTAAATGTCTCCTTAACCCTCGAAGAATTCGTACCGCAAGGAACGGCAGTCGATCCTTCTCTTTTCTCGCACCAGCTTTTTGGAACAAGCTTCCGCCTCATCTTCTTTCCACCTCTGATCACAAGTTCTTTCGTAAGGAACTAAAAACTTGGCTATTCGACCATCTATAATGCCTTCATATCTGATCGTCAGTCCTCATGGAGTTTTTGCCAGCGCTATGAGACCTATTGGTGATATGCGCGCTTAATAAGTTCCTCTGACTTGACTCCTCTGACTTGACTTTGAAGTATCTAAAAGACACAGCAGTGCAACAAGGGCCAGACACTTTCTAGTTATAACAGATAGATGGTGTTTGCAATGACAATCAAACTCAATGTCTCTGGAAACAATACCAGATATCTATGTTTGGTTATTGAAACTGAGATTTGGGCAGGAGGGCACAGCACAAACAACTGACAATCTTGTGTGCGGAAAAGGCTGCTATAATGAGCCAGGGGCACGTCACATCATTAAAATCCTAGGCCAACGCCTTTACAAATCTAACGTCTTCACTACACATGAGTGATTACCAACCAGTTGTCCTACCCCGCCCCTAATTAGCCTCCCCATGTAGGAGAGTAGGATCTGCTTCTTATAGTTACCCTCACTTTTTGCTGATGTTTCACTGTTTTTCGACTTAGCCAGACTGTGGCCCTGCTAATCAGGACCCCAGTCTATCTGCTTTCTACTCTAAATTGATTGTATGTACTTTAGGTACACTCCAGATTGGATTCTGGGGTACCCTTGTGAGTCCCTAGTTTATGGTATACTATGTACCCAGGGCATAGGTACCCCAGAGGCCTACCAGGGGCTGCAGCATGTATTGTGCCACCCCTGGGAAGCCTTTTTAAAATGAGACAACAGGTCTGCTACAGCAGCCTTTGTAAGGTTGTGTATCCACCCCTTACTGAGATATAGGCTCCCTATATCTCTCCATATCACTGCACATGTAAACCTATAAGTCACCCCTATGGCAGGCCTTAACAATCCTGAAGGCAGGGTGCTGGGTTTCATGTGAGAGGGTGCCCATGCATGAGCAGAGCCCCTCTGCAGCTTTCGGAATCTTCATTCCGGGGTTGTTTGTGATGCAGCCAGACCATATACTCTTAAGTGCATTATAACCAAACGGTAAATGCTAACTTTGGAGTGGCTGCATGGAAAACTGTCGTGTTTGGTGTCAAACACCTTGGAATCATACCCCCACACCAGTAACTGGTGTGGGAGTATGATCCCACCCTTCTAGAGGGAGAGACATGACAGCACCGGTATACCCTGTACCAGCTAACAGAGCCCTAGCATCACAAAATGGATGCTGCAGCCACAAGACACGAGTCTGCCCTCCTGCTGCTGGACGAAACTCCGGCAGGGGAGGCCTGGACAATAGGTTTCCGGTCACAGGGAGGTGTGACCACCTCCCAGACAGGCTTTAGTGTATTGGGGCTGGGTAGGTGCACTCTCAGAGTGCTTTGAAGTCTGCACTGGGGGCACATTTGGTGTCCCTGTGCATAGTCCAGCTCAAACCGGTTGCAGGGGCTGCCAGCCCCTGCTCTGGCATGAAACTGGACAAAGGAAATGGGTGTAGCCACCCCTCTTTCCTGACCCTCCCAAAGGTGGGTCCCCAGAGTTTGTCCCACCCCTTCCTTGGGTATAAAGTAGGAAACCCTGACTACACCTGGACTAAACTCTGATACCAGAAACCAAGTACTTCGACAATCTGCACGACGCTGGATGACTGAAGAATCTCCCTTGGAGTAAAGGAGTTACTCCCCTGCAAGGCAGGCACCTTTAACGCAACTGACCGGTTGGCATCTCCGAGCTCCGACGGACTCCGAAGACTATTGCCACACAGGAGGTGGGTTTTCCAAGGTTCCTGAGGTCAATCTGTGCCCACAGCAAGTCTGAGGCCCGTATCCCTCGTGGAGACCGTGCAACCCGAACCCCTGGACACCGCAACCATTTGCAGAAGCATCAGCTTTCCGGTGACCCCTGAGACTGAGCTTTGGATTACTTGTAGCCCTGACCCCGAGCAGTAATTGCATTGAAGATTGCAGGCCTACACTCAACGAGTGTTCCGTGGGCCGCCATTTTGTGATTCCTCTTGAGGTCCCTTCGCGATCCCTGGTCCGTTAACCTGTGGGTCCCCAAGAAGGCAACTCTAACTTTTATTGGGCTTCCCTGATTGCTCCAGACATGCCCTGACTCTCCATTACTTGGGGAGTCCCCAGGACCTTGCTGGTCTGCACACAAGCATCTTTTCTTTTCCTGCGTGGGTTGCTGTTGCCAAGGCTTGTTGTGGTCAATCCGATCACCGACACCCCAGCTCCCGACATCCTTTGTGGGAAAGATCGAATCCGGCTCTTGGTTGTCGTCGACGTCTCCAGGACCCCGTGGCTGCAGAGTCAAGCTTCACCTCTTCGCACCTGAAGCACCCGACATCGGTGGGCATTCGATTGCTCCGCTCCTGGTCACTGGCTAGTGACCCAGACTCTGTCCCCTCTGCTTTCAGGTTCTTCCCATCTTCGATCCAGGCTTGGATCACACCGGACACTTTTCTCCTTCACGCAGCAGCACTTTGCAGCAGATTGCCATTGAAAACGACGACGATTCCCGACACCTTTTGACACCTATACACCCGGCTTCCCTGGGTGAGGTAACTCGAGTACTCCGGTGCTCACATGGGTGTTGGCCCTAGAACCCCTTAAGTCTAAAGGGGTTTGCTCAAAGTCCTCTCCTAAGTGTCCTTTAACTTTAAAATTCCAACGGCGACTTTCCGCATTGAATCCTACGGCGCTCGCGGCAGTGTTCTCACACTGCACACGTCCCCCGTGGGTCTCCTGTGTCACTACCTTGGGTGGTTCCTTGGGGTCCAGTGATTCTACGTGCTCTAGGCACTGTGTCTATTCAAGTCGTGGTTCTTATACCACTTTCTTAGTATATGGTTTGGTCTCCCCCTGGAGCCCACTGTGAATTGTGCTATTTACTGTCATTTTAATACTGTGATACTGTGTATCTTGAACTCTAATCTCATAAAGGGATTAGTAGTTAGTGTTTAGAAATAAATACATATATTTTATATATATCTTGTGTGGTTCTCCTTTCATTTAGTTATTCAAGAGGTTATAATCTGGTAAACCAAGCTGCTTTACACTCCTTCAAGACTTAGCCTGAAGGCTGCTCTCCATAGCTACCACTAGGATAGCTTTCAATAAAGGTTGTCTTTAAACCTATCATCAATAAGGGTCGTTTGGACTGGTGCAAGGTGCCCACTATAACTAGTGGACAGCATATGCCAGGCCAACTTCTCACACCCCACAACTCCCCAACTCAAACTACCTGTTGCTGTATCTAAAGCTGTCAAATCTTAATTAACTTCCTATAACTGCACACCTTTTGCTTCCTGCATTCTGTAAGTGACAAATCACTCCTAACCTCCTCTTGAAACTGCTTCACCCACCCAGGGCTTTAAGTGGGAAAAAAAAACTGGGGGTGCTCTAAAAGGGGCATGGCAAATCTCTTCAAGAGGTGTGGCCTACCCGAGTAGGGGCGTGGTCTAAATCAAGATAACTAGCATTGTATGCTTAAGAAAAGCATGAAGTCGCATCCAGCAAAGGATAATAAAATAAGCAAAAACGTATATTTATTAAGTATAAGCCATAAAAATACCAAACACTTTAAAAAACATGTAAAAATTATTTACATTACTTAGAAATCTATTGCAGGATTCCCCAAAACCCTTGAAGAAATTCACTGTCTATTTTGCTGGGGTTTCTCGGCGGAGTCAGAGGTGTGGCAGAAAGAGCAAAATATCCCAATTTTTAGTATTTGTTTCCCATTTCACTAACCAGTTACAGCTTATTACGTTATTTAATTTAGCCAATGGATACACATGTTTATTTAAGGTTTAATATGAGTTATTGACATTAAAATACATTCACAAAGTGGGATACGTTTCCAATCACAGAATGTCCCAAATATCCTTAAAAGTGGAATCGCAAGCCATTTGTCTCCCAGCCATGGAGTTTCTGTCATCAGCACTACCCCACCCTTTTTCCACAAGAGCAGTTCAATCATGAATGGCAAAATATCCTAGTTTGCAAATGTTTTCCACATAATTATGGCTCTGCCATATTTGCCACATAATACATCATCTGCTGCATAATCTGACGATTTTAACTAATAAATTGTTTATAGCTCAAACGGATCAAAAGTTACAAAACAAGCATTGGCATAGCCAATAGGTCTCGCCTTTGGGGCCTTATAAGTGTTTAGCCAGAGCTATTGACTTTGCCAATGTCTTCAAGCTGTGCTGTAGAGAAGTGTGGCTGCTGTGCGGCATGCTGAAAAGTTATAATAAAAAAGTGTCAGAAGCATTTTTGTTACTTTATATATGACCAAGAAGGCATTATGTAAAACTGAACGACCATATTAAAAAAGTATTTACAATAAAAAATTTCCTCAGTTTTCTTTTGTTCTTGCAATGCTGGCAATGGTTGTTTGTTAAAGCTTTTTTTTTGAGGGGGCATAAACAATCGGAGGGTGAAGGTTGGGAACTAGTACCTGTATTATAACACTAGCAGCGGCCAGACGCTAGCGGTGAATCAACAGATGCCAGATTCCGAGAGCAGGCTGAGGTGGTGCTGAGTGATGCTGAGGTGGTAGTGGTGGTGGTGGTGACTGTTGCGGAGACGATGCTGAGGTGATGCTGAATGATACTCAGGTGTTGCTGAGTGATACTGCTGTGGTGCTGAGTGATGCTGTGGTGGTGCTGAGTGATATTGTCTTGGCGCTGAGTGATGCTGTGGTGGTGCTGAGTGATATTGTTTTGGCGCTGAGTGATGCTGTGGCGGCGCTGAGTGATGCTGTGGTGGCCCTGAGTGATGCTGTGTGGCGGTGAGCGATGCTGTGGAGGTGCTGAGCGATGCAGTGGCGGTGCTGAGCGATGCAGTGGCGGTGCTGAGCGATGCTGTGGTGGCGCTGAGCGATGCTGTGGTGGCGCTGAGCGATGCTGTGGTGGCGCTGAGCGATGCTGTGGTGGCGCTGAGCGATGCTGTGGTGGTGCTGAGCGATGCTGTGGTGGCACTGAGCGATGCTGTGGTGGTGCTGAGCGATGCTGTGGTGGTGCTGAGCGATGCTGTGGTGGTGCTGAGTCATCCTGTGGTGGTGCTGAGTGATGCAGTGTTGGCCCTGAGTGATGATGTGGTGTCGCTGAGTAAAGCTATGGTGGTGCTGAGTGATGCTGTGGTGGCGCGTAGTGATGTTGTGGTGGCGCTGAGTGATGCTGTTGTGGCACTAAGTGATGCTGTGGTTGTGCTGAGTAATGCTGTGGTTGTGCTGAGTGATGCTGTGGTTGCACTGAGTGATGCTGTGGTTGCACTGAGTGATGCTGTGATGGCGTTGAGTGATGCTGTGATGGCGTTGAGAGATGTTGTGTTGGTGCTGAGTGATGCTGTGCTGGTTCTAATTGATGCTGTGCTGGCTCTGATTGATGCTGTGGTTGCGCTGAGTGATGCTGTGGTGTTGCCGAGTGAGAGATAGAGTGAAGATATAATGCCCAATTAGAGAGGGTGGTGAGAGAGAAAGAGAGAGAAAGGGTGTACATAGAATAAAGAGTGGAGCGGGATAGAGAGAGAGAAAGAAGGGGAGAGAGAGTGAATGAAGGAGTTTGAAAGAGAAACAGATAAAGGGGTGAGAGAGAATGAAAGGCTAAAAAAGATAGAGAGGGGAGGGTTAATTAAGTAGAGAGAGAATTAGAGAGGGGAGAGAAGAAGGAGAGAGACAATAAGAGTGGGGGGTGTGGAGTTTAAATAGAGTGAAGAAATGACGCGGAAAAAGTAACCTTAAATATAGCTTTGTGCTTTGCGCGCATAAATATTTTTTTTAAAAACAGTGAGAGACAAAAATACTGGTAATTAGGCTGTGACTCCCAATATAAAACAAATAGCGATATAAGGTGAAATCAACCCACCGAAGCAATATTTCTAACTAGACAAAAAAAAGCTTGCATTTCAATGCTAATCGCTGTTGTTTTTCATGTGACTGTAGTCCAGGGCCCTCAGTTGGTCATGTGAGCTGCTGCTGCGATTGAAACATCAGAGTCCAGAGAGTTAATGAGCCATGACGAGGAAATGAGGAAGAGATAGGAAACCCAGATGCTAGCTACGCGTGCACGCCATCGTGAACTCAAGCTGGTCGCCAGCCGAAAGCCAGTGTTTGCACTTCCAAAACCCGCTTACTAAAACTCTCGGCCAGACCAGCGCAAGCGCTGGTGCAGGCCGAGACCTAAAAATGTGACTTGTGTTGCTGCAAAGTAGATGGCCCATTGCAAAGGTTGACTGGTCAACTTTCTCACTGCTGCACTTGTATGTTCCACTGGTACTAATAAGGAAAAATCTTTGCGGATACTGTTAGCATGTGTAAAAATGTCAAAATAATAAAGTATCAGAAAATTTACAGCACCACTAATAGCAGTATAGGGTGTCAGAGCACTTTACATCACATATGATTGCTTATCTCAGTGTAATATATGTGTGTAAATCACTGTATAGGAAATGTTACATAAGACAAAGGACTATAAGGTGTAGGAGTCACATGACAACCATACTAGTAGGCAGCATAGTTTAATAGTGATTGGTCTGGAGAAACACAAACTCAGAATTTAAAACGTAATACCATGGTTGGGGGTTCTCTTTAATAATCAGAATTGATTTCTACCCAAATGAACCCTTTTTTTGCAACATTAGGATAATCAAAGACTGTGGAAAAAACATAATGCTCTAATTTATACCTTGCAGTTTGCATGCAGCTCTTACATAACAGTTAAGAGCTCACTGTTCTATGTTAGGATTTTAACTTATTAACTGCAAGTAACAATAGGGTCTCTCAGACAAAAGCAGTAACCCACTGACCTATTTACATTATGTGCACTTTGTGATCTGCATGGTACATGTTCTTAGCAGTGGGCACATTAACCCTCTGCGCTTCCTTTCCATGAGTCAAAACGTCCACTAGACAAAACACCATCTCTCTCTACTAAGAACATTAATCCCTGGAGTTATCATGACATTTTTATTGTTGCCGAAAATTGTTGGAGGCCAGGAAGGAGACAGCAAGTGCTTTTAAAACCATATTATACTTGCAAACACGACGCCCCCACCTGAAGTCAGTGCCACCCGCGGTCCGTGCAGGTAACAGTGGTGGGGCCGGGTAAGGGGGGGGGTTTCGAGGGATGATGCTGAAGGAAAATTAATTATTTAATTTTCCCTCGGCATCGTCCCTCGAAATCCCCCCTTACCCGGCCCCTCTGCCCCACCGCTGTTACCTGCATGGACCGCGGGTGGTCAGCACCTGGTGCGGTCGCACTGCCCTAGAGCCACCCTGCTCAAGGGTCCTGTGACCTCAGTGACAGAGTCACTGTCACTCTATGGTGTGCTGCTTCATAGGCCTGCCTGCAAGACTGAAGGTGAACTTCAGAATGGATTGGAGCGGACAGGCCTTCAAGGTTAACCCACACTTGCCACTGCTAGGGTCCCCCTGCTGGTGCTAAGACACCAGGGCTTTTAAGATCTTGCGGGCCTTCTAAGGTCTAGCATGGAAATGTGCTCCCTCAGGGGGAGTGGTCTGGTGGACTGGTCATGTAGGCTGAACCTGGTTCCCCAGTTCCAAATTCAGCAGCTCTGACCATAGTGCCTCATCCTCTCCCCCACTGAACACCATACTGCCCCGCTGAGAGAAACTTGCACTGCACTGACCCGCTATAAACACCTGGATGTGACTCAATTCAAATTACGCACTAGACAAGAGCAATATGTTGCCTTAAAAAAATTAACAACATCCTAGAAAAAGCAAACACTCATAGGGAATGCAAGATTAAGTAAAGCATGTGAAATGTAAGCAGGAACAACATGGTTACCTTTTTCTTTTTACACTCATTATTCAGAAATTAGTGAGTGCTTTTGCCTGAAAAGTTAATGCCATGACTACAGGGCCCAGAAGGGACCCGTTTCAATGCCCATTGCTTATATCCTTACAAAACGTAAGCAGTATTAAAAAGACCACATTTGTGAATACAGAGCCGCAGTAAGCATTTTGTTTTCCAATTCACCCATCAATCAGGCATTGCAGTACCTCCAGGAATAGTGCACTTTCCCACCCAGGGAAAACAATGTTGTTCAAAGAGAGACGAGAAAACAAAAGTAGCGCTTCACTGGCAAACACTGTAAAGTGGCGCTAGTGTGTTTTGGTGTGAATAAATCAATCTGGCCGCCTTGCAACCACTCTGTCTTGCTTTAGCTAGTTACTTTTCATATTTGGAATGTTTTAGTTCTCTCCACCCCGAGGCTGCACTTAGAAATTGAAAAAAGTCAGAAAAAGAGGACGTTTCCAGCAAAAGTGTTTTTCTTTTTTGGATCCGTTTCACAGGGGAGCAAATAAACGAAAGCAAGAAAGAGAAGGTAATACCTGTTTCTAAAAGTCTCGGTTTTCATCATCCCACGCTGGCACCACGACGACGTTGCTCCTGCGCATGAAAAAGAGAAGGTCCCACGCTGGCACCACCACGACGTTGCTCCTGTGCTGAAAAAAGAGAAGGGAAATCCTGAGAGAACAAGCATTGGCATAGCAATAGGTCTCGCCTTTGGGGCCTTATAAGTGTTTAGCCAGAGCAATTGACTTTGCCAATGTCTTCAAGCTGTGCTGTAGAGAAGTGTGGCTGCTGTGCAGCATGCTGAAAAGTTATAATAAAAAAGTGTCAGAAGCATTTTTGTTACTTTATATATGACCAAGAAGGCATTATGTAAAACTGAACGACCATATTAAAAAAAGTATTTACAATAAAAAATTTCCTCAGTTTTCTTTTGTTCTTGCAATGCTGGCAATGGTTGTTTGTTAAAGCTTTTTCTTTGAGGGGGCATAAACAATCGGAGGGTGAAGGTTGGGAACTAGTACCTGTATTATAACACTAGCAGCGGCCAGACGCTAGGGAGAATCAACAGATGCCAGATTCCGAGAGCAGGCTGAGGTGGTGCTGAGTGATGCTGAGGTGGTAGTGGTAGTGGTGGTGGTGGTGACTGTTGCGGAGACGATGCTGAGGTGAAGCTGAATGATACTCAGGTGTTGCTGAGTGATACTGCTGTGGTGCTGAGTGATGCTGTGGTGGTGCTGAGTGATATTGTCTTGGCGCTGAGTGATGCTGTGGTGGTGCTGAGTGATATTGTCTTGGTGCTGAGTGATGTTGTGGTGGCCCTGAGTGATGCTGTGGTGGCCCTGAGTGATGCTGTGGTGGCCCTGAGTGATGCTGTGGTGGCCCTGAGGGATGCTGTGGTGGCCCTGAGGGATGCTGTGGTGGCCCTGAGTGATGCTGTGGTGGCCCTGAGTGATGCTGTGGTGGCCCTGAGTGATGCTGTGGTGGTGCTGAATGATGTTGTGGTGGTGCTGAATGATGCTGTGGTGGTGCTGAATGATGCTGTGGTGTTGCTGAGCGATGCTGTGGTGGTGCTGAGCGATGCTGTGGTGGTGCTGAGCGATGCTGTGGTGGCGCTGAGCGATGATGTGGTGGCCCTGAGTGATGCTGTGGTGGCGCTGAGTGATGCTGTGGTGGCGCTGAGTGATGCTGTGATGGCGCTGAGTGATGCTGTTGTGGGGGCGCTGAGTGATGCTGTGGTGGCGCTGAGTGATGCTGTGGTGGCACTGAGTGATGCTGTGGTGGCGCTGAGTGATGCTGTGGTGGCGCTGAGCGATGCTGTGGTGGCGCTGAGCGATGCTGTGGTGGTGCTGAGCGATGCTGTGGTGGTGCTGAGCGATGCTGTGGTGGTGCTGAGCGATGCTGTGGTGGTGCTGAGCGATGCTGTGGTGCTGCTGAGCGATGCTGTGGTGGTGCTGAGTCATCCTGTGGTGGTGCGGAGTCATCCTGTGGTGGTGCGGAGTCATCCTGTGGGGGTGCTGAGTCATCCTGTGGTAGTGCTGAGTGATGCAGTGTTGGCCCTGAGTGATGATGTGGTGTCGCTGAGTGAAGCTATGGTGGTGCTGAGTGATGCTGTGGTGGCGCGGAGTGATGTTGTGGTGCTGCTGAGTAATGCTGTGGTGGCGCTGAGTGATGCTGTTGTGGCGCTAAATGATGCTGTGGTTGTGCTGAGTAATGCTGTGGTTTCACTGAGTGATGCTGTGGTTTCACTGAGTGATGCTGTGATGGCGTTGAGTGATGCTGTGATGGCGTTGAGTGATGCTGTGATGGCGTTGAGTGATGCTGTGATGGCGTTGAGTGATGCTGTGATGGCGTTGAGTGATGTGTTGGTGCTGAGTGATGCTGTGCTGGGTCTGATTGATGCTGTGCTTGCTCTGATTGATGCTGTGGTTGCGCTGAGTGATGCTGTGGTATTGCCGAGTGAGAGATAGAGTGAAGATATAATGCCCAATTAGAGAGGGTGGTGAGAGAGAAAGAGAGAGAAAGGGTGTACATAGAATAAAGAGTGGAGCGGGATAGAGAGAGAGAAAGAAGGGGAGAGAGAGTGAATGAAGGAGTTTGAAAGAGAAACAGATAAAGGGGTGAGAGAATGAAAGGCTAAAAAAGATAGAGGGAGAGTTAATTAAGTAGAGAGAGAATTAGAGAGGGAGAGAGAGAGAAGGAGAGAGACAATAAGAGTGGGGGTGTGGAGTTTAAATAGAGTGAAGAAGTGACGCGGAAAAAGTAACCTTAAATATAGCTTTGTGCTTTGCGCGAATAAATATAAAAAAAAAAACAGAGTGAGACAAAAATACTGGTAATTAGGCTGTGACTCCCAATATAAAACAAATAGCGATATAAGGTGAAATCAACCCACCGAAGCAATATTTCTAAGTAGACAAAAAAAAGCTTGCATTTCAATGCTAATCGCTGTTGTTTTTCATGTGACTGTAGTCCAGGGCCGTCAGTTGGTAATGTGAGCTGCTGCTGCGATTGAAACATCAGAGTCCAGAGAGTTAATGAGCCATGACGAGGAAATGAGGAAGAGATAGGAAACCCCAGATGGCAGCTGCGGCGTGCACGCCCATCGTGAACGCAAGCTGGTCGCCAGCCGAAAGCCAGTGTTTGCACTTCCAAAACCCACTTACTAAAACTCTCGGCCAGACCAGCGCAAGCGCTGGTGCAGGCCGAGACCTAAAAAGGGTTTCCCTTCCTCCAACAACGCTCACCTGGCATGACGTCATGCCGTCGTGCCGTGGACGTCATGCCGTGACCTCCACTACTCAGTGAGGAAACTGAGCTCTCACTGCAGTCCAGAAAAAAAAAAAAAAAAAGAAAGGACTACCTTTGCCAGCCGCGAAAATAGAGCCCAATAGAGACCCGTTTCGAGGGCCCCATAAAAAAACTGCCGGTGCTCAGACCCGGACAGACCCGGCCCACTTAAAGCCCTGCACCCACCTCAACAGGAGGGAAACCGCTTCCAAACCTCAGAAAACTCTCTCAAACCGCCTAATCGCCCGTGCTCATCAGCTTCAGCCGTTATATAGGGGGATGGGAGGGCGGATCAAAGCTTCTGCCTCGCCTTGAGTAGGCCAACAGCCACTGGGCTGAATACCACAACATGGTGGCTGGTAGCCCAATTCACCTACCCCCAACCTGAGAAGCCCCGCCCCTGCCTACTGAACCCAGCCCAACAACTACTGACAGTCCCAAGGACTGCACCACCCAAGATGCGGGGGGGAGGGGGTGGGGGGGGCTGGCCTACCCCAGTCAGCTCCCCCCCAGCCCTTATTCTCATAAATGTTTCTATAGAAGCACCCACGCACCCAAAAGTGTCTTCAGGTTACAGAGTAGATTTTCAGATGACAGACTCAATATTGAATTCATCTTTAGTTGAATAAAGGAGTGACATTGATTTAGCTAATAGCAGCTATGAACCAAGCACCGAGAAACACTTCCATTTGTGCCATGCACTATATAATGCTTACACTCATTACGATTGGCCAAGCTATTACAACACATGCAGTAATACTGGTGTTATTACTGCATGCAGTAACACTGCAGGCATTGTCTATACCGTTTTTAGCAGAAGCTCGTGGTTTGAGGGACCACTCAAAATGAGGCTGCTATTATTTTAACACGAGGAGAATGGGAGGTCATGGTTTGCCAGAGGTCACACGGTGTGTCCATTGCCGCGTATCCGCTGTGGCTCAAAGGACGCTGCAACAACCACAGCTCCTCGCCTTATGCCACGACTCGCAGAGGGGCCGGAAAGCTGCCTCCGCGTTGGCATGATGAATTGGCCAATCTTCCGTGCATTTAAAAGCGAATAAGGAAAAAAAAACTACATTACATAAATACCACGATAGAAAGTTTGCCGTCACTCGAGGGCAGAAATGTTTAATAATTTAAGACGCGTCGAGCCGCAGCGTGATTTACAAGCAGTCACTGGCAATTAGCCGCGCTCGGTGACATTTCCAGCAAACTCCGAGATATACATTTGTTTAGGGAGGCCGCCGTCTCAATGCATTTCCATTTTTCTTGCTTTCTCTTCTTCGTTTCTTTGTCCTACGCCTCTTTTTATCTGTCTTAGCATTTTATTTTTATGCTTTTTACCCCTCTCGCTTTGATCTTTCTCCAGTTGTTAATCTTTCACTGCGATCGCGTGATCTCCAGATTAGCTCAAACTCTGCGGCATTTTACTCACTCATCCTCCTAACGGTTTGGTCATTTTCTCTTTATTACAAATTGGTCTAATCTGCTGAAAGAGGTTCTGAGGCATCTGTGCCATGCAGCCCCCCCCCCCCCTCCCCGGAGGTGGGCGCAGTGTTGCTTTTTGAGGGACATTGTGGTGTTGGAGTACTTTGACGAGGTGAGCTGCTGCGTAGAGAAACCTCTCCAGTGGAGTTCTGGTGGATCTCAGGGGTGAGTGGTACTACAGCATTTTTTTTGCAGTTTTATATAGCGCGAACTCGACCGAGGGTATTGAAGCGCTTTACACGAGCACCAGTTATGTTACACAAGGACACATTCATTTTTGGTAGGCACGGGGAGATTAAGTGATTTGCCCAGAATCACAGGATGGTAAGTTGACGTCGAGACTCACTTTGGTTCCCCAGTTAAATGGTCTCCATCGAGATGGGAACGGATCAGAGTCTAGACGGCAGGTCTTGAATCTGCTTCAAGCATGAAGAACTAACTAACCTGGGTGGAAGCACCGCGCCTACCCATGGCTGTCCCCCACCATCACACCACATTTCACCGAGGCCACTGGCAATGATAACAGGGGTGTGGCCGGCCAAAGCAGGAGAATAGCAAGGCGCTGGGAGTCATCAGCAGGGTGGTCCGGTCCAACTGGTAGAAAGGAAATCCAGCGAATTCTTCAGGACTTTGGGGGACGCAGTTATGGTATTTTGGCGTAGGGCAGCGCTGCAAGTCAACTTGCTGCGCTGCCCTATGCCAAAGTGAAAGGGCAGGAATGCACTGTATTTAAGCAATAACGTGCTTTTCAATCCTTTCGACAGATAGAGGGACCGTCATCAGGACTCTAAGAATACATGAGCTTGAGGAAAATAGTGGACTGAAGGACAACACAGAAAATATAGTGTCAGCGTAGAAAAGGCCATAGTATGGAATTCCAAACGCATAAAATGAGTGGCTACTCATTGGGCGCTAATCAAACATTGCTGAAGTCACCAATGAGCTCAATTGAGCTACACCTACAGATTCAAAATACACAAGAAATCAGCCAAAGTGGCGAGAAAAAAGGAGGGGTGGTGGGACATAGTGAATGGGATTGGAGTAAATCTCCAGAGTCTCAAAATGACCTCTACAAGGTTGAATAGACCCCAAAGTTGTCAGAAATTGCCAGTATTGCTTGGGTGGGGTCCAGGGGGATGTAAAGTGAGGTGTTAGAAAGTAATGCTAGTCAAAAAAATCAGTTGTTAAAGAAATTATGTAGGAATAAATGCCCTTTCATAAGGGCGGATACCTGGTAATGTGAGTCACATGGGCAGACCAAGCTTAGGGCTGATCATTGGCATAGCAACAGGTGGATTCTTTAGGATGACATTTGTGCATTTTGTTAGGATGACCAAAAATTGTAAATAAGCGGAAAGTCTTTGTCAGTGATGATCTTCTCAGGTAGCTGATGATACTAAAGTATTATTTAACTATAGTTTGCCTGTTTATTTAGCTGTTAGCAGGCTTTCTTATTCAATAAATTATGCCATATCCGTAGTCCACAATCAATAATAATTTGTGTACATTTCTTACGTTTTGGTAAAATCCCATTGATACTTGGGTCCAGCGCTTATGCTCATTTGACATATGGATTGCATGGCTGCATCGAACAAAGTGTCCCTGCTTTAGGATTCTGTCTGAAGGAATACCTAGCCTGAGACGGGTGTGAGGTTAGAAAAGCAAGGTTTTCAGATGTTTTCTAAAAATTGCTTTGGAGGTGCTCTTCGGCAGATGAAGAGGCAGGCTGTTCCATAGTTTGGGGGCTGGGTATCTAAGTGAGCGCCCTCATTGTCTTGTTTTACCAATTTGGGGCACCACAGCCAGTAAAGAGTCGGATGAATGAAGGGTTCTTGAAGGAATACTTGGGAGGGTCAGATTGTGAAAGTGGGTTGGGGCAGTATTCAACAAAGCACTGTAGGCACAGGACATTAAAGTGGATCTGTCTGCCAATTGGCAGCCAGTTCAGATCTCTAAAACCTGTAATCATAGAAGTGTGTCTGGGGATGTTCAGTAAGAGACGGGCAGCAGAATTCTGTATCATCAGTAGGCGTCGTAAAAGCACCTCAGATAGACCAAGATAGAGTGCATTTCTGTAGTCCAGTCAAGTCGTGACCATGGCATGGACTACAGTTTTTTGTGTTGAAGAATGATGGAACCACAGGGCTTTCTTTAAACATCCCAAGATCCTGAAGCAGCAGGCTGAGATATTTTTGACTTGATGGTTGAAAGTAAGGTTTTGTCCAGCCAAACTCCTACATTTTTTCACTTTGGACTTGGCAGGAGGGAAAAATCCCAGGAAGCCAGGCCACCAGGCAGTGAACTATATGTTACATTGATCTCCCACCCTATCACCTCGGTCTTATCACCATTAAGCTGGATGGGTGAAGGATGCATAATTGGAATCAATGGTCCTACTGATTTAGATGAAGAGTATTGATTCTGAGCACAAACTGAACACGAGAAGACATATTCTAAGTCAGGTTTGCATGTCAGGTCACCAGAGACAACGCTGTACTAGGTCTTGTGCTTTCTTTGCATTGATTGTAACCTCCAGAAGGATCATCATGGCACCTTTAGAACACTATACTTTCTTGTGTTGTCCAAACAAGAACTCTTTTGCAATATAAAAGCCCACCTTCTGGGATCTGAAAATAAATAGAATACTTTGCCATGTATTCTTCTATTCACCTGTCTTTCTTTGTGGTGTCTTGGTTTCAGGTCAGTCAAAGTATCCTAGAAAAGACCACAAAGACTTTAAGCTTGGAGAAGGTGGAGAACAAGCTAGTGAAAAACATAGACACTCATAGAAAGGACACATACTTCCAGAGTCAGGCACATCAGTTGCATTGCACCAGCCACTCTAGGACCAGCCCTAGCATAGGGACTTCTGGGCCAGTAGAGTTAAAGATAGTATTAACACTTACCATGTGCAGAGGAAAACTAGTTGCCAACAGTAGCTGTTAATGACTACTCTGCCTACAACTCCGTTTGCACTTGACCTAGTCGTTCACTCAGCTTTGTTGTTTTCCCCCTTAAGGGTTCTCTATGCCTTTTTGTTCCCATGACTTGCTGGTTTCCTGGGTTTGTTAGTTTTGACTCTCTACTCCCAGGCTTCCTACTTACTAGTGAGCAGTGTCATTCCCTCGTACTTCGGCTCTTGAGAGAGACTCCAGGTACACTGGGTTCTAGTTACAGTCTGACTGATCTCTGTGCCAGGTAGACCCAGACTCTATTCCTGGGATACCTATGATTTTATCCCTTAGGTGTATTTTCCTTCACTTATTGTTGTCTCTCTTCCCAATGTGAGGAATTACTGATCTCGTTCATTCTGGTCAAATTCCCTGTGCTATCATCCTCCAGGATTTCCATCATCCATACTGGAGAAGGGTGACGCTGTTACCTGCTATCCACAACTCTTCGACCCATACACTTAGGTCCTCTTCGCAGATGTTGAGATAAACATGAATGAATGCAAGGGTCTTATAAAGCACACAGCTGCTCCTAGAGCGTCCCGCCGGTCAATGCAGGTGATGAAGGGACCTTCAGATGGAGGATTGACTTCTACATCCTCATTGTTACCTGTGCTGGACTGTGACGCTTGCTTGGCTTGTAGAAGACAGGAGTGGAGCAAAAGATACATCTGGGTGACTCGACCATATTAGAAATCATCCTGCAGTCTTGAGGGGAATCTGCTTGAATATTATTTTTGTCTCTTTTTCAAGACATACAGAAAAAAATGTAAAAGAACAATGAACAAAACATCAATAATTCAAACATCACGGTCTTGAAATCCTCTAGATTTCTGGAAACCCTGATGGACAGACCATTTCAGCAAGATTTCTACACATCTTCAGCAATGGGACCCCGCCAGCCCACCTGCCGGCACCTACATTATTTCAACACTTTCGTAATGGCGGTCAGGTTGTGTGATGCAACGTGATGACACAACAGAGTGGCCAGCTTGTATAGAAATGTTTTCTATACTTTTAAAGTGGGTGGTTGCCATGTTGGTCAGTGTGTCACATTTAAAAAGCCTGCGGCATTGGCAAAGTGATACTAATTGCTTGTTTTTTTGTGGTGGCCAGTGTTTTGTTTCCTCAAAATCATTGTTCACATTTGGTCGATGTTGAAAAAACTACACACGCTTATTTTTGTTGCTACAAAACAGCATTGACAAAAGTAGAGGTGGGCGAGCCACTGAAAGCTCCAGCCAGGCTTGAGCCTGAAGCCTGGCGCTGGCTTAGCTCGAGGTCTTGTTGAAACCTCGAGCCAATAACGAGCCGAGCTTTAATGCTGCTTCTGCCTGCTTGTCCCTCCCTCTACGCAGGATGTGGCATTACTGTCAGAGCTGCCGAGTATGGAACTAGGGAACCAGGTTCGAGTCTCTGTCGGCTGAGCATCGTATGATTCTAGGCAGATCACTTTATGTCCCCGTGCTTGTAAACAATGCATGAGAGCTTAGGTAATGTAACTGGTGCTCATGAGCTTAGGTAATGTAACTGGTGCTCATGTAAAGTGCTCAGTGTTCGAGTGGAGTTTGCGCTGTCTTTAAAAAGTGCAGAAAATTAACTGAGGTAAAAACAAAGCCTTAACATAAGGAAAGACCAATAAAGACCCATTTCCTAGCTCATTTGTACAAAGTGAAAATAGGAAACTTGATAAATCCTGGCTTACCCGCTTAAACTGTGTGATCCTAACTTCTTAAGCAACTTCTTTATTTCACTAAAACTATTTCTTCTTCATTATCATGTATGAAAGCACTTTCAAATGTGTGAGTTAAAACTACCAGCTGTGCAAAACTATCACTTTTAATAAGTGCTTTGCAGTGCTATATAGTGCCTTATTAATGGTAAAGCTTTCACATGTTAAAGAAATACACTTTTTGAGTTTTGAAGAGACTTTACCACATTTTACGTGACGCTTGCTGTATAATTTACATAGCATATATTTTCAGGGTTTGGCTCGTGCAGCTGCTCTAAGATCCGAGCCAAGATCCGAGCCAAGGGCTCGGCTCTCCCTTTTAATTTGTTGTGTCGCCCACGTCTACACAAAAGCAAAAAACCACAGCCTTACGGTATTTATTTACATTTAGGGTGACCAGGCGCCCAGGATTTGCCGGGACAGTCCCGTTTTTTCACCAGCTGTCCCGGCAGAATTCGGCAATTTTGGCTCATGTCCCGGTTTTTAAAAGGGGTCGACTGAAAACAGTTATAGGATGTTCTAAAGCTGTGCTAGTTAGCAGCTGTTGTAAGTAAGCAATTTAATTAACAGGTATGATGCTTGTTTTGGAAAATACATTTTATTTATTTTCTTAGTGCCTCTTCTGTGTTCCTATATTGATGAGAGCTGTCATTCTGCGCAGCTCCTTTGATGTAAAATTGTAGTCCTTCTTCTATTTTGGCAAAATGTCCCAGTTTTTGGTTCTCAAGGTCTGGTCACCCTATATTACGTTGTAAATGGTACCATGTTGCAATTTAGCATTACCTGAGCAGTTTAAGTAATACAACACCTGTTGCAGAAAACTGTGTGTGACCCACAGCTCACCAATTCACATTTTGTCGAGACTTTCCTCAGATTGCTGTTGATAAAGAGAGCTCTGTTCAATTTGGTAATACTATGGCCTGCTGCTTACAGCGCTACAAAGCCACAAGAGCGGTCAGCATGCGCTAGATAAAACGCATTTATCTTTATTTATTAGCTCTTTCCTGGCATTGGTTCCCAGAGATAGCTCTTGTCAGCAGGCCCTGGAAGAGGCCTATAAAAAGCCCTGGCTGCATTTCACAGAGCTGACCCTGGGTCAGTGGCGGGTGTGTGGATTTACCGTTGGAATAGAATGAGGGAATGGCGCAGAGACAGACTCCTGTAAATAAACCGTTCTGCGCTGTCTGTTCTTTGTTTATAGGTCAGGATTTCCATGCCAGCCCCGACACTTGATCGATGGCTCCATTTTTCTTAGATTGAAGCTTTTATGCCTTGTTCTGGAGGCTTTATAGACTAACGTTTCGGAAGGAGTCAGCCGTTCAGGGCGTTCAGGAGTTCTTGAATTTCAAAGTTTCTAGGTGGCCACCGTTTGATCTTGGTCCAGTTCACACCCTCTTACTGGACGAGCAATTCTGAAGTAATGATCTTTTGTAACTATGATGCTCTGTTCAAGTAAGTCCAACTAGTATTCCGAATGGCAAATATCAGAGTGTTTGTAGTACGAAAAATGTGGTATACTGTCCAAATCCTTTTAGGGGGCTCATCATGATTAGGGCTCTCAGTTTAATGGTATCTTTTTTTACATTTCCGTCTGTATTTCCCCATATTTATTTTTTGCTAATGTTATCTGTATTTATCCATATTTATTTTGATTTTTGTGAAAAAATGAAGTTGACACTAGTATATTTCCACATTTATGTACCCAGTAAATGTGCATTCATGCTTGAACGCCTGATAGGTTTTAATGATATGAGCACCCACAGATGATAAATCAATGCACGTATATGAAAAGATGAACATTTTAGTACCAGGGTTGTGCATATATACTGTGTTTATGCTGCTTCACTAAAATTCCTTTCTTTTATTAACCTCTTACCTGTCAAACCGAACAGCTATTAGCCAAGCAGTCATGACTGTCAGGATGTAGAATCACTAAAAACAAATCCAATTTCCGTTTTTATCCACATTTAAAAAATAATACAGGCAAGACATGTGTTTCTGTCTGTATTTATATGTAGAAAGCAGTGAAAATGTAAAACAGGGGGCCTTTATCAGGATTGCCCCACAAATCCCAATTTTAGTGCAACAGTAGTTGGGGACTAAGTTGCAATTCTAGGGTTTTTGGGAACACAGGGGGATATGTACAAGGAAGTGGAGGAGAGAGGCGTTAGCAAGGCTACACCATATTTACAAGAATGTGGTGCAGCCTTGCGTTTCCCCCTGCGATTGCGCTGTTTATCAACTTAGCACCAACGCAGGCACCCTTGCACCAGAGTGCAAGGGTTTTTGCGTGCAGGGGAGGATTGTTTATGTGTAGGAAGGTGTCCCTTCCTGCACATAAACAATCCTAGAAATGCCATTCTGTCACTTTCATGCGTGCTGCTTCATGCAGCACACATGAAAGTGACAAAATGGCATTTTTAACCGGTTAAGTGCTTAGAACGTTCCGCGCCAGTGCGGAACGTTCTATTAAGCGGGCAGGGCCGCGTCGGCCAACGGACGTGCGCAACACTACCGAGGTAGTGCTCGCGACGGCCGTTGGCCGACAGAAGCACTTAACGGGTTAAAAAAAAGTTTGTTTATGTACAGGAAGGGACACCTTCCTGTACATAAACAGACAATGGCATTTTGCTTTTTTCAAGGCAGCACACATGGAAAAAGCAAAAACGAGGAGAAATAATGCATTTCTCCTCGTTTCACCATCTTAAGACCAGTTTTTACCTGGTCTTAATTTTGGCGCTGCCTCCTATGTACGCCACCCTTGTACATAGGGGGCAGCGTGAAAATGAATGGATGTTGCGGTGGAACACCCACCGCAACACCCACTGCCCACCCCTTTCACACTAACCATAGCGTGAAAGGGGGCCTTATGTACAAGGCAGCGTTAAGCCACATTAAGTGGCTTAACGCTGCCTTGTACATAAGGCGCAGCCCCTATCGCCACCACAACGTCACTATAGGTGACATTGACGTGGCGATAGTACATATGCCCCACAATTTTTACTTTATAAAACCTGGTGGAATTTTATTTGCCAAAGAACGCAAAATACTGTTGGTGTGAAAATTCTCACACGAGAGATGCTAATGACGTGTAAAGAGAGTGCACTAGTTATGTCACATCAGAAATGACTAAAGATAACCAGCAAAAGAGACAGTTGCATGTATCTGGAATAGATGTTTGCTAATTAGTCCTTTTTTGGCAGGCTAAAGATATACTGTAACAATGAAGCGTGTTAGAGAGACTGCCAGGCAGGGGCGGAGTGAAGAAGTTGAATCTGTTGTGCGCCTTCACAAGGGTACCGGTGCGGAGCAGGAGCAGAGACTGTTGCATACTAAATGAGGGTCCCGACTAGTAACTTCCTGGAGCTGCGGGGTGCTCAGCATTCAAAAACAAATGGGTGACCTGGCAGGCTGGCAAGCGATGTCAGAAGGGGCTGTGCAGAAACCAGGACCCCTGCAACCCAAGTGAGCGTTCTGACAAGCATGTGAACTAAGGCTGTGTGTGAAGTGGAGACCACTAGGGTGAAGCAGAGACCCACACATAGGACCAGATTTACTAACATTTCATGCAACGCAGTGCACCAAGGCAACTTTGTGCTGCGTTGGGTGAAAGGGACACATCAGAAATGTGCTATATTTATAAAGATATGGCACATATCTGCTGCCTCCTTGCACTGACGCACTGTGTGCTGCCTAGTGCCAACACAGGTACACTGTGTTACAGGCAGTATTGTTTTTGTGCTGTAAGGGACACCTTCATGCACAAAAACAATCCTCAGAGGCATGTTCCTCTTTCAACATGTTACAGAATGCAGCACACATAGAAAGAGGAAATAAACCTATTCCTCCTCATTACGCCTCTGTTGGGAAGGTGTACCATTTTGAAGCATTCCCATGTTAACTATTTTTAGTAAATCTGGGACTGCGCCAAAATCCCTGGGTGAAAGCATGGGAACGCACACCCTCCACCCATGGAACGCCTTCCCAATGCAGAGTAACTCATGGCAGCGGCTTGCACTGCCTTGCCTTACTCTAGTTTTACTAAGCCACACAGAGCCACACAAGGTGTGGTGTAGGTGTGGTGTACTAAGGTGTGCCTTAGTAATTCTGACTTTAAGGCTTGCGTTGCAAGCCCTTTGTAAATCTGTGCCATACTGTCAGTGCCTTTCCCTCCCAGATGCTCTAGCAGACAGTAAGAAGGTAAAATGCCGTCATTCACACAGCTTGATGTACAAAACACAGAGTAGCTGCCCTGTAGGCTGAAACAAAATGTCTGACATTGCCTGCAAGCCAATTGCCTGCAGGAGGATGACCCAGTCTCCCACTCTATATATGCTGTTCTGTCGGTTGAATTAAAGCATGAATGAAACTCCAAAGCACCTTTCTCTATATTTTATTACTTAGAATATTGAGTCAGATGCATGGACATCATTTAGGGGTCACCAGGAGTCGCAGCTGTGACCCCTGGTTTGCCCCTTGAGGCCCCTAGCACTGCCTTTGCAACCCCTGGCCTCAGAGGTGGCAAAATTAGTGCCAGGAACACAAGAACAGCTTGCCCTTCTGGACGTTGGTTTGGGCTCCACTTTCCTTGTTTTCAGTCAATTTGTTTTATTACACTGATAGTTTCATCATTCCTTAATAGTGTAATAGAATGGATTACAATTGGCTGGAATATGACCCTCCTTGGCAGCAGAAGTAAATAAAATATGCTTTTAAATGTATGTTGTGTGCATGCTTGCGGGTGAGAGCATGTTTATGTGAGAGCAAGTGCGTGTATGTGTGAATGTGTGTGTATGTGTGTAAGCATGCATTTGTGAGTGAAAGTAATGGTGAAATGGTCTGTGAGGTCACTTCCGCTACCCCAGGCATTTTGGCGAATTGACATTCATGGCCAGATGTGCAAAGTTATTTAGCAGTCACAAAGCCTACGACAGGTTGAATCACAGGATTTGTCACCACTGCAGTGAAACCAATTTACCTCCACAAGAACAACAGAGAGGATGGTTTCCAAACCATGAAGGTTTATTTGCAATTTAGTCAAAGTTACACGCTTTAGTCTTTCTCTAAATCAATTTATCAGAGAAACATATATATCAAAGCGGATACACAGTCTGAGAACATATATTTGGTAGATTGCAATGCAAATGATTACAACATACAAAATGCAGAACAGAAAAGTATTGTTCCATAAAAGAACTTCCCTAAGCTAAAAAAAGTATCTATGAATGGCAAGGGGGATCCAAGGTGGGAGGTGTTAGTCTTAAATGAACCAAATTAAGGTTCAAGGGAAATAGGCAAATACATTCAAGAGGCAAGCTCAAGAACCAAGAATATGGGAAACCAGCAGAATTTGGGAAAGGTCTTCCCTCAGCGAAGTCAGGACAGGATCTCCTAAACTACTCTAAGACACACAGTTGAAATATGTTGCATTCCCTTCAAGACATCTTCACACTGATTCCCCAAAGATTGGGCCAATCAGGTTGTGCCGTTTTCTGGGAGCAGGTAAACTCCCCTCGTTCTCATTGTTAGACAAAGGTGCTCACAGCTGCACGACTTTGAGTGCATCCACGCGGCCCGTTCTGCCTGGTACAGTTTTTTTTTCTTATTCCCACGCATGGTGCAAATCACAAGTCTCCAAGGGCCTCATTTATGAAAAGTGACGCATTGCTGCGAGAAAACAGCGATGCGTCACTTTTCATTACGCCCTCCTTGCGACACCAATGATGCGTCATATTTACAATATGACGCATCATGTCGCAAGGAGTTACAGATACGTCAGTATTTCTGACGTATCTGCAGGTGCAAAAATGACGCATTGCTGGAGTGTGTCACAAAAGTGACCCAACTCCAGCAATGGGTCATTACACTTGGGCAAGTCCCATGTTAAATGTGCCTGCGTCAGTCTTACGCCTGCCATGAGTCACTTCTACAACCCGTTCTTGCGTCGGAACGCCCCCCTGCATACATTATACCTGGCGCAGGTATAATGAGGCACAGGGGTTTACAAAGTGACGCATCTACCCAGTTGCGTCACTTTGTAAATATGGCGCAACATTGCGCATTTTTTACACTGCTGGTGCGTCACAAAAAGTGACACACCGACGGCGCAAAAGTGACGCAAGGGCCCATAAATAAGGACCCAAATATTTTCTCTAAGCTAACATTTTGAAGCAAAACAATGAGCTACTCTACTATCTAAAGTAAATAATCAGGCACCTGCAATGAGCAGAAAAACGTGAAGGTTCATTGAAATCAACGTTACATTTTACAGTGAGAAAGGCTTGAGCAACTGAGGCCTACTCACAGTTAGGCCCATGCTAGAAATGCATTTTGATTTGGTATGAATACACCATAAACTAAGGATGATACTACAGTTATACAAAGTGTGGCTTCTTTATATATGTGTACTGCCACACATTAACAAAGAAGTTAACAATATTAAACATGAATTAACATATGTTAGTAATGGTTATGAAGCACTAAACGTTTGCAGCTCCACCGCTAAATGGCTTATACACCTGGTGGTATATATGCATATAAAATTGGGACATGCCAAATATTAATACTAGTATGTCCCTACGCTGACTAGCTGCAAAATGCAATTTTCACTTTATAAGTGAATGTAGCATTATCCTAAGGAGAAGCCTGGTTGTGATTAAAATAAATAATTTTACACAATTAGGGTTAAGAAAATGATTTAAAAAAAATCAATTAAAAGCCTTCAAAGTTTATTTTTACCATTCATCAAATTTTTGTATTGTTGATAAAGGTAAGATTGTAAAAACTGACTTTTATTTGCCTGTAAGTTTTTGCAGTAATTAACTCTGTTCTACTGGGCTCCCCGCTTGACAGTGTTTAAGTTTTGCCACGAAAAGGTCTTCCTGCCTTTCGCAGGAACATTGGGAGGAGAAATCACTGGCACGTATTTTGGCATGTGGCAGTAGAGAGTGGACTCGAACACAGGTACCATCTCAGAGGATCAGGTTGTGACTGACCCTCTGCATATGTTGACACTAAAGAAAGATTAGTGTGATGACCTCACTCAGATGTCCTTCTATTCCCACTGCAGGGGAACCTTGTTCCTATGCCAGTGAGAGAGGGGTGAGGCCTGATTTTTATAGGGCAGACCCTTGGAGGAGTTTGGGAGCTCTAAACACAGGAGACAGGGTCCTGCTTTTTTTGACAAAGGCTTGAGGGACAGTTTACAGGCAAACAGGAACTGCTGCAAAAATTGGATGGCTGGTCGGTGGGAATTCTGTAGACACTGGGTTAAGAGCTTGCAGTGTCTGGACAAAATATTGAGTTGTAAATATCAGGAGACAGCAATATCAGAAAAAAATATTGTGAAACAAAAATATTGTGATGCCAAAAATATCGTTGTCATGAATATCATTTTTTTAAGCAAGTAATATCGTTTTTAAGAATGTTGTTTTTAATATTGTTTTCAGTATCATTGTAAAAAAGATTGTTTTTTAATAATTTTAATGTGCTTTAGTTCATATATTAATGTTATGCTGCTATTGTTTATATAATTGTTATTCATTTTTTTTAATATAGTTTGTAATTTTATGTGCTTTAGAATTTTTATTTAATCGTTAATAGTCATTTATGATGTTGTAATGGGTTGTTTAGTTTGTAGGGGATAGGGTGGGAAGTTAATTAAGAATAAATTAATAATTCTAATTAATTATGTGAGTAATATTAATGATATAATTGTGTAATACTTACATATATTAGTTATATTTTCGATGCAGGTTGCTAGGTTTGTCAATGAATTATTAATTGATAATTATTTAATTGATTATTAATTACGTAAATTGTTTAATTGTTTTTTTTATTTTTTAATACACATACATGTATATTTCATGTTAATTAATAATGTTTATATTAAGAGTTGAATATTGTTTCCTATTGATCGCTAATTAATAGGTTTATTCATATATGTAATGTGTGTGAAGTGAAGTACTTTCTCTGCTGCTGCTTAGACAGGAGTTGCAGTATTAAATGTAATACCTCCGAAGTCCAACGCTTTCCCTATTATTGCGTTGATTGGAGTGTGAATAGTAAATCTAACCTTTCTGAAGTCCAACACTTTTCGTTTTGTTGCTTAAACTGGAGTAGGAATAGTAAATGTGACCCCTTTGGAATCCAACACTTTTCCTACTGTTGTGCTGACTCGAGTCAAAATAATAAATCTAACCTCTCCAAAGTCCAACATTTTCCCTACTGTTGCGCTGTTTGGAGTGGGAATAGTAAATATAATGTCTCCGAAGTCCAACACTTTAACTACCTTTACGCTGACTAATGTAGGAATAGTAAATGTAACATCTCTGAATTCCAACGCTTTACCTACTCTTGCGCAGACAGGAGTAGGAACAGTAAATCTTACAATCTCCAAAGTCCTATGTTTTCCCTACTGTTCCATTGACTGGAATATGAATAGCACATTTCACCGCTCCGAAGTCTAATACTTTCCCCAATGTTGTGTTGTTTGGGGTGGGAATATCTAATTTAATCCATCTGAAGTCCAATACTTTTCCCTACTGTTGCATAAACTGGAGTGGCAATAGTACCTAAAATTCCAATACTCCCATACTATTCCCAATATTTTTTTATTATATGTTTATTTTTTGAATTTCATATTATTTGTTTATATTTGCAGTTTTTAAAAAAAAATTATGCTATTTTTTGTAAATGTGTTTTTTGGTTTGTAAATTTTTCTATTTTATTTATTTGGTAGTTTATTTAACATTTTGTAATTGAATTGTTAATATATTTTATTTTGTATTTATATATACATATATAAAAATAAATAAATATATATCTATCTATGTATGTATGTATGTATGTATGTATGTATGTATGTATGTATAGCGAGTATTCACCTCCTCAGGACCTGCAGGCAGCGTTGCGTTTTCGTATGTGAGCTCTGAAAAATGTCAAACCTCACTTTCCTTCGGCCCGTAGAAAGGAAACGCTCACTCCAATGTTTCTTGCACCAATTTTAATATCAATCCACAATCCAGTCAACTACCCACTTCCGTCTTGTCAGATCACAGTTCATCTTGGTGAAATCTCTGTCTGTGAGGTTCTCTCTGGACCTGCCTGTGAAGAGGACAACAGGGTATCCTACTATCACTTGCACCCAGAGACTTGAAGTGGTTTCCAAGTGTCAACTGGTCACCTACCTTACATTAAGAGCACAAAGTTGGAAGAAATGCTTTATACTGTTTTGGAGAACAAGCTGCCCAATTGTTTTGGACTACACTAGAACCTATGAGTGGTCCATCTGGAGAGGGACCTAGACATTTCCATGGAAACCAGGAAGCTGAGTGAGAGACCAGGAGTATTTTTTTCAGCAACTACAATAAAATCTCTGGAAAGATGCCACCTTGATGGCTACAAATTGCTGGCTTGACTTGCTCAGAGTTTTTTCTAGTAAAGGTTAAGGAAACCATGGGACCACCTAAAAGAAGTATCCAACCTTGTAAAGCCCTCATTTTTTACAATATCCTGGGATTTGGGACTGGTGCAAGGCAACTTGGTGTGTAAAATATCAAGCTATATTCTGATGTGATATTTTGGCACCAAAACTGAAAGCTCTAACAGGAGCCCAGACTCAATATGTCTGACTTTGATGCTGGAATCTTGTCGAGTCCAGCATCATGCTTCACTCCACTGGAGACGTTTGGCTGCGAGAAAAAAGCTAGGGCCTCATTACGATGTCGGTTGGAAAGCATTCGACCGACCGATTACGATGTTTCCGAACACTGTTCAGTTGGACTCCCATTGACTTCAATGGGAGCCTGTGTTCCGACCGACTACACAGGCTCCCATTGAAAAAAGGGATGGGTGGGGAAAATCGTGCACACTGTGCATGGCATTGAAGAGGGGTCCCATGGGTACCCCCACTGGCCACATTTGGAAGTCTCCGGGTGAGGGGGGCCCACTACGGGACAGCCGATCCATGTCAGAACAACTGATTTGGAAAGGCTGTCCGAATCCGACATCGTAATATTGCGGTCAGAAATGCGATCCATAGACCTGTACGAGTTGGCTTTGAACGACTTGGTCACTCTGAATGCCGCTCAGAACCGAGTCGGAAAGTCCGAACGGTTTCCGACTGTCGTAATCGGTCGGTAGGAAGGCTTTCCAATTCGGTCAGAAAGACGGGTTCCGAATCGGATTCAGATGAACCAAATGCCATTTGGAGCCTTTCCGACCGACATCGTAATCGGCCTCCTAATTCCCAGGGTAAAACTGTTGACAGGTGTCACCCACCAATCTTACTGCACCCTGCTCCATTACAGTTGGCCTGAGATTGTACCTAGGTCCTAATGCACCAAACGCACTGACTTTAATTGGTGCATTGCGGGTACCTGTTCCTTTCTGCCTGAAAAATTTGAAAACTCCTATCCCCAATTTCTTGAGTATATTTTTTGCCATTTTTGTGTAATTTTGCTCACTATATTTCTCTTGAGTTTTCTAAATTGGTGTGGCTAATTTATAGTGTTGCTTGATACTCCTTAAACCTATTACACATTTCTCTGGGAAAAGTCTGCTGATTGTGCCATAGATACCAGGAGTTGAAAAATTATTTCTCAATGATCTGAGTATTCACTTAATAAGGTATTGTCTTATTAAGTTGATGGGTACTCTCAAATTAATCATTCAGAATCTCACAGGATGGAAGCCCTTACAGGGTGAGTATGTCATTCTGTGCCGAAAGCACCCAGATCTGTATACAAATCTGAGGTGAAACAGTATTTCTGAGGGTTCTACAGCACTACTTATTAGCAGTCCATGCCTGGATGAAAATCATTGGCTTCATTAAATGCTACCAAAATGGAGAAAATGCTTTTTGTCTGAATAGAAAAGCCACAAGACCCTACCACCACCGTTGCTTCATAGAGGAGTCTAACCAACATTTTCCCAATGTCTGAAATGGAGACGTATATTAAAATGACCCATATCTATTAAGTTAAGAATGTTATCAAGAATTGTTGACGAAATTAACACAGTTCATAACTATGGGTCCTTGCTTACTGTAAGTCACTGTGTCCTTGTAGTCAGTGCTGCCATTGATTTTGTGTCTAGATTATAGAAGCAACACGTATGCACTTTTATGACATAATATCGAGATAAATAATAGTGACACACAAACATATAGCTGCTGCTAACACAAATATCGCCATCCTATATAAAACACACAAAAAACACTACAAAAATATAGCTGTATCCAAAATAACGAAATATTGAAACAAAAGTACAGAAATACAAAATTTCATCAATACAATAAAACATAATAAATATGACCAAAACTATGAAAACAAAAATATCACAGAACAAAATATCGCAAATAATTAATAAAAAAATATAGATTTATAAATAATGATTTCAAAAAATTTATATTACCTACTGGCGGTCGCCAGTAGGTAGTTGTAGTTAGGACCTAGTTTCCATAGGAAAAGCGTTTTTTCTTTTGCCAATAACTTTGGCGCCAGTTGACGAATCTTCGCAAAACTAGTGGGGTGCTGCAGTCAGCTCCTGTCTTAAATGTTTTGGGGTGATTCGTCAAGCGGGGGCTGAGAAAAAAGGGGGTCCCAAAACGCCTTTTCCCCATGTTAATTTCCATAGGAAACTTTAGACAAAGCTACAGCCCGAACTGCTGAACGGAATTACACCAAATTTGGCAAAAAGGTAGGTCTTGGTTCAGAAAGAGACTTTTTTTTAAATGGTGTAAATCCGTTCAGTAGTTGCTGAGAAATTAGAAAAAGAAAAAATATTGATTTCGCGAACCCTCCCGAGCACGAGCTTCACTCTGATTGGCTGCCAACACTCCAAACCAGGAAGTGTTGGCAGCCATCTTGTGACTCGGTAGAAGTCACAAGAAAACAGTAAAACAAAGATAAAAAACAAGAAAAGGGGGCAGGGTAGAAACACCCTGACCCCCTAGGCCTGCTCAGGGGGTCCCACAAGGACCCCCAGGGCCAAAAAAAGCATTTTTTTTTTTAAACGGCAGAATTCGCGTTGGGGTCGCGAATCCTGCCGTGAAAATTAAAAAAAAACGAAGCACGGTCTCCCGCGCTTCGTTTTCAAAATGCCCCCGGGTGGGGCAGGTCCCGGGGGCAATCATTTATTTATTTGCGGGGGCCCCCGCAGCCCCGGGGACCACCACCTCCCCAGGGCTATGTAAATTATGTGCGGGAGGGCACGCGGCCCTCCTGCATCCCCGGGGACCGCCACCTCCCCGGGTCTTGTTTTTTAATCTGTGGGGGGACCTCCCAGGCCCACCCAAGCCCCGGGGACCGCCACCCCCGGGGCTTTTTTTTAAATATGCACGGGGGCGCGTTTGCACAGTGGTGAAGGGAGGGGGCGGGGCCTGATGTGGCATGTGTGCAAACACGTACTGTGGCGTGTTTTAAGTTGGGGGATTAAGTCCCCTTGACTCCTGAGGGTCCCTGGGGTCCAACTAGCCCACCAGGTACCTCCAGTAAGCGCCACAGAGTTGCGGTGCAGAGAGGTGTAAAAAGGGGCATTGCCTCGGACCACCTCTCTGCAATGCAGCCCTGTGGCGCTTACTGGAGATTCCTGGTGGGCTAGTTGGCCCCCAGGGACCCTCAGGATTCAAGGGGACTTAATCCCCCAACTTAAAACGCGCCACGGGGCGCGTTTGAACAGTAGTGAAGGCAGGGGGCGGGGCCTAATGTGACAAGTGTGCAAACGCGTTCCGTGGCGCGTTTTAAGTTGGGGTATTAAGTCCCCTTGAATCCTGAGGGTCCCTGGGGGCCAACTAGCCCACCAGGTACCTCCAATAAGCTCAACAGAGTTGCGTTGCAGAGAGGTGTAAAAAGGGGCATCGCCTTGGACCACCTCTCTGCAACGCAGCTCTGTGGCGCTTACTGGAGGTACCTTGTGGGGTAGTTGGCCCCCAGGGACCCTCAGGATTCAAGGGGACTTAATCCCCCAACTTACAACGTGCTAGGGGGCACGTTTGTACAGTGGTGCAGGGAGGGGGCGGGCCTGATATAAGAAGTTAGCAATCCTGCTGTGTGGGACTTACTGGTGGTAATAAAAGGGATAGTTGGCCCCCAAGGTTGACGTTGAGGGCTAACTACTCCTCCTGTTACCTCCAGTAAATCCCACACAGTGGGATTGCTAAGAGGTGTTTCGGAGGCCACGCTCACCTTTCTCCACCACTCTGGAAATGCGGCTGGTATGTTATAGTTAGAAATTAGCATTTAAAAAACCATTGAAATTCACTGAAAAAACCATAGGTTTCAGGGACGTTATAGTTAGTTAGACATTTTACTCGTACAAAATCAGAGAAATTCCGCCGTTATAGTTAGTTCAGCTAACTATAACTCGCGCCCCCGCAATGCACTGCTGATGACGTCACATATTACATCATTCATGACATGGTCAGTGACATCACTGATGACATCACTGATGACATCTCAAATGACATCACTGATGACATCATCCATGTGATAATTTCATGCATCTTCTCACACCCTAATATAACTTTTGATACACCCACTCTAAATTACAGTCTGCCATTCGCAAAACCATAGACACTCCAACACCAAAAACTACATACCAACTCACTGATTCTTAGGTCTACACACACATCCACTCACTCACCTGTACAGTCACTCATACTTACAGTCACTCAGTACAGGACTATCATATGCACTCATACACCTATATAAACACTCACACACCGCCACTCATCCATAGAGGTACTCACACACCTAGTCAGTCATGCAAAAAATTAATCACACACCCATTTACTCACCTATACAGTTATACACACACCAGCTCACTTACTCATACAAATACTAGCACATTCTTACGCTCTGATACAATAACTGATACAATCACACACGCATCCATACAGCCACTCTCACAATAACACACTCTCACTTATAGCCATTTAAATACTCTAACACACATATATACTGCCTTTTACATATGTAGTTACTCGCACATGTACCACTGAGATACACATTCACTCACTAACACACCCATACACACACTCACCCACCCAAGCAGTCCATCACAGATGCACTCTTGAAATCATGCACCCAGTGAATCACACCCCACCCACACACACCCCACCCACACACACCCCACCCACACACACCCCACCCACACAAACACTCAGGCAGCCATACAGATACTCAGAGAACCAATCAATAACCCATATAGACACTCATGTAGCTAGTCGCAAATCCATGCATCCACTTACACACCAACAAACAGACGGATACAGACATTCGCACAGTTTAGTCACTAACCCATGCATTCAGTAAGATACGTTTAATCACTCACTTGTAGAGTCAGTCACTCACGTACTAAATCATCCATTCAGACACTTATACACCCACTCATTCTTCAATACGCCTTTCCCTATATATATTAAACATATTTAAACTTTACAGAAACACACAGTCACTGGATGATGTCATCAGTGATGTCATTTGAGATGTCATCAGTGATGTCATCAGTGATGTCACTGACCATGTCATGAGTGATGTAATATGTGACGTCATCAGCAGTGCATTGCGGGGCGCGAGTTATAGTTAGCTGGACTAACTATAACGGGGGAATTTCACGGGTTTTGTACGAGTGCAATGTCCAACTAACTATAACTGTCCCTAAAACCTATGGTTTTTTCAGTGATTTTCAAAGGTTTTTTAAATGCTAATTTGTAACTATAACGTCCCTGAAACCTATGGTTTTTTCAGTGAATATATATATATATAATCACTGACAAAACCAAAGGTTACAGGGATGTTATAGTTAGGTTCAGAATTTTCTTGCACAAAACCACAGAAATTCAGCAGTTATAGCTATACTTATAGTTAAACTTATGTTAAGAAACTATGACTCATTGCCTTAAGTTACTTAATGGCAAAAGTTATAGTCTCTTTAGTCCAGCGGTTCATGCTGTATGCTTGTTGAAAGGTCCTATGGGAATTAATATGGGGAACACACCTTTTTTGACCCCCCCTTTTTCTCAGACCCACTACACGAAACACCCTGAAACTTTACAGACTCCATCTGAAGTAAAGGGTAAATTCTGGGGGAAAATTTTATGAAAATTTATTAACCAGTGCCAAACCAGTGATCAAGATCAAAAACCTGTATGACAACTTCATTGACCATCCACCAGGCGCCACAGACGGCCCCCCACCCCCCAGAAACACCAGCCAGCCCACCATCTCCAACTGGACACCAATCACGGCCGAAGACACCGCCTCGACCATGAAAAGCATCCACTCGGGGGCCCCCACCGACCCCTGCCACTCTCACATCTGCCACAGAGCCGCGGCCGCCATCACACCCGAACTACAATGCACCATCAACACCACCTTCAAAACAGGCACCTTCCCAGACGACTGGAAGCGCGCTGAAGTCAGACCCCTGCTCAAAAGCCCACAGCTCAAGAACTATCGGCCCATCTCGCTCCTCCCCTTCGCAGCAAAAGTTGCAGAGAAAACAGTCAACAGGAAACTGACATGATTCATTGAAGAGAACGCCGTCCTCGACCTGTCCCAATCTGGATTCCGAAGCAACCACAGCACAGAGACCACCCTACTTGCCGCCACAGATGACATCCACACCCTCCTGGACCAAGGCCACTCTGCAGCCCTCATCCTACTCGACCTATCAGCGGCCTTCGACACCGTCTCCCACCGCACACTAGTCGCCAGACTACACGACGCAGGCATACAAGGAACAGCCCTGGATTGGATCCGATCATTCCTCACCGGAAGAAGCCAAAGGATCAGACTCCCACCCTTCCTCTCCAACCCCACGAAAATCACCTGCGGAGTCCCACAGGGTTCATCACTGAGCCCCACCCTCTTCAACATCTACATGGCCACACTCGCAGCCATCGTCCGACAACACGGCCTCAACATCGTATCCTACGCCGACGACACCCAGCTCATCCTCTCCCTCACCAAAGACCCCACCACTGCCAAACTCAACTTCCAGAAAGGAATGCAAGACGTCGCAGTCTGGATGACCAACAGCTGCCTGAAGCTCAACGCCGAGAAGACAGAAGTCCTCGTCCTCGGTACCACCCTTTCTACATGGGACAGCACCTGGTGGCCGACCGCTCTCGGAAGCCCACCTACCCCCTCAGACCACGCCAAGAACCTCGGCATCGTACTCGACTCATCACTCACCATGAACCGACAGGTCAACGCCGTCACCTCCAGCTGCTTCAACACCCTACGCATCCTCTGCAATACCTTCAAGTGGATCCCCCCAGAGTCAAGGAAGACAGTCACCCACGCACTCATCACCAGCAGACTGGACTATGGAAACGCACTCTACGCCGGCATCAACAAGTCCCTACTCCGCAAACTCCAGACAATACAGAACACCGCCGCCAAACTCGTCCTCGGCATCCCCCGACACGAACACATCAGACAACACCTACGAAGTCTCCACTGGCTCCCCGAGGAGAAAAGAGTCACTTTCAAAATCCTCACTCACGCCTACAAATGCCTACACAACAACGGACCCAAATACCTCAACGACAGAATCAACTTCCACGTACCCAAAAGAAACCTCGCACTGGCCGAAAACCCACGCATCCACAGAGCCAGAGCAGGCGGAAGATCCTTCTCTCACATTGCAGCCAAGACCTGGAACGAGCTACCGGCAGACATCAGACGCGCCCCCTCCCTGAACACCTTCAGGAAGACCCTCAAGACCTGGCTCTTCGGCTAAACAGATCTGCGGACCCCCTCCCCCCCTCAGCGCCTTGAGACCCTCACGTGTCACTTACAATTCCCTGATTGATTGATTGAGATATAAGAAACTTAAAATCTATGAAACATATGGAAACTAGGTCCTAACTATAGCTACCTGCTGGAGATCTTTTGTGCAATGGACTCAATATGTACAGTATTTAGTTGTGCATGGTTACAGTAAAATGAATAATATACAATCTGGCGCTAACAGAAGACTGACACTACTATATGGGCCTGATTATGATGTCATGCGGCAACTTTCTGCCCGATACCGTCTTGGATTCGGATCCGAACAACCCGCAGTTAGCGGTTCCGCACGACCGATTACGATGCGACCGAACACTGTTCGTTCGGATGACCATTAATTCGTATTGGAGCCCGTGTTCCAACCGATAACACAGGCTCCTATGGGAAAATGGAGTATTTGCAGAAAACTCTGCACCCTGTCGTGGGAACCCATGGTAGTACTTTTAAACAGGAACAGGGGTGGGAGCACACCGCTTCACCCCCCAGCAAGGTTCGCCCCTGGCATTCTGGTAGATGCAGTCTCATGTTGCTTGCTTTGCTCTAGTGTTCCAAGTGTTTTGCCAGAGTTGGCGCAGATAGTGCTGATCTCTAGACACGTGTTTCTGGTTCTTTAACCGTCATCAGTAGAGATTACAGACTTCAAATTTGGGGTTTGCTGAGTAGGCTGCCAAACATTACATCAGGTCAAATACCTCTCACTGGCGCGCGGGTGCTTCTTCCACGAGCTCGTCAGCTCCATGACTCACGGGAGAACTTTAAAACAGGAACAGGGGTGGGAGCACACCGCTTCACCCCCCAGCAAAGTTCGCCCCTGGCATTCTGGTAGATGCAGTCTCATGTTGCTTGCTTTGCTCTAGTGTTCCAAGTGTTTCGCCAGAGTTGGCGCAGATAGTGCTGATCTCTAGACACGTGTTTCTGGTTCTTTAACCGTCATCAGTAGAGATTACAGACTTCAAATTTGGGGTTTGCTGAGTAGGCTGCCAAACATTACATCAGGTCAAATACCTCTCACTGGCGCGCGGGTGCTTCTTCCACGAGCTCGTCAGCTCAAAGACTCACGGGAGTACTTTTAAACAGGAACAGGGGTGGGAGCACACCGCTTCACCCCCCAGCAAGGTTTGCCCCTGGCATTCTGGTAGATGCAGTCTCATGTTGCTTGCTTTGCTCTAGTGTTCCAAGTGTTTCGCCAGAGTTGGCGCAGATAGTGCTGATCTCTAGTCACGTGTTTCTGGTTATTTAACCGTCATCCGTATAGATTACAGACTTCAAATTTGGGGTTTGCTGAGTAGGCTGCCAAACATTACATTAGGTCAAATACCTCTCACTGGCGCGCGGGTGCTTCTTCCACGAGCTCGTCAGCTCAATGACTCACGTGAGTACTTTTAAACAGGAACAGGGGTGGGAGTACAACGCTTCACCCCCCAGCAAGGTTCGCCCCTGGCATTCTGGTAGATGCAGTCTCATGTTGCTTGCTTTGCTCTAGTGTTCCAAGTGTTTCGCCAGAGTTGGCGCAGATAGTGCTGATCTCTTGACACGTGTTTCTGGTTCTTTAATCGTCATCAGTAGAGATTACAGACTTCAAATTTGGGGTTTGCTGAGTAGGCTGCCAAACATTACATCAGGTCAAATACCTCTCACTGGCGCGCAGGTGCTTCTTCCACGAGCTCGTCAGCTCAATGACTCACGGGAGTACTTTTAAACAGGAACAGGGTGGGAGCACACCGCTTCACCCCCAGCAAGGTTCGCCCCTGGCATTCTGGTAGATGCAGTCTCATGTTGCTTGCTTTGCTCTAGTGTTCCAAGTGTTTCGCCAGAGTTGGCGCAGATAGTGTTGATCTCTAGACACGTGTTTCTGGTTCTTTAACCGTCATCAGTAGAGATTACAGACTTCAAATTTGGGGTTTGCTGAGTAGGCTGCCAAACATTACATCAGGTCAAATACCTCTCACTGGCGCGCGGGTGCTTCTTCCACGAGCTTGTCAGTTCAATGACTCACGGGAGTACTTTTAAACAGGAACAGGGTTAAAGAACCAGAAACACGTGTCTAGAGATCAGCACTATCTGCGCCAACTCTGGCGAAACACTTGGAAAACTATAGCAAAGCAAGCAACATGAGAATGCATCTACCAGAATGCCAGGGGCGAACCTTGCTGGGGGGTGAAGCGGTGTGCTCCCACCCCTGTTCCTGTTTAAAAGTACTCCTGTGAGTCATTGAGCTGACGAGCTCGTGGAAGAAGCACCCGCGCGCCAGTGAGAGGTATTTGACCTGATGTAATGTTTGGCAGCCTACTCAGCAAACCCCAAATTTGAAGTCTATAATCTCTACTGATGATGGTTAAAGAACCAGAAACACGTGTCTAAAGATCAGCACTATCTGCGCCAACTCTGGCGAAAGACTTGGAAAACTATAGCAAAGCAAGCAACATGAGACTGCATCTACCAGAATGCCAGGGGCGAACCTTGCTGGGGGGTGAAGCGGTGTGCTCCCACCCCTGTTCCTGTTTAAAAGTACTCCCGTGAGTCATTGAGCTGACGAGCTCGTGGAAGAAGCACCCGTGCGCCAGTGAGAGGTATTTGACCTGATGTAATGTTTGGCAGCCTACTCAGCAAACCCCAAATTTGAAGTCTGTAATCTCTACTGATGACGGTTAAAGAACCAGAAACACGTGTCTAGAGATCAGCACTATCTGCGCCAACTCTGGCGAAACACTTGAAAAACTATAGCAAAGCAAGCAACATGAGACTGCATCTACCAGAATGCCAGGGGCGAACCTTGCTGGGGGGTGAAGCGGTGTGCTCCCACCCCTGTTCCTGTTTAAAAGTACTCCCGTGAGTCATTGAGCTGACGAGCTCGTGGAATAAGCACCCGCGCGCCAGTGAGAGGTATTTGACCTGATGTAATGTTTGGCAGCCTACTCAGCAAACCCCAAATTTGAAGTCTGTAATCTCTACTGATGACGGTTAAAGAACCAGAAACACGTGTCTAGAGATCAGCACTATCTGCGCCAACTCTGGCGAAACACTTGGAAAACTATAGCAAAGCAAGCAACATGAGACTGCATCTATCAGAATGCCAGGGGCGAACCTTGCTGGGGGGTGAAGCGGTGTGCTCCCACCAATGTTCCTGTGGGCACCCCATGGTACCTGCCACACAGTGCAGGGTTTTACAGGGTGGGTCCCTTGAGTACCCCCTCGTCCCACAACCGGAGGCCTCAGGATGAAGGGGGCCATGCTAGGGTCCCCCAAAGTCATTTTCCGACAGCCTTTTCATGTCGGGCAGGCCAACTCGAAAAGGCTGTTGGAAACTGACATCGTAATCGCTCGGTCAGAAACGCTGTCCGTAGAGCTGTACGATGCGGGTCCGACCGACATAGATGCTCCAAGAACCTTTCGGAACCGATTCGGAAAGACCATGCGGTTTACGACCCGACCGCGAACATCGTAATTAGTCGGGCTGATTGTAAACCGACCATGACGGTTAGAAGGGTTCCGACACGGTCGAGGAGATTCCAAATATCGGGAGGAGGCTTTCCGCCCGACATCATAATCGGGCCCTATGTGTAAGCCAACTGGGGTCAAATGAAGATGATTGCACGCATCACATATGATTGTGTGCATTAATGATAAATACAAAAGGAGGGCGCTGGAGCCCGTTGTATTAATTTGAAGCAGCACGTCTTCAAATGTATTGCCACTTGTTCACTGGAAATTGGAACATAAGAATATGTTCCTGGTATGTTAGGCATTTCTCTTATGCCTTTAGTTATTTTAAGCGAGTGAACTATGCATGAGATGGGATTTTTGCAATACGCTGAGTCGCGACCATTTAAATGTATGGAGAAAGTCATAATGAAAATGAGCCAATGCAGTATGAAATAACAGACAGAAGATATGCCTGTAATTACCTTGTGGGTTGATTTGGGTTTCTATACAATGAAAATGTTGTTAAAGATGGTGCTCATGTTTTCCAAACCTTTATGCATGTCCTGCTTCCATGTTTAGTATGTATAAAATATATACTTTAGTGTCCGCCACCTGACCCGTGAGCAAGGAGATGGCTGTCTCCGAAATGCATTGGGTGTTGGCGTGTTAGTGAATAAACTTTTCAAAAGCAACTGGAGTTCGTGCTATGTTGAGCTGAGGATTGACATCGACTTTTTGGGATTTAATATACACATATATATAGATATATATATGTATCAGGAATAATGCCTGGCGCTTAGCTCTCAGCTCAGTGGTACCTCACCAGTGTTGGTAATTATAATACTGAAAAATTAGTACTGAGAAGAAGTGATAATGTCCAACAGCAGAATCTCTTTTGACGACTTAATTTATTCATACATGGGATTGATTTTCAAACAGCCAACACGTGTTTCACGCACATTGAGCTACTTCAGGGTTTAATCGTACATAATATTCTTCCATGTGCTATTCCTCAGTGTGAATTAATTTCATAGATTGCCTTCCAGAAATAGTTTTCTTTATTTGTGGAAAATTACTATCTGTGTTTAAACTTATTCGAGCAGATTTAGACTGAAGAGGTATCATGTTCCTAATCAATGCTCCTTTACAGTTGTCTCTGGAACCATCTCTATTTATTTCATAGCGACTATGTTTCTTAATATACGTTCTCTTATGAGTAATTCAATCGAAATATTTTCTATGGTCAAGTAGCCTTTTTAAACGTCAAAGGTACCCCAGGGGAATCACATCTCTTCGGAATGCCTTCAAACCTCGCATTGTGACCCTCCACCCCCAAGTGTAGAGGACATTTGGTAGTCATTTTTTTTAAAATGTGCCCCAAGCTTTTCTGGTGCTCCCCAGGCACCAAGAATTCTCTGGGGTTGCCCGCCTAAGCATAGTTTGAGGCTGCATGGGTCAATTTCTTATATTTGTTTGTTTCCTTTCCGATGGCGGTGTGATCGCCCCCCCCCACCCCCCTCCCCCTCCACCAGGGAAGGGAAAATGTGGCTATCTTTTCATTTTATGTATGTATATGTGGGCTGTGTTTTTGGCAGCCATTTCTTTTTTACTGCTGCCATGGGGTTCTAAGGTACCCCATCCCCAGGCAACAGTTCAGCCACTGATTACTGTGCCATTCGCTTTTTATTTCCACCCAGCAGAACCTACATCAGAGGGTGGTGGATGAGCACACCTCAGTGAGTGATCAGTTATCCAGCCATTCACATTTTCTATTGCCACGGTATTTAGGAGGCCGTGGAGGATGGGCTGATACATTGCCCTAAGTTGTGGTGGGTGGAAGCAAAATGTATATGGCTGAATAACTAAACAGGTTCCGAAGTGGATTCGGCCATTGACCCATGATGTAAACCTTGCTGCATAGAATTACCATAATTACAATATGAATGGCACAATAACTGATAATTGGCTGAAGTGTGCTCGCCAGTGTTATATCCTGTTCTGGGTGAAAGTAAAATGTGAATTACAGAAAAATTGATCAGTGCTTGACGTGAGCTGTGGTGCCTGGATTCAACCCAGATCTGTGACTGGGGGCGAGTGTCTGAATAGTTTCAGCGCTCCGTCCATCATCCCCTCGTGTTTGCTTTGTTTCCCTAAGTGGGCAGAGTATACCCAAACGTGGACCCCTTGCTCACTTTGCCACTGGATTCAAGCTAGCCTGGCTGATGAGGGGTGTTACCCTGAAACCGGTCCCAGGATGCTTGTTTCCGGTCCAGGGAAGACCTGGCTTGGCAGTTCGGGCTGGACTGTTCCCATGAGAAACAGGGTCAAGACTGATTTTCATATGGCTGGGTATGAACTGGGGTGGCAAAGTGAGCTAAAGAACGATGATGGATTCAATCCAGATCTGTGACTGGGGGTGAGTTAGGGTGACCAACCGTCCATAAATTTCACGGATGGCCCGTAATTTGGGTCTCACGTCTGTTGTCCGTGAGGATCCCTTTTACGGACGCCTTTTGTCCGTAATTTTGGGCATTGCAGGGAACAGCTCTGTTCCCTGCATGAAGCCTCAGCTCCCTGATGGGGCCGCCTCGCGCTCATCCTCTGAGCACAAGAGCAGTCCCACCCTGCTCATTGTCATTCTGTATGTGGCTGATGATTGTCACATACAGAATGACAATGGGCCAGTTTAGGCTCTTACAGCATGTGGTGGCCTCCTCCTGCCTCAGTCTAGGGCAGGGCACTCTGTCAGATGGAGGAAATGTGCAAACACGCCGATGCTGCTACGTGAGAATCCAGTTCATGAAAAGAAGCTGGTGAAAGAAGTTAAAAAGAAGGGTCAAGAGTTCTTTCACAGTCTCATCATTTTAGAACGGATGCATTTTCAATATTATATTCAAGGAAGCCATGGTTGCTGCTTCTTTATTTTATGCAGCTAACAACCATTGACAAAGCCAATAGTTCTGGCTTCTTGTAGGTGTAACGTTACTTGTTGTGTTATATATCTGGATATAATGACCGAAGAGGCAAAATACTAGTCGGGCGGTACACTATACTAAGCACAGATTTTTAACTTAGGTGTTTTAAGCCATGCCCTTAATTACATCGAACACCCCCTTTGGAGATACCCCTCACCCCTCAGTTTTTTCATCCCACTTAAAGCCTTGGAAACAACACCATGTCACAGTCACCTCATGGCCTGGCACTGTGCATCATGCATGACTCATGTCTTCCAAAGTTTCAGATTCCCTATGTGCAGGGGCATAGTGAACCCTACCCCCACCCCACCCCTTGCTTTAGGAACTACAGCAAGGGGGAAATTCTTGATGGGCCTCTTCTGTCTGCAACTCTGCAGACAAAGGCTCAGCTGATAATTACTGTGAAAAGGTGGGTGAGTGTGTAAGTGAAGGGATGGGTGGATGGATGGCTGGATGGATTAGTGAAAGGGTGAATGGATGGATAATGAGAGAAAGGATGGATGGATGAGTGAGTGGAAGGATGGATGGATGAGAGAAAAGGTAAATAGATGGATGTATGGGTGGAAGGGTAGATGGATGGGTAAAAGTGTGGATGGATGAGTGAAAGGATAGATGGATGAGTGAAAGGGTGGATGATGGGCGAGTGAATGGGTGGATGGATGAGTGAAACGATGGATGGATTGATGAATTGATAAGTGAAAGGGTGAATGGATGGATGGATGAGTAAAATGGTGGATGTAAGGATGGATGAGTGAATGAAAGGGAGGGTAGATGGACAAAAAATGGATAGATGAGTGAAGGAGCGAAAGGGTGGATGGATGAGAGAAAGGATGGATGGATGAGTGAAAGGATGGATGAGTGATAGGGTCAATGGATGGATTCATGAGTGGAAGAGTAGATGGATGGATGGGTGGATGGAAGGAAGGATGGCTAAGTGAAAGGGCCGATGGAGAGAGAAAGGGCGGATGGACGGATGACTGAAAAGGTGAATGGGTAGAAGGATGAGTAAGTGAAAGGATGGCTGGATGGGTGAAAGGGTAAATGGCTGGATGGATGAGTGGAAGAGTGGATGGATGAGTGTACTGATGGATAGGGTGAAAGGGTGCATGGATGGATAATGGATGGATGACTGAAAGGGTGGATGGAGGGATGGATGAGTGAAATGATGGATGGAAGGATACACGATGGATAGGTTTGCAAATGGTTGAATATGTTTGGATATAGATGGGCTTACTTATATACTATTGCGCGACCTCCTCTGATGTGTCTGTAAAACGTAACTTTTGTCCTGAATTTTGACCTCCTGTCCTGAATTTTTGTCCTGAATTTTGACCCTTTGTCCTGAAATTTTACACTGACCATCCTGAATTTGCACCCACGCCAGTTGGTCACCCTAGGGTGAGTGTCTGAAAAGTTTCAGCGCTCCATCCATCATCTCGTTGTGTTTGCTTTGTTTGCCCTAAGTTGGCAGGGTATGCCCGACGTGGGTCCCTTGCTCACCTTGCCACTGGATCCAAGCTAGCCTGGCTGATGAGGGTGCTACCCCCGAAACCGGTCCCAGTATGCTTGTTTCCGGTCCAGGGAAGACCTGGCTTGGCAGTTCGGGCTGGACTGTTCCCATGAGGAACAGGGTCCAGACTGATTTGCATATGGCTGGTTCTGTACCGGGGTGACGAAGTGAGCTAAAGAACGATGATGGATTCAACCCAGATCTGTGACTGGGGGTGAGTGTCTGAAAAGTTTCAGCGCTTGGTCCATCATCTCCTTGTGTTTGCCTTACTAATTTAGTTCTGCCAGTAATTCTCACATTCATTGGAGATGCTGGATGTAATGTCAATACAGCATTTTTTCCGTCTATTGACTACTTACATCTTTTTTTGGATAACGACTTCTTTTAGGAAATTGTGAAGCAAACAGATTTGAATGCTGAACAGTTTCTGGCAGAGCATGGAGGCACTCTGGTGCCTCACTCTAAGGCACACCTGTGAATTCACATTTCACTTGGGGAGCTAAAAAGATTTCTGGGCCTAACGCTGAAGATGGGAAAAGTCCACAAACTGTCCAGTCCTACAATTCATGCGCTTTAGGTAACACCTTACTTTTCATTTTGTAGTGTTTGCTGCATTTCAGTGACACCTCTGCTGCATTGCCTCGGGACCACCCAGACCGTAACAGGTTATTCAAAATTCGGCCTGTCATGGAACATTTGTCTGCCAAGTTTCCAGAGATCTATACTCCTGGAAAGAATATAGGGGCATATCATCAAGGACCGGCGATAATTATCGCTAAGCGCACTTAGCGCTAGGATAATTATCGCCGGGTAACGTGGAATTTTATCGCTGAGATAGCGTGCTATTAGCAACGCTTATCTCAAAAGCGATAACATTCCAAGCGCTAACTGCCAAATGTGAGATTATCGCTGGAAATCCAGCGATAATCTCACAAAGTTTGGCGATAGCTTGATGATAGGGCAGAGGCATACTTAGCCATGATATCCACCTTACATAGGATATCATGGCTAAGTCAGTCTTGAAGCAGTCGTAAGGGAAGTAGCGATAACAGAGGTTATCGCTACTTTGCTTGTCGCTCTGCAGGTTAGCGTGCCCATTGATAATTGGAGAAATGTCGCTTAGCGACATTTCTCCAGTTATGTCAGGGCAGGAACGCCCACTTTGCATCTCATTAGAGATGCAAAGCTGGGCGTTCAGAGAACAGGCGCTAATGCAAGGTTTCACGTGATAGCGTGACCTTGCTGATTAGGCGATAAAATTATCGCCGCTTTTCGTCCGAAGACGGACGCAAAAGCAGCGATAATTTTTTATCGCCTCGTTGATGATATGCCCCATAGCATCTAGTGTGTCCTTGATATTGTACAAAGGGCGATTGCTATTGAGGCATACCTAGTAAGGACCTTGTTACAGCATCATCAATTTGCACATGTTGTGCAAGAGCTCTACTGGTTATGTGTACTGCCTGAGAGTATACACAGGAAGGACTCTGCAACAAACCCTACAGGTTATCCTTCCACGTTAGACGTTTATGAGAAGATCTATGGGAGCTTGCCCAAGCCTCTTTTTATTAAGGTCAAATCCTTTATGTGGATTACTTCTACACTGGAATCTAAATGTTTAGTGTTTGGGGAGAGGAGTTGGCCTAACGGCTAGGGCGGTCGACCTCGAATCTGGGGAACTGGGTTCGAGTCTCGGCAATGACGCTGAACATCCTGTGATTCTGGGCAAATCACTTAATCTCCCGTGCCTAACAAAAATGAATGTGTCCTCATGTAATGCAACTGGTGCTATGCAAAGCGCTCTGATACGCGATTCGGGTCAAGTTCGGCTATATAGAACTCTGTAAAAAAAAAAAAGAACTGTATAAAGCTGGCACTGTAGCTTGTGGTACCAATAGAAAGCACTACAAATAATTCCCTCTGGAGCTTATTTACAAGAAGCTCCAAAAATGGCACAGACATGGGTTGCATGCAAAGAACTGCGAGCTGTGAAGGTCTCAGATAGGTGGGAAGTATATGTGCTCACTACACTTCATGATGAGATCACCTCTCCTGTCATGGTTTGTGGACAGTTGGCAGAAGTCCACAAACCCACCTGTATACTTGCTTACAACAAGTACATGGGTGGAGTGGATAAAATCAACCAGTTTCTTCAACCATCTAATGTAAGTCATAAAACTTGCATATGGTATAAGAAGTTGGCTACTCACCTGATTCAGTTGGCAACATACAATGCATATGTTGTCTATCCGCAGACCACCACAGAAAGACTGATGTCCTTCCTTGACTTTCAGTTGTCTGTTATTGAAAGCCTTACTGCTGTAGAAGCAGTAGCCTCTACTCCGTCTGTTGTGGAGTATGTTGGAAGGGCTGCAGGATCAGCACTTTGATGACCACATCACAGCGCAAACACAAGGAGATGATGGACGGAGTGCTGAAACTTTTCAAACACTCACCCCCAGTCACAGATCTGGGTTGAATCCATCATCATTCTTTAGCTCACTTCGCCACCCCAGTTCAGACACAGCTATATGCAAATCAGTCTTGACCCTGTGCCTCATGGGAACAGTCCAGACCGAACTGCAAAGCCATGTCTTCCCTGGACCGGGATCAAGCATCCTGGGACCGGTTTCGGGCTAACAGCCCTCATCAGCCAGGCTAGCTTGAATCCAGTGGCAAAGTGAGCAAGGGACCCACGTCTGGGCATACCCTGCCAACTTAGGGCGAACAAAGCAAACACAAGGAGATGATGGACGGAGTGCTGAAACTTTTCAAACACTCACCCCCAGTCACAGATCTGGGTTGAATCCATCATCATTCTTTAGCTCATTTCGCCACCCCAGTTCAGACACAGCTATATGCAAATCAGTCTTGACCCTGTGCCTCATGGGAACAGTCCAGACCGAACTGCAAAGCCATGTCTTCCCTGGACCGGAATCAAGCATCCTGGGACCGGTTTCGGGCTAACAGTGTCAGGCATTGATCCATCGGCACGCCTACCTCAAGTGTAGAACGACAGCGATGGTAGAACTACATCTCCCAGAAGGCCGTCCTTCTGGGAGGGATTAAATACCACGTACAACGCAGGGAGCGTTGTACGTGATTCTTGTTGGATCGGGAAGTTGTTAGATGCAGAGCGGCTGCTCTGCTGGGATCCAGCTGGTACCGCCGGATCGGGCGCTCTCTGTCCGAGGCGCCGAACATACAATCCCCCCTTCTAGTTAGTGGCAGAGATCGTGGAGAAGGTGTTGGTTCGCTTCTGCCGCAAGCGCTCGGAGGAGCGCTAAACATTCAGAACGTTGTTTTCCCCGCCCGCGGCTGCAGCGGGAATAACGTCGAGGCTCTGATGGAGGGGCCTCTGAGAGAGTACTGACTCCCTGAATATTCCGTGGATTAACGGCTGCTGGTCCGTTTTCTTTTCTTTTCCCTTTGAGACTAAGAGGGAAGGGTTGTGTTGGAGTTCCATGGTATCCAGTGCCAGAATCATCCAAAAGAGGTACCGCCTTTTCTTTTTCTCTTCGTTAATTTTCCTTCGTGACATTGGAGAAACTCACCTAAGTGCTGTCTTCCTGTATCCCGTCTGGATTCCAGTAGGAGAGGTTTATGCCGGGATTGTTTGCAGTATCTTGGCAGAATGACCTGATTCCTCACCAAGTGTCGTTTTACTTCCTTCTTTTACTGGAGTTGGCTGTTTCTTTTTCTTCTAGTTTCAAGGGTGTGTGGTAGAGGGTATGTATGTGGATATTACTCATTTTTGTCTATTAAGAGAAAAAGTGGACGGTGTACTAACTGGACTGTGTTTGGTTTCTAGGTGCTTATGCTTTGTTGCCTGCGGGGAGAGAAGTATCTTCCCAGACAGTGAGGATCTATACAGTAGGGGATGAACTCCAACAGGTACTGAGGCAGCACTAGCGAGATCTTACGAGAGTAGTTAGCTTTGTATATCCTACTAATCATTTGCTTATTTTTGTTACAGGTCTCCCCTTTTCCCACGCTGCACCTACCCTATCCCTATCCCTCGCTTGATCGCCTCAATACTCTGGGTATCATTTAATCAGAGTTTGGGGATGTCAGGAGGTGGACCCCTTTGAGCGTCGCCCAGATCCTGAGGAGTGCTTGTAATCGTGACAAACAGCCCTCATCAGCCAGGCTAGCTTGAATCCAGTGGCAAAGTGAGCAAGGGACCCACGTCTGGGCATACCCTGCCAACTTAGGGTGAACAAAGCAAACACAAGGAGATGATGGACGGAGTGCTGAAACTTTTCAAACACTCACCCCCAGTCACAGATCTGGGTTGAGTCCATCATCATTCTTTAGCTCACTTCGCCACCCCAGTTCAGACACAGCTCTATGCAAATCAGTCTTGACCCTGTGCCTCATGGGAACAGTCCAGACCGAACTGCAAAGCCATGTCTTCCCTGGACCGGGATCAAGCATCCTGGGACCGGTTTCGGGCTAACAGCCCTCATCAGCCAGGCTAGCTTGAATCCAGTGGCAAAGTGAGCAAGGGACCCACGTCTGGGCATACCCTGCCAACTTAGGCGAACAAAGCAAACACAAGGAGATGATGGACGGAGTGCTGAAACTTTTCAAACACTCACCTCCAGTCACAGATCTGGGTTGAATCCATCATCATTCTTTAGCTCACTTCGCCACCCCAGTCCAGACACAGCTATATGCAAATCAGTCTTGACCCTGTGCCTCATGGGAACAGTCCAGACCGAACTGCAAAGCCATGTCTTCCCTGGACCGGAATCAAGCATCCTGGGACCGGTTTTGGGCTAACAGCCCTCATCAGCCATGCTAGCTTGAATCCAGTGGCAAAGTGAGCAAGGGACCCACGTCTGGGCATACCCTGCCAACTTAGGGCGAACAAAGCAAACACAAGGAGATGATGGACGGAGTGCTGAAACTTTTCAAACACTCACCCCCAGTCACAGATCTGGGTTGAATCCATCATCATTCTTTAGCTCACTTCGCCACCCCAGTTCAGACACAGCTATATGCTAATCAGTCTTGACCCTGTGCCTCATGGGAACTGTCCAGACCGAACTGCAAACCCATGTCTTCCCTGGACCGGAATCAAGCATCCTGGGACCGGTTTCGAGCTAACAGCCCTCATCAGCCAGGCTAGCTTGAATCCAGTGGCAAAGTGAGCAAGGGACCCACGTCTGGGCATACCCTGCCAACTTAGGGCGAACAAAGGAAACACAAGGAGATGATGGACGGAGTGCTGAAACTTTTCAAACACTCACCCCCAGTCACAGATCTGGGTTGAATCCATCATCATTCTTTAGCTCACTTCGCCACCCCAGTTCAGACACAGCTATATGCAAATCAGTCTTGACCCTGTGCCTCATGGGAACAGTCCAGACCGAACTGCAAAGCCATGTCTTCCCTGGACCGGAATCAAGCATCCTGGGACCGGTTTCGGGCTAACAGCCCTCATCAGCCATGCTAGCTTGAATCCAGTGGCAAAGTGAGCAAGGGACCCACGTCTGGGCATACCCTGCCAACTTAGGGCGAACAAAGCAAACACAAGGAGATGATGGACGGAGTGCTGAAACTTTTCAAACACTCACCCCCAGTCACAGATCTGGGTTGAATCCATCATCATTCTTTAGCTCACTTCGCCACCCCAGTTCAGACACAGCTATATGCTAATCAGTCTTGACCCTGTGCCTCATGGGAACAGTCCAGACCGAACTGCAAACCCATGTCTTCCCGGGACCGGAATCAAGAATCCTGGGACCGGTTTCGGGCAAACAGCCCTCATCAGCCAGGCTAGCTTGAATCCAGTGGCAAAGTGAGCAAGGGACCCACGTCTGGGCATACCCTGCCAACTTAGGGCGAACAAAGGAAACACAAGGAGATGATGGACGGAGTGCTGAAACTTTTCAAACACTCACCCCCAGTCACAAATCTGGGTTGAATCCATCATCATTATTTAGCTCACTTCGCCACCCCAGTTCAGACACAGCTATATGCAAATCAGTCTTGACCCTGTGCCTCATGGGAACAATCCAGACCGAACTGCAAAGCCATGTCTTCCCTGGACCGGAATCAAGCATCCTGGGACCGGTTTCGGGCTAACAGCCCTCATCAGCCAGGGTAGCTTGAATCCAGTGGCAAAGTGAGCAAGGGACCCACGTCTGGGCATACCCTGCCAACTTAGGGCGAACAAAGCAAACACAAGAACGATGGATTTAACCCAGATCTTTTGACTGGGGGAGAATGTTTGCATTGTCAGCATTCCATCCATCATTTGTTTGCTGTAACACTTTTCGCCCTAAGTGGGATGGGTATGCCTAGACTTGGGTCCCTTGCTCACTGTGCCACTGGATTCAAGCTAGCCTGGCTGAAGAAGGGTGACATACCCTGAAACCGGTCCCAGGATGCTTGTTTCCGGTCCAGGGAGGACCTGGCCTGGCAGTTCGGTCTGGACTGTTCCCATGGGGCACAGGGTCAAGACTGATTTGCATATGGCTGGGTCCAAACTGGCGTGGCGTAGTGGGCAAAAGAACGATGGATTTAACCCAGATCTTTTGACTGGGGGAGAATGTTTGCATTGTCAGCATTCCGTCCATCATTTGTTTGCTGTAACACTTTTCACCCTAAGTGGGATGGGTATGCCCAGACGTGGGTCCCTTGCTCACTGTGCCACTGGATTCAAGCTAGCCTGGCTGAAGAAGGGAGACATACCCTGAAATCGGTCCCAGCATGCTTGTTTCCGGTCCAGGGAGGACCTGGCCAGGCAGTTCGGTCTGGACTGTTCCCATGGGGCACAGAGTGAAGACTGATTTGCATATGGCTGGGTCCAAACTGGGGTGGCGTAGTGGGCAAAAGAACGATGAATTGAACCCAGATCTTTTCACTGGGGGAGAATGTTTGCATTGTCAGCATTCCGTCCATCATTTGTTTGCTGTAGCACTTTTCGCCCTAAGTGAGATGGGTATGCCCAGACGTGGGTCCCTTGCTCACTGTGCCACTGGATTCAAGCTAGCCTGGCTGAAGAAGGGTGACATACCCTGAAACCGGTCCGAGGATGCTTGTTTCCGGTCCAGGGAGGACCTGGCCTGGCAGTTTGGTCTGGAATGTTCCCATGGGGCACAGGGTCAAGACTGATTTGTATATGGCTGGGTCCAAACTGGGGTGGCGTAGTGGGCAAAAGCACGATGGATTTAACCCAGATCTTTTGACTGGGGGAGAATGTTTGCATTGTCAGCATTCCGTCCATCATTTGTTTGCTGTAACACTTTTCGCCCTAAGTGGGATGGGTATGCCCAGACGTGGGTCTCTTGCTCACTGTGCCACTGGATTCAAGCTAGCCTGGCTGAAGAAGGGTGACATACCCTGAAACCGGTCCCAGGATGCTTGTTTCCGGTCCAGGGAGGACCTGGCCTGGCAGTTCGGTCTGGACTGTTCCCATGGGGCACAGGGTCAAGACTGATTTGCATATGGCTGTGTCCAAACTGGGGTGGCGTAGTGAGCAAAAGAACGATGGATTTAACCCAGATCTTTTGACTGGGGGAGAATGTTTGCATTGTCAGAATTCCGTCCATCATTTGTTTGCTGTAACACTTTTTGCCCTAAGTGGGATGGATATGCCCAGACGTGGGTCCCTTGCTCACTGTGCCACTGGATTCAAGCTAGCCTGGCTGAAGAAGGGTGACATACCCTGAAACCGGTCCCAGGATGCTTGTTTCCGGTCCAGGGAGGACCTGGCCTGGCAGTTCGGTCTGGACTGTTCCCATGGGGCACAGGGTCAAGACTGATTTGCATATGGCTGGGTCCTAACTGGGGTGACGTAGTGGGCAAAAGAATGATGGATTTAACCCAGATCTTTTGACTGGGGAGAATGTTTGCATTGCCAGCATTCCGTCCATCATTTGTTTGCTGTCACACTTTTTGCCCTAAGTGGGATGGGTATGCCCAGACGTGGGTCCCTTGCTCACTGTGCCACTGGATTCAAGCTAGCCTGGCTGAAGAAGGGTGACATATCCTGAAACCAGTCCCAGGATGCTTGTTTCCGATCCAGGGAGGACCTGGCCTGGCAGTTCGGTCTGGACTGTTCCCATGGGGCACAGGGTCAAGGCTGATTTGCATATGGCTGGGTCCAAACTGGGGTGGTGTAGTGGGCAAAAGAACGATGGATTTAACCCAGATCTTTTGACTGGGGGAGAATGTTTGCATTGTCAGCATTCCGTCCATCATTTGTTTGCTGTAACACACATCACAGCAACAGAACAAAAGAGTCGACAATATCGCCAATACAGAGTTTGTGTTTGGCAAGGAAAGAGTCAGGACAGAGAGTAGATATAACTTTCCCCAGTGCCCATCTCTGCCTGGTCTGTGTTTGCCAACTTGCTTCACTTTGTACCACACAAAAGTGAAGTTCTGGGAAACTTACTGAAGTGTAGCACATAGATTAGGAGTTACTATCTGTCCCAAATAATTACTCATGGATACATAACCTTTCATGAGCCCTTACTCGAGTAGCTGTCTAGCCTTGGAAATATGTCAATCCAATTTTGAAAGAAGTCTATTCTAAAGTTTGTTTTTTCTAAATTAGATTTGAGCCACCATGTAGCTACTGACTACATTAAAGAGGCACATATTGATCTTGCTTTTGGCTGCTTACCACCTTCATCTCCTATCAAAAATGTAGCGGAAGTTCTGTCCACCATATTACAAGCGCATTTCAGTGAGTACACTGCACATAATGGTCTTCTACAGTTTATGTGCCATGTTTTTAGTACCATGTCCACCACACCCTAAGGGCCTTAGTCTTTCCTGAAGTCCTCTTTAAGGAATTTAGTAGCGTCTGCCCTAGATTATTAAGCCCCATCTTCAGAAGTAGATTTGCTGACACTGTCCGAGGAATGTGCACAAATGCATCCCCAGACATCCCCAACTTACTTCCACACATTGGAAGGACTCGATTTGATGCAGTGGATGTACAGAATGAGCATGAAAGACAAGTCTTCCTGAGCCTAAGCAGGCTGCCACAGGGAGCTGTTAGGAAAGGTGAACATGGCATCTTGGTGTTATTAGTATTCCAGGTGAGAGACAGACATGAACATGTAGCCAAAGATTTGCTTAGGATTGTTGTCATGGAGATATAATTTAGATAGAAAAAAGTTGACCATGGGAGGAGTGACATACAGATCACTACACCCACCACTCATCACATGTCATACTTGTGGCCTGTTTTCCACCTTCACCCTTTGTCAGAACATGGTGGATATTTCACCTGCTGTGTAACTAGTGCATGCAAGTCAATGGACTGCACATAACGGTGGATATGACATGAGCCATGTTTGGACTGAGTAACCTGTCCACCAAGGCCCTTAGCCTTTCTTTCTTTTTTAATTCTTTTTTATTAAAACCAAAACTCAGGCTTTGCCCATCACATGACAATAACATGGTTGAAATATACAATGAGCCTCAACAGAGCAAACAACTCCTCGGCAATGTTTATTATCTTAGGTACGGTGGTTTTGCTGCCAAACAGGCCCTTAGCCTTTCTAGAAGCATTCTTTAGTAAATTTAGTTGAGTCTTGACCAGAATGTTTAGTCCCGTTTTCAGAGGGTCATTTGGTCACACAGTCTGAGGACTGGGCCTCAAATGCATCCCCAGATACCCCAAGCTTACTTCCACACACTGGAAGGAGTGAGATATAGTGCACTGAGTGCACTGAAGGTGCATGAAAGAAAAGTCTTTCTGAGCCTAATCAGGCTTCCACAGTGAGGCTTTAGTAAAGGTGCATCTGGCACCCCCACAGTATTAGTTCTGTGAGGGAGATGGACATGAACAAGTAGTGAAACCATAACCTAGTTTTGTTTTAATAGGGATCTTGTGCAGGTAGAAGCAGATGTACATAGTTGAAGTGAAACTGTGTTCAAGGCACTAACACAACCATAGCTGGCAGTATGTGTGTACTGGATATTGTGTGGCTGGTGGTTGGCCGAATGAGTGGCTGTTTGCTGGCGCAGTATGTGGCTGGCAGAATGTGTGGCTGTTGGCTGGCGAAATATGTGGCTGTTGGCTGGCGGAATGTGTGTATTGGTTTACTAGAAGTGTGTTTCTATAAGATGAGTGGTTGGCTGAAAGTGTGATTAGTGTTTCAGTTCTGTTGGTGTATGAATGTGATGTGCCATTGAATGGCAGCAGTTTGTCGATTTAAGTGTTGTTGTGTGTTGAGTCCATGGCAGGCAGTATGAATGGCTTTGTGTGACATGCATGAAAGGTGTTTGAATGGACCATAAAGTGGATGGTGGCTTAGCGTGGCTTTATGGCTCACTAACATTTAGTTATTGGGTCAATCAATCAATCAATCAATAATAAGCTTTATTCGACTGTTACAAAGACAATCATCAAAGCATAAAAGGCACATAAAATCAAATTCATATCACTGATTACATACAATCATAAATACTAATACGTTAAAAAAGATATGTATCCAATGTACTTGTCACCCGAAGCATAAAAGATCACATAAAAACAAGTTCATAGCACTTATTGGATACAATCACAGCGGTTAATACATTTAAGAATGTATGTCCAAAGTCCTAGTCAACAATCTCGATCCTGACCCATCATCTCATTGCTATCCCAGATCATAGTTTTTCTGAGCCGTAGGACTCTTTTAATATATAATGCAATCCTCCATGCAGTATGAACATTTTCCAGAAATTGCAGGCGGATTAGTGCTGGGCGACACTGTTTAAGGCCGTAAGCTTTTAAAACTGGGATCAGTAACTCTTTTCTTTGCTTCATATAAAATTTACAAAAGAACATCACGTGTGATGTAGATTGAGTTGATTGCAAATCACACGGACAGAGAGGTAAAGTGCGGGACCAGTCATTCATTTTCGGGAAAGACAGGAGTCTGTGGATAGTACCCATCCTAAATCTAAATAATATCATTCTATCAAACCCGCTGGGAACAAATGACAGATAGGGCTCCAACCCCTCCGTAGTGCGTATTAGCTGGTGTTGCAGGGCACTAGGTTTCGATAGCTCTCCTGCCGATCTTACTTCACCCAAATATGCTAAGCCCATTAATTTCAAATCTTTTCTAGAGAGTCTGGACATTAAGGCGGGGTTTGTATAAAACTCTGGGTGGCCTAATGTTAATAAAAATGTTTCCACGTACTTCACCCAGTCTCATTATGTCCTGCATAATGGTTCTATTTAACACAGTCTGCTCCCTAGTCCATATTCTGTGCCAGAGGAGTATGGGTTCCAATTTAATTAGATCCGAGACATGCATAAGACCCAATTCCTCATGGCACACAAAAGTGGAAGTACTTTGCGGGGCCGATAACAGAAAACGTAGAAAAGCATTTTCCACTAGTTGCAACTCGTGTGTGTTCGTAAAACCCCAAACCCCTGCTCCATACATAGCCACCGAGAGACATTTTGCCTTGTAAATATGTATGATCTCAGCTGGTGGCCTGCGTCCCAGATTCCTACAAAAAGTGACGAGTGCACTAGTGGTTCTCATGAAGGCTAATTTTTTTGCAGTTACAGTTTTTGCCCAAGTATCATCGTCATTGAATAATATACCCAAATATGAGAAACTTGGGTCAATATTCCAATGCAGTTATTAGTATTAAGTCTTTGACTCCATGACTGCTATTAGTGGCAAAACCAACGGTACTTTGTGCTTGAGTTGTGAATAGACTCAAAAGGAACATTTACATCCCCTCACATTTTAGAAAAATCAACACCCAGAGGTGTCTAGACTGGTGTAGCATACATTAAACCACTCACTTATCCACAATGCTTTCCAAATTTTCAACTTTCCATAATGATTAAAATCACACGTTACACACATTTCTGTGATGGGCACTTTCAGAATCTCAGTCTATCCACATAATTCTTACTACTGAGTGCTTCTACCTGTGTCCTTATAAAAATGATAACCCCCTTGTGTGGCTTGGTCTAGTGCCTATGCCAAAAACTGTGCTAAAAAGCAGTGAGCCATTAGGTGTAAGTGCGGTATTGGGCATGTGCTCGGTGGCCTCACAGGGAAACCTACTAAACACACACATATCTGAAACCTAGACACCCGGGGAGGCCGGTGTGGTTTGTCTCGTGTGAATCCCACAATATTTCCGTACCACCAAATGCCCTGCAAACCTCAAACTTTGCCTAAAATTGTGCATTTTCCTTACATTTCTGTGATGGAAACTCTGGGAATCAGCAGGAATCAACAAAATTCCTACCACTCAGCGTTACCCCACTTGACCCGATAAAAACGATGCCCCACTTGTGTGGCTAGGCCTAGTGCTTGTGACAGGAACAGATCAAAGCAAGGCCTATGGGAGCCGGGACTCACTTTGAATAAAAAAAACAAAAACATTATTTTAGAATGATAAATTACATTTTAATATATATTATTTAGAGAGAATACTTTCTCAAAATAACACAAAGAGCATATCATAATGTAACAAAACAATTTCATCAAAACTACTACATAATATAATACAGTGATATTGCACATAATTACAAAAGAGCAAAATATAAACAAATACAATAAATAATTACTACCCACCAACAAACAAACCATATAATAATAGAGTTTGAAGGTAAAGTCCTCCATGGAGAATATGGCATTGAAACAATACATAATATATCAAAAATGTATATAAAATGCAGCCCAAAAATGCAAAAATACAAATAAAAGATATCGCCCATACAATATCACCATATACAATTTAGAAAAGCCCTTTAAGAACTAAAAAAAATGCAAACACTCCTCCAGAAAAACTGCAAAACCAATGAAAATTAAAATTAATAAATGGTTAAAAAAACTATTTCTCCTTGTAAATAAAAAAAAACATTAACCATCCACAGATAACTTCAACTGCAAAAACACACGTAAAAGAAAACACAGAAAAACCTACTCTCCAAACAAACATACCACAAGTAAATACTGATACAAGTCAAATTGCTTAAAAGTAGTTAAAATTGAAACATATTTTCTTGCAACCAAAATACATATAAAATATAACTGAATTAGGCCTCCTGCAAGCACTTTAAACAAATATGACAAAGCTCTCCACTAACTACAACCTAAAAAGACCCAATAACATTCAAACCCTAACCTTACTGACAATCTGTCACCGCCTCCAGAAATACTAACTTTAGAAAAAAGATTAAAAATAGACTTACCTTTAACAGAGAATGGAACAGTAACAAGGAACCACTGACCTGCAAAGGCGTTGGTATCTACAAATATGGAAAACAAACTACAAATTAAAGTAAGAGGTTTTTAGAACTATGAAGAGCTGAATAAGTTATATTTACAAAACAAATAACCTAAAAACACACAAAAAAGGAAGAAATCTAATAAACCAAATAAATTACTATGAAATATAAAAACAATTGTTAATAAATAAAGAAATTAATAAAAAACAAAATTATAACAGTAATAATGTTAATATTATCTTAATTAGAATTACAATTACAGAATATTGAAAAAACAAAACCATTAAACTAAAATCAAAATCAAAATCTTTAAAAAATGGTATTCTGAACTGTACAACGTGGTGACTCTTGTACAATTATATGACATTGATGATTATGTGACTTTAATAGATGCCGATAAAGTGATATGCTTCTCTCCTTGTAATGCCAGTCGTGATATTGAATGTTTGAAACTATCAGTGTATGCTGAGCAACTGTTCAATAAAAAGATTTTCAAAACAAAATTAAAAACAAATTTTGACCTTTTTAAAAACAATTTACATTATTTATTCCAAAATTTTAAAATAATAAAAATAGTATATTATGCATTTTAAAATAACAAAAAATATACATTTGAAGCATTCATTTAAAAAAAATAATGTATTTAACATGTTATAAAACATTTTGATTATTATATACACTTACCAAATAAAATTCATCAAATTTAATGTAAACATATATATATATATTTTTTAAAAACCTTTAAAAAACTCTTTTCACCCAAGTTCCCTACTAATCCTACATCCTACTCCTGAAATATTTACAAACAAATAACATAGATAAGACAAGGTTATGTAAAATAATTGTACAATCAATTACTTAAATAATAATAAATATAATCATGGCATGAACAATAAAAAGTGATATTCACTACACTGATATAAAAAAATAAAAATCAAGTAATCTTACATGTGATAAAATATCCCACAATATAATTGACGATATTTAAATACTGACAATATTTTTGGCACAATATTAAGGTTGGACGTTACATCTGCAGGTCACTACTGTAATTTATAATTTAGTGTATCACTACTTTAGAACACAGGAGGAAGGCTCATTTTTGGCCTGAGGAGAAGAGATTAAATATGGGCGAGTGGAACACTGCTGGGTGCCTGTCAATGTGAGCATTCACTTCAAATTGTGCTATTTAGCCAACAGATTTATCTATAACAGGGCTGGACTTTGATTTGCAAATGCACTCCCATCCTATTCATTGCCAGGCAACCTTCAGTTCAGGCAAAGCTCACATATGTATTCCTCATAGTCAACTAAGATCTATGAGGGAGTGACATTCCTCAGTCCGTGCAACCAAGTTTCAAACCATATTGCCAAGGATCTTATATTTTAACGGTACTTGGAACTCTTTCTTAAAGACCCCCAGCGGTGTCTTGAAAATTGTAGAGCCATGATGACAAACACCTTAAAATTCCTCATTTAACACTAACCCTCTTCATACTAGGTTTAAGGAAATTATAATGCATGTAAATAGCATATTATCACAAATAAATAGCAATATAATAAAAATGTAAACAAATAGGATATACCTAAGATGTCATTAGGAGCAATCATACACCTGCCTCTGAATTTTGTAGCAATGTACACACTCTAATCCAGCAATACCTCTTCTGAGGTCAGTGATGGTGTGTGCAGCCTTCATCGATCGCAGATCAGAGTTCATGGGTAGGAAGTTCAGCATGTTTGTGTCTCCAGAAAATCCAGAATACCCCCTCAAGTGGCTAATCCCCTTTAAGTCTAAAAACATGGCACTGGCTTTGTTATCTCTTCCACTGGAAATCAGGATACACTGTGTGAAGCTATGCTTACATGAGCTCATGAGAATGATAACATAGGGGTTATGCACATTAAATTGACACAATAAAAACTTTCATATCATATTGCTGAAAGCAAGTAGTGATAATACATTAAAGGGGCTAACGTATTCATATAATATGAATATGTGTGTGTGTTTGTGTGTGTGTGCTTCTGTGTGAGAAAGCACATGAAAATTATCATGAAACAAAATACATTTTACATATATAATTTTTACAAAGCATTTTTGTTTATCTTAAACCCATATCTGATCCACCATAAGAGACCAATGCAGAGACCTATGGGTAGATGAGACATTTTCATGTTTTTGAAATAAATGATATCGCAACAGCTCCATTGGTCTGTCTCTTCTGTTTCCACGCCACATATTCCGTGGCTCAACCAGACAATATTTTAAAGGTCAGTGATGCTGATAGCAGTGCAACTATTGGCATATTTTGTGGCACAATAATAGTTGTTTCCCATATCACAATCATTTTTGTAGTCTGTGGTGTCAACATTGATCATATTCTGTGTATAGCAGCGGTTCTTAACATGGGGTCTTCTGACTCCTTGTGGTCTGCAACATCTTCTCATGGTGTCTGTGAGTGTTTAGAAAATTAAGCAATTTTAGCCGATTAATACATTATAAAGTATATACACTTTAAAAAGCAAAATGTAAAATTGAACATTCTAAAATGTTCTTAAAATGTGAAAGGGATTTGAAATTGGAGGCTTAAGAGTAAGGGGCTTATTTGCAAGCCCAGTGCACTGCTGGAACGTCACTTTTTATGACGCTCCTGTGGTGCACTGGGCTTACCCATATCTCCAGGGCCACGTAAAGACACCCTGCATGGCTGTTCATGGCCTCGTAGATATGGTGTGAGGTACCGCAGCGCAAGTCACTGCGTTGCCTCACACTGCTCTGGGGAGGCATGCCATGGGTGTTATGGTGGGTGCTGCCATGTAACACCCATGGCATTTGACACATTCCCAGATTTACAACATGCTGTAAACCTGAGATTGTGTCAAAAGCCTACACCTCCCCAGGGATGGAGTAAGGGTCGTTTTTGTGAAGGAAAGTGTCCCTTCTACCACAAAAAAAACCTGATTAGAATGCAGCTACCCCTGAGCTGGCGCATGGAAGCCATTTGTGCACCAGCGCTATGAAAGAGGACAGGAATCCACTGTATCTCATAGATACGGTGCATTCCTGACCCTTTAGTGTAGGGCAGCGCAGCAGGAAGACTTGTGGTGCTGCCCTACGGCAAAATATAGTAAATGAGGCCCTAAGGGGCTTATTTACAAGCCCAGTGCGCCGCTGGAATGTCACTTTCTGTGACGTTCCAGAGGCACACTGGGTTTACCCATATCTATGAGGCCAAATAAAGCCACCCTGTGTGACTTTTCATGGCCTCGTAGACATGTGTGAGGCAACGCAGCGAAAGTCGCTGCGTTGCCTCACACTGCGATGGGAGGCATGCCATGGGCATTACGGTGGGTGTTCCCACGTTAACACCCATGGCGTTTGACACATCCTCAGATTTACAACATGCTGTAAACCTGGGAATGCGTCAAAAGCCTACGCCTCCCCAGGGGTGGAGCAAGGAAAGTTTTTGTGATGGAAGGTGCCCCTTACACCACTAAAACAATCTGATTTCAACACAGATACCCTTCCACCAACGTGCAAGGGTGCCTGCGTTGGCGCATGGCAGCTATTTGTGTGCTAGCACTGTGAAAGAGGACAGGAATGCACTGTATCTAACAGATATGGCACAATCCTGCCCTTTTCTTTTGATGTAGGGCAGCGCCGCAGGAAGGCTTGCGGCGCTGCCTTATGCTACAATTTAGTAAATGATGCCCTAAATTGTCATCCTTCGCTTGATTTGTTGCAGAAGAGCAAGATCATCAAACAAAATGTAATATTGAAGATTGGTGGCCTCAAAAATGCTCTGGTTTGTGCTGGCGAAAAACTGCATGTTTTAAAAGCAACAAAAAGACAAACTGAAATGAAATAGTCAAGCATATTGCTTCACCTTTCAGAAATAAAACCAAATATTTAAAAGCTCGAAGCTTCCCATTAACATGACAATTCCGATGTTTGCATTTTTTTTTTTTGCTTTAGAATTAAATAAAATATGTCGTAGTTTGTGTGCTTGTTTAATGTATACTTATTTTGTATGTTTTGAAATTCAAATTGTAGAGACTGCTAATGCGGGGGTCCCGGGCTTCCAGTAGTGATTCATTGGGAGTTCACAGAAGTGAAAATGTTAAGAAACTCTGGTCTACAGTGGATTTATGACCACACTTCACAGTGCAATAATTGTTTTATTATTATTACGCAATGAGTTGCGTATTATGCAATGCTAATGCGTACTAAATGACGAGCTATATTTAACAGTACAAGGAGTTCTGAGTTCACTGGTGCAATGATGTTATGTTATATTCGTGTTTTGTAAAGCGCCTGGTTACTCCAGTGTCCCCGGCTAGATTCCAGCTGCAAGCCTGGTAACGCGCGCCCCTGCATTGTTAATGGCGGGGCCATTTCTGAAGAACCCGGTTGCCCACATTCTGTGACACCTGCATTGGTCGTACATTCAAAGCCACGCTCTATAGTTATATTTTGGAGTACAGTGGTGACTCCATTTTGTGGTACATGCGTGGATATCTTTTACGCACAATGGTGCCATTTGCTACCGTACAACTATGCCAGACTTCAATGCTGTTCCACATAGGTCATGGAGAGCCGCATCTATGTCTTTTTCCAGATAACAACTGACTATGCAAGCGTTCTAAAGACTGATCATATATGCATCCAATCTTGTGCCAAAAAGGCTGGAATCATTCAGATTTTGAAGATATATCCATTGTCTATGTGAATTATTTCCTTTGAAGTTCATTGTATTTTAATTTACATTCTGTGGCTAGCCGGAAACCCTGGCCTGGATTCTGTCCTCCCGGACAAACAAGGGGCACTCCTGCTGTGGCTCTTGTACAATGAGTTCAGTACTAAAGGAATGGATTCTGTGAGGTACGTCTCAGTCAGACGTCACCGGAACTTATGTGGAGCCATGCAAAGGATATTGGGGCGCGACACCCATCCACCCCCTTTGCGTCCTTGGCACTGCTTGGTTTGTGAGATGGGCACAGGATTCGTGCGGCCTTCAGTACACAAGAAGGGTAGGCAGCAACATAATGCCCTAATCCGGTTCTTCTGCTTGAGCGGAGCCATTGGCCCTTGCGCCCTCTGGGCCCTGGATGCTGCCTGGGAGGGCAGAGTGGGACATGCCCAGAGCCGGCGATGGATACCGCGCGCGTCGCGCAGCAGACACCCTGAAGGCTTGGGTGCAGCGAGCTCTGTTTCCTCCCTAGAGTGTGACGGGTCCCAGGTCGGGATGGCGCTCAGAGACCTGGAGCCCAAGGACGTGGCACCAGTATGAATGGGCGTCCAGCCTGTCAGGGCCTGCGAGGACAGCCCATCTTCGAGGAGGCGCGGGGGCCGCCTGGCCTCCCCTGGCTGCCGAGCAGTTATTAAACCTGGAATGTGATGTGAGTGAAAGTGACAGGCTCTTGCTGTCTTTTTGGAAGCCTGGGGGGAGATGATGTGCATGGTTTACTGTGCACAGAAATGGAAACAAGGCACTGCGAGGTGCAGCCCTAAGATGGCCACTTGCAGGATGATCGCTGACCTCTTTGAGGTCACTGATAAAACGGGGCCTTCAGCCCCTTCTGTGCAGCCATCTTGCCGTGTGTGGAAAATGCAGCTCTGGCAAGTATGCCCTACTGTGCTGCTTTGTCACACACTACGCACATGTATGCTAGATAAGCCACACTGTGTCCTCTTCACTATAGAGTACTTACCCTTGCTAGCTATGCCAGAGTGCACCATATTGTCACACGTAAAGTACAGCTTGGCTAGGTATGCCATACTGTGCCATCTAGTTACTTGTGGAAAATACAGCCCTGCTAGGCATGCCATACTGTGCCATCTAGTTACTTGTGGAATATACAGCCCTGCGAGGTATGCCATACTGTGCCATCTAGTTACTTGTGGAATACACAGTCCTGATTGGTATGCCATACTGTGCCATCTAGTTACTTGTGGAATACACAGTCCTGCTAGGTATGCCACACTTTGCCATCTAGTTACTTGTGGAATACACAGTCCTGCTAGGTATGCCATACTGTGCCATCTAGTTACTTGAGGAATATACAGTCCTGCTAGATACGCCAAAATGTGCCATTGAGTCACATATTGAACACAGCCTTGCTGTGTATGCCTTAATGGGCCATCTTTTCATGTGCAGTTCAACAATGTTAGGTATTCTATACTGTGCCAACTTGCCACATGTGAGGTACAGCCGTGCAATAAATGCCATACTGTGCCATCTTTTCATGTGCAATTCAACAATGCTAGGTATTATATACTGTGCCAACTTGCCACATGTGAGGTACAGCCATGCAAGGAATGCCATACTGTGCCATCTTGTCACATGTAGAGTACATCCGTGTTTGGTATTCTACACTGTACCGTCTTGCTACACATGGGGTCAAGCCGGCTAGGTATGCTATACTGCACTGTAAGAAAAAGGGTTATAAGTTGGTGGGGGGGGGTGCGTTCTTTATAAGTAATACGTTCAAACTCTTGTCAGATCCAACACACAAGTTTAATAATTAAACCTGGGCACAACTCCTTGTAGCTAAGGCACTGAGCAGACAGGCTTAACTTAAGAAAAAGTATGTAAAGTATTTAGCAGTACCAAAAAAAAAAAATATCAGAACAAGTATAATAAATCCCACAGCCAATTTGCAAAATTAGTGAAACATTTAGCGAGAAAAATGACAACAAAATGACTAAAATCCAATAAGGGAAACAGAAATATGAATTTTTAAAGTTTTAGAGCAAAAACCGCTAATTAAAATTAAAGCATCAATCAGATGTCACTATTCGCGGTTGACCAGGACCTTGGCTGATTTCAGGCCAACTGCAATGAAGGCAAATTAGAATCACTAAGAGAGAAGTGAGTCATCCCGCTTAAAGATTTTGGGGCCGACTTACAAGCGGCTTGCGCCACCGGTGCATCACTTTTTGTGATCCACCGGCGGCGCATTTTAGTGCCCCATATTTACAAGGACAGGAAAAGCCACCCTGCGTGACTGTTACTGTTCTTGTAAATATGGCCCTTTGCACGCAGCACTTTGTGTGAAAGGGGCGTTCCATGGGTGTTGCTGTGGGTGTTCCCACGCAACACCCATGGAACCAGACACATTTCCAGATTTATGAGAAATCGTAAATCTCGAAATGCGTCTGAATGCTACGCCTCCCCAGCGGAGGCGTAGGGAGGCGCAACGAGGGGAAATGTACTAATTTGTCCTCGTTTTTTTCCTCTTTCTATGCGTGCTGCATTTTGCAGCACACATAGAAAGAGGAAATCACCTCTGGTGATTGTTTATGTACAGGAAGGTGTCAAACAATGATGTTTTGCAAGTTCTATGGGTGCTAATGCAGCACTCATAGAAGTTTAAAAACACCATTTCTGACTCAGGCATCCTTGCACCATGGTGCAAGGGTGCCTGTGCCAGCGCATGGCAGCAGTTTGTGTGCCAGCGCAGGGGGAAGCACAGAGATGCAACATATTATTGTAAATATGTCGCATCCCTGTGCTTTGAAAGTGACTCAGTGCGGCGCAGCCAAATGGCTTGCAGCATGCACTGAGTCACTTACCTTGTAAATCTGCCCCTTTATCTTCTGACTTAGATGCTGAAATGTAAGTCAAAATTCTCCAGCAGGGCAAGATTGCAGGCTGCATCCCACAAAGTGTACTTGAATTGGGTAGCCTTTGGATGAGGTCCCACTGAAGCTGTTGGTTTTGGTTTGAAAAGCTCCAAGCTGGAAAATATACATTTTACGCCTTTTGTACCCTCTTTTGTCAGATACATTTTGTGCCTTCGTCCGGTCAAGATTTCCATCTTCATACTTAGGGCAGGATTGGGTTTAATGGACAGGTTACTCCATCACAAACATGACTGATAGCCCATCTGCCTTAATATAAGTGCCAAATGATATAATGTACTTGTAATAAAGCAGATGGGATATTGATTGCATTTGCGAATGAGTAACTCATCCACCAAACTCTAAATCAGACACCTAGGGCCTCCTTACGATGTTGGGCGGAAAGCCTCTTACCAGCAGTCAGAGGCTTTCCGCCCAACATGGTCGGTTTACAGTCCGACCGCTGTATAAAATTGATAGCGGTCGGAGTTAAACCTGCGGGGGGATTCTGACCTGGTTCCGACGGGCTCAAGGAGCCCGTCAGTGCATCAGAAAGACAGCATAATCCCTTAATGAAGGCGGTTCCGCCGTCGGGATTATGATGTTGGTTTCTGACAGCCATTTCTTGCCAGCCTTTCCGACATGGAAAGGCTGTCGGAAAGTGACATTGGGGGCCCCTAGCAGGGCCCCCTTCCTGCCTGGTCCTCCGCAATGAGGCCCCTCTAAACATCCCTGCACCGTGTGTCAGGCACCTCATAGTGCCTGCCACACCGTGCAGGGATGTTCATAAACATCCATTTTTCAATGGAAGCTTGTGCTGTGGGCACCTCACAAGCTTCCATTAGAAAATGTAATCATGCGGTCGGAACTGCCGACCTAAGGTTGGGCGGTTTCAAACCGTTAGGGTTTCAGGTGGATCATAATCAGGCTATATGTCTTTTATTTGGAGCTCAAAATTGTCCATTAAGGCAAGTCTGGAAGCTGTATATGACAAAGTCTTCTTGAAATTGGGCACCTTTGAAACATGATCCAGCTGAAACTCTGGAGGTCTTGAAAGTCCAAAAAGTTTCTAGGTCTTAACTTCTTAGACTTTTCTGAGCAGGTCCTCTTGGTCTTGTCTAAGGCTCCTAGGACTTCAGGGTCAGCACATGGGGGGCAGGACTCACTCCAAAGACCACCAGCAGGGTGCCCTCTAGGTCAACTGGCCACTCCAGAAAAAGAGTCCCATGCAGCTTGTTGTGCCGCTGTAGCCACACAGAAGGTCAGCCAATTGATCCTTGGATACCACCTCTCAGTCCTGGTACAAGTGGGAGTAAACCTAGCCCCTCAGGTCCCAGACAGCAGGTCCAATACTTTTTTGTTCTTCCAGAGATCCAGAAAGTATTCTGATGAGCTGGAGATGAGGTGCCACTTTTGTAGGATTCACTAGACAGTGGGTGGGTGTGACTCTTCTACACTCCCTAACCAATGAGAAAAAAAGTTGCAAAGAGCAAACCTTCCTTCTTTTGCAGCACATCCTATTAGCCTTGCTGCAAACCATTCCACAATATATTACCCTGGGGTAAATCCATCATAGCAGACCCTTTCTGGCTTTGGAGGTGGCTGGTGTTCCGACCAGGGGTGTTATCTAGTGAAATGATCGGTCCCCTCCTCCTCAACCACAAGAAACTAATTGAGGACCAGCTCCCCCTCCTGTTGGTCAGGTTCCAATCTCGGTACACTGTACAAGTGGATCAAAAGCCTTCTCTTCCACAGGTCTCCCCATACGTTTATCTATAAATTCTCAGACCTCACACTGGCCCCTTTCAAGTTAATGATGTTCCTGAAACCTCCCCAACTGCCATTCCTGAGCTAAGATGAGTCACATACCTCACACCCTAGCCTTCTTGCCAAAAAAATGGACAGCACTGACAGTGGAAGATTCTGACAGGCTAATGGTAATTAGTCCATTGGAGCTTCAGGGAGACAAAGTCTAACATTTTAAAAGTTACTTTTCCTATTCATTTATCAAAAAATCAAACTTCACCACTGCCTTTTTTAATACATATGGGTTGAATCCTTTCTATAGCTTATTCTGAGTTAAGAAAATAGTATTTTAATTGCACTTTAGCTTTCTACATAGGATTGGCTATCGCCCTGCATAGTAAAAATAGCTTTTTGAGGTTTTGGACTTTTCTGCAGGTTATCCCCAAACGTTTTTACCTTAACTCCTCCACTTTGTGCTGAATTCATTTTTGTTGGCCTTAGAACTCTGTACTGCTAACCAGAGCTAAAGTGCATGTGCTTATGTCTTATATGGCTTATACCTAATTGGCATATTTAATTTACTTATAGGTTCCTAGTAAAGTGGCACTACATGTGCCCAGGGCCTGTAAATTAAATGCTTCTTTTGGTTCTGCAGCACTGGTTGTGCCACCCACTTAAGTAGCCTTTTAAAACATGTCTCATGCCTGCCATTTCAGCCTGTATGTGCAGCTTTTAAACTGCCTTTTTGACCTGGCAAAATAACCTCTTGCCATGCCCAAACCTTCCCTTTTATTACATATTAGTCACCCTTAACGTAGGCCCTGGAATGGCCCCAAGGGCAGGGTGCAGTGTTTTTAAAATGTGGGACATGTACTTTTAAGATTTACATGTCCTGGTTGTGAAAAGCTCTTAAATTTGTTTTTCACTACTGCAAAACCTGCCTCTTCCATAGGGTGAAATTAGAATTTCCTTATTACATTTTCTAGGTGTAATTTTCAAATGGGAACAGGTAAACCCTTCATGTGTGATGTCTATGAAATTGTAATGCTAAACCCTCAGCAATGATGAAGTTGGATATTTCATTACAGTTTTGAAAATGCCACTTTTCGAAAATTAACATTTTCCTGCTCTTGGACCTTTTGTGCCTGTAGCCTGTCTTGGGTCACATAACTGGATGTAGCTGAAAGTTGGCTATGTGTATTCCTCTCAGACAGTCACACACAATAGGTAGCTTAGGTGTGCCTGGATGAACAATCACTGGCAGTATGGGAGGGAGGAGCTGGACACAGCCCCACTTACACTTGAATAAGCTGTCTACTGGCTCCAGACAAAGGGCTGTATACCCCCTGTAGTTAGTCTGGAGCCAGGATACAGAGGGCAGGATGCATGGGACTTAAATGGTAAACCTCTAGAAGATTCTCCCCCACTTCAAAGGCACAGTTGGATATAAATACTGGACCTCAGACACCACCACTTCAGTACACTTCTGGACCTTAACTAAAAAATGATATTAGGTTAAATTAATTCTATACATAACTTTTTGTAACTTTTTTATTAATGATAGATAAATAGAACATTAGGTCACTGTTATTTTTAAATGAGTCTTTAAATTAAATAAATTCAATTTAACATGCTTAAATAACATTTTTTATTTAATAGCACTTTTTAAAAAAGTGAATCAACATTTAAAATACATGTATACAATTATTTTACATTTAACTAACAAATATTCAAATTATTTTTTATACCTTTAATTAACTTTTTTTAATTTCCATCTACTTTACCATAGGGGGATCTCTGCTCAGATTGCAGAGGTCTCCACCTAGTGTGCCAATCGTCAAATACAGTCAGAAAGTCACTACTAGTAGTATCTTTATGGTAGTATATGGCATTTTTACTGAGTGACTGGAGGTGCAATGCAGTAGTGCCAGTGGTGGAGTTTGAAGGGAAATTCATAAAGAAGGATGTCACTTTTGATGAAGTCTTTGCATGTGCTCAGGAGTAGAAAAGTGAACTGAAGATGTTTTCAATACCAAGAAGGTTTTTTTCCTGAACATCCACTCCACAGAGCGAAGACAAACTTCTGCACCTAAAGCAGGATTCTGCACTAGATTCACTTACTCCGTTAAATTTCCTCAGTTTTAATCTTGACTGCACCGTTGGACCCATCCTTCCCCCTTCTAATCGCAGACTAAGAGGCTCATATTTATGAGAGGCTGGTGTCACGTTTGCACCATGCAAAGTGGTACATGCATGACGCAAGCCTCTAAGTCAGATTTATAAAAGCCCTTGCAAAGCCATATTGCATGGCTTTGAAAGGCTTAAAAAATCTGAAGGAAGGAAATGCAGCCGAAATCGTTGCGTTGCCTTACTCTGCGCAAGGAAGTGTTCCATTGGCATTTTGTTGGGTGTTCCCACGCAACTCCCATGGTTTTTTACGCATTCCCAGATTTACAAAGACTTGGAAACATGGGAATGTGCAAAAATATTATGCCTCCCCAGCTGAGGCTTGATGAGGAGAACTATCTTTACTTCTCCTCATTTTTTCCACTTTCTAGATTCTGCAGCACGTTTAGAAAGAGGAAAAAGCCTCTCAGGATTGTTTTTGTGCAGAAAGGTGCACCTTCCTGCACAAAACCAATCCTGCATGCAACAGAGGTACCCTTGCACCATGGTGCAAAGGTGCCTGCCTTGGAGCTAAGCTGCCAAAACTGCACCAGCGCAAGGGGAAAGGACAGGAATGCGCCGCATTGGATAAATAACCCTACCCTTTCCCAATGATGCAGGGCAGCCCAGCAAGGTGACTTGCAGCCCTGTCCTGTGCCACTAATTTCATAAATATGCCCCTTAGATCTTTAGCTCCTTCTCAAATAGTCGACTCACTGATGTATCTAAAAACCTATGAAGCACCACTGAATGCCCCAGCTTCTTTATTCTTAGGGCCTCATTTGGATTTCAGCGGACGGGTTACTCCGTCACTACAGTGACGGTCATCCTGTCTGCTGAAATATAAATCCCATAATATCGTATGGGATTTATATTTCTGCAGACGGGATATCTGTCACCGTTGTGACGGAGTAACCTGTCAGGCGAAATCTAAATCTGGCTCTAAGACTTGAAGATTTAAAGTGAAGGTAAAATGTTTCCAGTGGGTTGCGGTTGAATCTTTCTTCTTTTTGGGTTAGCTATACTACAATGTCTTTTTAAAATTAAACTGGCTCAGCATTGCTTATTGAAGTTTTTACTGTCTTTGGCCTTATGCTTATTTCCATTGTGTCTACCCGTCATCTTCCAAAGAGGAGCCTTGCGATTCGCCAGCATCCCTACATTGAGCATGCATACCTTCTAGAACATTCCTCCCTCTCTGTGCTTGACACATTGAGCCTGATTTGGTGAAAAATTTCTCAGACCAGTGTTCTCTTGCTTGGTGTCTCTGTCTTTGAGTCATCAATCCTCATGTGATGCGGAGCTCTCTCAACCACTGTTCACATCTCAGATTATTATTATCTCTGCACTCGACTCATTGAGTCAGACTTGGATGGCACGTTCATGGCCATTGCATCCTCTCTGTTCTTGATTCCTGCAGACTTATTTACTGGGGCCCTTCTCAGCAATTGTTTTCGCTGGTTCCCTCTTATGGCCCCTCTTTGTGTTTCACTCATGGACTCTGATTGGATGGATAACTTCTTGGGCCAGTGATCCTTCTCTTGGTCCTTTGCCTCGTTTCACTCATGGACCCATGGACTCTGCTTTGATGGGTATCATCATAAGCTTACGCTCCCTCTCTTTGTCCTTCTCCTACATGGTGGGCAAGACCTGGAACAACCTTCCCCTCCAGCTCTGTACAGCCCCCTCGCCGGCAGACTTCAGAAAGAGACTCAAGACCTGGCTCTTTGACGAAGACACAGCACCCAGATACTCCTAGGGGTGACAGTGCTGTGTTGTTCTACAAATGCTGTTTGATTGATATCTGTGAGGTGTCAGACATGATCTGGGCACATCGACGTGGTGCCGCCAATGTACATCATGCAGTGCTGCTGCTGCATATCAAGATGTGACCTTATATTGACTGCAACCTGGTGTATATGAACGACTCATTGTTCGGTGCTCCTCTGATGCATAACAGTCAGTGCTCACTTCATTGAAAAGCACCAAATGCTGCCCTGAGACACAGCACCCACCGCACCCATGTGGCACCTCACCCAGGGCTCCCATGCTGAACACCACCCATTACTACCCTGCTGTATGTCAGTATTTTGCCCCAGATGACCGCCTGCTACCCTAGTGCACTTCACCCTTTGCTTCTCTACTGTACTGCACCCCGGGCTTCCCTAAAAAACCTCACCTAGTGCCCCCTGCTGCACACAGACCTGTACAACACTGACGCGCATCACCCTGTGCCCGCCACTCCACAGTCATTTGTATGGAAGTTGACCTGTGCACATTGATGCCTGTATTCTTATTTGCATGCATTAGTGTCTGAATGTGTGTTGGTCATCGTACATGCTCGATACATGCATGTATGCCTCCATTTTGTGTGCTTCTTTGTGCATGTACTGTGCAAAAGCCAAACCTATTGACTTTGTCAATACTTGTTTTTGCTTGTGCCAAAAATCGATCTATGCTAATGCTCCATAACTCCAATTGAAAAAGCCCTTTGGGAATCAACATGACAAATACATCTCTGACACCCATCTCCAATTAATGAATATTTTGATCTCCCAGGAAACGAAAATCATTCTTTTTTAATGAGTGTTTCTGGTAAAAGCTACTTTGTGGTGACATCACTTCAATGACTGCCCCTCTTTCATTTATTATTGTCAGAAGTGTTCAGTCTGGGGTGAGATCCAGCGGTAGATAGAGCATCTCACAAATAGGAACAGCATCCTTCTGCACAAACACTGGGGTCCAGGAGAGAGAGCTGAGTGACAGTGCGAATAATAATGAACATTAGATGAACCTTCAGCTGCCAAAGATCTCTGATGCTGGCTAGCATGAAGAGGTATTTGCCAAAATCCTGGAGAACAGCCTTGTGGGAGCCTTGCTTAAGGGATGGGAGGGACTATTCAACCAAAAAACAGCTGAGCAGTGGTGGGTGGTACATGCTGTGCTCAAGGCCCTGGGGTTGTAGGTAATAGAGTAAAAATAGATATTCACCTCTGATTCATTGTTTTATCTGTGGCACGATTTGGAAAAAATGATTATTTCATGGATCATACCAAAATAATGAGCAATTTTGGGCCTAACTTAGGGCCTAATTATGAGTTTGGCGGTTCATTGGACCGCCGAACCTGTGGCGCCGGTCCCTGGACTGCCAGAGTGGTGGTCCACTGGCCATATTACAACTACGGCGGTGGGATCGCAACAACCACCGGAGTTTCCCCATTCTGTGGCAGTAGTGCAGCAGTGGGAGGATGTAATATGCTGGCAGTGCCGTTACGGCAGCGCCAAGCATATTACGAGTTTTCTCACTGCAACCCTTTTCTTGGCACTGAGCCCGCCATGAAAAGAGTGGTGGTGAGGGAACTAAGGGGTCCGACAGACCCCCCTGTTGCCTCTGGGCCTTGGGGTGCAGGCAGGGGGGGCACATGGTTTGCACCCCTGTAGATATGCATCACCTGTTCCTACACAACATGGACTGCACAGTCCATGCTGTGCAGCAACACACTTTGGGGCTCCCACGGCGCTGCCTTTCTAAGGCTCACATACAAGCCTTTTAAAGGCTCCACTGCCACAGGACCGCCCACAACGGATTCAACTCAGAATACAGTGGGCAATATGCCTACAGGTTTGGTGGTGCCGCAGCGGGGCGCTGGCATGACGGCCCGCTGCAGCACCACCAAACTTATAATCAGGCCCTTGGAGTTGGGTGGTAATGACGTTCACAGGAAGGATGCAGCTCCCGAACATTCAATTTTAACATTTTCTTGAGAAGATGCTTTTTATTCCACCCTGTGACTCAGTACTCTGCTTAAAATTAAGTCAGCCTGACTCCCTCTTTTGCACTCAGGGTCCTAGTGAGGGCTGCACATCCCTAATAGGATAAAACTCAAAATATTGGGAAAGACTGCAACTTAGGGCTCTGGAAAAAACTTGTCCTAGGAAAATAAGGTGGAGCCAGAAGCAGTATCTTCTCTTTACGCATAGTTATCTAGAGGTGAAGGCACAATTTTGATGGGGAGAGGGAAATGGGAAGGAAGCTTAAGTCCCAAATAGCCTTTTTATAAGTGCGAAGGAGGTTTGTACAAAATGTTATTGTGCAGATCACAATCACGGGGCTACCCATAGAACATGTGTAATTTCTATTGTAGGACTTTTTCTGGAGCAGGAATGTCTCACAAGAACTCTAAAACTGGATGAGTGCCGTGTCTGTTTCCCTCACCACAAGTCAATTTGTCACTTGAAAGCGTTTTGTATATTAGTACATACTTCAAAGGGCATTGACTCAACAGTGCAACCTTGCACACCACATGTAATTATTTTATTTTTAGTGAAAATTATACCAAAACAGAATTCCTGTTATTTACCAACAGTAACAAACAAGATACAGTACAAACGTGGCTCAATGACCTGAACTCGGATGGCTTCGAATCCCAAGTCTCATTGAATGCCAGATCACAAGGATTCACCCAGGACATCAAAATCTCCCTCAAGAAACACATTGCCAAAAAACATAAAGATGGCCTGCTGCCAGCAGTTCCTCTTCTAAAGAAAGTCAAACAGTTTCTTCCAAAAAGCAACTATAGAACTTCTGTTCAAGCCTTTGTACTGCCGCACATGGATGGTGGTAATATCTTACTCCGTAGCCTCCCACATTCCTCACTGACACCCTTTGGCGGCATCCTACACGCCACAGCACGTCTCATCCAGGGCCTGAAGAACTATGATCGCATCACTCCCATCTTGATGGAACTTCATGACTATCCTTGTCAACCCTGCACCATCTTCAAAATCACCAGGATCATTGGCCAAAGCATCAAGACCAGCACTCCTGTTTATCTTGCAGACAAGCTCATCTCAGGTGGTTCTCAGCACACCCCGCAGCTGTGATGCCATCAGACTGTACACTTAGAAGTAGAAGAAAAAACAAGACAACAGACCTTTTCCAGATATGCACCAAGTATGTGGAACAACATCCCATGATCCATCAGCAATTCTCAAGAGCTACTCCAGTTTAGGAAAGAGTTGAAAACTCACCACTTTTAATAAAACTGCATCGCAATGCGTTAACCATTCACAACACAGCATCCTCTCCTAATATTCATTAACTTTAAGCTTGCCTTTGACCACGAGGAGCACTCCGCTGCCTTTTGGCTATGTTTGCACTATGGAGATATTATATACATACATATAAATGATGTAAAAAACACAAAAATGCTAGGGAACTTCTCACTCTTACAGATTGAAAGTTTACCACGCTAGAGACTTTGCTCACACATTTTTCCATGTGCATAAAACCTGTATTAGTGTAGAGGAGCAGTCATCCTACAACAAAAAGGCTAAGAAAGTTTGACTGCACCCATAAAAGTACATGTTCAGCACTGACAAGTTCAGACACCTGAGCTAATGTGCTTCTAAGAACTCAGGGTCTAATGCTCACTCCCTAGACTATACTTTAAGCTGCCATAAGGGCTTCATGCAGGTTTCTATAGCCCAACACTCTTTTGCAAATCTCATCCATTGATGAATCCCATGAAACCTTATTTCCAGCCTCTAACTACAGAAAAAAATCCATTTGCAGTGGACAAAGGCTAGAGTGCATGCAATATGGTGACAGTGTGCTAATGTATCCATAAATTGGAGACTAGATTTTCGTACAAATCCAAATGGCAATCTTCTAATTCTCCATTGTCCTCTATTGTCTTTGTTTACTTCCCTAAACCTTAAATTTCTAAGCTGAAGATGACCTATTCAGAATCTCTCTGTGCAGCATGCTGTGTGTTGGGAACACAGCATGTCTGAGCTGGTGTCTAGAATGCTGAGAGTGAATGATGTAATAGAATATTGCTGTGTGGTTGTTGATGTAATCTAAGGGCCTAATATGGAATACATAGTTTACCTCCTACCTGAGTGGCTTCAGACTACTATATGAAGGTCCTGCCCTTGAACGTCAATATTTTGGTCACGAGTTGCTAAAGACGTGTAAAAGTGCAGCAAGAAACTGTTCTCAGTTGGGAGCCATTACTGGCAGAGCTGGAAGCCTCTCGTGAGAATGAAGATGGCCCTGTAAGCATGGAGGACCAGTTTGGGATGCTCACCTTCAAATCCACCAGCAAGTAGTGAAGGTTCAAGCTTCTGGGCAGGAGGAGGCGAGTGGGTGGGTGGGAGCAAGGTCTGGCGAGGACAAGGAGCCAGCTGAGGGGGGTTATAAACTCTGGTGATGTGTCCCAGTGTATAGTCCTGAGGTTAAGGACAATGCTATGTTATAAGGAGAGCACTATGGAGATAGTGCTGTGGAGGCAATGATGTGCAAACAGTGGGAAGAAGCATAACTCTCAAATGATCCATGGAGTGTAAGGCAGCAAAACACTCAGGGGGATATTCACAAGAACGTGCGATAAACATCGCCAAAAAAGGCTAACGCACGTTTTCATATTGCCGTCTATCGCGGGAAAACAACTCCGTGTCAACGTCGTATTCACAACACGGCGGTAACATGCGATAGTCTCACGATAACGCGCCAAACGACTGCGTTAAAATGAACGCGACGCCGAAACAATGCAAAACACGAACGCGAAAAAAGGTGCGATGCCCCAAATCGCGACACAAAAATCAGCGATAACCAGCGACAGGCCTGCAATTCCCACGCGTCATGCGGGAAAATGCACTATAAAAGCACCGAAAAACACAAACAAAACAATTCAAACTGCGTAGCACCATGGATGCACCCGGACCGAGTTCAGAGGACAACGCGAACCCCCACAAGCCCCACAGACGACCAGCAAGGAACCTCGGGGTCGGGGAAGGCCAAGGAGAAGAGGAAGAGGAAGACGCGGTTCAGTCCGCAGGAAAACAGGAACATCGTTACGGAGTAGACAGAACACTACCAACAACTGTTCGTCACCTCCAACGTGTCATTGGCAACAAAGACGCAAACATGGCAGACTATCTTGGACCATGTGAATGCAGTTGCAGAGTTGAGGAGGACAATGGAAGAGGTCAAGAGGCGCTGGAATGATGTGAAGGGCAAAAACAAGAAGAAACTCGATGCCAACATGAAAGCAGCAACGCAGATTGGAGGTGGGGGTCCAGCGGCACACCAGGAGCTGGATGACATGGAGAAAATGGTGGCCACAGTCATCAGTCGGGATACGGTGCCAGGAGTAGTGGATCCGGGCACTGCTCAACATGACCTGACACAACATCAACAGGGTGAGTACCGTCCAGGTACTGGGGTGACGGGGAGAGATGGGCACAATGGCACACATGCACAAATAAGTAGAGCACACTGCACACCCACAATGACTCTGGATCATGTCCCTGATCTCCTTGGCATACTGCAGCACACATAGAAACAGCAAGTAGGCCCCCGTCGACAATGTGCCCGGAGGGGGCCCTCCCCACACATCACCAATCTCACAACCAACCCATGCACATGTGCTGAACCCAGCTAAGCTGCGGGTCCGTGAGCCACACTGACAATGCAAGTGACACTGCATGACGATTAGCATGGCTGCTGTCCAATTACCATGACATGGTGCACGCCACGACACTGAGGTGACTGAGTGTGGACCACATCCGGAAAGGAGCAGGTCACACTCTGACACAACCACGTGCACAAACAACCCCTGACATCAACAACACATCTGCGGACAAACCATGCCCAAGAGTCACAACTCGACCAAGAGCCCAATTTACACAAGCCCGCAACATCTCAGCACTGTAGCAGCACAGAAGTCAAAGGCACACCGCCTGAAAGGGAGAAAGGGCAGCCAAATCAGAGCTGCAGGGGCGACTACGACGAACTCCAACGGTTCATGGACAACCTCCGCACCCCACCTCCAGTAGCAGGGCAGCCCAGCACCATCGAGGTGATCCCACCCCCTGCACAGACAACACAGCAGGAAGCACCCACCACCATGTCTGGCTCCCAGCACCTCACCGAAGAACACATGGCGTTCCAACGCCGTGTGTTAGACTGCCAGAAGGAGCTGGCTGAACAGGTGCGGGTGGGGTTCGACCTCATGGCAGCCAAACCAGATGCCATACGTGGGTGTCTAAGTCCCATCAGGGACCACTTACAGTCCCTAACGGACACCCACAGTCCGCCACATGCCCTCCAGCAATACATGGCTGGCGTCGCTGGAGTCATGACTCGGAGACAACAACAACTGTCTAGTTAGAGTGTGTAGGAGAGTAGGATCTGCTTCACATGGGTACCCCCACTTTTTGCTGATGCTTCACTGTTTTTCGACCTTAGTCTGGCTGCGGCCCTGCTAATCAGAACCCCAGCCTAGCTGCTTCCTCTCTAAAATGGTTTCCATGTGCCTTAGGCACATCTCTGATTGGAATCTGGAGTGCCCTTATAAGTCCCTAGTATATGGTATACTATGTACCCAGGGCATAGGTACCTCAGAGGCCTGCCAGGGGCTGAAGCATGTATTGTGCCACCCCTGGAAGGCCAGCCAAAGGGACACCACAGGTCTGCTACTGCAGCCTGGGTAAGGTGGTGCATGCACCCCTTACTGTGATATAGGCTACCTATATCACTACATACATACACACATATAAACCTATAAGTCACTCCTATGGCAGGCCTTATCAATCCTGAAGGCAGAGTGTGTGGTTCCTATGTGAGAGGGTGCCCCTGCATGAGCAGGGCCCCTCTGCAGCATTCGGAGACCCTTCTCTGATGCTGTTTGTAGTGCAGCCTGACCATATACTCTTAAGCGCATTATAACCTCGCGTTAAATGCTAACTTTGGGATGGCTGCACGGAAACATGTCGTGTTTGGTGTCAAACAACTTGGAATTCTAACCCCCCACAGTTCTGAGGGAGAGACATGTACACACCGGCCTGCCCCGTAACTTCTTTCCAAGCCCTGGCATCACAAAATGGATGCCGCTGCCACAGACACGAGTCTGGCCTCCTGCTGCTGACCGAAACTCTGGCAGGGGAGGCCTGGACAATAGGTTTCCTGTCCCAGGGAGGTGTAACCACCTCCCCAGACAGGATAGTGTGTATTAGGGCTGGGCGGGAGCACTCTCTGGTGCTTTGAAGTCCTGCACTGGGGGCACATTTGGTGTCCCTGTGCATACCCCAGTTCAAAGCGGCTCAGGGGCTTCCAGCCCCTGCTCTGGCGCCAAACTGGACAAAGGGAAAGGGGTGTAACCACCCCTCTGCCCTGACCCTCCCATAGGTGGGTCCACAGAGTATGTCCAACCCCCTACCTTAGTATAAGTATGGGACCCCAGTCCTTACGACTTTAGATTAACCTGGACGAAACTCTGACACAGAATCCTGGACCTTCGACGCTCTACTTCAAGATTAGAGGACTGAAGAATCTCCCTTGGGGTCAAGGAGTGACTCCCTGCTTGGCAGGCACCAAAGAAGCAATTGTCCGGTCTGCATCGCTGAAGCTCCTGCCGGACGCCGAAGTCTTTGCATCACCAGAGGTGGATTTCCAGACTTCCCCGAGGCTGCCCTGAGTCCCCAGCAAAGCTGAGGCCCGTAGCTGTCGTGGGTAACGTGGAACCGTGACCCCTGGACACCGATCGCATTTGCAAGTGCATCCTCTTCTGGGTCTCCCACGAAGTCGTGCTTTGGGCTTCGAGTAGCCCCAGCCTCCAGCACTAACTGCACCAAAGATCACTGGCCTCCACTCCACGAGTGTCCTGTGAGCCAGCTCCACGTGCATCAACTCGAGGCTCCTTTGCGGTCCCTAGTCCGTTGGCTAGTAGGCCCTCCCGAAGGCCAATCTTCTTCTGCTTGGGCTCCCTGGTTGCTCCAGGCGTGCCCTAACTTACCCTTGCTGGGTGAGTCCCACAGACCTTGCTGGTCTGCAACATCGTCCTTCTTCCATTTCCACAAGACTTGCCGTTGCCAAAGCTTGTTGGGTCCAATCCAGTCGCCGACACCCCTGCAATCGACAGACGTCGTGGGACAGCTCGAATCCAGCTCCTGGTCATCGTCGACGCCTCCTGGACCTCGTGGCTGAAGAGTCAAGACGACCGTCAACCTACCTGAAGCACTCGACATCGGTGGGCATCTGCTCATCGCCTTCCTGGTCACTGGCTAGTGACCCAGACTCTGTCCCCTCTGCTTTCAGGTTCTTCAGATCTTCGATCCACCTTTGGATCCACCTGAACACTTTCGACTTGGCCGCCAGCAGCACTTTGCAGCAGATCGCCATTGAAAGCGACGACGTAAACCCGACCCCGAAAGACACCTATGCACCCGGCTCCCCTGGGTGAGGTAACTCGAGTACTCCGGTGCTCCCGTGGGTATTGACACTAGAACAGCCTAGTTCTCAAAGGGTTTGCTCCAAGTCCTCCTCTAAGTGTCCCTTTTCTTTTAAATTCAAACCGCGACTTTCCCCATAGAAGTTAACGGCGATTCGCGGCTGTGTTCATACACTGCACGGGTCCCCCGTGGGTCCCCTGTGTCACTACCTTGGGTGGTTCCTTGTGGTCCAAGCACTTCTACAGGCTCTAGGCCCTGTGTCTAGCTCAGTCGTGGTTCTTATACCACTTTATTGGTATATGGTTTGGTACGCCCCTAGGGCTCAAACGTGTATTTGTGCTATTACTGTAGATAACTAACTTATAATTTATGTACTTTCGAACTCTAGCCTCATAAAGAGACTAGAGGGGTGTGTTTAGCAATAAATACATATATTTTGAATATATACCTGGTGTGGTCCTCTTTCATTTGGTCACTCAAGAGATTATAGACTGGTAAAACAAGCTGCTTTACATTCCTTCAAGACTTAGCCTGAAGGCTGCTCTCCATAGCTACCACTAGGATAGCTTTCAATAAAGGTTGTCTTTAACCTATCTCCAATAAGGGGTTGTTTGGACTGGTGCAAGGTGCCCACTATAATTAGTGGACAGCATATGCCAGGCCAACTTCTCACATTGGTGTGCAGCGTGTGGGATTCCAGCTTGCTATTGTTTTACCAGATAATCTTAATTGAATTGATCAACTGAAAACCACTAAGGGTACCTAAGGTACATATAAATCAAGCTTAGTGATACAGTAAGTTCTACTGAACTTAGAGTTGTGTGTTAAGGGATAGCACACCCTTTCTACAACTCAAGAGAGTTTAGTAGGCCACACTAGAGTAGGTAGTGCATACACCACACCTCACTAGTAATGTCTTCAAAGCCAGGACCCAGTGAGTCCTCGCCAGAAGCCAGTGGGCTTCTTCCCTCCAAGTATGATAAACTCCCATTCTTGGAATTGAGAGCATTATGCAATACTAGGAAGTTGAAGGCAGGCAAAAGTGCCAGCACCCAACACCTCAGGGAGGTGTTACTAGCTGATGATCTCAGCAGGCCCATAGGGTCTGAAGGGGTAGGCAAAGAGGGTGGGGCAGAAGATGAGGAAGGGACCAGGGGTGAAGAAAATCAGCCCCCCCACCTCTGAAACTGGCCAGGAAGGTGAAAATGACCTTGTCCTGGAAAACCCAATTCCTCCTGTGGAGGAGGAGGAGGAGGATCAGAATGACCTCCCTTTGTCCCCCAGGAAGAGTACTGAGTGTGCCCAGAAGGTCTAGGTCTCCTTCTCAGGAGTCCAACCACTCTGACACCTCAATAGGGACCTCTGTCTCCTCTCATAGGAGGGAATCCTCTCATGAAAGGAGAAAGAGACTGATTCAGTATGAGAAAGCCCAGCTTGAACTCAGAAAACAGCAATTGGCTATAGACAGGGAGTCCCTAGATCTCTATAGAGAGAGACAAAAGATGGGACTAGAGTCCCATGGTGGCAGCAGTTTCCCCAAAGATAGGGAAAGGTCTTATGACCATAGAAACCTGAGCAAGATTGTCCCTCCCTACCAGAGTGGGGATGACATCCACAAATGGATAACTGCTCTAGAGAGGGCCTGTAAAGTACAGAGGGTCCCTCAGGAGCAGTGGGCAGCAATCTTGTGGCTCTCCTTTGCAGACAAAGGTAGAGACAAGCTCCTCACTGTTAGAGAGGAGGATGCTGATAATTACAAAGTCTTGAAGAGTGCTCTAATTGATGGGTTTGGCCTAACCACTGAACAATACAGGTTAAAGTTCAGGGATACCCAAAAAGCACAGACTCAAGACTGGGTGGACTTTGTTGATTGTTCTGCCAAGGCTCTGGAAGGTTGGTTATTGGGCAGTAAGGTGTGTGACTTCACAGGATTGTACAATCTGATCATGAGGGAGCAGATTCTTAATAACTGTCAAAATCAGCTGTTGCATCAGCACCTGGTGGACTCTGATCTGACCTCTCCCCAAGAATTGGGAAAGAAGGCAGACAAATGGGTCAGAACCAGGGTGAGGCAGAAGGTACAGAACCAAGGTGGTGACCCTAAGAAGCAAGATTCGAAAAACTCTGATAAGGGTGGGGAGAAGGGTAAAGATCAAAAGTCTTCACAAGGCCCCCAAAAATCTTCTTCAGGTGGGGATTCACAGTCTAACAAAGGGAAAGGCCAAAGGAAACCATGGTGCAAGGTCTGTAAGCAAAAGACCCACTGGACCAGTGATTGCACCAAGTCCAAAGACTCTACTCCAGCCCCCACCAATGCCCCTAAGGCACCTGCTCCCCCTAGTGCAGTTACAGTTGGTGGTGGGACTACACAAGCCAAGGGTTTAGTAGGGTTGACCCTGGGTAAGGAGATGAGCTCTGACCTAGTCAGAGAACTCACTCAGGCTGTCCTAGTCTGTGATGGAGGCATGGATGTGACCTCCTCTGTGAGTCCCAGTAATCTGGGCAAGTACAGGCAACAGCCCTTAATCAATGGAAAAGAGGCTTTGGCATTTAGGGACACAGGGGCAAGTGTCACCATGGTGACACAAGACCTTGTGAATCCTGGGCAAATTATACTTGGTGAAATGTACCAAGTGACCAATGCTAGCAACGTCAGAACAGACCATACTCTGGCAGTTGTTAACTTCTCCTGGGGAGGGGTAACTGGCCTTAAGAAGGTTGTGGTAAGTGCAGACCTACCCGTTGAATGCTTGCTTGGCAATGACTTAGAAACTTCAGCTTGGGCAGAAGTGGAGCTCAGGACCCATGCAGAAATGCTGGGCATCCCTGCAGATGTGTTTGCTGTGACCAGGTCACAAGCCAAAATGTCTAACACTGAACAGGCCTTGGATTCTGGAATAATGGATCAAGTGCCCTCCAAGAAGAGGAGTAGTAGGGTAAAGGCAGTGCCTTCCCCCTTGGCTCAGAAGGAAGATCAGTCTCTTGAGGGGGATGATCTCAGTCCTGAGGAAGGAACTGTCCCAGAGGAGCTTGAACCTGACCAGGTTGAGTTCTTGGGGACAGGGGGCCCTTCCAGGGCAGATCTGAGCCAGGAGCAGCAGAGCTGCCCCTCTCTTGAACCCCTCAGACAGCAAGCTGCTGCTGAGGCTGCTGGGAAAGCTAGTGGTCCCCATACTGTGTATTGGGATGATGGACTCTTGTACTCAGAGTGTAGAGACCCCAAGCCTGGTGCCACCAGGAGGTTGGTTATACCTCTGAAGTTCAGGGGCTTCCTATTGACCCTAGCCCATGACATTCCCTTAGCAGGTCACCTGGGCCAGAACAAGACTTGGGACAGAATTGTCCCTCACTTTCACTGGCCCCACATGTCTGAAGACACCAAGGAGTTTTGTCGCTCCTGTGTAACCTGCCAGGCCAGTGGCAAGGCAGGTGGCACTACAAAGGCCCCCTGATACCACTACCTGTGGTGGGGGTTCCCTTTGAAAGGGTGGGGATTGACATTGTTGGTCCCATGGATCCCCAAACCGCATCTGGGCACAGGTTTATCCTGGTGGTAGTGGATCATGCCACCAGGTACCCAGAGGCTATTCCCCTTAGGACCACTACAGCGCCTGTGGTGGCAAGGGCCCTCCTGGGAATTTTCTCAAGAGTGGGCTTCCCTAAGGAGGTTGTATCAGACAGGGGTGCTAACTTTATGTCTGGATACTTAAAAGCAATGTGGAAGGAGTGTGGAGTGACTTACAAGTTCACCACACCCTAACACCCACAATGCAATGGTTTAGTTGAGAGATTCAACAAAACCTTGAAGGGCATGATTAAAGGGCTCCCAGAAAAGCTTAGGCGAAGATGGGACATACTCTTGCCCTGCCTTTTATTTGCATACAGGGAGGTGCCTCAAAAGGGGGTTGGCTACAGCCCTTTTGAACTTTTGTTTGGTCACCCTGTCAGGGGTCCATTGTGCTTGGTGAAGGAATTATGGGAGTTACCTCTCAAGCCCCTAAAGCAAGACATAGTGGACTATGTACTTGGTCTCCGCTCCCGGATGGCTGAGTATATGAAAAAGGCAACTAAAAACCTTGAGGCTAGCCAGGAACTTCAAAAAGCCTGGCATGACCAAAGGCTGTACTGACTGTTTACCAGCCAGGACAGAAGGTGTGGGTGTTGGAGCCAGTGGCCCCAGCAGCTCTCCAAGACAAATGGAGTGGACCCCATACCATTGTTGAACAGAAGGGTGAGGTTACCTATTTGGTGGACCTAGGAACACCCAGGAGTCCCCACAGGGTTCTCCATGTCAACAGGTTAAAACCATATGTGGACAGGGCAGACATGGGCTTGCTCATGGCTACTGATGAGGGACAGGAGGAAGAGAGTGACCCACTCCATGACCTGCTCTCACAGAACCCTGATGATGGGTCAGTGGATGGTGTAGCCTTGGCAGGCAGCCTCACTACCCAGCAGCAGACTGATTGCAGACAGGTGCTCAATCAGTTCAGACACATATTCTCACTGACACCCAGTCAGACTACCTGGTGCACTCATGAAGTGGACACTGGGGACATTCTGCCTATTAAAAATAAGATTTATAGGCAACCTGACCATGTCAGGGACTGTATCAGGACAGAAGTCCAGAAGATGTTGGATTTGGGAGTTATTGAACCCTCAGATAGCCCTTGGGCTAGTCCAGTGGTCCTTGTACCAAAACCTCACACCAATGGTGGGAAAAGAGAGATGAGGTTTTGTGTGGACTACAGGGGTCTCAACGCAGTCACTAGGACTGATGCCCATCCAATACCTAGGGCAGATGAGCTAATAGACACTTTGGCCTCAGCCAAGTATCTAAGCACATTTGACCTGACAGCTGGCTACTGGCAGATCAGACTAGCTGATGATGCAAAGCCAAAGACAGCATTCTCAACCCCTAGTGGGCATTATCAATTTGTGGTGATGCCCTTTGGTCTGAAGAATGCACCTGCCACTTTTCAGAGGTTGGTGAATACAGTCCTTACAGGTCTGGAAGCCTATAGTGCAGCATATCTAGATGATATTGCTGTCTTTAGCTCCACCTGGGAGGATCACCTGGTCCACCTCAGAAATGTTTTGCAGGCCCTGCAGAAAGCAGGCCTGACTATCAAGGCCACAAAGTGCCAGATAGGGCAGAGTCAGGTTGTGTACCTGGGCCACCTTGTGGGTGGAGGCCAGGTTCAACCACTGCAGAGCAAGATCCAGACCATCATGGACTGGACTGCTCCAACTACCCAGACTCAGGTGAGAGCCTTTTTAGGCCTGACTGGGTACTATAGGAGATTTGTCAAGGGGTATGGATCAATAGTGACACCCCTGAATGACTTAACTTCCAAGAAAATGCCCAAAAAGGTTCAGTGGACAGTTAGCTGTCAAAAGGCATTTGATGACCTAAAGCAGGCCATGTGCACTGCTCCCATTCTACAGAGTCCTGATTACTCCAAGAAGTTCATTGTCCAAACAGATGCATCTGAATTGGGGGTAGGGGCTGTACTGTCACAATTGAATGATGAAGGTCAGGATCAGCCAGTAGCTTTTATTAGCAGAAGGCTGACCCCTAGAGAGAAACGTTGGTCAGCCATTGAGAGGGAGGCCTTTGCTGTGGTCTGGGCTCTGAAGAAGTTGAGGCCATACTTGTTTGGTACTCACTTCCTTGTTCAAACAGACCATAAGCCCCTCTCATGGCTAAAACAAATGAAGGGTAAAAACCCCAAATTGCTTAGGTGGTCCATTTCCCTACAGGGGATGGACTTCACAGTGGAACATAGACCTGGGAGTAACCATGCCAATGCAGATGGACTCTCTAGGTACTTCCACTTAGAACATGAAGACTTAACTAGGCAAGGTTAGTTTAATGTCCCTACGTTTGGGGGGGGGGTTGTGTAGGAGAGTAGGATCTGCTTCACATGGGTACCCCCAATTTTTGCTGATGCTTCACTGTTGTTCGACCTTAGTCTGGCTGGGGCCCTGCTAATCAGAACCCCAGCCTAGCTGCTTCCTCTCTAAAATGGTTTCCATGTGCCTTAGGCACATCTCTGATTGGAATCTGGAGTGCCCTTATAAGTCCCTAGTATATGGTATACTATGTACCCAGGGCATAGGTACCTCAGAGGCCTGCCAGGGGCTGAAGCATGTATTGTGCCACCCCTGGAAGGCCAGCCAAAGGGACACCACAGGTCTGCTACTGCAGCCTGGGTAAGGTGGTGCATGCACCCCTTACTGTGATATAGGCTACCTATATCACTACATACATACACACATATAAACCTATAAGTCACTCCTATGGCAGGCCTTATCAATCCTGAAGGCAGAGTGCGTGGTTCCTATGTGAGAGGGTGCCCCTGCATGAGCAGGGCCCCTCTGCAGCGTTCGGAGACCCTTCTCTGATGCTGTTTGTAGTGCAGCCTGACCATATACTCTTAAGCGCATTATAACCTCGCGTTAAATGCTAACTTTGGGATGGCTGCACGGAAACATGTCGTGTTAGGTGTCAAACATCTTGGAATACTACCCCCGCCAGTTCTGGCGGCGGGGGTAGCATTCCACCCTTCTAGAGGGAGAGACATGTACACACCGGCCTGCCCGGTAACTTCTTTCCAAGCCCTGGCATCACAAAATGGATGCCGCTGCCACAGACACGAGTCTGGCCTCCTGCTGCTGACCGAAACTCCGGCAGGGGAGGCCTGGACAATAGGTTTCCTGTCCCAGGGAGGTGTAACCACCTCCCCAAACAGGATAGTGTGTATTGGGGCTGGGCGGGAGCACTCTCTGGTGCTTTGAAGTCCTGCACTGGGGGCACATTTGGTGTCCGTGTGCATACCCCAGTTCAAACCGGCTCAGGGGCTTACAGCCCCTGCTCTGGCGCGAAACTGGACAAAGGGAAAGGGGTGTAACCACCCCTCTGCCCTGACCCTCCCATAGGTGGGTCCACAGAGTATGTCCAACCCCCTACCTTAGTATAAGTATGGGACCCCAGTCCTTAGGACTTTAGATTAACCTGGACGAAACTCTGACACAGAATCCTGGACCTTCGACGCTCTACTTCAAGATTAGAGGACTGAAGAATCTCCCTTGGGGTCAAGGAGTGACTCCCCTGCTTGGCAGGCACCAAAGAAGCAATTGTCTGGTCTGCATCGCTGAAGCTCCCGCCGGACGCCAAAGTCTTTGCATCACCAGAGGTAGATTTCCAGACTTCCCGAGGCTGCCCTGAGTCCCCAGCAAAGCTGAGGCCCGTAGCTGTCGTGGGTAACGTGGAACCGTGACCCCTGGACACCGATCGCATTTGCAAGTGCTTCCTCTTCTGGGTCTTCCACAAAGTCATGCTTTGGGCTTCTAGTAGCCCCAGCCTCCAGCACCAACTGCACCGAAGTTCACTGGCCTCCACTCCACGAGTGTCCTGTGAGCCAGCTCCACGTGCATCGACTCGAGGCTCCTTCGCTGTCGCTAGTCCGTTGGCTAGTAGGCCCTCCCGAAGGCCAATCTTCTTCTGCTTGGGCTCCCTGGTTGCTCCAGGCGTGCCCTGACTTACCCTTGCTGGGTGAGTCCCACAGACCTTGCTGGTCTGCAACATCGTCCTTCTTCCATTTCCACGAGACTTGCCGTTGCCAAGGCTTGTTGGGTCCAATCTGGTCGCTGACACCCCTGCAATCGACAAACGTCGTGGGACAGCTCGAATCCAGCTCCTGGTCATCATCGACGCCTCCTGGACCTCGTGGCTGAAGAGTCAAGACGACCATCAACCTACCTGAAGCACTCGACATCGGTGGGCATCTGCTCATCGCCTTCCTGGTCACTGGCTAGTGACCCAGACTCTGTCCCCTCTGCTTTCAGGTTCTTCATATCTTCGATCCACCTTTGGATCCACCCGAACACTTTCGACTTGGCCGCCAGCAGCACTTTGCAGCAGATCGCCATTGAAAGCGACGACGAAACCCGACCCCGAAAGACACCTATGCACCCGGCTCCCTGGGTGAGGTAACTCGAGTACTCCGGTGCTCCCGTGGGTATTGACACTAGAACAGCCTAGTTCTCAAAGGGTTTGCTCCAAGTCCTCCTCTAAGTGTCCCTTTTCTTTTAAATTCAAACCGCAACTTTCCCCATAGAAGTTAACGGCGATTCGCGGCTGTGTTCATACACTGCACGCGTCCCCCGTGGGTCCCCTGTGTCACTACCTTGGGTGGTTCCTTGTGGTCCAAGCACTTCTACAGGCTCTAGGCCCTGTGTCTAGCTCAGTCGTGGTTCTTATACCACTTTATTGGTATATGGTTTGGTACGCCCCTAGGGCTCAAACGTGTATTTGTGCTATTACTGTAGATAACTAACTTATAATTTATGTACTTCGAACTCTAGCCTCATAAAGAGACTAGAGGGGTGTGTTTAGCAATAAATACATATATTTTGAATATATACCTGGTGTGGTCCTCTTTCATTTGGTCACTCAAGAGATTATAGACTGGTAAAACAAGCTGCTTTACATTCCTTCAAGACTTAGCCTGAAGGCTGCTCTCCATAGCTACCACTAGGATAGCTTTCAATAAAGGTTGTCTTTAACCTATCTCCAATAAGGGGTTGTTTGGACTGGTGCAAGGTGCCCACTATAATTAGTGGACAGCATATGCCAGGCCAACTTCTCACAGAGTGGCTACAGCGATGTCATCCGTGATTTGGGAAACAAAAGGAGAGTCATGGAGAACATGGAGCGGATGCAGGCGCAAAGGATGGCTACCACGGCTGCACACGAGAAAGCTGTAGATGGGATTTTCCATGCCCTGCAGATCCTCATCATGGGAGTGATGCCACAAGACATTGCGCAGATGAATGCCGCTGCTACTCCTACATCCACATCTCCGGCCCCTGATGTGTCAGTGTCACACAGTGCTGCAAACCAAACACCACCACCCACATGTGAGGCACATGAAACGTCAGAGGACGAAGAGGAGGATGAATCTGCCTTAGTGGTAAGGAGGAAGCAGTAGCATTCATCTCCGCCCTAATATGGCTTGTTACTGCTTGGGTCTGCCCTCTGCATCATGCCCTGGAATAACACCTTCCATGTCCCCTGACACACTCTGCGACACTAACCTTGGACCACGACATGGACTGCCATATCTTGTATGCTCAACAATGACACAGCAATCAGCCTGCGGACTGGACTCTTCCCCTTCCGAGTAACTTGTCAATCCCTAAAGGACTCAGGCTGGCCCTCCACGGGGCAACATTGTAAAGTGTTGTCAGCATGGCCCAGTACTGAGACAGCCTCAACACTCCACTGAATGTGAATAATACATTCTGATACACACAGATGTGTCATGTCTATGATTAATCAAGTATGAAAGCATGGACGAATGTAGGGGCAGTGATTCCCCCTACGTCCATGTAGCTCATGTTGTGGGACTTGAGTCACAGGGTGCATCCCTGCATCATGCTGGTACATATTTGACCCCAAAAGAAGCCCTGTTGTCAATTGTTGGTCACAAATGACAGCCTATATGTAATGATTTGGGACACATGTGAAACGCTGATGAGTGGGATTCCGTACTATCTTTGACACACAGAAATGGCATTTCGAATACGTGACACCCAAACAGCCTCTCTGTACAGAGGTGACACACCCACCATCTATTTCCAATTAGTGAGATTGTTAGCACTACATGTTGCACTTGCACTTGTCAGAGTGATGTGCTTGTACAGATGAGTAACCTGCACACAGGGAATGTGTGTTGTAATGAGTTTATTTGCACATGCTGTGCCTGTGGTCATTTTGTACTGTCCCATGATTGCTAAGGACTGTAACAATGTGACGTGCTCATGTGAAGAAATTGTCAATGATGGTGTTCCTACGGGCTAGTCCTGCTGCTGCTGCAGTGGGGTGTGATCCACCTGTCTCATCTTCCTCATCATCGTCCAGTGCATCTGGCACTTGTAGCCATGGGGCATTGGTGCGCACACATATGTTGTGCAACACACAACATGCAACGATCATCTTGCACACGATGCCTGGGCTGTACAGGAGCCTTCCACCTGTGATGTCCAGGCACCTGAAACGTGACTTCAACACGCCAAATGTGCATTCCACGATGCCCCTGGTGCGTTTGTGGGCCGCATTGTACTGCCTCTGGGCCTGTGTGTTCGTGGCTCGGAGGGGTGTCATCATCCAAGGGCAGAGTGCATATCCTTGATCACCTGTGACAGTGCAGAGAGACATGAGTCAAAAGTTGGTTCTACATGATTTGTTGGCAGTCTCACTAGTTCATTGGTGTGTGATATGTGTGACTTAGTGATTCCTGTTTCACAGGTACTGCTTGTAGCAAATGAGCGGCATCAATGTGTGTTACGTAGCCTCACTGCTGCTCCTCCCTCCCCCAAGCCTATTTACTAGTGTGCGCAGCGCTGTTGCATCACTTGCACTTCTACGGCACACCATTGTCTTGCCTGTCTGCGCATGTCCACAAGCCTGACAACAACACTGTGATGTTGTGCGTTGAAGGTGGGCGGCCACGTGTGTGTAGGCCTATGGTAAGGTTAGGGCGGACACAGATGTAGAGTTCATGGCTGGCTGAACTCGCGATGCGCTTGAGGGTAGACCTGTGGCCTATGCTGCGGTAATAGCGACACACACAACAGTTGGCATGTATGATCCCGGACCCCGAGCGGGCTTGTGCTCCTTCATTTATCCCTTCGGCCGAGCCCGCACTCCGGGGGCATGCTACATCGCAACATTGTCCATTGCGGGACGGGTGGCGCCGACACTACAACAGAGACACACACATTAGTCACTTCCTTGGCAAGGCCAACACTTAGCAATGCCCAGAGCCCAGGGCTGATTATCCACACCCCTACACTGGACTGTCGTACGCCAGTCCACTACGCTTACGCTTACAGGGGGTACGACACAGCTACATGTCCCAGGTCTTCCCCACTGCCTGAGGTGACATGGTTGCATCCGCTGTACACAGCACAATGTCATGTGGTAGGGCCTGGGGCCCTCATGCATACATAATGACCACACGGACACACTTAGATAGTTTGTGGGACTGGCTACGGGCACGTGCGCCCGGCCCCTTTTATTGCCAGGGCCGCATGTCCAGTGACGCCTGTGCTGGATGGGTGTGGGGCTAGTGTAAGCCAGCCCTCAGGGAGTGGTTGGTGCTGGCAACAACTACAACAGTGATCAGACAATCAGAACTCCAAAGTTCAAACAGCAAGGGTCCATGACTTGAGCTGCACAGAGTTAGTGGCCCCGGATGCACTGCGGCCGGCACAGGCACACCGCCACGGGACGGTTACTTGCGGTGCACTGAGGTAGGGCCACGGCAGCTGAGCGGGTCCTCGTCGGTGTCGAAGGTGAATGTCGCGCAGTGTTTCGGGGGACAGTGGAAGGTGTTCTTCCAGGGCATGATGCAGAGGGCACAACCAAGCAGAAACAGGCAATATGGAGGAGATGAATGCTACAGACTAATTTTTTACACCAAGTCAGTATCAGCTATATGATGATGAAGACAACCCCCAGGCCATAGACTCAGACGCCACCAAAGTTCAACCAGAGAGTGTCCATGAATTTCGGGGCACAGAGTTAGTGGCACCAGAGCTGAAAGGGGATGCAGTCTGTGATGAGGCATGTACAATGGTATAAACTCTGCCATAATGAAATCAAGACTCAGTTCCAAATGTGTGACCTACTTGACCGCAGTGTAGGCCGAAGGCAGTAGTCAGAAAGGGCCCACAGACACGTGTCGTTGGCTTGCGATGCACAGAGTTGGTGGCACCAGATCGAAGGGAGTACAGTGATATAAACGCTGCCATAAACATATGAACTCTGCCATCATGAAATCAAGACTCAGTTCCAAATGTGTGACCTACTGGACCGCAGTGTAGGCCGGAGGCAGCGGTGGAGTACGTCAACGAGAAAGGAGTGCTGAGGGCCTTTGCCGCGGATGCCGTTATGGTCAGAGGGGGCTGCCATGGTCGCGGGCCTCGGGCTTGGAGCTTGCACCGGCATGTGGTGGGCCCTCTTTGACACACGCCGGTGTCGGCAGGTGAGCAGTGAGGCCTGGTTGCGCAGGGGCGGCCAAGGCGGGTCTGGGGACCAGCGGCCTGGGGTGCAGCAGGCGCACAGGATCGCAAGCACCGCTGCTCACGGCATCGGCCTCGTGGCGGGCTGAGAGGTGCCGCCCTGGCAGACACGTTGGCCATTCCGGAAGAGAACCACGCCCAGAGCAACGGGCTTTTTATTCACACCCCTACGCTGGCCTGGCATACGCGGGGCCAGCCCACTCCGCTCACGCTTACAGGGGGGGATGTAACAAGCTACATTTCTGCGATCTTCCCCACTGCCTGGGGTGACATGGTTGCGTCCACTACACTCCAAACACCAGCAGTATGTGTCGACATGGACATGTCTGTGGTCTGTATACTGTAGTCTGGCCAGCACATCAACGCCACACTTGGCATTGTGTACATTCTCATTCATGGTCACTTGTCTCCTTCGCACATGCCTGGTTCCCACCTCTCCCCACATTCTAATATTGTGTGGCTGAGGTGCCATGCCTTTGATGGCTTGTGTACATGGCTAGCCCAGGTTACCACAGTAAGTTGTGCTGTCGGGTCTGGTAGGTGGGCATGTTGTTTGGCATGTTGTATGTGAGTTTGTAACGTGGGCATTCCCAGAGTCATGAGTTGCATGACTGTGGAGTTGAGGTGTGTGGTGTGTTCATTTGGTACTTACCAACGAGCAATGCATTCCCATAGGTGCCAGCCTCAAAGCGCTGGTTGATGATGGACTGTCGGAAGACGAAGGAATCATGCACACTGCCTGGGTAGTTGGCGACGACATTGGTGAAGAGTCCCTGGTGGTCCACTATTGCCTGCACATTGATGGAATGCGTGTGCTTCCTGTTGCGGTAATTGTGTGCAGTGTCGGCAGGGGGCACGAGGAGTACATGTGTGCAGTCGATTGCCCCCAACACATGCAGGAAGCCAGCTATGGCATAGAAGCCTTGCTTGGTCTCCAGCTGTTCCTGCTCAGTGTGGGGGAACTGAAGGAACTGGGGTACCAAGCTGATGATGGCATCCAAGACAGGTGTGAGGAACTTGGATAGGGCTGGCTGTGAGACTCCTCCGACTCTGGCAGTTGTTGGTTGGAATGTACCAGAGGCCAACAGGTGCAGCACAGCCAGCAGCTTTGTCTGCGGAGGGATGTTGTTTGTCCGCTGTGTTGGTACCGTCAGCCTGTGGGCAATGTGGGTCAGGATGCGGAGGATGGTTGTTCTTTTGAGCCTGTAGTGGGCAATGACTTCCTCTGGCTTTAAGTCTGTGAGGCTGGTGCGTTTTCTGTAGGTCCTCTGTCTTTGTCTGCGCTGCCTCTGTGGTAGTCCGGGAGGGGGGCCCGGGGGGGGGGGTGGCGGGCCTGGGTGTGGTGGCGGTGGGTGTTGTGGCCCTCTTGGGGCTCCGAGCTGCATGATCAGTAGCTCCATGGCATCTGTTGTTCTTCAGGTGTGGCTCTGGTCTGGGCTCCCTTTTGTGATGCAGGTTGTCGTCCGACTTAACACCAGGTAAGAGCAGGTGTTAAATCCCTGCTGCTAACGCGCCTTATCGCCTGTTTTGGGTTCTTATCGCCGATCTGGCTGGTCGTTGAGAATATTGCGAGGTGGTGTTTTTGCGGCTTTTTGCACAGGAACGCCTACTCTGCATCTCATTAGCGTTAGTTGCCGGTGTCATCCGTGGCGATGTTTTTTGCGACTGCTATCGCAGGTAAACTGGCGGTATTGGCTGTTAGCACCAGCTTGTGAATGGGGCGATAACTCTATCGCCACTTTGGCTGCGATAAAGTGCCGCTAACTCGGCGATAAGTCCTTGAGAATATGCCCCTCAGTTGTGACAGCAAAATAAGGAGCAGCGTTGGTGAGTGTGCAGTATAATTTCTCCTGTAAGGTGACTGCGGCACTGGATATTCCATGCCGGTGAAGGGTCCTGTGTGGTTGGTGTTAGTGTACTGTAATGGTTGCTCATTGCTCCATTTGAACTCACTAGTCACATGTGCTCGGCTCATACGTCACTCATGATCCGGCTGCATTGCTAGAGGACATGCGCTGTGTGATAAACAAGAACCTTGGTGAGCACACGAGGACTGACCAAGTTTGAGGAGCTCAGCACGTGGTGTATAAGAGCGCTGACTAAAGGCATTATGCATATTTTATGGCACCCAGTGTGAAGGGGTCAGAGGAGACAGCACTGCTCCTGCTAGCTCTGTGGTAAAGGCGATGGACAGAATGATTGTGAAAATGAGAATCCCCAGGTAAATGGGGACTTTCCTTTCCGGCATGAGTCAGTCACTGCTGGAAGAAGATAGTGTCATGTTTTGGGGCCTAGCAGCGCAATTTTGTGTGAGACAGCCTCTCCAATGTCTTGGATTCCAAAACTGGATGTCCGAGAGGAGATGTTAGCTATTTTGATTTTGACATTATGAAGGAGGGTAGTAAGCTGATGTTTGATTGGAACAGGTCTGGAGATGTTGAAGAAAGACTACTCAAGCTCTCCTCAGTAACTTAAAAAGAAAAGTTAGACTTTTTTCAAATGACATTGGAGTTAAAAATGAGACTATGTTGTTCGAGGGTATTCTGTTTCTTGAAGTCATGGGAAGTCGAAACATCACCTGCCTAGCATTTGTCCAACTGTGATGGTAAAATATGACATGCAGCTAAATAATCTGTGGAGCTGTTTGGCATTCATGGAGTTTGAATTATTCTACATAATTCTGTTAGGAAATATGCCTTGTTTCCCACTAATTATGAGGTTCTTTAGTTTGGGTTTGGTGATTCTTAACTATTAATGTGTCATATACATGTTATTAGTAATGGTTGTGTCAGGTTAGTAAGTTTCCATGTAAAGTGGCTTTTGTTGTTCAGGAATTCCAGTGTATGTTAAGGGTTGTGGGATGCTAAATGCTTAATACTGCAAGGCAGGTTGGGAAGTTTAAATTATCCGCCTGTAGGTTGTGTTGGGGGCACAGTGGGACCATTTACTTTTGTCTCCATGTGGAGTCTAGTTAGCAGTTCAGGGAAGAGCATCTAGTACCCATCCGCATGTTGTTGGGTCGATACGTAGTGGTCGTGCAGGTCCAAGAGCCATGGATGTTGTGAAGAGTAGTTCCCCACTGCAAGAGAGAAGAGTGTAGTACATGTGTGTGTTAGTATGTCAGTGCGAGCTGGGGAAAGGGTAGTACCTTGACGCTAGAGGTTGTAAGGGGGAGTATTTCATGGTGTGCAAATTTGTGGAAATATACCATCCTGTAAGTTGTATGCAGGGATTATCCTATGGTATGCGAAGTAAGGATAGTGTAGTAGCTGTCGTGAGACATTGTATGGGGTGTACCGCATGGTATACTAAGGTGGGAAAGACTAGTACCCTGTCATGAGAAGTTGTATGGGGCCACCCCAGGGGTGCAATATGGGAAAAGAGAAGTACAATGTTGTAAGAGGTTGCAAGGTTAAGTACCCCGTGGAGTGAAAATGTGGGGAAGTGTAGTATCATGTGGCATTGTGGGTTATAGTCACGTTACACCAAGTTGCCATCCTGTACAGATGGGATAATTTGACAGATATGTGGTACAGGAGGCAGAGTATGTTTGTGATTGTTTTGTGGTGTATTTTATTCAGGTTGTGTGTGATGGAGTCAGTCAGTGTTGTGTTTGAATGGCAGTGTTTGATGTACCTCTAGTGTGATGTAGGTGGGTGCTTCTTTACCTGGTGATGTGTCCTAGTGTATTGCAGGACTGCTGTAGTGTTTGATTGTTTTGTTGTGTTAATAATTTTTCATCATGTCTCTACTTTAGGCCGTTATCATAGTGTTCAGAAGAAATTCAGACTATTTCTGGTGCAGTTTCCAGAGGGAATGATTTAGTGCTTTCATTGTTCTGACACCTGATCATGTTGGTTTGGCTAGCTACTGCGTGGGGTGTCCTGGAGTACTGGGTTGCATTTTGTGTGTAAGTGCGTGTATAGATTGTGCCTTTTGTGTTTGTGTATGTTGCTTGTGGAAGATAGAGAAATTGTGAAAGAGTGAGTTTTATTGTGTCTGTGTCACCTGCATAGCTTAGTAGTGTGATGTGGATGTCTGGGGACTTTGTGTATGAATGTTGTTGTGAAGACAGGATTTGTCTTCAAGGGAGTTTTAAGTTAAGGTGCCCAATGGTTAAACGTTCTGTTTTGTTTTGTTTGTGCTTTTAATGTGTAAACGTAGGACGGCGGAGAAAACTTTTGGCAAAGAATGCTGGTGGGTGCTGTATCCTGGCTGTCAAATGACTGAGCATGAGTGACTACATGTCCTGCATGAACAAATGTTGTATGGTGTCATTGTGAGTGTGCGGACATGTGGTGGTAGGGCCTTCGACAGAGGAGTTCGCAAAACCTGCATGTCTTGGATCCTTTGGAGGCTCTCATCCCAAAGTTAAACCATGCTTGTTATTAATGTCATTTTGTTTGTCTGCTTAGAGTGTTTCTTTCTGAGAAGTATTGATTGCAATCATTTCATCACAGGATTTTTCTTATATACGGTTATATATATAAACAGTAACTCACTCATCAAACAAATGTATAATGAGCTGTATGCAATATGCCTCCTTTGTTTTCTCTTCCCTTGTATTCCCCCTGGTGTAATCTTGTGCCCAATGCTTAATACCTTCAGAATCTGTACAGGAGGTGGTGGTTGGCAGCTGGGACACTACTGAGGGATTCTGATGCAGTTGGATGCCAGCTGTACTTACTCCTTCAAAAACATGTTCATCACTAGGTCTGTCTCTGAGATCTTGGTTTGAAATGTTATACTTTTATCTCCGGATGGAGTTGAGTAGTAGCCTCTCTAGTTCTTCTGTGGTGCTTTGTCCTCCTTGGGCCTCACGGTCCTTCTTCGGGCCGGGCACCCAGGTGGTATATGCACAGTGTTGGGTGATGGACCGCTCCCAACTTGGGGTGTGCGCTACCCATTACGCTTTGTGTGGTTCTTTCCTCAAGGTTGGTGTCTGGCATGTGTTGTTGTAAGGCACCATGTTTGTTGACTTGCTATGGAGGTCAGGTCTGCCCGATGTGGTTAGCTTCTGTTCTTTTTTCGCTTGTTTTCTGTTTGATAACCTAATTTCACTCTTTATCTGTTGCTTGGTAAGCCCTGTTTCATGTTTTGAGGCATGATATGGGATAACATCTTTCTTGTTTTCACAATGTTGTGATTTCACTGTGGGTCAAGTTCATGCATTTGTCCCAAGTGTATGGAAGAGCTCTGAAGCCTGGGTTGTCCTTTGGGATGTATGTAACACGCAGAGATATGAGTCTTCTATCTGATGCTATGAGTTCGTCGGTGCCAAGTGTATACTTTCTCCAGGTTAGTTCGCTCATAGAGGGGGCCCCTTTATGTCACTGACATTGTTCTTGGTGTTATTTTGTATTGTAGTACGCACAATTTGTCACCCTTTTTCAATCACACCACATTGGATATCACATCAGTATTTTGTGTGATTTGTTTTTTTATATACATATATACACATATATTTGTTTTCAGTATTGTTGGTTTTCCAGTGTTTTGCACGACGCTATTTTTGTAGATGTCATTTTTGTTGTTTTTATAGCGGTTTATGAATGTTGATATTATGGTTATCACTGTTTTTGTCAGAATATTTTTGTGGCTGATATTGTGTCATACAACATTTCGCTTACGTTCAAAGAATAGCACTCCTGCATTTTTAATGGAACAATAAAATACATGTACGAGAATGTAAACGAAAGCGATGAGCTGTACAAACCTGACAAGGGACAACTTGACATTATTCCGGTGACTGACTGATTTTGCACTGGTGAGCGGGCAATTTTCTACTTCCATTTGAATTCGCTAAGGGCAAGAAAAATATTTGCAATGAGTGAAATGTTTATTTTGTACTGGTATAATAGCAGTAGTAGTAGTAGTATTAGTAGTAGTAACAGAGTGGTAATAGCAACAACAACAATAGCAATAATAATAATAATAAAATTATGAATAACCATTTTTATAGTGCTAACCACAAGTTATTTTGTGTAGTTCAGCCACACACAATTTGTAAAGTATGCACTCTATCCTCTCACACTCACAACTGAGGTGCAGCATAGATATTATGTGTACAAACACAGCTGTAAAGTACACTCATATCTTGTGTAGCATCTTTTCCAGTCTTAGCTTTTTACTAAAACTGCATTTTATTCTGGGATTTCCAGTTTTGCATGCCACATTACACATATGTATCTTTATGCCCTAGTACTTAAGGCTTCACACAATCATAAGGCCACGAGGCAGCTCAGAGCGACAATCTGTTGCACAATTACAACAGAGCAAGCTTCTTTTGGGCATAAAACACAGGACGTATTTTTACAGGATTTCCTTACAAATTATGGGCATAACATGTCCCAATCTAGTATTTCTACTCCATTCCTCTGTTTTTGCTGCATTAGCCCACATTTAGAACATACAACAAAACACAGTAGTAATGATAGTGCAGCACAGCCTCACCCAGTCAACAATTCAATAAGCTTTATTCGGTTAAAGTGTAGTAACCATAAAAGCAAATGTACATACACAGATACTAAAATCCAATTTCATAAAAAGGCAACAAAAATTCAATCACAGTTCATAATTACATTAGAACACCATACTTTTTCTAGCATGAATTGATCTTAAAATAAATGTCGCAGCATAAAAACAAATCTCAGGCTCTCTTAGTGTAAACAGTAGACTCATAGCAGCATTGGTGGTTTTGACGTTATATTTCTTAAACAACGGTTTTAAATAGACGATTCTAAAATTCAAATACAGATTGCATAAAAGTAGAAAGTGCAAGGTGCTCTGCTTAGTATGCCCATCACATGGACATGGGGAGACTGGTCGCTGTTTCATTATGGGGAACGCTACTAAATGGTGAACAAGGCCTAGTCTCATTCTTGTTAAAACAAAGCGGTGCGAGGGTCTCGTGATTAATGATAGATATCTTTGAAAGCAATCGGTATCTATATACGAATGGTAAAGCTGATATGTAGTTTGTTTCTCTACTGATCTGAGCCTACACTCCTTCTTATGGTACAAAAAAGTATTCTTTATCTCCTGTTTGGACAGCCCTATTACGTCATTTGGATTTTCCAGGGTCATCAGTTTAAATAGATCTCTGTAAGCATTAGCTATGTATTTAAGCCAGGGGATCTTAAAACAATTGTTCAATCGCAGGCAGTCCTTGATAATTGATTTAGTAAATATTGTCTCCTCTTTTGACCATATTGATCTCCAGAGCAGTAGGGGTCTCAGTGTAATCAAGTCTGACAGGTAATTGAGCCCCACTTCACAATGAATTAGTTCAGAGGATGCTGAAGCAGGCAGACATAAGAGCTTTTTTAAAAAGGAATTTTCCTCTATTTGCAGTTCTTGGCTGGAATGGTGACCCCAAACCCCTGCGCCATATAATGCAATAGAGGCGCATCTAGCTTTGTAAATATATGTCATGTCTTTGATACGGCGATCCCCCAATTTGGATGCGAACCTAAAGACCCCATGCACACTTTTTGACATCTTGACCCGGACATTAGACATTTCACGTATCCATTTACCGTCACCGGCGAAAGATAGCCCTAAATAATAAAAATTGTCTACCGTTTGCACTTTTTTCCCATCTATAAAAAAGGGTTTCGTATTCCTGGGTTTCAAACCACAGACCATTGTGTATGTTTTGGCCTTGTTAATCAGCAGCTTCCTCCCTTTGATAAAATCTGCGAACCCGTCTATTAACCGCTGTAGGCCTACCGGTGTTCTAGATAAAAGCACAGCGTCATCTGCGTAGAGCAGAACCAGGACATCCTGGCCCTCAGCTTGGGGGGCATCCACCTGTATCGATTTAAGAACTGCCTCAACTTCGTCAATAAATAAGGTAAAAAGCAATGGTGCTAAGACGCAGCCTTGGCGGACACCACGTTTTACATTAAAATTAGGGGTGCATTCGCCCCTTTGGCCATACCGTACTCTGGTCGATAATTTCTCGTATAGCCTAGCTAAAAAGTAAATAATGGGCTCTGGGACACCGAGGTTGAGTAAAACTGGCCAAAGTATAGCGTGGTCCACTAAATCAAAGGCACTGCTAAGATCAGCAAAGCATAGAAAAAGCCGTCCTTGTTTAGCACATGTATATTTACCAATTAAAAGCTCTAAGTTAATACACTGTTCAATCGTACCCAGCCCCTTTCTAAAACCGTATTGAGCCTGTGACAGTATCCCATTATCCGCAACCCACTCTTCCAATCTTACTAATAAAACCCTGCTCATCACCTTAACTGATGAGTCTAGTAGGGAAATCGGCCGGTAATTCTTGGCTTCCGATTTATTCCCCTTTTTATAAATGGGGATAATAACGGATTCGCCCCAAGTAGTGGGAGCTCCCTCTGTTACTGCAGCGTTAAAAACTCTAGTGAGTATCGGGCCCCAGAGTTCTGGCACAGTTTTATAAACATCTATGGGTACACCATCCGGGCCCGTTGCTTTTCCCCTTTGGTGCTTCTAATACCTAGCTCAACCTCATCGAGAGTGATATTTAGGGGAATGGTGGCCATTTACTTGGGTTAATAAGATCCTCTGTAACATTATCACATGGGTTAAAAATGCTAGAAAAATATGCCACCCATTCCTCACAGCTAACATGGCACAGAAGTTCCGGGAAAGATTCATTTTTAAGAAATGTCGAATTGACAGTTTCCCAGAACAACTTATTATTAGATGAGTCTGCAGCCAACGCAAGATTATCCCATGCCTCCTCTTGGAGTTCCTCTTCCTCCGTTTTAAGTTTAATTTATATTCTAATCTTAGTTTTTGTACTAACGCTTTATCCCTGGGTCTGCTGGAGAGTGCTTGTTTCAACTGGTTCAGTGAGTCGGTACATAAGTGATTGAACCAGCCCCTAATCTGCATATGTTTCCTGCACGGTGGTTTAGTTAATAACTTATCAATGGTAGCATTGATTTTACAGAAATTAGTTAGTATCATAGCTGGTTCAACCTCAATTTCTAGACTATCATATATCTCATTACCACATTCTAAAACAATATTTTTTTAAATTTTAACTGAGTTAGTACCTTTCCACCTGATTCTAGTGCCGTTTGGTCTACACGGGGTAATATTACCAATAACAGTTTGTTGTGCTACAGATTTATTGCCCCACACAACCATTGGCATGATAATACAATTGTGGTCACTAAGTAACAATTCGTCAATCCATGGGGTAGAACATAGGTGTACAATATTAGCAGATACTATTAAATGATCAATTGTGCTATTTACATTTCTTCCAGTAAAGGTTGGTATCTCCCTCCCATACCCATCCTGTGTACATTGCATAATATCAAGGTCATATTTCGCCCAGACGGTGTTTAAGGTATCTCCATAGATGTTGTGTGGAAAATGTATACAGTCCTCCCCTTCATCGCTCCTAAACCCACAGACTTTAGTCATAGACAGAGTACAAATTGGGATGTTAAAATCTCCGACCCACACAATAGCAAAGCTTGTTTTTTCTACTGTGACCAGGTTATCTACTTCCATCTCTAATTTGGTAACTACATTATGACGAGTTGAATCAAATATATTATTATAGAAATTAATCAATAAAACATCCCAACCGTCTTTATGGTGCAACCACAGTATCTGCGAGTGGTACCCTACATTGATAACCCTTTTAACTACCAGAGGCAATTTATTTGTCAGAAGGATTAACAGCCCACCCTTCGCTCTGCCAGACATAGAAGGTGTTGCTGGTAAATCATATGAAGTAAACCCTTCAAAATAAACATGATCGGTACTCCATGTTTCTTGTAAACAAATTATATCATGTTTATTAATAAAATCCACCCAGCCTAACATGTCCTCTTTACTTGCCAGTCCGGCTATATTCCAGGTGACGATGGTATAGCCGCTGGCTGAGGAGTTTCCTGTACTTTCAATAGGTTTGTCATTTATACTCCTGCTGGCCTCTCCCTCACCAGTACGGGGGTGCAATACGGGTGAGTTTGTTACCTTTTCCGATGATTGCCCTTTGTTTCTGTAGGAGAGTAGGATCTGCCTCTTATGTTGCCCCCACTTTTTTTTCCTGATGTTTACACTGGTTTCTGGCTATAGTCTGGCTGGGTCCCTGCTAATCAGGGCCCCAGCCTCTCTGTTCTCTCTAAACGACTTGGAGTGCACTCTAGGTGCACTAGTGATTGGATGCTGTGGTTCCTTATGAGTCCCTAGTATATGGTACCTTAGGTGCTAAGGGCATAGGTACTTCACAGGCCTACCAGGGGCTGCAGCATGTATTATGCCACCCCTGGGAAGCAGACTAAATCTGACACCACAGGCCTGCTACTGCAGCCTGGGTGAGGAAGTGCTAGCACCCCTCACTGAGATATAGGTCCCCTATATCTCTCCTACACCCACATATAAACCTATCAGTCACCCCTAAGGCAGGCCCTATCAATCCTGAGGGCAGGGTGCTGGGCTTCTATGTGAGGGGGTGCCTCTGCCTGAGCAGGATCCCCTCTGCAGCTCTCAGAGTCCATTCTCTGGGGCTGTTTGTGGATGCGGTTAAACCATATACTTTTAAGTGCATTATATCCTCGCGGTAAAATGCTAACTTTGGAATGGCTGCATCGAAACATGTCGTGTTTGGTGTCAAACATCTTGGAATACTACCCCCTCGCCAGTCCTGGTGGCGGGGGTAGCATTCCACCCTTCTAGAGGGATAGACATGTACCTACTGTGGAAACACAGTAGAATCCTGCAGAGCCCTGGCATCACAAAATGGATGCCACCAGTCACAGACACTGGGCTGCCCTCCTGCTGATGACCAACACTCGCAGTGGAGGAAGCCCAGCAATAGATATCCTGTCCCAAGGGGTGTGACCACCTTCCAGACAGGGTTTAGTGTATTGGGGCTGGGTGGGTGCACTCTTAGAGTGCTTTGAAGTCCTGCACTGGGGGAGCAGAAGGCTCCTCTGTGCATATGCCAGTTCAAACCGGCTCAGGGGCTACCTGTCCCTGCTCTGGCGCAAAACTGGACAAAGGGAAGTGGGTGTAGCCACCCACTCCCCTGACCCTCCCATAGGTAGGGTCATAGAGCTAGTCCCTCCCTTTCTTTTAGTATAAGAGGGGGAACCTGTGCATTGCACCCTAGATTTTCCTGGACGACGCTCTGAAGACGAATCCCGGACCTTCGACGTTCCACTACCTTTGGAAGACTGAAGAATCTCCTTTGGAGTCAAGGAGTGACTCCCCTGCTTGGCAGGCACCTAAAACTACAAACAACAGTCGCAAACTACGCCGCTCCCGCCGGAGTCCGAAGTCCCTGCAGCCCAAAAAGTGGATTTCCTGACTTCTCAAAGGGCATCGTGAGTCCCCAGCGAAGCTGAGGCCAGTGGACCCCAAGAGTGATGAGGAACCGCGACCCCTGGGTACCGTGCACTATTGTCAAGTGCAACCCCTTCACAACGTTCCACGAACTTGTGCTTTGGACCACGTGTGGTCCTAGCCTCCAGCAGGAATCCCTCTGAAGATCAGAGGCCTACCATGTCCTGAGTGACTGTGAGCCTCTGTGAGCGAATCCTCCCGAGGCGTCTTCGTGATACTTTGCCAGCCGGCTTGTGGGTCCCCATAAGACTTTCTAAAGACACCAAAGGGCTCCCCTGGTTGCTCCAGGCCTGCCCTGACTTACCCTTGCTGGGTGAGTCCCACAGACCTTGCTGGTCTGCGCCATTGCCTCTTCGCACTTTCCTCAAGACTTGCTGTTACCAAGGCTTGTTGGCTCCAATCGAGTCGCCGACACTGCAGTAAGCTGCAGACATTGTGGTACACGCCGAATCCAGCTCCTGGTTGTCGTCGACACCTCCTGGACCTCGTGGCTGAAGAGTCAAGGCAACTGCGAACGACCTGCATCTTGCAACGATGGTGGGCATCCAACTTCCTTGCCCCGAGTCACTGCCAAGTGACTTTGAACACTGTCCCCTCTGCTTTCAAGTCTTTCATCTTCCGAATCCAGGCTTGGATTCCTCCGGACACTTCTCCTGTCACCGCAAGCAGCAAGTCTTCACTGGCTCCCATTGAAAACGACGCCGCGACCCGACACCAAAGAACACCTATGCACCCGGCTCCCTGGGTGAGGTAACTTCAGCACTACAGTGCTCCTGTGGGTGTGGGCCCTAGAACTACTTACCCTGTAAGTGACTTGCTTGTAGCTTCCCTCGAAGTGTCCTAAAACTCTAATTTTCTAAGTGCGACAATTGCGCTGACTCGTACAGGGTTCGCGTCTGTGTTAGACACACCGCGTCCATCTCCTTTGTAACACTATCTAGAACTGTATCCTTCGACTCGTACTGAGTCCGATCGGTGTTCGCCTCGAACACACAAAGGGCCTGTAACACTGAGATCTCCATTGCACTGACTCGCACAAGGTTTGCGTCTGTGTTAGACACAGCGTGCCCATCTAACTTGCAACTCTATCTGTAACCGCGTCCTTCGACTCGTACAAGGACCGATCGGTGTGTTCGCCTCGAACACGCAAGGGACCTTTAACATTGAAATCTCAATCGCGTCTGAGCGCATAGACTCGCACAGGACTCGCACCGGTGTCAGGTCACCGCGTCCGTCCCCTGTGGGTCTCCTACAACTACCTGGGGTGGTTCTTGGGGGTCCCTCGATTCTAGATGCCCTAGACCTAGGTCTAGCAAACTAAGATTGTGATATTCGATTGAGCTAAACTTATTTTGATAATATTTGACTTGTACATATGTTCCTGACCTCTAATCTCATAAAGAGATTAGTAGAGAGTGTTTATTAATAAATACATATATATTTGATATATATACCTGTGTGGTGTCTTTTCATTTGGTGATTCAAGAGATTGGGTGGTAAAACAAGCTGCTTTACATTCCTTCAAGACTTAGCCTGAAGGCTGCTCTCCACAGCTACCACTAGGATAGCTTTCTATAAAGGTTGTCTTAAACCTATCTACCATAAGAGTCGAATTGGTCTGGTGCAAGGTGTCCACTTTAATTAGTGAACAGCATATGCCAGGCCAACTTCTCACAGTTTCTATCTGAGTGAACCCCTACACTGACAACTTTCTCCCTATTTAATGAGTGTGAGGCAAGCAGATTTATATCCCTGGGTGGGTGCTTGAGCATAATTAATTTAGGCACATCCGTGTTAAGCACACTATCTACAGATAGCCCTACACCCGTCAGCCCAATTCCTTCAGGTCCCACCTCCCCAACGGGTAGACGGGCAGTGCACTGTCAATCATTTTCTTCAAGTGTGCTAAGTGGTTGAAATCTATTAAATGTGGGTAATGCCTAATACGGCTGAGGTAGCACTGCTGGTTTATTTCTACGTAGCTCCTGGTCTCCTCCCATATTTGGTAAAGACCTTAGATGACTATAGAAGAAGCCTAGAGGCAAAAGTGATACATTAGAATCATTGTGTGGTAATGCAACTGCTCTTTCCAGGGAAGTCCTGGCCCAATTGGGGTTCCTAAAGTTAATGATTACGCAGTCGCCATGCAATGTTTTTCTTAAAGGTCCGATCCAGTTTACTCTTCTAGTCAAGAGTATCTGGTCAGCATGAACCACAGGGTAACCACAATTTTGATTTAACCAGTGCACCACTTTATTTTTTAAAGTATAATGCGTTTCCTTTGGGCCAGGCTCAAGTTGGGGTACGTTCACCAAAACTGCCACATATGGACAGCATTCTGGGGGTAGGTTAATCAACAAACCAGTTCTTCCCTCTGGTTCCTCCCTCTCCCTTGATTTGTTAGGGGCCTGGGTTGACTCTGCGCTTACAGTCCTATCCCCTCTATTATGGCAGGGATGGTTACTCTTTGTCGCTTTCTGTCTAGGGCCTGTTGAAGTCGTATTAGCACCAGTTTTGGGCACTTGGGGATTGATACCTTTGCCCTCACAGTCCCTATTATTCCTATAGGTGGTACTTAGGGTACTAGTTAGTGTGTTAGCAGTAGTTATTCCTAGTTTTGGGCACTCATGCGGTCCCCCCTGTGGCCCATTCGCATTCTCCCTTGGGTATTCGCTAATATGTTTTAATAAGCTACTAAGTTTGGTAACTTCTCCATTAAGTTTGTCTTGTTTGTCGTGTAGTGGTTTAATTGATACTTCTAATTTTTGGGTTAAAAGGGCTACGATGTGGTTAACTTGTACATCAGACAGAGGCCCTATGTCAGGGGGTTCCTCCAATGCCTTGACAGTAATGTTCGATAGTGGGCCTTTTTTACTTTTACTATTGGTCCCTGTTTTCGCTTGACTTTTTCTGCAGCTCCTTTTCCTTTTCGGTGTAGGTGAACCACTAGGTGATTGCGATCGTAGTGCTTAGGGTGGTATAGGTAGATCTGGATCAAGATCAAGGATCCCAGTATTCACAAGGGGGGTAATTTCTTGCTCATTTCTTAGGGTAGACTCTACTTCCAACCCAGTTATTTCTTCTATCACTGTGCCTACACCTAATGAGAGGCAGCGTTCCGCCCTATCTATTTCGTCGTTGATGACGCTAACCGCCCTTACTAAATAGGAATCAATGGTGGAGCATGAGGGGTCAGCTGCAGCTTTATGGGTTTTTTGTAATTTGCGTTTCGACATCCCAATAAATAATACTGTATTACCAAGCCCTAAAGTACAGTGAGCAAAATGGGGCCTAGTTCGGCGTCTGCAATGTGCAAAATTGCGATATGCGCACCCGCAAAGTGCTAAATGCCAACGATGTAAAGTGCATAAAGTGCCAAAAAGTGCAAAATGCAAAATACAAGCACTTATACCACAGGGCCAAGGGTAATAAGATTGCAATAAGTACAATCACAAAGTGCTAAATGCCAACGATGTAAAGTGCATAAAGTGCCTAAAAGTGCAAAATGCAAAATACAAGCACTGAAACCACAGGACCAAGAATAAAAAGAGGCTGGGTACCAATATAAGCAGTAAAAACCTATAAAATCAGGTTAAAAGACCAATCAATTCGTGCTAGTCATCTGAATATATATACCATTAACAAACAATTCAATACACACACCAATAATAACTGGTATGCTACACAAACCCTAGCTAAGTCTTTTAGCTATCTTGCTTACTGATTGTCCAGGTTTAAAATCATTTAATAACACGATCTCTAAAAAGAATGTTCAAACTGCCGGTTTAGAAAGGATGTGTTACTTCATTAGTTATCTCACCGCCTTTCAGTACTTTAAGGTAATTGATAGTAGTTGCAAGACCGGCGTTCGGATCTCTCTAAAAAGGTATTCCAGACAATATCCAGTTCCAGTTCCAGTTCAGAGCCGCCCAGACACAATTTCCAAAAGCCAAATAATGATGGCCCTGCCCTGCCACGGTCTGGCGCGGACGGGCGCAGATGGGCGCAGACGGGCCCGCCCATGGCCCGGGCGCGGCCCAGGCGCGGCCACGCGCGTCTTGTGCTGCGGGAGTGCCTGGGATGCTTTGAAGGGGGCAGGGAGGGTGACTTCACCTCTCGCATCGAGTATTCACCGGGGCCAGTTGGGGGATCGACTCCCACCCCAGCTGTGTTGCTGGCTCTCCGGGGCTTCTGGCTGCTGCTCCTGCGTGGCCCCCCCCCCAGGGGCAGAAAGAAGGCAAGTAACATCAGGGCTCACAAGCCCGATTGAAGCCTCACCCAGTCAATGTAGACATTTTGAAAAGATATATAATTTAGACTTATAGCCCACTGCAGAGGGCTACACCAGTTGTGAAAGGCCCTGACCCCAAGTTATAGTATAAGGGTTATGTCAGGCTATGGTTCAGACCTAGTAGGAAACCTTTACAGACTGCTTTGAAGCCACCGACAAATGTATGGAAGAGGCGGCCTGAGAGAAAACCACAAACAGAGGCTGCCTGACTCCAGGTCTGATTCTATCTATGCCCCCTTTGCTTCCAGGCTTATGATAAGTTTCAAGTACTGCTTTGAGAGCTGTAAAAGTTATAGTTGTGTGTGAATGCCTATGTAAGGAATGCTGCAATAAAAAAACTAATGATTCATAGGAAAGAAAGCTCTGGTGGTAAATAGCAGTTTGTTTCACATACATTTATAAAACAACGTTGATCTAAATCTAAATTTTCCAATAATTTGTTTACAATGTTATGTAAACTCTCTTTTGAAGTGGAAGTCTGATGCCGTTTTTGAGGAAACTTTCAATTTCAAGGAGGTTATTTTATTTACATTCACAATCAGCCAATCACGAGGAAACAACACAACCTGCAATCAAGAGGATCACGGTGTCTTGTTTGCACCCATTGGCATTATTTGAAAAGACACAAAGTGATGGATGGAATGCTTGAAGTAATATTGGAAAACATTTCAATGTCGGGGGACAGTCCAGCCTCAACTACTAAGCCATGTTCCCTCTAGAAAGGAATACAAGTAACCCAAGACCAGTTATCGGTGAGTTGCACAGTAAGTCCTATGGCACAGTGAGCATTGGGCATACGCTTGGGAATACCCATTGCTCTTAGGGTATTTCACTTAGAAAAACAAAAATGTGATGTGTATAGTGCTTGAGTTAGTCACAGCTGCTCTTTATTACTTTGGGCCACATTCCAGTCTAGTGTATTTTCTTACCATTATGCCACTCTGGACAGAGACCAAACATAAGTGTTGTGGCATTCTGCTGTCTTTGAATGCAGATAAAAAAGTGAAGCATCTGCTTCCTGCATGGCCTGTGTAGGTATGTGTATGGTATTAATATAGCTCGACCCTAGCCAAAAGGCAGCACAGTGCTCTACCTGGTCAAAGACAAGCTTAAAGTCAATGAGTAATAGAAGAGGAAGCTAGAGTGTGAATGGTCAATGCTTTATTGTGTAGTGTTCTTTGTTCTAGTCCTACAATATTAGTAGTGGCCTTACTCTGCTAAGATTCCCATACATATAAAACACTATCAAGAGGTATGGAGAGCTTGGAAAAATACAAAATTTGACTTAATTGTTCCAATAAATTAATGTTCCGATGAAGCCGCAGCATGAACAAGAAGACATGTCTGCTATCGAGTCCCCAGAAGCATCCAATGCATCTGACTCCGGAGCTCCGTCCGCCGTATCCCCCGTCAATAAGGATCGTGAGCCCCGGGCACGAATCCTTTGCATAATCCGGGCGCGGAACAGCCAGGGATTGTGCCGACACTGGGGGAAACCCCAGAAGACCCGTGCGGTGAAGAATTGAGCAAATTTCTCTCCGGATCGGAGTCGTGTAAGCTACGCTAAAATGGCGGCTGCGAAGTGAGGAGGCTGACCCTGTATCGGAGGTGCTGAGTTGAACGCTGAGACGCAGCAGCAAGTAAGCCCTGCGCGGAAAGAAGACTGGCAGGCGACCGTGCAGCGGGGACCCTGAGGCCGTGACCCGCAACACGGATTGGAGCGACGCGGAGTGGGGCGCCTGCTCCGGAGTGCCGACTGAGTGCGTCCTCTTGAAAAGGGCCTCGGTACACAGGCAAAGCGCAAGAGTGCGAGCCTGCAGCTGATACTCCCGACCGGAGCAGTCCAGAGAGCTGAAGTACCGTATCTGAGAGACCGGTGAGGACCTGGGCACCCTGGGTGAACCCAAGTAGTCCTTGGAGTGAGCGCTGATCCCCCCTTGGAGTGAGAGCTGATCCCAACACCGAGACCAAGGTAGTGACCAAGGTAGGGACTATCCCATCAGAGAAAAGCTGTGGGAGCGGCGAGCATTGGAGGGCCCGACGGCCGTGAATAAAAGTGACCCCGGAGGGGTGAGTTGACTTCTGGGGCCCCCGGGACTCACCAGCGCTAGGCATATTCCGCCGGAGTGACTGACTAACTGACTTATTTATTAAGCGCACGAATGCCGAGACGTCTTGGCGCTGAGTGAAAGAATGCTGGGCACACTGATTAAACTGCCGGTTTGGGAAAGAGCCAGGTCTTTATTTGCTTCCTAAAAATAGTCCTGTTTGATTGTAGTCTGAGCTGTGCGGGGAGCACGTTCCATAGCTTGGCAGCTTGGTACGAAAAAACCTTGCCTCCCCATCTGACTTTTTTTATCTTGGGAATCAGGATCAGACCTGTATTCGATGATCTGAGACAGCGTTGAGGAGAGTACCGCTTGAATAGCAGCTGCAGGTCAGCAGCTCCTCCACCATACAAGGCTTTGTGTACAAGGCAGAGAGCCTTGAAATCCACTCGCTGCCGAACCGGGAGCCAGTGGAGCAGTTTAATGGTGGCTGAAGTAGGGTGATGTTTGGGAAGATCATAAAGCACCCGGGCCGCCGCATTCTGAATGGACTGTAGTTTGGCAATCTGGCCCTTGTCTGCTCCCAGATAAAGGGCTGTGCCGTAATCGATTCTGGAAAGAATCAAAGCCCCGATTACCGTTTTCCTCATGGTTAAGGGAATGAACCGAAGGATTTTGCGCAAGTTTTTCAGCGTGTAGAAACAAGCAGATGACACCTGATTAGTTTGTTGGGAGAATTTTAGATTGCTGTCAAACATAAAGCCAAGATTCCTGGCTGTTGTTACGGGACTGGGGCAGTTCCCAGCCTCAGTGGGCCACCATACTTGGCTCCAGATTGAAGCCTTCAGCCCGAATTCCATCACCTCCGACTTTTCCGTGTTGAGCTTTAAAAAATTAGAGCTCATCCATTGCATAACATTCTTTAGGCAGTTCCTGAACCTAGCCGCCGTCTCATCCACACCTTGGGTTACTGATACCACAATCTGGGTATCGTCTGCGTACGATACAAGCATCAGACCATGATCTTTTATTAGTCTGGCCAGAGGGGTAACGTAAAGGTTAAACAAAGTGGGAGACAACGCGGATCCCTGCGGGACACCGCACGGAAGGCCGAATTTAGCAGACTTGAGACCATCCCAATCTATCAGTTGTTCGCGAGATGTTAAAAAAGATGTCAATAGGGTTAGAGCCGACCTCTCGATGCCTGCCGCCCTCAGCCGTTGCGTCAATACCTCATGGTTAACAGTATCGAACGCGGTTGATAGGTCAAGCAAGATGAGGACGGCTCTTCCCCACCATCCATCACTCTACGAATCTCTTCGGTGGCCATGATAAGTGCTGACTCAGTGGAATGTCGGGCTCTAAAACCATCAATCAATCAATCAATCATGTCACTTATAAAGCGCACTACATACCCGCGAGGGTCTCAAGGCGCTGGGGGAAGAGGGGGGTGGTGCTGCTACTGATCAAAGAGCCAGGTCTTGAGGAGTCTTCTGAAGGCCAGTAGGTCTTGGGTCTGTCGGAGGTTGATGGGGAGGGTGTTCCAGGTCTTGGCGGCGAGGTGGGAGAAGGATCTGCCGCCGGCGGTCGTTTTCCGGATGCGGGGGACTGTGGCGAGGGCGAGGCTGGTCGAGCAGAGCTGGCGGGTGGGGGTGTAGAAGCTGAGTCGTCTGTTGAGGTAGGCTGGTCCGGAGTTGTGGAGTGCTTTGTGTGCGTGGGTGAGGAGCTTGAAGGTTATCCTCTTGTTGACAGGGAGCCAGTGCAGGTCTCTCAGGTGGGGTGTGATGTGGCTGCGTCGGGGGATGTCGAGGATAAGACGTGCAGAGGCGTTCTGGATGCGTTGCATGTTGGGTGTCATCAAGAATATGATTGCTATCTAAATATTCTGTTAATTCTGAGTTGATAGCTTTTTCTGAAATTTTCGAGAAAAACGGGAGACAGGAGATAGGGCGGTAGTTCTTCACCTCAGTAGGGTCTAAGGTGACTTTCTTCAGGATAGGCCTGATACAGGCCTTTTTCCAAGACTGAGGATATATCCCAGATTTGATAACCTCATTAAGGAGAGGGGTGAGGTGGGCACTAATTTGCTCAGGAGCCAGGTGCAGAATATATGGAGGGCAGGGATCCAGAGGCGAGCCGGATTTAGTTTGTATTAACAAATCTGATACTCGCTCTGTAGCTAGCCAGGAAAATTGCACCAAGCAGGGGATACAACAACACAGCCACAGTAAAGGAGGTTATAGCACATATCTCGGCCCGCCTGACCCCAAAATGGCGGGCGTCATCCCTCACTCAGAAGGAGTCCAGGAGGCTTCCCTGTTGTCCCATGGGGATAAGGAGGACGGAAGTAAGGCTCCCTGTAATGTCTTGGCCAGATGTGAATTGAAGGCACAGGATCAGCGAAACACGAGAGCGCATAGCCATTGCCTGACCTTAAGATGGCCGCCATGTTACACTATTACCTCAAGAGGTCCTCCATTTCAGGCACTAATCGTACCTGATAGGCGCTCATTGTTTATCCTCAGCCCTTATCTGCCATAAAGCCCTGGGCTGACTCAGACGGGATGGCGCTGATGCGGGGGTTATCCAAAAATGAGAGGGACCCCTTATACACCAAAGGAGTAGGGTGCTATACAACAGTATAAACTAAAAAGTGCTCCTTTGGACTTAATACCAGTGCTCATACCAACAGGGACTGATTGTATCAGCTAACACCAATCGTTACTCATTCATACCTTCAACATTCTTAAAACTGGGAGATATAACCATATGCCCAAGACTAACACTACAAACAACAAATTTATAGAAAAAATATATCAATTTATTAAAAAGTACATTAATCTCAAGGTATATCAATCTGCAAGTGTACCAATATATCGAATGACATTAAAAATTCACAGAAATTACAATATATCTAGTCAACATATCAGAGAAAAATACAATTTCATAAGGAACATAATCACAATTTAAAAAAGACGAGAGTACATACAACAGACAAAGAAATATGTCATTAAAACTATACACATCCGTTTTAACTGAATATTGCCAGCTGGCGCTTGGTACTGTCCTGATGTAAAGTACTCAAAAGCCCCAGTCTCTTCACGGATTGTGTTTCTTAAGAATGGCGTCGACGCATTTCGATGGAGATATTTATAATACCATCTTTTTCAAGACAAGAAATGTTTATACTCTTCAAGCCTAACTAGTTCCTGCTGGAACCCTTTAAAATACCTAATAAGAAAACACAACAATTTAATATGTTTATATCTCTGATTATATCTAAATAAAATTAACAATACACTAAACAGTATATAAAGTACTTATTATTCCAGTCCCTAACAATAGCTTTGCAGATAATATTGTTTATGGTTAATGAACATTTTAAATTCCAATAAAATGACACAGTGGGTGCAGGATACACTCATTTCTGCATAAGCTTGCTGCTGTATACATCTAAAAGCCTCACAAAACATGATTTTCACTCTCTTTGTACTCTCTTTGTACTTGGGCATATTCATTATAACTCCTAATATACATACGCTTACATTCTGGACCCCTTTGTTTATCACACCACATTCATGCTGATAAGGACAGAAGTTTTAGCTATCTATTTCGATTGTTCCCTAGGGAATTTATTCTTGTAGCGAAATGTAATTAAAATATACTATATACAATCTTCCATTTTTATTATATGATCCATCTACTATTAAGAAGAGGTGAGATTCTATGTAGTATATTTTAATTACATTTCGCTACAAGAATAAATTCCCTAGGGAACAATCGAAATAGATAGCTAAAACTTCTGTCCTTATCAGCATGAATGTGGTGTGATAAACAAAGGGGTCCAGAATGTAAGCGTATGTATATTAGGAGTTATAATGAATATGCCCAAGTACAAAGAGAGTGATAATCATGTTTTGTGAGGCTTTTTAGATGTATACAGCAGCAAGCTTATGCAGAAATGAGTCCTACACCCAGTGTGTCATTTTATTGGAATTTAAAATGTTCATTAACCATAAACAATATTATCTGCAAAGCTATTGTTAGGGACTGGAATAATAAGTACTTTATATACTGTTTAGTGTATTGTTAATTTTATTTAGATATAATCAGAGATATAAACATATTACATTTTTGTGTTTTCTTATTAGGTGTTTTAAAGGGTTCCAGCAGGAACTAGTTAGGCTTGAAGAGTATAAACATTTCTTGTCTTGAAAAAGATGGTATTATAAATATCTCCATCGAAATGCGTCGACGCCATTCTTAAGAAACACAATCCGTGAAGAGACTGGGGCTTTGAGTACTTTACATCAGGACAGTACCAAGCGCCAGCTGGCAATATTCAGTTAAAACGGATGTGTATAGTTTTAATGACATATTTCTTTGTCTGTTGTATGTACTCTCGTCTTTTTAAATTGTGATTATGTTCCTTATGAAATTGTATTTTCTCTGATATGTTGACTAGATATATTGTAATTTCTGTGAATTTTAATGTCATTCGATATAATGGTACACTTGCAGATTGATATACCTTGAGATTAATGTACTTTCTAATAAATTGATATCTTTTTTCTATAAATTTGTTGTTTGTAGTGTTAGTCTTGGGCATATGGTTATATCTCCCAGTTTTATGAATGTTGAAGGTATGAATGAGTAACGATTGGTGTTAGCTGATACAATCAGTCCCTGTTGGTATGAGCACTGGTATTAAGTCCAAAGGAGCACTTTTTAGTTTATGCTGATGCGGGGGGCCTGATGCTCTGGAGCTGCTGCAAGACTCATAAGGGGCCGTACTCTACCCCCAATCACCCTAAAGTATGTCGCCTGGCCTCCACATCTTAAGGATTTCCCCCCTGGGACCCATTTCAAACAATCTCAAATAAGACGGGACCCATTTCAAACAATCTCAAATAAGACGGGACCCATTTCAAACAATCTCAAATAAGACGCCGAGATGACCCAGCGCGGTGTTTGAAATTGGCAATGGTCCAAGTGACTATATGATCCCACCTGGTTTATGGTCCCGATTACATTAACCTTTTGGGCCCCCTTGAGGTACTTTTCTTCCACTGCCGGTCTACCAGAATCTGATCTGCTTCACAGCACCCTGTTTCTACTCTCCTTCCATATTTCCTCTATCCTCTATTGGGGACCTGTTCCTCTATGTTTGATTATGCAACTGTAACTAACTTATCTATGCAAAAAAGTTATTCTTGTTATTCCTGACCGCGGAAACCTGAGCAACATGGCTGATGCCCGGTGGAGCTTCTAGTCAGCTATAGAGGAGATCGGCCCTGGTTCACCCCCTCGGCCTTCACCTACCTAGCCGGACATTGGGCACAGTTCTCCTCATCTCCCCGCTATGGACCCTTTCTCCCCCTCCCTCCGACAAACCAACGTAACATTGTTTTCTTTGTCCTGTGTGCTACTATGCTCTTGTAACGGATGTAATTTGTAACTTGTAACTCAACGATCCTCATGTAAAGTGCTCTAATACCTCCGGGTCTAGCTAGCGCTATATAAAACTCGTCAAATAAAAATAAATAAATACCAGCTCATCCATTGTAGATCCATTGTAGATCCAATGTAGACCCAATGTAGATCCACCAAAAGTGTTAGAGACCTTTCCTTTAACAGCAAATGATGTGCGGGTCAGGGTGGAAATCGCTCATCATCCAATGCTGTTGCATTCTGGTCCTGTCTTCCCCCAGGCATGATGGAAAAAGCGAGTTCAGAATTGGGAACAAACCTGGACTCGATTACCTATTCACATATGACTTGGAAAAACTTGAGAGCTCTGAACCCAATTCACAAGCAAAGGTTTAAAGACAGCAATCCATGCATCGATTTATGTATATAATTCTTTATATATAATTCCCATCAAGGGTGCCAGAGCTTTTGACAGTTGGAGAGAACATGATTTCTACATATATAAGGGTATGCATGTTACAAAGGAGTTTGCTAGAACCTTTGTAACAATTGCATCAAAGGTGTGAGTTCCTATATACAGGTTAGCAAAATAATTTCGACAGCAAGTGATGATTCTATGATTCTTTACTCTGGTTTGGAATTGTGAAGAAAGCAGTTGTGTTTGTAATTTTTAGGAAAGAGTTAATTTTTTGGGTGGAATGGCCGAGAAGGTGTGATTCATGGTGGGTCATTTCTTGTACTTTAGAATTTTGAGGTATAGAGATGCTCATCCTCTTAGTTTGTTGCTTCCACCTAAGATGTTAAGTTTGCCTGCCAGGTATTTTGGGATACTTATATATAGACATTTGTATGTTACATAGACAGGCTTGCATGTGCTTCGTACCTCCAAAGGCAGTTGGTTCAAAGATGCTATGACTGGTTTGATGTGGTCCCATTTTTGTGATCTGGAGATGAGCCAATAATCAAAGTAGAGGACTTCTTTTAGTGGTGTAAGTCGGGTCTTGGGAAAGCCATTGAGCAGAGCATTCCATTACAAAATCATCGATGTGATTGTAAGTTGAAGTAAGTTCTTCAGATCAGATCTGGTGGAAAATATCTGATACTTCATATCATTCCTAGACTAGTAGCTATTACTCTTTGCTATTGCCTTGATATGCAAGTCCTGGTTGTGCTTAGCATCTAGAATGAAGGCTAAGGAATTTCCTTATTTAGGGTGTGTCATTGAAATCATAGATTTTAATGAATGTTCCTCCTCTTTTGCACTGAATTGCACAGGGAACTTTTTTCCCTGTAGAATAGTCCATACCCCTACAGTGCATTGAAATTTGGGAACAACCGTTTCCCTTTCCTATGAAAGAAACACTTATTCCTGCATTTGTTAGGAGAAGCTAAAGCTTAAATTGGAATTGTAAGAAATTGGCATGTTGATTGAGAAACCCTTCTCTAGCAACAGCCACAATCCTTGTAAGGATGAACCACAAAAAGTCACTAAATTAACCTCTGCTTATCCCTCTGGTAGCTTGGCACAAAAGCAGTCAGGCAATGTGTAAAGTATTTATGCAGCACACAAACAGTAAAATAGAGTAAAATTTGATAAATTATTTGACACCAAAACAACAAAAATCTAATCAGTAGAACTGGAGATATGCAATTTCAAATATTTAAGTTAAGTATAGTGCCTAAAAGCTCAAAGCGCCATTTGCGGTTATCTAGTCATACGAGACTGGGTGAAAGTCACAAGTTGAGGCCGACTGTGATGGAGAGCGGGCTGGATACAGGGATCACGTTAGTACTGCTGAAAAAGTTACCATCTCAAAGTCTGGTGCAAAGAGTCCAGTTTGCGGTGGAGGAGGTCACGGGGAGCAGGGAGAGAGTCGCAGACGGTCATCGTTGTAGCATGAAGAACCTGTCATGTGTCATGGACGGTTGCTGCTGAAGTTTCATGTTCGTGGACAAGCTGGGCTATCAACGATGTAGGGCGAAGTGCAGATCTTGTGTTGCCGGTCGTCGCAGTCGGTCGCTGTAGCACGAAGAGGCAGGTTCACTGGAGCTTCGCATTGGAGGTTGGCCCGAATGGCAAGATTGTAGTGCAAACTTGGCTGTTTGTAGTCGCGAAAAGCCCCAAATTTCAGGATTTCTCCTTTTCTTGCTGATGGAGCTCAACTGATACCACATCAAGGTTCCAGGACCTGGGAGGCACCTTTTAGGGATCAGGAACTCAATCCAACAGAGGCCAGCAGGGCTCAGGCAGGGCTGGTTGCAGGTTCAGGCAGGTCAAACGCAGCAAGTCAGCTGGGCAGTTGCAGAGGGGCCTCTGGAGCTTGTTATATCCTTGTAGCTCAGAACAGGACCTACGGAGCCATGGGCGGCCACCCCTCAGTTAGGGAGTAACGTTGATGATAGTGTGACTACAGGTGTCCCTTCTCCCCGTACGGTCTCATGATGCCGATTGAAGGCAACCTATATTTTTTCAATAGACTATCATGATACAAACACCATTTGGTGCTGTATGTATATATCTAATTATTTGTCTGTCCTCACAAAGATATTTCCTGACTAAGGAAATATATTAGAGTAGTATCAGGGAGCATTTACTCTTGGTCCTGAAGAGTAGCCTTGGGGTAGGGCTAGAAACATGTCGACCAGTGGAACAGAGGCATATTTTCCCCTTTAGTTTCCTAATCTTTTCCCCATATTTTAATCATACCAGAGAGAGGCACGAATAAAGAATTCTTTACTATTAGCCAGGTATTTTACATTTTTTCGTATCTCTCCCCCCACTCCCACCTTTTACTTAATTTAATGCATTATCCTTCCAACATAAAAAGTGCTCTCACATAACACGTAGTTCCTAGCACATGCCGTTCCGCAGCGGAACGGAAAGAACCCAATGATGAAGCATGCCACCAAGGGGAAACCCTGGTGGGTGAGGATTATCTAAGGAAACTCACAGCTTTCCATAGAAACATCAAAGTGGGAAGAAAAACCCTTCATGTGACAGAAAGGCTCCTTTTTGATTATAGCTCAGAACAGGAGCCCAGCAAACCAGACCTTGGAGTCACTCAGGTGGCCTGGGATGAAGGGTACAGGTCCAGTCTTAGACAGCAGGGCAGGCCTCAAGCAGCAGGGCAGTCCTCTAGAACCAGGGCAGCCCTACTTCTGTTGTGTCCACAGGTTCAGGAGGCTACTCGAGAGTGGGTCTGAGGGTCCTAGTTTTATACCTTGTGCCTTTGAAGTGGAAGAAACTTCTGGAGTTTTCTCTCCACAGACGTGTCTGAAATTTCCTACCATCTGCCCTGGTCCCAGGATGTCTGGAGTCACAATGAACTAGTTTGAAGTTCTTTGTGTGTGTGCTGATGAAGCTGCTTTGAAGTGTAAGTGGGGCTGTGCATAGCTCTGCTCCCCCATCCTGCCAAGGTGCCCTATCCTGCCAACACCCAGTCCCCCTATTGTGTGGCTGTCTGAGAATAATACACAAAGGCCAGCTGCCAACTGCACTTAGTCATGTGATTCAGATAGTTAGGGCTTTCTAAAAGTGGCATTTTCAGAATTGTGACTTAATATCCAATTTTACCATTAAAGAGGATTTTAAATTACAATTTCTTGGACACCAAACATGATATTTCCACTTGCTCCCAAACAAAAGTTACCACTTATTAAATGTAATGTGGTAACTCAATGTTATCCTATGGGCGAGGTGACCTCGCCGTAGTGAAAAAACAATTTGTGCATTTTTCACTACCAGGACATGTAAGATTTAAAAGTAAATGTCCAATTTTTTAAATACAATGCACTGGGCCCTATAGGCTGTTCATGACCTACCCTAGGGGTGACATATATATATTAAAATGGAAGGTTTGGACCTAGCAAAAGGTTTATTTTGCCAGGTTGAAATGGCAGTTTAGAACTGCACACAAGCTGCCATGGCAGGCTTGAGACATGTTTTAAAGGGCTACTTCAGTGGGTAGCACAATAAGTGCAGAAGGCCCACTAGTGGCATTTAATTTAAAGGCCCTCTGTACATAGTACCACTTTACTATGGCCTACAAGTAAACTAAGTGTTCCAATTGGGTGTAAGCCAATTTTACCATGTTTAAAGGAGAAAGCAAAAGTACTTTAGTGCTGGTTAGCAGTGATAATGTGCACAGAGTCCTAAAGCCAACAAAGCTAATTCAGCAAAACAGGAGGGGTGAAGGCAAAATGTTTGGGAGTGACTCTGCAGAGATAGCCAGGTCCAGCAGGAATACACTCTGTACCAACTAGCATATTGGAGTCCCTTGGGCAGCTTGGCATGTGTGCCAGCATAAGATTCTATGATGTGTTCTTCAAAACACTCACCCTTCTCATAAGCACATGTACGGTTAAGAACACAGTCAAAGTGTGATCACTGGGGGCGACAATAAATAAACCACTGCTTACCACGGTTAGTCCATGGACTTAAAAAGAGGACTGTGGCCTATCCTTTATTCGCTGGGAGTTTTTGCTTCAGCTGAAGGTTATATTTATTTAAGGGGTCGGCATAATCTGAACAGCACAAACTGTAATAAAGAGCTTCCCCTTGCAGTGTAAGCACCCGAGCGAGGCCAGGGTCTGGAATGAGTTGGCCAAGCGTGCTTTCTCGGATCCCCACACTAGCTCCTGGGTGACCTGCTGCAGCTGAGCCAATTTAAAGAAGAGCTGACTATCAGCCTTTAAGAAGCAGGATTTACACTGAGGGAGCTGTGGGTGAGAAGGCTTTCCTGGCAGTCATGTGTGTGTCTCTCAGGAGGGGGTTGGGAGGTCTGAACGCCTCTACTAGCTGGCATAAGTGAAACCTCTCAATCATGCTGAAGACAAGGAAAAGGCAGGCCATGTTAAGTTATATCATAGTATGCTTTGCTGGGATATTCTGTTGTTTGCATGTGGCTCTATGAAGTGTTAGTCTATGATATGCTATGCTTGCTAGTTTATGCTATTGTTTTCAATTCTATGCCGTTCTTTGCCATTCTATGCTATTCCTTTCTATACTTTCTTCATGTGTTCTTTGCTAATCTATGCTATTCTTTGCTATTATATTATGCGCTTTGCTGTATTATGTTATTCGATGCTCTTCATTGGTGTGCTCTATGCTCTTCTTGTGTATGTTTTGATATGCAATCTGATTCTACGCTTGAAGATGCTATGCTTTGCTTTTCCGCACTACACTATTGCATGATATTCGTTATTGTAGTCCTTGCTCAGCTGGATAATGTTATTCAATACTTCTCTTTGCTATGTTGTGCTAAACCACGATTTTTGGGCTACCCCTTGCTATTCTTTTTGACACTTTGCTATTCTGTCTGATGCTATGCATTGTTATTCTATTCTATGCGAAGCGTTTATGTGCTGTGACACGGAGTGCTGTTTGTTTCTATGCTGTCCTATGCAACACTTTATAAAACAAATCACAAAAGCTCCCCTTGGTAATTATCAGCTTTGCTACTAATCATATCATTCAGCGATGTGCCTCTCCCATTCATACCTCATTCTTGCAACTGGGCAAAACCACAGTGCCACAAAGAACTTAAAAATATACTAATGGCTTTGCTCACACGCTCCATAATAAAAATATATAAATATAATTCATTAAAAGCAAGGAAGATATGAGGCACAATAATCTGTCCATACATACTTTGCAACACCATTCACTGCTCAGCTGTGCTACGCTTTGATGTGGCACACTATTCTATTATTCTAGGTTTGATATGCTCTCCTCTGCTGCTTTGTTCTATGCTACTCTCTGTTATCCTTGCTGTGCTATTATATTTAATGCTTTACCATGCTGTATTGTCCTATGCTTGGTTATACTGCCCATTTCTTTGCTATCATAAGCCTTGTGTTATGCTATGCTTTGCTATTCTATTCCATGCTTTTTTATGCTATACTGTGCTATACATGCTTTACCATGCTAAACTATGCTGTACTTCCCTATGTTTTGATATGCTTGGCATAGCTGTCCTATGATATGCCATGCTTGCTATATTATCCTATGCCACAATGTGATATGCTATGGTACTGAACTCTATACGATGATATCTTATGCTTTGCTATGTTATGCTCTCCTACATTACACTTTGCTATCCTCTGGTGTGCTATTAGATGTTTTCCTGAGCAAGGGACAATCCAAAGCTCACTCTAAGTCTATATTGAATACAATAGGTCAGTCTGCCAGCAGACAGCTGAGATATCAGTTGGCCACACCTAAAAAGGAAAGAAGAAGCAACAAAGACGGATAGTGAGGAAGCGTATTGGGTGCCAGTGGTAACACACCAGGGACACAGGTTTCTTTGTTGAATGTTCAAACCAAAACTTGAGCAACCACAAAGGCGGACTATAGATGCTGCACTTCACTCTCTCTTTCCTTTTGACCAATTCGTATGTGCACAACAATTCCTGTACCTGCCGTCGTTCGGTACAACTGCTACGCAGAAAAGAAACTTGTACTTGATTTAGAATGGTGCACCAATAACCTTCTTATCCAACAATGAATGAAGAAATAGTCGTAAGGATAGGTGTTCCTTTTTATTTTTCTGTTCTGATCTTTTAATTCCATACAAAACATCCAGCCAACGCGTTTCATTCAATTGGATAACTTGAACTTCATCAGGGCTTTCAAAATATCACTGGGTTGTTGGAATATTCACAATAAAATTTGTACGAAACTTCTGGGGAAAGTCAGTGCAATGTGTAAGGCAAGCAATGATTGCCTTCCACATTGCACTGATTTTCCCCAGAAGATTACACACAGTGGGATTGGTTACTTCAGTGCGACCCGGAAGCCTTTTAAAATTACAGCGAAATGGCACTAACCGGGACGACGGACGTAGTTGTACATTATGCAGATGAATACACGGTGGTCAGCTACTGAGACTTGTGTGGTGGGTGATCGATTCACTACCTCGCTGCCACAGGCACAACTGATGGGCTATCAAACCTGTGGCCATTTGTATGGGTCATCATTAAAGGAAGGTCTCATTGAAGGCTGATCTTCCCATACATAAAGGAGGAATTTCATGAACGTTTCATACAAATTTTATTGTGAATATTCCATCAACCCAGTGATACTTTGAAAGCCCTGATGAAGTTCAAGTTCTCCAATTGAATGAAACGCGTTGGCTGGATGTTTTGTATGGAATTAAAAGATCAGAACAGAAAAATAAAAAGGAACACCTATCCTTACGACTATTTCTTCATTCATTGTTGGATAAGAAGGTTATTGGTGCACCATTCCAAATCAAGTACAAGTTTCTTTGTTGAATGTATTTAGTGTTTTTATTCCTGATGAAGAGCGGGCCTGTTCCATGTATCGCTTTGTGGGTGATACAAAGCAGCTTGAATGTGGATCTTCTGACAATCTGTAACCAATGTAGGGCCTTCAAGGCAGGGGAAATGTGGGCTTGTGGTTTTAAATGTAGGCAGCAGAGTTTCTATATCCGTTGTAGTTTTTTAATAGTTGTTAAAGATGATCTGTGGTAGAGGTTATTGGCATAATCGAGTTTAGACAGAACAAGATCGATAGTAGCCTGGACCTTGTGTGGAAATCCCAGGTGGCGGAAGATGCTTCACAGAGTTTATGGTTATGAAGCTTAATCTTGCTAGTTTGTCCACTTGGGCATTCATTGATAGCTTAGAGTCCATGGTAATTCCAAGGTTTCTTACTTCCTTAGACACTTTAGGTGGTGTTCCCAGACCGTCAGGTGGCGAGTGGGTCATAATTTCTCCAATCGCCACATGTGAGTATTTCCATTTTGGAAGCATTCAATTTTAGATGGCCTCATGTCATCCAATGATCCAAGGCTCTGAGGCAACTGAAAATATGTGTTTCGAATGTCTTTGGGGCTTATCAGTTTAAGGAGTATTTGTGTGTCGTCTACATAGTTATTGCATGTGAGGTGAAATTAATTAATCAGTGCTGGTAATGACTTCATGTAGATGTTGAAAAGCATGGGTGAGAAGATAGAACCTTGAGGGACACCTGCTTTTGTGAAGTACGGGTTGGATCAGAAAGGTGGGGTATGGATGACATTTGTTCTGTTTTGAAGGTAGGATGTGATCCAGTCGAGAGAAGTCCCCTCCATGCTGGCTTCGTGGAGTCTTTGTATTAGAGTGTCATGGTGAACTGTGTCAAAGGTAGCTGAGAGGTCCAAGAGAAGTAGTGCAACTACCCTGTTCCGGTCAACTGGGTAGTTGACCGGAAAACCTCTTTAGCCTCTCAGCTAGCTCAGGCAGGTAATATGTCTAAAACTTTGTTTCAGATCCTGAAAACTTTTATCAACCCCAAGGCATGCGACTCGGTAGAGACCCCGTCCCAAGCTCTATGTAATGACATTGATAGGTTTTTCACTCAGAAGATCGATACGATATATGATCAAATAACCGCTGGGAGTATACCGACTGCCCCAGCCCACCTTTCAGGGGTGCCTAATAATATGCAGTTACTTGATAACTTCTCCCTGTTAACTCCTGAATCAGTGGAAACCTCATTGGGCTCAGCCAAATCGGGTTCTCCACTTGACATCATCCCAGCCAAAATCGCTGCTTCTCTATCCACTATCTTAGCCCCATTTATAACCCCGCTTCTTAATCTCTCTTTGAAAGAGGGATTACTCCCGCCAGAATGGAAGGCGGCGCAGATTATCCCGATTCGAAAAAATTCTAAAGCCCCTATGGAAGATTTGTCTAATCTTCGCCCGGTCTCTCTCAGCCCGCTCCTGAGCAAGGTGGTGGAGAAACACATTAAAAAGCAGCTGTCTGATTTTGTGGAATCCACCAGCGGTCTAGATCCCTCACAATCTGGTTTCAGACCGAAATACAGCATAGAAGCCGCTCTTCTAGCGGTCACGGATAACATCAGACTGACCCTAGATAGCGGCCAATCCACGATCCTGGTGAGGTTAGCCCTCTCTGCTGCATTCGACACGGTCTCGCACCAGATCCTGCTCAGGAGACTGGAGGAGATAGGTCTAAGAGGCGTAGCGTTGAAGTGGATGTCAAGCTTTCTCTCCTCTAGATCTCAGACCATCAAGCTGGGCCTTTTTTGCTCACAACCTAGAGAACTGACGAGGGGAGTCCCTCAGGGCTCATGTTTGAGCCCTACTTTATTCAACATCTATGTGGCTCCCCTGGCCAACCTCTTGAGGTCATCGGGTTTTGTCCCCATATCTTACGCGGATGACACGCAACTGCTGTTTGCATTCGATAAATTCACCCCCTCAGTTCAATCCACCTTCTCCTCAGGGATGAGCGCCATCTCCATCTGGATGAAAGATAACTTTCTCCAGTTCAATGCTGTAAAAACGGAGATTATGCTCTTTGGTGAAGCCTCATTGTGGTGGACACCCGAGTGGTGGTCAGGAGATCTCGGTGTCCCCCCCACCTAAGACCTGCGTAAAAAACTTAGGCATCCGCCTTGATCAGGCCCTGACCTTAAAGGAGCACGCGACTGCCACAGTCGGCTCCTGCTTTCATATACTGGGTTTACTCCGGAGAGTCTTTCCTCTGCTTTCTGACTCCGTACGAAGAACTCTGATGCAGGCGATGGTGCTGAGTCGCCTGGATTATTGTAATGCTTTGCTGATCTCTGCAAATGAGTCATCTTTCCGGTGCTTGCAGGTGGTGCAAAACACCGCTGCGCACCTTGTTTTGAACGCCCCCCCTAAGACGCCCTCCCTCCCGCTGCTGCGCCGACTTCACTGGCTCCCAATACACCAACGGGTGCGGTTCAAGATCTGCTGCACTGTGTATAAAGCGTTACATAATGGAGGCCCTTCTTATCTAGCTGATAGACTCACCAGCTACGCCCCCTCCAGAACCCTCCGCTCGAGTACCAAAGCCCTCCTTAGGGTACCTCGGATTAGAAGAGCAAGGTTGGGAGGAAAGACCTTCTCTTACCTTGCTCCGTCTTACTGGAATAAGCTTCCCATCCAATTGCGAGAATGCTCTGACTACCTTCGCTTTAGAAAGCTTCTTAAGACTGCTCTTTTCTAGTCATTTGTCCTTCAACCTTTGACAGCAGTGTCCTTTGCGCTGAGATACCCCTTCGGGGGTGATTCAAGCGCATTATAAACCCCTTAAATAAATCCCAGTTGGCAATGAGGGCAGATGCTATGCCTCTTCCTGGACGGAATCCAGTTTGGAAGTCTGAAGTTATGGAGTTATCTTCAATGAATTGTGACATCTGAGTGAATGCTGCTCTTTCTATCAGTTTGCCCAGCAAAGGTCCATTTGTAATTGGTCTGTAGTTGTCGGGGTTAGGCGGGTCTAGGTTTGTTTTGTTTAGTAATGGGCGTATGTATGACCTTTTTAGGTCTTCTGGAAATATTCCTGTAGTTAAGGAATTTTTGATGATTCTTCTTACTGGTGTGGCAGCAGAGGTAGTTAGAAACATTTTCTTGAAGGTTTGTGGTGGACAACGGTCAGAAGGGTAGCCAGCAGGCCTGCTTGCTTTGACCAGATTCATGAATCCATTGTGTGATATTTGTTGGAAGGAATGCAGAGGCTGGGTTAGCCTACTCTTGGAGGGGTGTTTTGGAAAAGGATCGGTGCTGGTGGTTATTCTTTGTTTTAAATAGGAGTCCAACGTGTCTGCTTTGGTTGTTTGTCTGAATTTGTCTGTGAATTCTTCAGTAATGGGATGAGTTCCTTCTAGGCACTTTGGTTTACGAAATTTGGTGAGAATGTTTTGGAATTCTTTATTTACACATTTATCATTTTGAATTCTGTCTGAATAGAATCTTTTCTTAGCTTTTTAGATTGATGACTTGTATAATTTGTTAAGTTTCTATAGGCTAAGTTTGTCTTGATCGGTGGTTGTTTTGAGCCAGGTGCGTTGGAGCTTTCTAATTTGCTGTTTTATCTCATTCATCTCTGTATTTCTCTAAGGTGCCTGTTTTCTTTTTTTCTGTTGTGTTGTTCTTAGTGGTATTAGGATATCTAAAGCTTCCTGTAGCCACACAAATCATGATCTTAGTGCCTGCAAGGTAACTTTACTTGTGACTGCTTGTTTAGTAGTAAAATATAGCAATAATCAGTGCTCAGTGGGTTTCCTAAACCTTTTGGCCCCTGTGCAACTGCACCGGTTGCACCGTTGAAGTAATGACCCTAGTGCTTGCAAGGACAAATTACAAAATTGTTTATATCCAGTAATATACATGTTCTGAAAATGCACAGTTGCAGAAGGAATACATCATTATTGTGTAGCTAAACGTAAACACAAAGGGGCATATTTACAAGCCCCTATCGCCACCACACCGTCAATTTTTTGGACGTTGTGGTGGCGATAGGGGCCTTGCCTTATTACAAGGCTGCTTTAAGCCACTTAACGCTGCCTTGTAAATAGGGCACCCTTTCACGCTATACTTAGCGGCAGGGCAATGGGTGTTGTGGTGGGCGTTCCATCGCAATGCACATTGATTTTGACGCTACCCCATATTTACAATGCTGGCGTAAATATGGGGCAGCGCCAAAATGAAGACAAGGGAAAACCTGGTTTTATCCTGGCGAAACGAAGAGAAATGTTTAATTTCTGCTCGTTTTTGCTTTTTTCATGTGTGCTGCGTAGTGATTCGGGTCGAGTTCGCGCTATATAAAACTGTAGGAAAAAAAGAGCTGATGACACATGCGCAGAGCCAGTCATAGACATCAATGAGGGGTAGCCCTTCCTACCCTCTGTCTCATAAGTCATGATGGCAGCAATAGCTGAAAACGAGCAATTCTAATGCCCTCATTGTGAGAGGCCTGTAAATCAGCACGGGGCCAGTAAGGCTGTCTTGCCCAATGAGAATTATCAGTTCGATAACCACCGACCCGTCATATGTTCCCTGGTTTCAGCAGCAGAAATCTTCGAGGGAAACTGCAGGGGGCAACGAGTTAAGACTGAGGGAATTGGACACGTTAACTAATTATCCCTGTAATTCTTCATTTCTAAGGGGATTCTCAGGGTTCAATCTGTACCTGTCGGTAATTACACACCTCCTGGTATCGTTAAATATGGGGGGGGTGGATTTGCTGCCCCTCTTAGCCTCCCCACCCCTCCAAACCCCACTCCTGCACTCAAAATGAGGACCTAGGAGGCCTGTTTACTATCTGGCTTTTCCCTAGCCCCTCAGCTGTAAAATGGAGGTAGTCGGGGGACCAAGAATTGCACAAGAGTCACCCTTGTGATGTCACAGGAAGGGCAAGTCGAAGGTTGCTGATGTCACTTCCTCTACATCTGGCGTGTTGTTGAGTTGCTGCCTGTGTCTCCGCGTTGCCCATGTGGCTGGCAGGCCCAAGAGACACCATGAACACTTAGTCCCGAGACAGCAGGGTGCCCTCGAGTGACAGACGCCTAATGGAGGATACAAGCGATGAATTCCGCCACCAGGCTTTAAAGAGTCGAGTTGTTTATTGCCAGGAGGGGGGCTCCGAATCAACAGAGGAATAAGTTAATAACGGGCCTCGGCTCTTTAATTCTCTCTTCCTAATAAATGTGATGCGATCGGTGCGATCCCGGTGATATTAATGCAAATGGGATGACGGCTCCACGGTTTAATGGACGACAGCGAGGCTGCGCGGAATAAATCAAGCACCCCTCCCCCGCCAGGCCCCCACCCAAGGATAATACATGTGAGGGGGGCGCTGGTTCATAAACGACTCATGAATACTTTATACTCGCTGCTGGGGCTCCGGGAGCAGATAGCATCAGACAGAGAGAGTGAATATATTAAAAGGGGGGATGTAAACGAAGCAGAGGACACGATAGCCCGGCCAGGCGGGTCGCGTATTAAATTCCCTCCAATTACCGAAGGGCAGGGGTGGGGGAGCTGGCAGGGCGGGCCTGCAAGGTTGAATGGTTAGCGTCGCACACTACTGCATGCCAGGGTTAGGACAGCAGCCCCTACCACTGACTGCAATGTCAGCATTAGGACAGAAGCCACTACCACTGACTGCAATGTGTCAGCATTAGGACAGAAGCCACTACCACTTATTGCAATGTCAGCATTAGGACAGTAGCCTCCACCACCGATCGCAATGTCAGCTTTAGAACAGCAGCCCCTACCACTGACTGCAGTGTCAGCACTAGGACAGCAACTTCTACCACTGACTGCAATGTCAGCATTAGGACAGTAGCCTCCACCACCGATCGCAATGTCAGCATTAGGACAGTAGCTTCCACCACTGATCGCAATGTCAGCATTAGGACAGAAGCCACTACTACTGACTGCAATGTAATGTCAGCATTAGGACAGAAGCCACTACCACTGACTGCAATGTGATGTCAGCATTAGGACAGAAGCCACTACTACTGACTGCAATGTCAGCATAAGGACAGAACTCACTACCACTGACTGCAATGTCAGCATTAGGACAGTAGCCTCCACCACCGATCGCAATGTCAGCTTTAGAACAGCAGCCCCTACCACTGACTGCAATGTCAGCACTAGGACAGTAGCCTCCACCACTGATCGCAATGTCAGCATTAGGACAGAAGCCACTACCACTGACTGCAATGTCAGCATTAGGACAGAAGCCACTACAACTGACTGCAATGTGTCAGCATTAGGACAGAAGCCACTACCACTTATTGCAATGTCAGCATTAGGACAGTAGCTTCCACCATTGATCGCAATGTCAGCTTTAGAACAGCAGCCCCTACCACTGACTGCAATGTCAGCACTAGGACAGTAGCCTCCACCACTGATCGCAATGTCAGCTTTAGAACAGCAGCCCCTACTACTGACTGCAATGTCAGCACTAGGACAGTAGCCTCCACCACTCATCGCAATGTCAGCATTAGGACAGAAGCCACTACTACTGACTGCAATGTAATGTCAGCATTAGGACAGAAGCCACTACCACTGACTGCAATGTAATGTCAGCATTAGGACAGAAGCCACTACTACTGACTGCAATGTCAGCATAAGGACAGAACTCACTACCACTGACTGCAATGTCAGCATTAGGACAGTAGCCTCCACCACCGATCGCAATGTCAGCTTTAGAACAGCAGCCCCTACCACTGACTGCAATGTCAGCACTAGGACAGTAGCCTCCACCACTGATCGCAATGTCAGCATTAGGACAGAAGCCACTACCACTGACTGTAATGTCAGCATTAGGACAGAAGCCACTACCACTTATTGCAATGTCAACATTAGGACAGTAGCTTCCACCACTGATCGCAATGTCAGCTTTAGAACAGCAGCCCCTACCACTGACTGCAATGTCAGCACTAGGACAGTAGCCTCCACCACTGATCGCAATGTCAGCATTAGGACAGAAAGTCACTACCACTGACTGCGATGTCAGCATTAGGACAGAAGCCACTACCACTGACTGCAATGTCAGCATTAGGACAGAGACCACTACCACTGACTGCAATGTAATGTCAGCATTAGGACAGAAGCCACTACTACTGACTGCAATGTCAGCATAAGGACAGAACTCACTACCACTGACTGCAATGTCAGCATTAGGACAGTAGCCTCCACCACTGATCGCAATGTCAGCTTTAGAACAGCAGCCCCTATCACTGACTGCAATGTCAGCATTAGGACAGAAGCCACTACCACTGACTGTAATGTCAGCATTAGGACAGAAGCCACTACCACTGACTGCAATGTCAGCATTAGGACAGTAGCCTCCACCACTGATCGCAATGTCAGCTTTAGAACAGCAGCCCCTACCACTGACTGCAATGTCAGCACTAGGACAGTAGCCTCCACCACTGATCGCAATGTCAGCATTAGGACAGAAGTCACTACCACTGACTGCAATGTCAGCATTAGGACAGTAGCCTCCACCACTGATTGCAATGTCAGCTTTAGAACAGCAGCCCCTACCACTGACTGCATTGTCAGCACTAGGACAGTAGCCTCCACCACTGATCGCAATGTCAGCATTAGGACAGAAGTCACTACCACTGACTGCAATGTCAGCATTAGGACAGAAGCCTCTATCACTGACTGCAATGTCAGCACTAGGAGAGCAACCTCTACTACTGACTGCAATGTCAGCATTAGGACAGCAGCCCCCACCACTGACTGCAATGTCAGCATTCGGACAGTAGCCTCCACCACTGACTGCAATGTCAGCATTCCGACAGCAACCACTACCACTGACTGCAATGTCAGCATTAGGACAGAAGCCTCTATCACTGACTGCAATGTCAGCACTAGGAGAGCAACCTCTACTACTGACTGCAATGTCAGCATTAGGACAGCAGCCCCCACCACTGACTGCAATGTCAGCATTCGGACAGTAGCCTCCACCACTGACTGCAATGTCAGCATTCCGACAGCAACCACTACCACTGACTGCAATGTCATCATTAGGACAGTAGCTTCCACCACTGATCGCAATGTCAGCTTTAGAAAAGCAGCCCCTACCACTGACTGCAATGTCAGCACTAGGACAGTAGCCTCCACCACTGATCGCAATGTCAGCTTTAGAACAGCAGCCCCTACCACTGACTGCAGTGTCAGCACTAGGACAGCAACTTCTACCACTGACTGCAATGTCAGCTTTAGAAAAGCAGCCACTACCACTTACTGCAATGTCAGCATTAGGACAGAAGCCACTACCACTGACTGCAATATCAGCATTAGGACAGTAGCCCCCACCACTGACTGTAATGTCAGCATGAGAACAGCAGCCCCACCACTGACTGTACTGTCAGCATTAGGACAGAAGCCACTACCACTGACAGCAATGTCAGCATTAGGACAGAAGCCACTACCACTGACTGTAGTGTCAGCATTAGAACAGCAGCCCCCACCACTGACTGCAATGTCAGCATCCAGACAGCAGCCACTACCACTGACTAGAATAACAGCCTCCCATCTCTGACTTCAATGTCAGAATTACGACAGCAACCACTACCACTCACTGCAATGACAGCATTAGGACAGCAATTCACTACACTAACTGCAGTGTCAGCATTAGGACAGTAGCCTGCACTTCTGACCACAATGTCAGCATTAGGACAGCAGCCTGCCACTGACTGAAGTCAGCATTAGGACAGCAAATCTCTAGTACAGACGTAACGTCAGCATTAGGACATCAAGCAACTACCACTGACTTCAGTGTCAGCATTAGGACAGCAACTCTCTACCACTTGCTGCAGTGTCAGCATTTAGGACAGAAGCCCCCTACCAATTACTGCAATGGCAACATTAGGACAGCAAGTCCCCAGTGCAGACTTCAACATCAGTATTAGGACAGCAAGCTTCCACTACTGACTGCAGTGACAGCATTAGCACAGCACCCTGACTGCTGACTGGAATGTCAACATTAGGACAGGAAGCCATAGTGCACACCTCATTGTCAGCATTAAGACAGAAACCACTACCACTGATTGCAATTTCAGCAACAGGACAGAAAGGCCCTGGTGGAGACTTCATTGTCAGCATTAGGACAGCAAACAAATACCACTGATTGCAACGTCAGCAACAGCAGGGCAAATCCCTAGTGCAGACTTCATTGTCAGCATTAGGACAGCCAACCACTACCACTGATTGCAACGTCAGCAACAGCAGGGCAAATCCCTAGTGCAGACTTCATTGTCAGCATTAGGACAGCCAACCACTACCACTAATTGCAAAGTCAGCAACAGCACACCAAATCCTTAGTGCAGAATTCAAGGTCATAGGCCTGGGTGAAATTTTGATTACTGCAGTTTAATTTGCGTAATTTCAGGAATTTTGCATTCTGCTTGTTATTTGAAATTTCTGAAATTACGCCATTGTGCCACCATTCGCTGTAAATATTTACAACAAACACGTGCGGACAACAGAACACGAGTGGGTGTTGTTCACAGTGCTTTTCTTCTTTGCACTATTTTTTAGTGCAAATCCATTCTTGTTTCAACTTACTTACACTAGGACACATTTTGAGCTAAAATACAGCGCTAAATGACGGATTTACATTTTGCATAATTGCTCATTAATTTTCTGAAATTTGGCATAAAAACGCAAAAGCAAATTACATGCATTTCACGCACCTTAGGACAGCAAGCCACCATCAATGACCTCAGTGCAGCAACGGAATTACAGCACCTCCCCCAGATCAGATGTCAACATAGTTATCCGTACTGCATCACCAGTCCTAGTATAGACCCCAGTGCAAGAAGCGCAGCACCATCTTTTTAGACATGGCCTGAGAACAGTAACTCCTACAACTGCCTCTGGTGTCAGGGGTGTCAGCAATGAAATTACTGCTCCTCGCTAGCTCATACATTATCATCAGTAGCAGGACCGCAGCACAAGCTGATTAGCACTGATTCCAATGCAAGGAGCGCAACAGTGCATCTTCAGACATGGCATAAGAACTGTAACTCCTACAACTGACTCTAGTGTCTGTAGTGTCCGCAATGAAATTACTGCACCTCACTAGCTCATACATCAGTATCAGGACCGCAGCATGAGCGATTAGTACTAATTCCAATGCAAGGAGCACAGCACCACATCTTTAGACATGACCTGAGAACAGTAACTCCTACAACTGCCTCAAGTGTCAGTAGTGTCAGCAATAAAATTAGTGCAGCTCCCTGTCCTTCAGTTCCTACGAATTCAATAAGACTGTGAGTTTGGACAACATGCATGCCAAAACTATGGGAACTGAGTCCACTCATACCATCAGAATATGTTGGCTGGATTCCTGGCTAGGTCACAGTGCGCCATCTGGACCCCTAAACCTCACTGGGTACTAGATGGTGTCTGCAACCTCAGAACATGACAATCCTAATTCCCCCAAGGAAATCATAGAAACATATCTACCATTTCTTTTTTTTATCTCAGGCATGCCCAAAGGGAGACACAAGAAATCCACAAATTAGGATTTCACACTTTTATTGAAGCAATTTGATTCTTGTGTAAAATATGATTGCTACAATTATTAGCAGAAGGAAACAAAGCATTGCAACCAGCATTACAATAATGGTGAAAAAGATGAATAGTCCAACCATTATATATTTTGCAGTGATTATATCATTATATGTAATTGTACTCCTACCTTGCACCGCCTATCCTAGAGAGCATAGTAAGAATACTTTTCTTCCAGATACTTTGGAGTGGCCTAACTCCCCATTTACCTGTGTGTGTGATTCATCCGGAAGCTAATCTGATGTGAAAAGGCCGCCGTCCCTCGCAGAATAGTGATAAGAGTCTGCAGGGCTAGAAGTCAGACACGGGCGAACAACCAGGATAATCCATGGAAATGCTACTCTGCCGAACAATAGCTTGCAGGCAGTTTATATAATAAGAACTGGACCCATCCGCACTGTGCCTAAGTTCAGATGCCTATGTCATTGTTTATTCTATTGACTTAGAACTGTCTCCTAACGGACAACAAAATGCAAGGGCAGTGTGCTCAGTGTACTTGGTCCTTGGACAAGATATACAGTGTTGTGATATTATGCCTATGAGGAAATGTGTTTGTAAGCAAAACACGTTCTGAGGACATTATTGCATGCCAGCAAAATGTGCTGAAAGTCACAGTCTAAAAAGATGTTAAGTTTAAACGTGAACATGTAAAAATGGGAGCGTTTGTGCACAGGCCCTATTAACCCTCATGACACCCCTAGCTCACACATCAACATTAGTATCAGGACTACAGCACAAGTGGATTAGTACTGATTCCAATGCAAGGATCACAGCACCACATCTTTAAAAATTGCATAAGAACAGTAACTCCTACAAATGACTGGTGTCAGTAATGTCAGCAATGAAATTACTGCACTTCCCCTAGCTCAGACATCAACATCAGTATCAGGACTTCAGCACGAGCTGATTAATACTAATTCTACTGCAAGGAGCGCAGCAGCAAGTCATTAAACATGGCATAAGAATAGTAACTCCTGCAACTGACTTTAGTGTCAGTAGTGTCAGCAATGTAATTACTGCACCTCCCTTGCTCAGACATCAACATTAGAATCAGGACCACAGCACAAGCTGATTAGTGCTGATTACAATGCAAGGAGTGCAGCCGCACATCTCTAGACATAGCATAGGAATAGTACCGCCTACAACTGACTCTAGTGTCAGTAGCGTCAGCAATTAAATTACTGCACTTCCCCTAGCTCAGACATCAACATCAGTATGAGGAATTCAGCACGAGCTGATCAATACTGCTGCAAGGAGCGCAGCAGCACGTCATTAGACATGGCATAAGAATAGTAATAGTCTCCAATTAGAGCTACCGTGCACAGGAACTCCATACCCAGAGGCTCCACGTCATCAAAACCAAACCCTCATTATTGAATCTTACACAACTTCAGCTCCCGCTATTGCATCGAATTGGCATATATCATGAAATAAAAGATGACACGATAATTCACAGCACCCCATCCTATATAGAGACAGCTTATTTTCATCTGTCACAACGAATTTTTATTAATAATCCAGAGCACAATATTTACAGAAAAGGATTCAACCAAACCATCATTGATTTAATTACCAACAGACATGATTCTAGCATCTCTAATTTAATTAAAGTATCCGATAAGTGAGGTCTAGATATACATTTCATTAGCGCTCCAGTTCATAAAGCATCGTAGAGAACAACTGGTTACTATAATTATCCATAATTACCATCAACAGCATCTTCATATGTTTCAACTGTGGCCTTCTTCCTGACGAAGGCACCTGTGTGTGCCGAAACGCGCGTAGAACACCACCAGTCATTTGATTTTGTGCCACTGTGTTCAATTGGAATCTTTCCCCTACTGTGACTATCAATAATGTGGAACATGTTTCAATTTCAACAATGCTTTTAAACTGTTTTGAGACTGTTTGGAAGTGTGATTGATGGACATGAAAGTGAGTGTATGCATATTATAGATCGCTCGACTGTTAAGAATGAAATAAATGATATTTTGGATTTTTGAGAAACAGTTGTTGCTGCCTTGGTTCTTTCCATTTATTATTGTTTAAATAATTTAGTTAATTATCAACTATAGTATTTTTGCCTTAATTCTTTACATTGATAAGAATAGTAACTCCTGCAACTGACTCTAGTGTCAGTAGTGTCAGTATGTGGAGCTCTGAAGTGCTTGTTTCTTTCTGCACCTCTCTTGCCTCTTTCTGTACCCCTCTTGCCTCTTTCTGCACCTCTTTTGCTTATTTCTGCACCTCTCTTGCAAATTTCTGCACCCCTCTTGCCTCCTTCTGTACCTCTGTTGGTTCTTTCTGCACTGCTCTTGCTTCTTTATGCACCTCTTTTGCTTGTTTCTGCAACTCTCTTGCCTCTTTCTGCACTTCTCTTGCCTCCTTTTGCACCTCTGTTGCTTCTTTCTGTACTTCTCTGGCCTCTTTGCTGCACCCCTCTTGCCTCTTTCTGCACCCCTCTTGCCTCTTTCTGCACCTCTGTTGCTTCTTTCTGCACTTCTCTTGCTTCTTTCCACATCTCTCTTGCTTCTTTCTGCACCCCTCTTGCCTCTTTCTGCGCCTTTCTTCCCCCTTTCTGCACCTCTCTTGCCTCTTTCTGCACCTCTGTTCCCTTTTTCTGTACCTCTCTTGCCTGTTTCCGCAACTCTCTTGCCTCTTTCTGCAGTTCTCTTGCCAACTTCTGCACCTCTGTTGCTTCTTTCTTCACTTCTCTTTCCTCTTTCTGCACCCCTCTTGTCTGTTTCTGCACATCTGTTGGTTCTTCTTCACTGCTCTTGCTTCTTTCTGCACCTCTCTTGCAAATTTCTGCACCCCTCCTGCCTCTTTCTGCACCCCTCTTGCCTCCTTCTGCACCTCTGTTGGTTCTTACTGCACTGCTCTTGCTTCCTTCTGCACCTCCTTTGCCTGTTGCCTGTTTCTGCACCTTTCTTGCCTCTTTATGCACCTCTCTTGCTTCTTTCTGCACTTCTCTTGCTTCTTTCTGCACCCCTCTTGCTTCTTTCTATACTTCTATTGCTTCTTACTGCACCCCTCTTGCCTCTTTCTTCACCCCTCTTCCCTCTTTCTGCACCTCTCTTGCCTCTTTCTGCTCATCTCTTGCCTCCTGCTACACTTCTCTTGCCTCTTTCTTTACTTCTCTTGCCTCTTTCTGTAATTCTCTTGCCTCTTTCTGCACATTTCTTACTTTTTCTGCACCTCTCTTGCCTCTTTCTGCACCCCTGTTCCCTTTTTCTGTACCTCTCTTGCCTGTTTCTGCAACTCTCTTGCCTCTTTCTGCAGTTCTCTTGTCAACTTCTGCACCTCTGTTGCTTCTTTCTGCTCTTCTCTTTCCTCTTTCTGCACCCCTCTTGTCTGTTTCTGCACCTCTGTTGGTTCTTCTTCACTGCCCTTGCTTCTTTCTGCACCTCTCGCAAATTTCTGCACCCCTCCTGCCTCTTTCTGCACCCCTCTTGCCTCCTTCTGCACCTCTGTTGGTTCTTACTGCACTGCTCTTGCTTCCTTCTTCACCTCCTTTGCCTGTTTCTGCACCTCTCTTGCCTCTTTCTGCACCTCTCTTGCTTCTTTCTGCACTTCTCTTGCTTCTTTCTGCACCCCTCTTGCTTCTTTCTGTACTTCTCTTGCTTCTTACTGCACCCCTCTTGCCTCTTTCTGTACCCCTCTTCCCTCTTTCTGCACCTCTCTTGCCTCTTTCTGCTCATCTCTTGCCTCCTGCTACACTTCTCTTGCCTCTTTCTACACTTCTCTTGCCTCTTTCATTAATTCTCTTGCCTCTTTCTGCACATTTCTTACTCTTTCTGCACCTCTCTTGTTTTTTTCTGCAATTCTCTTGCTTCTTTCTGTACTTCTCTCGCCTCTTTCTGTATTCAAATGGGAAGTGCAAGCTGTCAAGTTTAAAGGTCTGCGTGCTCTCGTGACTGAGGTATGTGTCTACTTGTACATGTATTCTCACATGTGTTATACATCTGAAGATGGTAGCTCAAAAAGTGGGTAGCTTCTCCTATAGGTGGTCAAATCTTCTTAGTTCTGCTCTGTCATTCGGTTGCACTGGCATACATGTCTTATGTATATAGGTGTTATAGAGCCCCTCAATTATACTATTGAATACCCATGTGCCCTGTATTATGAGCAGAAAGAATTGCATACACCTTTTTGTACACAAATTTACAGAGTATCACATCCGGCTCACGAGGGGTAGGGATCTTGATTAAGAAACAATGCCCACTCATCATCAAACACACGCACACAGATGAACAAGGCTGTTTTGCGGCCGTATCTTGCCAATGGGAGGGACGATCTATCAACATCGTGACAGTGTATATTCCCCCGGCACTTCACTCGTTAGCATTCCCGGCGCTTAGCGCATTTCTACTCCGACTTCCAGAGGGAAACTTATCTTGGGAGGCGACTTTAATGCAACCCTTAATGACGTTTTAGACCGAACGCCCCCCTGGCAACAACACCGAACACACTCTACCCTAGCAGACTTTCTTGAAACGATAGGCCTAGTAGACGTCTGGCGTTCACAATTCCAGCAAACACGACAATACACATATCATTCAGGTGCGCATAACAATCTCTATAGGATAGATTATATACTGACACCAGCAGACTGTGTGGGGAGATTTGAAGATATGGCACACTTAACACGGGGAATATCGGACCACTCCCCCATATTTATTAAATATACACGAAACACGTCTACACAAGGCCGTATATTCCCGATATACCAAGGCTATCTAAAAAATCCCAAGATCTGGAAGGGCCTAACCACTGCCACAAAGCACTATTTCAGCGAAAACGAGTCCTCTGTCCCTTCGCCCCACACTCTGTGGGAGGCATACAAGACCGTTCTCCGTGGACAGGCCATCTCACTAATCACAGACCACAAAAGAGAAAAGGCAAGAACGGTGTCGACACTTGAGCAGGAACTGAACGTACTGGAATCACTACACTCTCAAGACCCCTCAGACACAAGCACACACCGACTTCATCTTAAAAAAGAAGAATATAAGGAATACTTATGGGAAGACGCAAAAACCCGATTGACAGCCACGCTCCATACAATTTACAAAGTAGGGGATAAAGCAGGCAGGCTTTTGGCATGGCTTGATAAACGAGAGCGAGCAAATCGCTGGGTGGCAGAACTTCAACGCACCACGGGAGAAATAATAACAGACCCCCAAACAATAGCAGACACACTGGCGCTTCACTATACCGATGTGTATACCCCAGCGACCATAATACAGCAGGTGGACGCAGAAGCGTTCCTCCGAGACATACAGCTCCTCAGACTTACAGATGAAGAAACACTATTACTAGAGTCAGAACTCGCCACCGACGAACTAACAATAGCGATAGGAAATATACAATCGGGAAAAGCCCTAGGGCCAAACGGCATCCCCATAGAATTATATAAAAGGAGTGCAACCGTAATCACTCCACACCTATTGAAAATGTACAACGTGAGCCTAGAAGTGGGAGAGCTCCCTAAAGACTAGAGGTTAGCGACAGTGGTGGCCATACACAAACCTGGGAAGCCGGCCCGGGAATGCGCCTCCTACCGGCCCATCTCCTTAATCAACGCGGAAGCCAATATCTTGGCCAAAGCACTGGCAAACAGACTGACACCTCACCTAGCTAAACTAATACACCCGGACCAGTCTGGGTTCATGCCGGGCAGAAACACAGCCCTAAATCTAAGGTGACTACACAATGTACTAGGGCGCAAATATACGATACAGGAAGAGGCCATAATACTGTCTCTTGATGCCTGTGTGGCCTTTGATACAGTTGATTGGCCTTTCCTATTTGCTGTTCTCGCACGGCTAGGATTCGGGCCTAAGTTTTGCTCATGGGTAAGATTACCATACACAAAACCTCTTGCGCACGTAGTGGCGAATGGCCATATATCTAAGGAACTCCCTCTAGGACGAGGCACAAGACAGGGCTGTCCACTATCACCGCTCCTTTTTGCACTCATGCTGGAACCATTAGCTGCATGGATAAGGCAGGATCCGGCTACTCGCAGGCTCTGCTGGAGCGAAGGCTGGGAGGACCGCATATCCCTATATGCAAATGACATCCTTTTATATATTGCCTCCCCCACCCGCTCACTGCATAGAATCCTGAATATATGTGACTCTTATGGGAAGCATTCAGGATACACGATCAATTGGAGCAAATCAATACTGTATGTCCTGATGGGCCCGTCACCGAAGCTACCTAAAGGGTGCGCAGTGAAGATAGTGGAGGATAGTTTTAAATATTTGGGAATTCATATTACTTCGGACTCGGAGGACTTCATGACCCTAAATCTTCTAGAACCCCTAAATAGACTACGTAGAGATACCAAACATTGGCAATTCTTACCATTAACACTGCTAGGAAGAGCAGCGCTTTTCAAAATGATGGCGCTCCCCCGATTTCTTTATGCTCTGCACAATACCCCATTCTTAGTCCCCCCATCCTACTTCCGAGCAATAGAGGCAGAAGTGACCAAACTCCTTTGGAATGGAAAACCAGCCTGGATAGCAATGACCAAACTAGTTAGAACTTGGTATGATGGTGGCATTGCGCTCCCAAATATAGAAACGTACTATTGGGCGTCCCAACTGACCGTAATAAATCAATGGCTCCATGTTTCTCATACTGACCCGGCCTATCGCCTGGACAGACTTGCTCTGGGGACGTGAGGGCTTAACCGAGCGCTGTATAACACTAACCAAAAGATGGCTCTATTAGTCCCGACGAAGCATACGATTCATCTTTGGCATACAGTACTCAAAAAGCTGGGATGGAACAATAAGATCACGCAGGCAACGCCCCTTTGGGACACCGGTAAGCTAGGCAAACTACGCAATAGCAAAGGATTCAGGCAATGGGACATCATAGGAATATCAAAGGTGGGAGATCTGTGGACCAAGGGAAAAGTAATTACATTTACCGACCTCCAAGACCAATATGAGATGGCACCTATGGAAAGGTTTCATTATCTTCAGATCAAGCACGCACTAGAGGCTGTCATCCCACCTGACACAGCCCTCCTTGAGGCTTCCCCATTAGAAGACAGACTCCTGACAGAACAAATGGACAAAAAAGCCACATCCTTAACATATCGCAAAATTATCAACAATCATCCTGACCCCACACAGTCTCTCCGGGATAAATGACAGAAAGATGTGGGAGAGCTAGACGAGACTGATTGGCAAGAGGCATTAGAATCCCCGAGGGAGGTAGCAATCTCCTCGAAACTGCGCCTAGTGCAACTTAAAGTGCTCCATAGGATCTATTACACTAGGGTAAGACTATGCAAAATAGGAAAGACTGACAATCAACTTTGCCTGCGACAGTGTGGAGCAGTAGGTACATTTTATCACACGTTGTGGGAATGCCCAGAAATAGTGACATATTGGGAGGCAGTTATGTCCACAATAACAAGAGTAAGTGAGGCCCCTGTCCCACCAGAACCTAGACGATGTCTACTAAACATATGGGAAGCAACAGACCATAATCCCACAGCACAAACCTGGGCGGCATTCGGAATGACAATAGCTAAGAGGAACATTGCTAGACTATAGGGGGCGCGAAACACTCCCACTGTAAGAGAATGAAGCAATGATATGGATACAGCTATGGTGGCCGAAAGGGCGGTATACATACATAGAGGATGCCCCAAAAAATGGGAATGACAGTGGGGAAGGTGGAATACTTTTAGAGGTGGCATATGCACCATGCCTACTGTGGAGTCATCACTGGAGGACAGTTAGGGAACCGCAAAGCGGCGAATGATTCAGATTTATAAATGAACTCATGTACTCAAAAATATACAATTGTTACTGTAACAGAGTACTGAAAGCAGAATGTGTAATGGGTAACGGTCCTAATGATTACTGAATATAATAATGTAAGCTATGTACCAATAAAAAGAATTTAATTTTTTTTTTTTACAGAGTATGCTGTTTGAAACACAGGTATTCAAGTATTTGTATGTTTATTTTTATGTAACATGTCAGTAGGTAAAAGCAGAGACATGCATGCATACCTTCACAAACTTGGTCAGACTTACAACAGTGATATGCTTAGGTTTGCTGTTTTATATTTGGTAGGCCTAACATTCGGAACAGTCGATTATTAATGAACCTTCAAGAGAAACCTCCAAGACATCTTGGTGGAAGGATTAGTGATTAGGCTACTTTGTATGAGTCTGTTGTAAGGTACAGTCGAAGTAGGCCTCTTTCTGCGCCTCTGTTGGTTCTTTCTGCACATCTCTTGCTTCTTTCTTCCTCTTTCTGCACCTCTCTTGCCTCTGTCTGCACTTCTCTTGCTTCTTTTTGCGCCTCTCTTCTTCTTTTTGCACATGTCCTACCTATGTATGCATAGTTAGAAATTAGCATTGAAAAAACCTTAGAAATTCACTGAAAAAAACAGAGGTTTCAGGGATGTTATAGTTAGTATTAGCATTTAAGAAACCCTAGAAATTCACTGAAAAAACCACAGGTTTCAGGGACGTTCTAGTTAGGCTGGCATTTCACTCGTACAAAACCAGAGAAATTCGGCTGTTATAGTTAGCTGAGCTAACTATAACTCGCGCCCCGCAATGCACTGCTGATTACGTCACATATTACATCACTCATGACATGGTCAGTGACATCACTGATGACATCACTCATGACATCTCAAATGACATCACTGATGACTTCATCCACTTAATGTGTGAAGAGGTGCATCAGATTGGTCTTCACACCCCAATAGAACCTTTGATACACCCACTCTAAAATATAGACTACCATTCTCGAAACCATAGACACACCAATACCAGTTAGTACATATCCACTCCCTGATTCATAGGTGTACACACATCCACTCACTCACCCATACAGTCACTCATTCACACAGTCACTCATCTATACAGCTGCTGATATATGCATTCATATACCCATACAAACACTCACACACTGCCACTCACCCATAGAATTACTCACACACCTAGTCAGTCACGCAAATAATCAATCACATTGCCATTTATTCACCTATACAGTTATACACACACCACCTCACTTATTCATACAGATACTAACACATACTTACTCTCTTATACAATCACGGACACAAGCACACACTCATCCATACAGTCACTCTCACAATCCTCACTTTCACATATAGTCACTTATATACTCCAACACTTACATATACTGCCTTTCACATATGTAGTTACTCACACATATACCACTGAGATATCCACTCACTCACTCACACATACAGCCCCTCGCACATGCACTCATGAATCCATTCACCCAGTGAATCACCCACTCACACATCCATGCAGGGAGTCACACATGCCCCCACCCACCCTCACAGACACTCAGGCACCCATACAGGCACTCAGACAACCAATCATTAACCCATATAGACACTCATGTAGCTACTCACCAACCCATGCAGCCACTTACACACCAACTGACAGACTGATACAGACATTCACACAGATTAGTCATTCACCCATGCATTCACTAAGACATGTTCAATCACTCACTTATACAGTCAGTCACGCACTCACTAAATCATCAATTCAGACACTCATACACCCACTCATTCTTCAATACACTGGATAATGTCATCAGTGATGTCATGAGAGATGTAATATGTGACGTCATCAGCAGTGCATTGCGGGGACGCGAGTTATAATTAGCTCAGCTAACTATAACAGCCGAATTTCTCTGGTTTTGTACGAGTGAAATGTCAGCCTAACTATAACGTCCCTGAAACCTGTGGTTTTTTCAGTGAATTTCTATGTTTTTAAATGCTAATTCCTAACTATAACGTCCCTGAAACCTGTGGTTTTTTCACTGAATATATATATGGATATATATATATATATATATATATTATCTACTGGCGGTCGCCAGTAGATAGTTATAGTTAGGACCTATTATCCATAGGAAATCCGCAACATTCTATTCCCAATATGTTTGGCGTCGTTTGACGAATCATCGCGAAATTTTCAAAACTAGTGGGGCGCTCCGGTCCGCTCCTGTCTTGAAAGTTTCAGGGTGATTCATCAAGCGGGGGCCGAGACAAAAGGGGGGTCCCAAAACGTGTTTTCTCCATGTTAATTCCCATAGGAAATTTTAGCCACGGCTACAGCCCGAACTGCTGAACGGAATTACACCAAATTTTGCAAAAAGGTAGCGCTTGGTTCAGAAAGCGACCTTTTTTTTAAATGGTGTAAATCCATTCAGCAGTTGCGGAGAAATTCAAAAAATAAGAGTGAAAAAATCAATTTCCCATAGGAAACTTTATGCAAGGCTACAGCAAAAACTGCTGAACGGAATTACACCAAATTTGGCAAACATGTAGTGCTTGGTTCAGAAAGCACCCTTTTTAAAAATGGTGTAAATCCGTTCAGTAGTTGCTGAGAAAAACCAAAATAAAAGTTTCGATATCTATGGCCGCGGTGGATCCGCGCACCCTCCCGATCACGAGCTGCATGCTAATTGGCTGTCAACACTCCAAACCAGGAAGTGTTGGCAGCCATCTTGTCCCTCGGTAGAACCGAGGCACAAGAAAGCAGTGAGAAAACGCGAAAACGCGAAAAGGGGCCGGGTAGAAACACCCTGACCCCCTAGGCCTGCTCAGGGGTCCCACAAGGACCCCCAAGGCCCAAAAAAAAGTATATTTTTTTTTGAAAAAATCGGCAAAAACTCGCTGGGTGCGCGGATCCAGTTGATTAAAAAAAATAAAAAAAATCGAAGCGCGGTCTCCCACGCTTCGATGCTATTTTGCCCCCGGGTGGGCCAAATCCCGGGGGCATGCGGGGGTGGGTTTATGTTTTATGTGGGGGCCTCTAAGGCCCCCCAAGCCCCGGGACCACCAACCCCAGGGCTTTAAAAAAATGGTGCGGGAGGGCTCTCCGCCCTCCCGCAGCCCCGGGGACCGCCACCCCCTGGGGCGTCTTTTTTTAAAATTGAAATAACCTGTTTGGGGGGGCTCGAGCCCCCCCACATGCCCCGGGGACTGCCACCTCCCCGGGGCACTAACATGTAAATTAGGGGGTCCTTTAAGGACCCCCGAGCCCCGGGGACCACCACCCCGGCTGTGCATTTGGATGGGAGGGGGGCCGCGCGGCCCCCTCCTGGAGCCATTGATGGCCCTGGGGACCGCCACCCCCAGGGCCGGCTCCTGCAGTGTCCCGGGGTGCCTACCCCGGGACACTGTAGTTTGCAATGACAGGACGGGAGCCTCGCGGCTCCCGTCCTGCCATTGCAAACTGCTTTGCTTCATTGAAGCGAGAGCAGGAAACCTGCTCTCGCTTCAATGAAGCAGCAGATTGCTTTCCACATGGGGAGCTGCATGTCAGCAGCTCCCCATGTGGAAAGCAATGCCGGCTCCCGAGGACGCGGGGAGCCGGCTGGGACTGTGGGGGCTTGGGGACCCCCCCACGGTCCCCAGCGGAGAGGGCCAGCCCCGGGGGATGGGGTCCCCGGGGCAAGTAGTGGCCCGGGAGGGGGGCCACGCGGCCCCTTCCCCCCCAAAAAAAAAAATTAGAAAAATAAAGGCCTGCCCCGGGGGATGGGGTCCCCGGGGCAAAAGGAGGCCTGAGGAGGGGGGCCACGCAGCCCCCCTCCTTAAAAAAATAATAAAAAGAGTGGCCATGCCCCGAGGGATGGGGTCCCCGGGGCCGGAATCGGCCACGGGAGGGGGGCCACGCGGCCCCCTTCCCGTTTTTTTTTTTAAAAAAAGGGGTAAGGCCCTGGGGGATGGGGTCCCCAGGGCCCAGAAAAAGGAAAAAGGAAGGGGGCCACACAGCCCCCCTTCGAAAAAAAAACGATTGTGCAGTAGGCCCCGCCCCCTTCCTTTACCACTCTGCAAACGCGCCCCCTGGTGCGTTTGCAGAGGGGAACGAATTCCCCTTGAATACTGGGGTCCCTGGGGGCCAACTAGCCCACCAGGAACCTCCAGTATGCGCCAGGGGCTGCGTTGCAGAGAGGTGTACAGAGGCCACGCCCTTTTACACCTCTCTGCAACGCAGCTCTGTGGCGCTTACTGGAGGTACCTGGTGGGATAGTTGGACCCCAGGGACCCTCAGGATTCAAGGGGACTTAATCCCCAACTTAAAACGCGCCACGGGGCCCGTTTGCACAGTGGTGAAGGGAGGGGGCGGGGCTTCAGGTGACATGTGTGCAAACAGGCCCCGTGGCGTGTTGTAAGATGGGGAATTAAATCCCCTTCAATCCTGAGGGTCCCTGGGGGCCAACTAGCCCACCAGGTACCTCCAGTAAGCGCCACGGAGCTGCGTTGCAGAGTGTTGTAAAAAGGGGCGTGGCCTCTGAACACCTCTCTGCAACGCAGCTCTCTGGCGCATACTGGAGGTATCTGGTGGGCCAGTTGGCCCCTAGGGACCCTCGGGATTGAGGAGGAATTAATTCTCCAACTTAAAACGCGCCACAGGGCGTGTTTGCAGACATGTCACCTCAGGCCCCACCCCTTCCTTCACCATTGTGCAAATATTCCTCTAAAATCAGCCGAACTACGAATTCCGATTTACTCACCTGTTATCAGGAGAGACCTCAGTGCTGCATCTTTGAGCCCAGTACTGATCCTGAAAAGTAATTTTAACCGTACTTACCAGTAACTTGTATTTCCTTCCATAGGCTAACATTGACTGGTTTCACTTGAAAATTCTTCTAAGTGTGGAGTTTTGGAACTTTATAATATTCCTCTAAAATCAGCCGAACTACGAATTCCGATTTACTCACCTGTTATCAGGAGAGACCTCAGTGCTGCATCTTTCAGCCCAGTACAGATCCTGAAAAGTAATTCTAACCGTACTTACCAGTAACTTGAATTTCCTTCCATAGGCTAACATTGACTGGTTTCACTTGGAAATTCTTCTAGGTGTGGAGTTTTGGAACTTTATAATATTCCTCTAAAATCAGCCGAACTACGAATTCCGATTTACTCACCTGTTATCAGGAGAGAACCCAGTGCTGCATCTTTTAGCCCAGCACTGACCATGATAAGTAATTCTAACCGTACTTACCAGTAACTTGTATTTCCTTCCATTGGAATCCATTGTCTGGTTTTCCGCAGAAAAGTTTCAAAGTGTCGTTTTTCACAAACTACAAATATTCCTTAAAAATCGCCTGTATGACTTAAACGCATTCTTTCAACTGTTTACAGGAGATGCACCAGTGCTGGATCCAGGATCCACCACTGAGTAAGAAAAAGTAACGATAACACTACTTACCTGCTAAGTGAATTTCCTCCCATAGGATAACATTGGTGATTCAATGTGAAAAAGTTTCGAAGTGTCAAGTTTTAAAATACAATAATATTCCTTAAATATCACTACTGTAACCAAAACGCTTTTACTCAACTGTTTACAGGAGATGTCCCAGGACTGAATCTAGGATCCAGTCCTGTGGTTAGAAAAGTAATCCATAAAGTAACTAATTGCATTTAACTAGAAATTCACATTGAGCTCAATGTTGCATTGTGTTTGAAATTGTGTTGCCCATTGCAACAACTGTAACTACTGTACTTAAAAGTCTATTGCCTATTTGCAAAGTATTTAAACTAAAGTAATTCATTCTGAGAAAGTATATTTTGTAATGTAATGTATAATGTAATTACAATGTAATTTAAAAAATAAAATATCTAAAAATAAATAGTTTAAAGAAAATGTAGTAAATCAGTATCAAAAAAATAAATATAACAATTAATACATTTAAAAATTGTCATTTACAAAACCTTTGAAATTCACTGAAAAAAACCATAGGTTTCAGACATGTTATAGTTAGGAATTAGCATTTAAAAAACCTTTGAAATTCACTGAAAAAACCATAGGTTTCAGGCACGTTATAGTTAGAAATTAGCATTTAAAAAACCTTTGAAATTCACTGAAAAAACCATAGGTTTCAGGCACGTTATAGTTAGAAATTAGCATTTAAAATACCTTTGAAATTCACTGAAAAAACCATAGGTTTTAGGGACAGTTATAGTTAGTTGGACATTGCACTCGTACAAAACCCGTGAAATTCCCCCGTTATAGTTAGTTCAGCTAACTATAACTCGCGCCCCGCAATGCACTGCTGATGACGTCACATATTACATCACTCATGACATGGTCAGTGACATCACTGATGACATCACTGATGACATCTCAAATGACATCACTGATGACATCATCCACGTGATAATCTGATGCACCTCCTCACACCCTAATATAACCTTTGATACACCCACTCTAAATTACAGACTGCCATTCGCAAAACCATAGACACTCCAACACCAATAACTACATACCCACTCACTGATTCTTAGGTCTACACACACATCCACTCACTCACCTGTACAGTCACTCATACTTACGGTCACTCAGTACAGGACTATCATATGCACTCATACTCCTATATAGACACTCAAACACCGCCACTCATCCACAGAGGTACTCACACACCTAGTCAGTCATGCAAATAATTAAACACACTGCCATTTACTAACCTATACAGTTATACACACACCAGCTCACTTACTCATACAAATACTAGCACATTCTTACGCTCTTATACAATCACTGATGCAAGCACACACTCATCCATACAGTCACTCTCACAATCACACACTCTCGCTTATAGCTATTTATATACTCCAACACACATATATACTGCCTTTCACATATGTAGTTACTCACACATGTACCACTGGGACATACATTCACTCACTAATACACTCTTACACACACTTACCCACCCATACAGTCTATCACAGATGCACTCTTGAAACCATCCACCCAGTGAATCACCCACTCACACATCTATGCACAGAGTCGCACCCACCCCACCCACACAAACACTCAGGCACCCATACAGATACTCAGACAACCAATCAATAACTCATATAGACACTCATGTAGCTATTCACAAACCCATGCAGCCACTTACACAGCAACAGACAGACGGATACAGACATTCACCCAGTTTAGTCACTAACCCATGCATTCAGTAAGATACGTTTAATCACTCACTTATAGAGTTAGTCACGCACCTACTAAATCATCCATACAGACACTTATACACCCACTCATTCTTCAATACGCCTTTCCCTATATATATTAAACATATTTAAACTTTACAGAAACACACAGTCACTGGATAATGTCATCAGTGATGTCATTTGAGATGTCATCAGTGATGTCATCAGTGATGTCACTGACCATGTCATGAGTGATGTAATATGTGACGTCATCAGCAGTGCATTGCGGGCGCGAGTTATAGTTAGCTGAACTAACTATAACGGGGAATTTCACGGGTTTTGCACGAGTGCAATGTCCAACTAACTATAACTGTCCCTAAATCCTATGGTTTTTTCAGTGAATTTGTAAGGTTTTTTAAATGCAAATTTCTAACTATAACGTGTCTGAAACCTATGGTTTTTTCAGTAAATTTCAAAGGTTTTTTAAATGCTAATTTCTAACTATAACGTGTCTGAAACCTATGGTTTTTTCAGTGAATATATATATATATATATATATATCAAACAAAAAACCTCTGCTCCATAATAAATCCACCTGAAACGTGTCCCGTGAGTACTTTGCATCTTTTGGAGCCTGAATATTTTAACGTGATTTTGCCCACACGTCTGCGATGAATGGCACCCGCCACGAGTTCGGCAGCTCATGGGTGAAACTTGGAGCGACTATTGTTTAATGCTGCCTGAACCGCCGAGGATCAAAGGGAGCTATCCTGTCAGCCACTGCTGCCAATTATTGAATTGGAGGTTGTAAGTAATCCATACTGAAGCCTGTAGGGTGTGCAACATTTGAATTCTGGGCAGGCGAGGGACTGGAATAAACGACTGTGGCACCGGCAATCTGGAGGCACGATGGCTGGTTCAGTTTCGGGGGACCGGATGTGTCATGCGGCATGTGAGCAACATTCAACATTTCATTTGTAAATTGTCTATGAGAGACTGTGAACCTTCACAAAGAGAAGTAATGAAATGTTTACCATCAGGTTGCAAGCCATCAAAGACATGCTGTCATGGCCGCCAGGGAGAGAGGTATCATGACCTCAACCTAGTGAGTCCATCGTCGCTGCCCATGACTTTGTGTTCCTCCAATGAGATCTTGGTAATGTGCATTTAAAATCTGTGAAATGCCAAATGCCTAGTCGATAAGCACTGAGGAAGGCTTGACGCCGAAATGCATTTGCTGAATAAATTCACCTGAAACGTGTCCCGTGAGTGCTTTGCATCTTTCGGAGCCTGAACATATACATATACATATACATATACATATACATATACATATATATGCTTACTGCTTCCTGTCCGTGATCAAGGCAGAGCGCCGAAACATGTAGGAGAATGGAAGCATTGGTGCTCCATACTCCTTGATTAAAGCAGCTGTCTCCGGAAACGGGCCTCTGTGGTTTGTTTTCACAAGTGGTGAAGTGACGGGCTTCTCCGTGCCCGTTGATGAGAGGCCGCCCTGAAGGGTCGGGGGCTCCTTGTTCGGAGGATGTGATGTGGATTTGATTCTGGAGCATGACCCACTCACTGTTGTTTCGCCTATCAAGGTAAAAGCTAACACAGCAAAAAGAAACAGCGGCGCTGGAAGGGATTTGGTGAGGATGACCTCCTGCACCAATCGTTCCGGAGACGGAGTTTTAACTGGGAGGTCAGAACATTTTAGCACACGCTGGCAATTTGAGATTCCATGACTGTGTTCCATTTGGATGTCATTCAACTATCGAGTGCATCGGGAAGCGGAAGAGAGCATTGTGAGATCTATGCCAGTAAATTAAGAACTTTTCATAAAACACCAGCACTTACTTGTATTCCCTGATGCATTCTGGGAGATATATGCCCCATCAGTCATGTGACTTATGATGCTTTTAAAACGCATGCACGTATGCACTTTGCTTACTGCTTCCTGTCCGTGATCAAGGCAGAGCGCCGAAACATGTAGGAGAATGGAAGCATTGGTGCTGCATACTCCTTGATTAAAGCAGCTGTCTCCGGAAACGGGCCTCTGTGGTTTGTTTTCACAAGTGGTGAAGTGTCGGGCTTCTCCGTGCCCGTTGATGAGAGGCCGCCCAGAAGGGTCGGGGGCTCCTTGTTCGGAGGATGTGATGTGGATTTGATTCTGGAGCATGACCCACTCACTGTTGTTTCGCCTATCAAGGTAAAAGCTAACACAGCGAAAAGAAACAGCGGCGCTGGAAGGGATTTGGTGAGGATGACCTCCTGCACCAATCGTTCCGGAGACGGAGTTTTAACTGGGAGGTCAGAACATTTTAGCACACGCTGGCAATTTGAGATTCCATGACTGTGTTCCATTTGGATGTCATTCAACTATCGAGTGCATCGGGAAGCGGAAGAGAGCATTGTGAGATCTATGCCAGTAAATTAAGAATGTTGGACTTGGCCCTTTTGCCCTGAATTTTTTTCGCTTGTGTGACAATAAAATATGGTGTGTCTGAACAGAACATAACAAATGCTGTGTAATATGGTACACACTGTTAGCGCCGCCATTTTAGAAAAGCACTGTGGAAAAATGTCACTGTTAAAATGGACGCCATGCCTGCCTGCCCATGTGACGCCTGACTGAGGTGGGTTGGCAGCCTAGTGGTTTGTCCCCCAGCGCCCCCTGCTTTTGGAGGGAAGCGTCGCACCGAGGGTGCTCTACTCCTCCCCTGAACCAGTTAGAACCGGTTCCAGAGAGAACCTTCTAGGCTGCCATGTGAGGAGACAGAGGCAGTGCAGAGCCTGGACTGAAGGGGAAGGGACCTTCTGCCAGGGGAGACCGCCACATTGGGCCTGTGTGCTGGCCCCTGTACCCACCTACACCCCCTGTTGGCCCCAGGGCCAATGAAGAGACATTGCCGGAGTGGAGGCTGCTGTGCTGGCAGGATTGCCACCCTACCGGAGGATGACCGTTCTGAGGAGCTGCTGCTTCGGGACTGGTGAGCCGCCCTACTAGCCACTGATCTCGCCCTGCATTACATGTCTCTTGGCCTCTAGCGCCGGTGAGCGCTATATCTGCGGTGCCAGAAGAAGGGAGAGGGTGCCTGCAGCGCTGGATTGCCAGAGCGCTACTCATCCTGGGGGACCCTGGAGGTGGGAGCGCTGCCGGTGCCGCCTGCAGGAAGAAGAGGGCTGAGGCCTGCACCCTAGCGCTGTGCCCGGGAGTCTGGAGAGCGCTGTAACCCCCCTGAAGACACTGTCTGCAAAGCGCTGTGGGGGACTGTGTAGCGCTAAGAAGGGGAGCGCTGCTCATGTGCTGCTGAGGGGAGCCGATTCCTCCAAGTGGCGGGTGCCCACCCCGCTGGTGTGCTTATACTAGGAGGGAGCCTACCCCTCTGTGAGGAAAAGAGGTGTGTGGCTGAAGAAACGGGTGCCTACCCCGAAACTTGTCCTTGTTGGAAGGCGGGAGCCCACCCCGCGCTTCTAACGTGCCCAGGATCACCGCCGCGGCCGTGAGGGGAAGCGCTGACAAGGAGAGCGGGAGCCCACCCCGCATTTGTGGTCCTTCGCGGGTGCCCACCCCGCGTTATTACTGTTAACATACAGCGGGAGCCTACCCCGCGTGTGTGCTTGTGCTAGGAGGGAGCCTACCCCTCTGTGAGGAGAAGAAGAGTTGCCTGGAATCACCGCCGGCCCGGGAGACCCAGGAGCGCTGCGCGGGCTTCCCCGTGACGTCAGGGGAGCCGCGCTGGGATTGGCGCTGGTGAGAGCGCCTGAGGGAAGTCCCGCCCCGCAAGCCAGCAGCTGAGGGAGGCCGTCGGGAGCCTCGCGGGCTCCGGAGTAAAGTCCCGGGCCCCACTAGGGGTGGCCCGGGTGAAGAGAGTCCCGGAGTAGAAGAACCGGAGCGGGAGCCCACCCCGCCGGTCCGTGTCCCGCAAGAGGAGCGGGAGGAGTCTGGAGCCTCACAGGCTCACCGTCGAAGTCCCGGGTCCCAGGAGGGGGCCCGGGTGAGGCAGAGAGGCGCTGTTGACGGCGGGGCTCCCTGAGCTGAGGAGAGCCCCGCGTGTGAAGAGAGGCCGTCGGGAGCCTCGCAGGCGCCGCCGGAGTAGTGTGGAGCCTCGCCGGCTCCAGGACCAAGTCCCGGTTCCCAGGAAGGGCCCCTGGTGAAGAGTGAGTGCCACGCCTGCAGGAAAGCCGGTGAGTGGGGCCAAGTCTGCTGGTGGTTGGGGGTGACGTCGGGGCACATTGTCGGTGCCCACCTCCCCCCTTGTTGCTAAGAGGGCACCGGTGTGCCCGCGCTGACTTCACAGCTGCCCCGTATAACAGTGGGCAGCTGCAACGTGTTGGGGCATACCTTTACACCCCGAGTCCCGGAGGGGGCTCGTAGAGAATTGCGGGTGCCAGGAGGGCCTCCAGGGGGGCCCATTGTGAAGTTGGGGGTGCGTCGGGGCACATTGCCGGTGCCCGCCCCCGTTGCCGTGCGGATCCCTACAGCTGCCCCGCTTGGCAGTGGGCAGCTGCGACGTAGGAGGCACTTGCTGTTTAGGGGGTCCCAGAGGCACCGTAAGTGCCAGTGACCCTTGGGGACACACAGCGGCACCGCAGTAGCGGGCCGCTGCAACGATTGGGCATATTTACCCTGCCCTTGACTTGGTCGGGGGGTGGTGTCGGGGCACATTGTCGGTGCCCGCCTTCCCCCTGTGTTGCACTGTCTTTACAGCTGCCCCGGATCACAGTGGGCAGCTGCAACGTTCGTTGAGGGACATTGTCTTGCCAGGGGCCCGGGAGTCGGGATCCCCTGTGTGAAGTGGCGCGCAGGCTAATCTGCAGTGAGGGGTTATGCCAGGCTTGTAGGGCCTATGGTGTTTACGCGGATGATTCCTGCGCCATGATCTATGTATATCGCATCTATGCTAGCAGGGCCTATGGTAATGGGGGTTATGCTCATGATTCATGCCTGTTTATGTTCTAGGGCCAATTCCAGAGTGGTGTGCCTCCGATTGGGGCATGCTGTGGTTATCCTTGCGCGGCCTGTTGCCTCACATGATTCATTGCTGATATGAGACTCTAATGTGTTTCCATACCTCATGTTTTCAGGCTACTGCATGGATGCTTTATTCCTACGTCTATTGGTTCCAGTGAACTCACACATTTATCCTGTACTTATAATGATTCTGGCAGCGACCCGATTGGCGCTGCCCTGTACATAGTCCCCACTGTTTTATGTATACCGGGTGCCGGTTGGCGCCGTGTTACCCATGTGGTTTACCATCTGCTAAGCTGTTGCCCAATACAGATGCTAATTTTCTTACTCCAACTGGTGTGGTCTCCTTTTTGTAGTGTGCCTGGTGTGTCGCCTGTGTGTGCTGCGCGGATGCTTCACACAATGCCCCTAGTTTATCCTTCCCGCTCCGCACCACGCTACCCCGTTTCCAACATTGGTGCTCAGCGGTGGGATAGGACTTGTGTTTGCGCAGTACCACAGCGGCAACTGGTTGCACTACAAAGGGTGCACCTGAGAGTAATCGCAGATGTGGGGATTGTTTTTCCTGATTGGATTTCCCTCCTAAAAGTGTTGTGTTGAAGTGTGTTCCCCTGTTGCACTGTGGGAGGGGTATCCCGGGTGTATCTCACCAGGATGGGGTTAACCTACGACGAGGATTGCGTGGGGGAGTACACCGAGCAGGAGGTGATAGACCTCTGCCGAGAGAGAGGATACCCACGGTAGGCAACACCCGGAGGAAGTTGTTCCTCTATGAGGCCCTGAAAAGGGGGAACCCTTAGAGCCCCACGGGGACCTTTCCGATTACCCCTCTGCATATTTAAGGGATGGATTTGGTAGAGACCGTGAGGAGGACTCTGAGAGTGAGGGGTCCCGGTCCATAACCCTGGAAGGTGGTGACTTTGAGGAGGAAGAGGATGTGAGGGCAGAGACACCGGTAGCGAGGGAGGACACCATAGAGAGGGAGTCCCGTGCTGGGTCCAGCCCCAGGGGCACTGCCCCACCCCTTTCCCTATCCCCAGAAGAGTGGGTAGATAGGAGGGAAGAAAGGGAGTATCAGCTGGCGCTGGAAAGGCTCAGAGTGGAGCTAGCGCAGCTGAGGGTTGAGGAAAAAGGCTAGAGACTGAAAGGGTCCTAGCACAGGAGAGGATGGCTAAGGCGGAGAGGGCCTTCGCCAGGGAGAGACTAGCTCAGGGGGTAGGTTGTCCCCTGAGAGTGGTGTCTGTGGTCTGGATTCACCAGTGAGGGTGGGATCCAGTGGTGGCAGCGAGAGTGAAGCCAGTGCAGGAAGTCCCACTCCCAGAGCCCGGGAGATGGTGCCTGATCCCCAGAAGGAGGGGGCAGGTTGGAGTTCCAGGGCAGGGGAAAACTGTCCCGTCAGTCTTGGGGGAGTATGTGGACGGGTGTTGGACTGCACTGGAGGAGTGGATGGTGGGTGGCGCGGTGACCGATGGGGAAGAGCTGTTCCGCCTGATTATCAGGGAGCATGTGCTCAAGAGTTGTTTTCCCGGGTTGCGCCACCACCTGTTGCAGTGTGGGCTCTCCGACCCCAGGGAGCTTGCACGGGAGGCAGACCTTTGGGTGAGTGCCAGAGAGTCTGAGAGGGCAGTGGGGAGTGATCCTGAAGGGAGTGGTGCAGGGATCTTCCAACCCAGCGAGGTGGGAGAGGTGAAGAATCGCCCAGCTAGGTCCCAGGAAGGTGAGAAGGTTGTAGGGCCTCACATCCTATCCATGGGAAGGAGTGAGACGGGGAGGTGTCCCGAGGTGCCCCAACCGCAGTCTCAGGGCCTGGCGAGTTCCATAAGGGAACCCCAGCTTGGGAGCCTAGGCTGCCCCGATGGGCCGTCCAGGGAAGGGGATCCCCTAGTGTCAGGAGAACCCGGGGCGTCGGTAATCCGAGCTCCAGGGGTTCTGGGGTCTGCCCAGCCACAGGGTTTAGATCCTGGGCTGGGGTGCCAGGTTCAGGGGCTGCCTGACCTGGCGGGAGGGACGTCTGTAACCAGTGTCCCTCCGGAGTTCACTTCCAGGGGCACTTCTCCAGGTGGGAGGGTGCGGAACTCTGGAAGGGGGTGCCGAGGGAGGAAGGACTCGCCTCTGGCACCGGCTCAGCCACAGGATGTAGATCCTGGGCTGGGGTGCCAGGTGCAGGGGTTGCCTGACCTGGCAGGAGGGACGTCTGTAACCAGTGTCCCTCCGGAATTGACTTCCAGGGGTACTTCTCCAGGTGGGAGGGTGCGGAACTCTGGAAGGGGGTGCCGAGGGAGGAAGGACTCGCCTCTGGCACCGGCTCAGCCACAGGGCTTAGATCCTGGGTTGGGAGGCCAGGGACAGGTACTGCCTGACCTGGCGGGAGGGACGTCTGTAACCAGTGTCCCTCCGGAGCTGACTCCCAGGGGTACTTCTCCAGGTGGGAGGGTGCGGAACTCTGGGAGGGGGTGCAGAGGGAGGGAGGACTCGCCTCTGGCACCGGGGCAACCTAAGGGTTTAGACCCTGGGTTGGTGGAGCGGATGCAGGGTCACGGCCCTGGGAGAGAGTGGTGTTCTGAGGGTGCCCCGCACAGGAGGAGAGGGCGGAACCCCAGAAGGAGAGGTAGGGGAGGAGAGCCTCGCCCCTACCGGGTGGACAGTGTGAGAGTGTGGTCCCTAGGTGGGAAGACCATTGGCAGTTTGGGACTGCACGGAGGAGGAGGAGAGTGGTCAACGGGTACTACGGGCCTGGGGCTACTGCCTCCCACTCTGTGAGACAGCCAGGGCCAGAGACATCTGGATGGCCTAGGGCCCGGTCCTGGCTGCAGCCAACTAGGGAGCACCAGTGGGGTGGCCTAGTTGGGTCAAGAGGAGTTGAGAGAGGGAACCATCGGGTTCCAGAGTGGAGAAGAACCTGCGGGTGTTCCTGCAGTTGTGGGCCCGCGTCCAAGTTCTCTCGCCCTAAGCAGGGAAGCCCATCAAGGCATTGATCGGTCTACCCTGGCTTTTGGCTGGGAGGGGGTTGTGTTGGACTTGGCCCTTTTGCCCTGAATTTTTTCGCTTGTGTGACAATAAAATATGGTGTGTCTGAACAGAACATAACAAATGCTGTGTAATATGGTACACACTGTTAGCGCCGCCATTTTAGAAAAGCACTGTGGAAAAATGTCACTGTTAAAATGGACGCCATGCCTGCCTGCCCATGTGACGCCTGACTGAGGTGGGTTGGCAGCCTAGTGGTTTGTCCCCCAGCGCCCCCTGCTTTTGGAGGGAAGCGTCGCACCGAGGGTGCTCTACTCCTCCCCTGAACTAGTTAGAACCGGTTCCAGAGAGAACCTTCTAGGCTGCCATGTGAGGAGACAGAGGCAGTGCAGAGCCTGGACTGAAGGGGAAGGGACCTTCTGCCAGGGAGACCGCCACATTGGGCCTGTGTGCTGGCCCCTGTACCCACCTACACCCCCTGTTGGCCCCAGGGCCAATGAAGAGACATTGCCGGAGTGGAGGCTGCTGTGCTGGCAGGATTGCCACCCTACCGGAGGATGACCGTTCTGAGGAGCTGCTGCTTCGGGACTGGTGAGCCGCCCTACTAGCCACTGATCTCGCCCTGCATTACATGTCTCTTGGCCTCTAGCGCCGGTGAGCGCTATATCTGCGGTGCCAGAAGAAGGGAGAGGGTGCCTGCAGCGCTGGATTGCCAGAGCGCTACTCATCCTGGGGGACCCTGGAGGTGGGAGCGCTGCCGGTGCCGCCTGCAGGAAGAAGAGGGCTGAGGCCTGCACCCTAGCGCTGTGCCCGGGAGTCTGGAGAGCGCTGTAACCCCCCTGAAGACACTGTCTGCAAAGCGCTGTGGGGGACTGTGTAGCGCTAAGAAGGGGAGCGCTGCTCATGTGCTGCTGAGGGGAGCCGATTCCTCCAAGTGGCGGGTGCCCACCCCGCTGGTGTGCTTATACTAGGAGGGAGCCTACCCCTCTGTGAGGAAAAGAGGTGTGTGGCTGAAGAAACGGGTGCCTACCCCGAAACTTGTCCTTGTTGGAAGGCGGGAGCCCACCCCGCGCTTCTAACGTGCCCAGGATCACCGCCGCGGCCGTGAGGGGAAGCGCTGACAAGGAGAGCGGGAGCCCACCCCGCATTTGTGGTCCTTCGCGGGTGCCCACCCCGCGTTATTACTGTTAACATACAGCGGGAGCCTACCCAGCGTGTGTGCTTGTGCTAGGAGGGAGCCTACCCCTCTGTGAGGAGAAGAAGAGTTGCCTGGAATCACCGCCGGCCCGGGAGACCCAGGAGCGCTGCGCGGGCTTCCCCGTGACGTCAGGGGAGCCGCGCTGGGATTGGCGCTGGTGAGAGCGCCTGAGGGAAGTCCCGCCCCGCAAGCCAGCAGCTGAGGGAGGCCGTCGGGAGCCTCGCGGGCTCCGGAGTAAAGTCCCGGGCCCCACTAGGGGTGGCCCGGGTGAAGAGAGTCCCGGAGTAGAAGAACCGGAGCGGGAGCCCACCCCGCCGGTCCGTGTCCCGCAAGAGGAGCGGGAGGAGTCTGGAGCCTCACAGGCTCACCGTCGAAGTCCCGGGTCCCAGGAGGGGGCCCGGGTGAGGCAGAGAGGCGCTGTTGACGGCGGGGCTCCCTGAGCTGAGGAGAGCCCCGCGTGTGAAGAGAGGCCGTCGGGAGCCTCGCAGGCGCCGCCGGAGTAGTGTGGAGCCTCGCCGGCTCCAGGACCAAGTCCCGGTTCCCAGGAAGGGCCCCTGGTGAAGAGTGAGTGCCACGCCTGCAGGAAAGCCGGTGAGTGGGGCCAAGTCTGCTGGTGGTTGGGGGTGACGTCGGGGCACATTGTCGGTGCCCACCTCCCCCCTTGTTGCTAAGAGGGCACCGGTGTGCCCGCGCTGACTTCACAGCTGCCCCGTATAACAGTGGGCAGCTGCAACGTGTTGGGGCATACCTTTACACCCCGAGTCCCGGAGGGAGGCTCGTAGAGAATTGCGGGTGCCAGGAGGGCCTCCAGGGGGCCCATTGTGAAGTTGGGGGTGCGTCGGGGCACATTGCCGGTGCCCGCCCCCGTTGCCGTGCGGATCCCTACAGCTGCCCCGCTTGGCAGTGGGCAGCTGCGACGTAGGAGGCACTTGCTGTTTAGGGGGTCCCAGAGGCACCGTAAGTGCCAGTGACCCTTGGGGACACACAGCGGCACCGCAGTAGCGGGCCGCTGCAACGATTGGGCATATTTACCCTGCCCTTGACTTGGTCGGGGGTGGTGTCGGGGCACATTGTCGGTGCCCGCCTTCCCCCTGTGTTGCACTGTCTTTACAGCTGCCCCGGATCACAGTGGGCAGCTGCAACGTTCGTTGAGGGACATTGTCTTGCCAGGGGCCCGGGAGTCGGGATCCCCTGTGTGAAGTGGCGCGCAGGCTAATCTGCAGCGAGGGGTTATGCCAGGCTTGTAGGGCCTATGGTGTTTACGCGGATGATTCCTGCGCCATGATCTATGTATATCGCATCTATGCTAGCAGGGCCTATGGTAATGGGGGTTATGCTCATGATTCATGCCTGTTTATGTTCTAGGGCCAATTCCAGAGTGGTGTGCCTCCGATTGGGGCATGCTGTGGTTATCCTTGCGCGGCCTGTTGCCTCACATGATTCATTGCTGATATGAGACTCTAATGTGTTTCCATACCTCATATTTTCAGGCTACTGCATGGATGCTTTATTCCTACGTCTATTGGTTCCAGTGAACTCACACATTTATCCTGTACTTATAATGATTCTGGCAGCGACCCGATTGGCGCTGCCCTGTACATAGTCCCCACTGTTTTATGTATACCGGGTGCCGGTTGGCGCCGTGTTACCCATGTGGTTTACCATCTGCTAAGCTGTTGCCCAATACAGATGCTAATTTTCTTACTCCAACTGGTGTGGTCTCCTTTTTGTAGTGTGCCTGGTGTGTCGCCTGTGTGTGCTGCGCGGATGCTTCACACAATGCCCCTAGTTTAGCCTTCCCGCTCCGCACCACGCTACCCCGTTTCCAACAAAGAACTTTTCATAAAACACCAGCACTTACTTGTATTCCCTGATGCATTCTGGGAGATATATGCCCCATCAGTCATGTGACTTATGATGCTTTTAAAAACGCATGCACGTATGCACTTTGCTTACTGCTTCCTGTCCGTGATCAAGGCAGAGCGCCGAAACATGTAGGAGAATGGAAGCATTGGTGCTGCATACTCCTTGATTAAAGCAGCTGTCTCCGGAAACGGGCCTCTGTGGTTTGTTTTCACAAGTGGTGAAGTGACGGGCTTCTCCGTGCCCGTTGATGAGAGGCCGCCCTGAAGGGTCGGGGGCTCCTTGTTCGGAGGATGTGATGTGTATATATATATATATATATATATATATATATATATATATACATATACATATACATATATATATATATATAGGATATCAGTCTTCAGAACGAGCTCGCAAAGGTCAAACTATGGTTACGGTATATTGACGACCTGTTTGTTGTCTGGAAAGGCAGGAAGCATGGATTTTTCTAGACAAACTGAACCATAACTCAAAGAACCTGACGTTTACATGCACCATCAGTGAACAAAAGGTGGAGTACCTTGACACAAAAGTAGAGATAGTGAACAATAAGGTGGTCACCACTCTATTCCGCAAAAGTACAGCAGGAAATACTTTACTGCATGCATTGAGTAGCCACCCGAATATTTTGAAATGGAGCATCCCCTATGGGGAATTGCTTCGAGCTAAAAGAAATTGCAGTACTGAGGTAGGCTACCTAAGAGAACAAACTACCATGATACAGATGTTCAAGGACAGGGGATACCCCACTTGGGTTCTCAAAAAAGCAGTAGAAAGAGCCAAAGCAGCTAACAGGGACACCATTTTGGGGAATCCACCTAACACAAATAGTACTGATGACTTGGACGATACAGACACACGCATGATTCTGACTTACAATGGCCACTCCGATCATATCCGTAAGACAATTACACGCAACTGGAACATACTAAGGGGTGACCCGATCATAGAGAATACTTTACCTACAAGGCCCATGATCACTTACAGAAGGGGGCGCAATCTTAAAGATCTACTAGTACATAGTGATCTTCCAAACAATACAATCGAGAGACGAAAAGACCTTCAAGGTTTTTTCCCATGTGGCCACTGCAAGGCCTGCGGTAACAGCCGCATGCAGAAGGAGTTTTGGAATAGAAGCACCAACAAAATGATTAGCATTACACAATTCCTCACATGCAGCAGTACCTATGTTGCCTATGTACTAGAATGCCCGTGTAAATTAAGATACGTAGGGAGCACCACACATATGGCGAAAAAAAGAGTCCTCGAACACATGAGGGCCATTACCAATAGAGATCGGCAGTACCCCATTGCACGCCATTTTGAGACAAAACATTTCTCAGACTGTAAGAAACTTTCTTATTATGCGAAAGAGCAAGTTGTACTCAACAGTAGAGGGGGCAACAGAACATTGAGGCTCAGACAACGGGAATCGAGACACATCATAGGGATGGGGACTCGACATCCGAATGGCCATAACCTGGATGAGGAGATGGCCATACATTTACATGACAAATAGAATGCATATTGCCTGTGCCATTGAGAATTTATTTTGAATTTATTTTGAGGTTATAACCATGAATGCTTATATGCAAGTTTGTGCCTTGATAACATTTGTTGGAAAACGTACGTGAACTTTCTGATTTTCTGTATGTGCCTTGATTGAGCTGAACATACATCTAAGGCTGCTCTTTTATTTTATTTTCACAGGAGGAAAGGAAGGGACTATGTCTTGGGCTCGTGACACAAGGATCCCTACCCTTTTCTTCGGCTTCATCCCAGCGGACAGATAAGATCTCACTCATTTTAACTGAAATTTTATATTGAATGATTTATCACTTAATTTTTTTTGGGTACCTGGGGGTGCACCACTAAGGCAGAGAACACACACGATTTGGCGTCATAAGGTCACTGATGGAAGGCATGCACAATGGTCATCAGGTACTTCCGACTATATGGGGTTACAATATTGTTCCACAGCCGATGCAGCGTACGTATAGGTAGCTATCAGTCCCACACACATGAGACAGGTATTCCCGGTACATGCTAATTTGCACTAGGCACGAATTCCGGTAACAGGCGCAATTATGAGTCAGTAAGGACATTTATAGTGAGACTAATCCCACTATTTGGGGCATCAAATAGTTATACTGTCCATAGTATACTGCAAACACACTGTACAGACAAGAGTGGTGGCGTACGCACCACAAGTACCATAATGCAATGGGCGCGTACCATGACAAATGGACCAGTCCATTCACGTTGAGATGCTTGAATATTGAATACACAATTCACAATGGCACTGTCCCAAGTAGAAACATTATTTGTAGGTAAAAGAGGAGGTTCATGTACCACTAACACCTAAATACATTGCGCGCACAGCACGGCTGACACTAATGCGACATGCACAAGATTAAATGCAAACAGCGCTTTGCATACAAACATGGGGACAATCTTAAGTAAAGCCTGGATTCTCAATGCTGACTTTCAATGCAGAAGCCTCTCTTTTTGTCGGAATGTTTAAACACTATGTATATTACAAAATGGCGCCAGCATATGAAATTTACTGTTTAGTCCTATTTCGATGCACATGTATAACCAGGAATGTATGTAAACCTTTGCCGGTGGAGACACCGTTGTGTGAACAAGCCCCTTGAGGGTGAAACGCGTCACGGCGGGTTTATGGAGTTAATAAACCCCCTTTTTGAATGACACTTGGATTTCTGGTGGTTTTTGCAACTACTCCGAGAGCGCGATTGGAATTTTGTTCGACACAGAATATATATATATACATATATGTATTATCTACTGGCGGTCGCCAGTAGATAGTTATAGTTAGGACCTATTTTCCATAGGAAATCCGCCACATTCTATTTGAAATAACTCTTGCGCCGGTTGACGAATCTTCGCGAAATTTTCAAACTTTGTGGCCCGCTCCGGTCCACTCCTATCCTGAAAGTCTTGGGGTGATTCGTCAAGCGGGGGCCGAGAAAAAAGGGGGGTCCCAAAACGTCTTTTCCCCATTCATTTTCCCATAGGAAACTTTAGCCACGGCTACAGCCCGAACTGCTGAACGGAATTACACCAAATTTGGCAAAGAGGTAGTTCTTGGTTCAGAAAGAACCCTTTTTGTTAAATGGTGTAAATCCGTTCAGTAGTTGCTGAGAAAATCAAAAGTAAAAACACATATATATCTATGGCCGCGGAGGGTCCGCGCACCCTCCCGATGACCAGCTGTATGCTAATTGGCCGTCAACACTCCAAACCAGGAAGTGTTGGCAGCCATCTTGTTACTCGGTAGAACCGAGTCACAAGAAAACAGTAAAAACAATGCGCAAAATGCAAAAAGGGGGCAGGGTAGAAACACCCTGACCCCCTAGGCCTTTTTATAAAAAAATCGGCCAAAAACGCGCTGGGTGCGCGGATGCAGCCGATAAAAAAAAAACGAAAATTGGCCCCCGGGTGGGCCAAGTCCTGGGGGCATGCAGGGTTTATCAAATTTATGATTGGGGGGACCGCCACCCCCCGGGGCTTTAAATAAACAATGGTGCGGGAGGGCTCTCGGCCCTCTTGCAGCCCCGGGGACCGCCACCCCCCCCCGGGGCTTCTTTTTTAAAAATTAAAAGTACCTGTGTGGGGGGGCTGGGGGTCCGTTACGGACCCCCAGAGCCCCGGGGACCACCACCTCCCCGGGGCTTTCAAGATGTTGGGAGGGGGCCCGCGGCCCCCTCCTGGAGCCCTTGATGGCCCTGGGGACCGCCACCCCCCAGGGCCGGCTCCTGCAGTGTCCCGGGGTGCCTACTCCCGGGACACTGTAGTTTGCTATGGCAGGGCGGGAGCCTCGCGGCTCCCGTCCTGTCATAGCAAACTGCTTTGGTTTTTGGAAGAGAGAGCAGGAAACCTGCTCTCTCTTCCAAAAACCAAAGACAATTGCTTTTCCACACGGGGAGCTGCATCTTAGCAGCTTCCCATGTGGAAAAGCAATGCCGGCTCCCAAGGGACGCGGGGAGCCGGCGGGACCGTGGGGGGATTGGGGACCCCCCACGGTCCCCAACGGAGAGGGCCAGCCCCGGGGGATGGGGTCCCCGGGGCTACAAGTGGCGCGGGAGGGTGGCCACGCGGCCCCCTCCCCAAAATTGGATTTAAAAAAAAATATATAACAAAGGCCGGCCCCGGGGGTGGGGTCCCCGGGGCCATAAGTGGCCTGAGGAGGGGGCAACGCAGCCCCCTCCATAAGTAAAAAAAAAAAAAGAAGGCCATGCCCCGGGGATGGGGTCCCCGGGGCCGATTAAGGCCTCGGGAGGGGCCACGCGGCCCCCTTCCAAATTTAAAAAAATAATAAAATTAGGGGGCAGGCCCTGGGGGATGGGGTCCCCAGGGCCAATAGATTAGAAAAAGAAGGGGGGCCACACAGCCCCCCTTCTTAAAAAAATAAATAAAAAAAGACCGGCATCGCGCCGGAGGCCACGCCCCCCTGCTTGCAGCACTCTGCAAACGCGCCCCCTGGTGCGTTTGCAGATGGGGAACGAATTCCCCTTGAATACTGGGGGTCCCTGGGGGCCAGCTAGCCCACCAGGAACCTCCAGTATGCGCCAGGGGGCTGCATTGCAGAGAGGTGTACAGAGGCCACGCCCCTTTTTACACCTCTCTGCAACGCAGCTCTGTGGCGCTTTTTGGACGTACATGGTGGGCTAGTTGGACTCCAGGGACCCTCAGGATTCAAGGGGACTTAATCCCCCAACTTAAAACGCGCCACGGGGCGTGTTTGCACACTGGTGAACGGAGGGGCGGGGCTTCAGGTGACATGTGTGCAAACAGGCCCCGTGGCGCGTTTTAAGATGGGGAATAAAATCCCCTTCAATCCTGAGGGTCCCTGGGGACAACTAGCCCACCAGGTACGTCCAGAAGCGCCACAGAGCTGCGCTGCAGAGAGGTGTAAAAAGGGGCGTGGCCTCTGAACACCTCTCTGCAACGCAGCTCCCTGGCGCATACTGGAGGTACAGGGTGGGCTAGTTGGACCCCAGGGACCCTCATGATTCAAGGGGACTTAATACCCCAACTTAAAACGCGCCACGGGGCGCGTTTGCACAGTGGTGAAGGGAGGGGGCGGGGCTTCAGGTGACATGTGTGCAAACAGGCCCCGTGGAGCGTATTAAGATGGGGAATTAAATCCCCTTCAATACTGAGGGTCCCTAGGGACCAACTAGCCCACCAGGTACGTCCAGAAAGCGCCACAGAGCTGCGTTGCAGAGAGGTGCAAAAAGGGGCGTGGCCTCTGAACACCTCTCTGCAACGCAGCTCTCTGGCGCATACTGGAGGTATCTGGTGGGCTAGTTGGCCCCTAGGGACCCTCGGGATTGAGGAGGAATTAATTCTCCAACTTAAAACGCGCCACAGGGCGTGTTTGCAGACATGTCACCTCAGGCCCCACCCCTTCCTTCACCATTGTGCAAATATTCCTCTAAAATCAGCTGAACTACGAATTCCGATTTACTCACCTGTTATCAGGAGAGACCTCAGTGCTGCATCTTTGAGCCCAGTACTGATCCTGAAAAGTAATTTTAACCGTACTTACCAGTAACTTGAATTTTCTTCCATAGGCTAACATTGACTGGTTTCACTTGGAAATTCTTCTAAGTGTGGAGTTTTGGAACTTTATAATATTCCTCTAAAATCAGCCGAACTACGAATTCCGATTTACTCACCTGTTATCAGGAGAGACCTCAGTGCTGCATCTTTGAGCCCAGTACTGATCCTGAAAAGTAATTTTAACCGTACTGACCAGTAACTTGAATTTTCTTCCATAGGATATCATTGCCTGCTTTCTGCGGAAAAAGTTTCTAAGTGTCGATTTTTGAAACATACAAATATTCCTCTAAAATCAGCCGAACTACGAATTCCGATTTACTCACCTGTTATCAGGAGAGACCTCAGTGCTGCATCTGTGAGCCCAGTACTGATCCTGAAAAGTAATTTTAACCGTACTTACCAGTAACTTGAATTTCCTTCCATGGGCTAACATTGACTGGTTTCACTTGGAAATTCTTCTAAGTGTGGAGTTTTAGAACTTTATAATATTCCTCTAAAATCAGACGAACTACGAATTCCGATTTACTCACCTGTTATCAGGAGAGACCTCAGTGCTGCATCTTTGAGCCCAGTACTGATCCTGAAAAGTAATTCTAACCGTACTTACCAGTAACTTGAATTTCCTTCCATAGGCTAACATTGACTGGTTTCACTTGGAAATTCTTCTAAGTGTGGAGTTTTGGAACTTTATAATATTCCTCCAAAATCAGCCGAACTACGAATTCCGATTTACTCACCTGTTATCAGGAGAGACGTCAGTGCTGCATCTTTGAGCCCAGTACTGATCCTGAAAAGTAATTTTAACCGTACTGACCAGTAACTTGAATTTTCTTCCATAGGATATCATTGCCTGCTTTTTGCGGAAAAAGTTTCTAAGTGTCGCTTTTTGAAACATACAAATATTCCTCTAAAATCAGCAGAACTACGAATTCCGATTTACTCACCTGTTATCAGGAGAGACCTCAGTGCTGCATCTTTGAGCCCAGTACTGATCCTGAAAAGTAATTCTAACCGTACTTACCAGTAACTTGAATTTCCTTCCATAGGTTAACATTGACTGGTTTCACTTGGAAATTCTTGTGTGTGGAGTTTTGGAACTTTATAATATTCCTCTAAAATCAGCCGAACTACGAATTCCAATTTACTCACCTGTTATCAGGAGAGAACCCAGTGCTGCATCTTTTAGCCCAGCACTGACCCTGAAAAGTAATTCTAACCGTACTTACCAGTAACTTGTATTTCCTTCCATAGGAATCCATTGTCTGGTTTTCAGCAGAAAAGTTTCAAAGTGTCGATTTTCACAAACTACAAATATTCCTTAAAAATCGCCTGTATGACTTAAACGCATTCTTTCAACTGTTTACAGGAGATGCACCAGTGCTGGATCCAGGATCCACCACTGAGTAAGAAAAAGTAACGATAACACTACTTACCTGGTAAGTGAATTTCCTCCTATAGGATAACATTGGTGATTCTATGTGAAAAAGTTTCTCTGTCAACTTTTAAAATACTATAATATTCCTTAAAAATCACTACTGTAACCAAAACGCTTTTACTCAACTGTTTACAGGAGATGTCCCAGGACTGAATCTAGGATCCAGTCCTGTGGTTAGAAAAGTAATCCATACATGTGTCTTTGGGTATGCTTTAATGTCTTGGGATAAGCAGGTGTGCTTCTTCGCATGCCCAGTTATGTATTTATGAACGTGTGGTTAACATTATAAACATTGAGAATGTGATATGGGGGATTGTACATCTTTGAGGTAAGTCTAGATGTAATGCTTGTGTGACCTGGGTTGAGCACGTGTGTATTCAGATGTGTATGTCTATTTAAAGGTGATTTTCTGTGAACCAGCAGTGTGCATTTACATATTTGTGGTTCATGGTTGTCTTGCTGAGGATTGAGCACATGTCTTATTGATATGTTTTGTGCACCTTGGCAGCAGGTTTTGTAAAGTGTGTTTGTGTACCTTGGCAGCAGCTTTTGTAAACAGTGTTTGTGCATCTTGGGATACGAATATGTGACCCAGGATAGCGTTTAGCTTTGGGGGCGGTAAGGTTGTGGGGAACTGGGCATGTGCCATGTAGATTTGATTGTGTACCATATGACAAGCATGTGTGTCTATAAAGAACAGAAGTGTCTCAGGATGCGGTTGTGTGCACATTTGTGTATGTGTGTGTGGGGGGTAGGGTGCATACATGTATTGTGGTGTATGGATGTCTTTATGTGGATTGATCCTGTAACCTGTGTGTATGATTATGTCTTGGTGGTATGGTTAAGAAGGCTTGTCTATCTTGAGATAAGCATATTATCTTGGGATGACCTTGTGCATTTTAAGATGATTTTCTGTGTGTTAGGGATGCTCATGTATGTATTTGGTTGTTTTAGAGGTGACTGAACATGTGTTCTGTTAAAGTGATTGTGCACCTGGGATTTAGGTCTTTGATGAATGTGTCTATAAGTATGTGGGTCTTGAGATGAACTTGTGTGCCATAGCAGTGTGACTTTAGGTATCGGGGTGTATCTTGAATGGTAGCCTTGCGGATTGAGAGGGTATACTTAAGAATTTGAGGAGGGTTTTGTTAATATACATATATATATATATTCACACAAAAAACGAATGTTACAGAAACGTTATAGTTATAGTCATCAGTGATGTCATCAGTGATGTCGCTGATCATGTCAGGATTGAGTTTGGTCTTGAGAGGGTATTTGTGCACCTTGAATCTACGTCGTTGCATTATGCATGTGTTTCCTTGAATGAGTTTGTGTGCTTGGGAACATGCATTTAAGTTTCAGGATATATAATTTACCTCTAATGGTTGTCTTTGATGGGAAAGGTCCTGGAATGATCTTTTGTGCATGGGAGTGTACCTTAAAGTATCAGAGTATATCACTCATCTCTAATGGTCGGCTTTGGTGGGAGATTTAGCATGGCTCTTTGGTGTGTATTTATGTGCATTGTAAGGAGTGTGTATGGCTTGGGGGATTATGCAGGTGTCTTTTGTGGTTTTGTATGTGTGTTTTGGGAGGAACATGTGAGAATGGGGTAATGTGTGTCTATTGTTTGAGTGGTGTGCATGTGTGCCTCGAGACAAGCTTGTGAATATGGCAAGTGTGTGTCTCTGTCTTCGGGTGGGCAGTGTGCACATGTCTCTTCATAGGAGCTTGTGAGTATAGAGGGTGTGGATGTAACTTTGGGGTGGGATGGAGTGCACATATATCTTGAGACGAACTTGTGAGTATGTGAAGTGTGTGTGTCTTTGGATGAGCATGTGAGTATAGTGTTTGTGTCTGTGGCGGAGTGTGTGTGTCTTGGGACAAGTGTGTGAGTATTTTGCAGTGTCTGTGTCTTTGGATGAGGTGGTGTGCCTGTGTGCCCTGGGACAAGCTTGTGAACATTGGTCGGTGTGTCTATGCCTTGTTACATTGTGTCTATACCTGGGGTTGTGGTGGTGTGCACATGTGTCTTGGGATGAGCATGTGAGTATGGGGTGTATGTCTGTGGTGGAGTCTGCATGTCTTGCAACAAGTTTGCGAGTTTGGGTGGCATGTGTCTATGCCTGGGTATGTGGTGGTGTGCGTGTCTCAGTGGTGGCTCGCTTGGAACGGGGGTGGTAGGGCGGGGTGAATTTAAAAAAAATTACAAAAATGAACTTACCTTGTCTGCCACACCTCTGCATGCCTCTCCCACTGCTGCACGCCTCTCCTCTGTCTGCTGGAAGGACCAGAAGCACCCAGGCTTTTGAACTCTCCCAGCTAATCACAACACTGCAGGAGCAGCATTGTGATTGGTCTGAGCGTCCTGTTTGGATGCTCAGGCAGTGCAAGGGGAGGCTGGGCAAGTTCTCAACGGGGCTGTGCAACACAGCCCAATGGAGAACATACCAAGTCCACAAGACAGTTTGAACTGTCATATGCACTTAGAGGAGTGCAAACCATTCCTCCCCTGCTCTCGCGTCACAGAGCCAGCTCCGCCTCGACTCCCACATAGAAAAAGAAAATGATAATAACGTCATATTATCATCATTTTCTTTTTCTTTTTTGCACTGCTGAAATAGCAGTGGGACGACACTCCTTCGCCTTAGCGGCAGAGCCGCCACTTGCGTGTCTGTCTTGGGATGAGCATGTGTGTATGGGGCGTGTGTCTGTGGTAGAGTCTGCATGTCTTGGAACAAGCTTGTGAGTGTTGGTGGCATGTGTCTATGCCTGTGGGTGTGGTGGTGTGCGCGTGTGTCTTTAAATGAGCAATTGAATATGGGGTGTGTGTCTGTGGTGAAGTCTGCATGTCTTGCAACAAGCTTGTGAGTTTGGGTGGCATGTGTCTGTGACTGGGTATGTGGTGATGTGCATGTGCCTTGGGATGAACATGTGAGTATGGGGCATGGGTCTGTGGTGGAGTCTGCATGTCTTACAGCCAGTTTGCGATTTTGGGTGGCTTGTGTCTATTCCTGGGTATGTGGTGGTGTGTGCGTGTGTCTTGGGATGAGCATGTGAGTATGGGGTGCATGTCTGTTCTGTGGTGGAGTCTGCATGTCTTGCAACAACCTTGTGAGTTTGGGTGGCATGTGTCTATGCCTGGGGCTGTGGTGGTTTGCACATGTGTCTTGGGATGAGCATTTGAGTAGGGGCGTGTATCTGTGGTGGAGTCTGCATATCTTGGAACAAGCTTGTGAGTTTGGGTGGCATGTGTCTATGCCTGAGGGTGTGGTGGTGTGCATGTGTGTCTTTGGATGAGCATGTGAAATTGGGGCATGTGTCTGTAGTGGAGTCTGCATGACTTACAACAAGCTTGTGAGTTTTGGTGGCATGTGTCTATGCCTGGGTATGTGGTGGTGTGTGTGTGTCTTGGGATGAGCATGTGATTATAGGGTGTGTGTCTATGGTGGAGTCTGCATGTCTTGCAACAAGCTTGTGAGTTTGGGTGGTGTGTGTCTATGACTGGGTGTGGTGGTGTGTGCATGTCTTGGGATGAACATGTGAGTATGGGGCATGTGTCTAGGGTGGAGACTGCATGTCTTACAGCCAGTTTGCGATTTTGGGTGGCATGTGTCTATGCCTGGGTATGTGGTGGTGTGTGTGTGTGTGTCTTGGGATGAGCATTTGATTATGGGGTGTGTGTCTATGGTGGAGTCTGCATGTCTTGCAACAAGCTTGTGAGTTTGGGTGGCATGTGTCTATGCCTGGGTATGTGGTGATGTACGCGTGTGTCTTGGGATGAACATGTGAGTATGGGGCATGAGTCTGTGGTGGAGTCAGCATTTCTTACAGCAAGTTTGCGATTTTGGATGGTGTGTGTCTATGCCTGGGTATGTGGTGGTGTGCGCGTGTGTCTTGGGATGAGCATGTGAGTCTTGGGCGTGTGTCTGTGGTGGAGTCTGCATGTCTTGGAACTTGGAACAAGCTTGTGAGTTTGGGTGCGTGCGTCTATGCCTCTGGGTGTGGTGGTGTGTGCGTGTCTTGGGATGAACATGTGAGTATGGGGCATGTGTCTGGGGTGGAGACTGCATTTCTTACAGCAAGTTTGCGATTTTGGGTGGCGTGTGTCCATGTCTGGGTATGTGGTGGTGCACGCGTCTGTCTTGGGATGAGCATGTGAGTATGGGGCGTGTTTCTGTTCTGTGGTGGAGTCTGCATGTCTTGTAACAAACTTGTGAGATTGGGTGGCATGTGTCTATGCCTGGGTATGTGGTGGTGTGCATGCATGTCTTGGGATGAACATGTGAGTATGGGGCATGTGTCTGTGGTGGAGTCTGCATGTCTTACAGCCAGTTTGCGATGTTTGGTGGCGTGTGTCTATGCCTGGGTATGTGGTGGTCTGTGCGTGTGTCTTGGGAGGTGCATGTGACTATGGGGCGTGTGTCTGTAGTGGAGTCTGCATGTCTTGGAACAAGCTTGTGAGTTTGGGTGCATGTGTCTATGCCTCTGGGTGTGGTGGTGTGTGCGTGTCTTGGGATGAACATGTGAGTATGGGGCGTGTGTCTGTGGTGGAGTCTGCATGTCTTGGAAGAAGCTTGTGAGTTTGGGTAGCGTGTGCCTATGCCTGGGGGTGTGCTGGTGTGCGCATGTCTTTAAACGAGCACGGTGTGTGTCTATGCCTTGGGATAGGGAGTGCCTTCCTTTGTTGGCTGTTGTTTGTGTGTCTATCAGTGTGCACAGCAGGGTTCCAGCCTGATGCCAGCGCAGCATCTTAGTCCATTAGCCGCTCCATTTTCAGACATCCCCCCTCCCGCCTGCCCTCAGAACTAATTGAAAAGTACTGCTTCAGCACCTCGGGACATTTCCGTGCTCTCCCTTCTTCAAAACAAGCACAACAGACTCCTTCCAGTTACGTGTTTATATATTTAATTGTAGTTCCTGGAGAGGACTGCATTAATAACTCCATTAAGTTTACAACATGACAAATGCCTTGTCGAAGAGGCCTGGGGCGAAGCAAGAGACATTTGTATGAGCGGCGCCGCCAGAGTAAGCTTCTGCCCCACAAAAACAAGCTGCTCTCTGAGGGGCCAACTCGGGGGCACAGACTGGCAGGCCACGGAGCCCTCGAGATGTCTGCCAATGAGAACCGGCAACAGCTTGGTCCTTCACCCAAGTTCAGGCTTTCTAGATTCATGGGTGAGGGGTTTCCCATTCTGGACATCTGGTATGAACAGAATAACCCCATTCACTTGGACGGACACTACTGGGCAGCTCAGCCCCTCTCCTCTAGCCTAATAAGGCCTTGTTGGCTGATAGTTGACCCGGAAGTCGCCCGGATCTGTCACCACAGTCTTTCTCCTGGTTTTCTCCTTTTGAATTCTGTCCTTCAGCTTTCATCTAAACAGAAGAGTCCGTCAGTACTGATATCGCCGACCTTTCTTTGGAGACTCAGAGTCCCAACCTCATATTTTGGCCACTGCCCATTTGGTTAATTTAATGGGTCATTAGAGGTGGGTGTCTTTTTATGACACCAGCTAGTTCGAAGAAGTTTCCAAACTTCGCACAATTTGGCCAGTTCGCCGAGGAAAGGTTAAAGCTTCCCGGCCCTGCTTCTAATGACAACTTCCTGCTCGAGGATTTCCTGTGGGCGGGACATCCTGGAGCAGGAAACCGTCATGGCAGCATGCAGCCTTGAGCCCAGTGCCACCAGGTAAAGGTGCCCGAGCTGGAGATGTTTTAAGGCCAGGGCAGAGTGCCCCATTGTCCAGGCCTCCCACCTTCCAAGAGGCCCCCGAGGAAACTGATTTTTCTTTCTGTTTAACCTCTGTATATATCCTGTTTATCTAAACCTCTCTCCCTCTGCCTACCTGGACCACTGACTCAGTCTTTCTACCCTGTGTCAAATTAAGGATTTGTGGGGTCCAGCTAATACTTATTGCAACTGTTTTTGTTTGACCCTGTTAAAGTTTAACATATAATGTAGGTATTGTTTAGTATCGTGCACGGTTGAATTATCAGGAAATGGGTGATACAACTCAAAAGTGTTCCATACAGGAGCCAACACATGTGCCTTGCCCCAGGGCCCCTAAAATCCTTAGTTTTTACTCTGGTTGGCAAGGGGACCATGAGACCGGGGTAGGTGCAGTGGATTGGGTGGAGCATAGAGTTGGGCCAAGCGGAGCAGTGAAGACGCCTTGGGGAGGTGAGCTTGGGTTGGTCAGGGAGGAGGAGCGGTGTGCTCGGAACAGGGATGGGGCAGCTGCCACACGTTAAGCTCACACCACCTCAGTGGCCTGCAGCAACCTTGGCAAAGGGTCTGTCAAGCTGCCTCCTTTAAAGCGTTTTACAACCACCTTCAAAAGCTTACCAAAAATTGTGATGGTTTTAGTCATTAGACTGTAATTGCGCAGACCCCTCCTTTCATGTGTCCAATGTGGCATGCATGGCGTTACTGTCTCTTCTCTGGCTCTCCCAACACACACCTGGCTACTGTGGAGTCCTCTGGAGGCCCTCCAGGGCAGTGGCCCTTGTTTCATATTTATATCATAAAACCCAACACAGTGAGGCCCCTTTCCAAGGAAACAGGGCAAAAACCCGTGCATACATCACTGTGGCCAGAGTAAAATCTGTTCAGAAATTAGGAAATGCAAGTTTTCCCTTTGCCTGATTACATTGTGTGAATACTGATTGTTGAGAATACACCAGTGATGGAAATGTAACAATGCATACGCCAGGGAGCCACAAATAAGGAAGGAGGTAGAGAAGGGGCGAAGTCAGGCATGTGAAGTTCCTGACAGTTAGCTTATGGCCTTCTAGTACATATCCATTACAATCAAACACTACGATCCCCAGTCAAACTAGAAATAAAAAGAAACTCATAGTAAAGCTGTTCTGGCTATTGAACAAACCACGGTTCACAGACTGTTGAAAACAAACTCAGTTGTGGAATGAAAGCATAAAACATTTTCAGAGAAATATCTCAAACACTTTTTTACTGATGCCAGATTTAAAACCCAGATCGACAAGTTCAAAGGTCAAAACGAATACATTTGAATATGGTAATCATAACATAAGTTTGTTTGACTGGGGGGTGGGACACATACTACCTCTTACCCCAAGGCCACAGAAGAGGACACGTACAGTTTTAAAGAGTTATTAAGCCTGTCTCTAAATTATCAAGACTTAATGCCTGTTAAGCGCTCCATTTATTTCCAGTGACTAATTCTGCCAGTGGAGGGGAGGAGGCATTGAGCAAAGGGAACACTTCAACATTTCAGGCGGGGCACACGATTGTTACTAGTCCAGGGAGAGTTTCACACTTGTCGCATCCGACTCTGAGCCCCTGTGTGCGGCCCTCTGTGTCTTGGCACCGTGCCCTGGTAGAGTTTCAAACTTGTCGCATGCGACTCTGAGCCCCTGTGTGCGGCCCTCTGTGTCTTGGCACCGTGCCCTGGGAGAGTTTCAAACTTGTCACATCCGACTCTGAGCCCCTGTGTGCGGCCCTCAGTGTCTTGACACCGTGCCCTGGGAGAGTTTCAAACTTGTCATATCCGACTCTGAGCCCCTGTGTGGGGCCCTCAGTGTCTTGGCATCATGCCCTGGGAGAGTTTCAAACTTGTCAAATGGGACTCTGAGCCCCTGTGTGTGGCCCTCTGTGTCTTGGCACCATGCCCTGGGAGAGTTTCAAACTTTTCGCAGGCGACTCTGAGGCCATGTGTGTGTCCCTCTGTGTCTTGGCACCGTGCCCTGGGAGAGTTTTAAACTTGTCACATCCGACTCTGAGCCCCTGTGTGTGGCCCTCTGTGTCTTGGCACCGTGCCCTGGGAGAGTTTCAAACTTGTCAAATGTGACTCTGAGAACCTATGTGTGACCCTCTGTGTCTTGGCACCGTGCCCTGGGAGAGTTTCAAACTTGTCACATTCGGACCCGGAGCCTCTGTGTGTGGCCCTATGTGTCTTGGCACCGGGCCCTGGGAGAGTTTCAAACTTGTCAAATGTGACTCTGAGAACCTATGTGTGACCCTCTGTGTATTGGCACCGTGCCCTGGGAGAGTTTCAAACTTGTAACATCTGACTCTGAGCCCCTGTGTGCAGCCCTCTGTGTCTTGGCACCGTGCCCTGGGAGAGTTTCAAACTTGTCACATCCGACTCTGAGCCCTGTGTGGGGCCCACAGTGTCTTGGCACCATGCCCTGGATGAGTTTCAAACTTGTCAAATGGGACTCTGAGCCCTTGTGTGTGGCCCTCTGTGTCTTGGCACCGTGCCCTGGGAGAGATTCAAACTTGTCGCATGCGACTCTGAGCCCCTGTGTGTGTCCTTCTGTGTCTTGGCACCGTGCCCTGGGAGAGTTTCAAACTTGTCACATCCGACTCTGAGCCGCTGCGTGTGGCCCTCTTTGTCTTGGCACTGTGCCCTGGGAGAGTTTCAAACTTGTCAAATATGACTCTGAGAACATATGTGTGATCCTCTGTGTCTTGGCACCATGCCCTGGGAGAGTTTCAAACTCGTCACATTCGACTCTGAGCCCCTGTGTGCGGCCCTCTGTGTCTTGGCACCATGCCCTGGGAGAGTTTCAAACTTGTCGCGTGACTCTGAGCCCCTGTGTGCGGCCCTCAGTGTCTTGGCACCATGCCCTGGGAGAGTTTCAAACTTGTCGCATTCGACTCTGAGCCCCTGTGTGTGGCCCTCAGTGTCTTGGCACCATGTCCTGGGAGACTTTCAAACTTGTTGCATGCTACTCTGAGCCCCTGTGTGCGGCCCTCTCTGTCTTTCCACCATGCCCTGGGAGAGTTTCAAACTTGTCGCAGGCGACTCTGAGCCCCTGTGTGTGTCACTCTGTGTCTTGGCACCGTGCCCTGTGAGAGTTTTAAAATTGTCACATCCTACTCTGAGCCCCTGTGTGTGGCCCTCTGTGTCTTGGCACCGTGCCCTGGGTGAGTTTCAAACTTGTCAAATGTGACTCTGAGAACCTATGTGTGACCCTCTGTGTCTTGGCACCGTGCCCTGGGAGAGTTTCAAACTTGTCACATTCGAACCCGGAGCCCCTGTGTGTGGCCCTCTGTGTCTTGGCACTGGGCCCTGGGAGAGTTTCAAACTTGTCAAATGTGACTCTGAGAACCTATGTGTGACCCTCTGTGTATTGGCACCGTGCCCTGGGAGAGTTTCAAACTTGTAACATCCGACTCTGAGCCCCTGTGTGCAGCCCTCTGTGTCTTGGCACCGTGCCCTGGGAGAGTTTCAAACTTGTCGCATGCGACTCTGAGCCCCTGTGTGTGGCCCTCAGTGTCTTGGCACCGTGCCATGGGAGAGTTTCAAACTTGTCACATCTGACTCTGAGCCCTGTGTGGGGCCCTCAGTGTCTTGGCACCATGCCCTGGATGAGTTTCAAACTTGTCAAATGGGACTCTGAGCCCTTGTGTGTGGCTCTCTGTGTCTTGGCACCATGCCCTGGGAGAGTTTCAAACTTGCCGCATGTGACCCTGAGCCCCTGTGTGTGTCCTTCTGTGTCTTGGCACCGTGCCCTGGGAGAGTTTCAAACTTGTCACATCCGACTCTGAGCCGCTGCGTGTGGCCCTTTTTGTCTTGGCACCGTGCCCTGGGAGAGTTTCAAACTTGTCAAATATGACTCTGAGAACCTATGTGTGACTGTCTGTGTCTTGGCACCGTGCCCTGGGAGAGTTTCAAACTTGTCACATCCGACTCTGAGCCCCTGTGTGCGGCCCTCTGTGTCTTGGCACCATGCCCTGGGAGAGTTTCAAACTTGTCGCATGCAACTCTGAGCCCCTGTGTGCGGCCCTCAGTGTCTTGGCACCATGCCCTGGGAGAGTTTCAAACTTGTTGCATTCGACTCTGAGCCCCTGTGTGTGGCCCTCAGTGTCTTGGCACCATGTCCTGGGAGACTTTCAAACATGTTGCATGCTACTCTGAGCCCCTGTGTGCGGCCCTGTCTGTCTTGGCACCATGCCCTGGAAGAGTTTCAAACTTGTCGCAGGCGACTCTGAGCCTCTGTGTGTGTCCCTCTGTGTCTTGGCACTGTGCCCTGGGAGAGTTTCAAACTTGTCAAACGTGACTCTGAGAACCTATGTGTGACCCACTGTGTCTTTGCACTGTGCCCTGGGAGAGTTTCAAACTTGTCGCATGCGACTCTGAGCCCCTGTGTGTGGCCCTCAGTGCCTTGGCACCATGCCCTGGGAGAGTTTCAAACTTGTCACATCCGACTCTGAGCCCCTGTGTGCAGCCCTCTGTGTCTTGGCACCGTGCCCTGGGAGAGTTTCAAACTTGTTGCATGCGACTCGGAGCCCCTGTGTGTGGCCCTATGTGTCTTGGCACTGTGCCCTCGTAGAGTTTCAAACTTGTCACATCTGATTCTGAGCCCCTGTGTGGGGCCCTCAGTCTCTTGCCACCATGCCCTGGGAGAGTTTCAAACTTGTCAAATGGGATTCTGAGCCCCTGTGTGTGGCCCTCTGTGTCTTGGCACCATGCCCTGGGAGAGTTTCAAACTTGTCGCATGCGACTCTGAGCCCCGGCGTGTGTCCCTCTGTGTCTTGGCACCGTGCCCTGGGAAAGTTTCAAACTTGTCACATCCGACTCTGAGCCCCTGTGTGTGGCCCTCAGTGTCTTGGCACTGTGCCCTGGGAGAGTTTCAAACTTGTCAAATGTGACTCTGAGAACCTATGTGTGACCCTCTGTGTCTTGGCACCGTGCCCTGGGAGAGTTTCAAACTTGTCCTATCCGACACTGAGCCTCTGTGTGCGGCCCTCTGTGTCTTGGCACCATGCCCTGGGAGAGTTTCAAACTTGTCGCATTCGACTCTGAGCCCCTGTGTGTGGCCCTCAGTGTCTTGGCACCATGCCCTGGGAGAGTTTCAAACTTGTCGCATGCGACTCTGAGTCCCTGTGTGCGGGCCTCTGTGTCTTGGCACCATGCCCTGGGAGAGTTTCAAACTTGTTGCATGCGACTCTGAGCCCCTGTGTGTGGCCCTCTGTGACTTGGCACCGTGCCCTGGGAGAGTTTCAATCTTTTCACATCTGACTCTGAGCCACTGTGTGTGGCCCTCAGTGTCTTGGCACCGTGCCCTGGGAGAGTTTCAAACTCGTCGCATGCGACTCTGAACCCCTGTGTGTGGCCTTCTGTGTCTTGGCACCGTGCCCTGGGAGAGTTTCAAACGTGTCGCATGCGACTATGAGCCCCTGTGTGTGGCCCTCTGTGTCTTGGCACCGTGCCCTGGGAGAGTTTCAAACTTGTTGCATGCGAGTCTGAGCCTCTGTGTGTGGCCCTAAGTGTCTTGGCACCATGCCCCGGGAAAACTTCAAACTTGTGGCATTTGACTCTGAGCCCCTGTGTGTGGCCCTCAGTGTCTTGGCACCATGCCCTGGGAGAATTTCAAACTTGTCGCAGGTGACTCTGAGCCCCTGTGTGTGTCCCTCTGTGTCTTGGCACCGTGCCCTGGGAGAGTTTTAAACTTGTCACATCCTACTCTGGGCCCCTGTGAGTGGCCCTCTGTGTCTTGGCACCGGGCCCTGGGAGAGTTTCAAACTTGTCAACTGTGACTCTGAGAACCTATGTGTGACCCTCTGTGTATTGGCACCGTGCCCTGGGAGAGTTTCAAACTTGTCGCATGCGACTCTGAGCCCCTGTGTGTGGCCCTCAGTGTCTTGGCACCGTGCCCTGGGAGAGTTTCAAACTTGTCACATCTGACTCTGAGCCCTGTGTGGGGCCCTCAGTGTCTTGGCACCATGCCCTGGATGAGTTTCAAACTTGTCAAATGGGACTCTGAGCCCTTGTGTGTGGCCCTCTGTGTCTTGGCACCATGCCCTGGGAGAGTTTCAAACTTGTCGCATGCGACTCTGAGCCCCTGTGTGTGTCCTTCTGTGTCTTGGCACCGTGCCCTGGGAGAGTTTCAAACTTGTCACATCCGACTCTGAGCCACTGCGTGCGGCCCTCTGTGTCTTGGCACCATGCCCTGGGAGAGTTTCAAACTTGTCAAATATGACTCTGAGAACCTATGTGTGACCCTCTGTGTATTGGCACCGTGCCCTGGGAGAGTTTCAAACTTGTCGCATGCGACTCTGAGCCCCTGTGTGTGGCCCTCAGTGTCTTGGCACCGTGCCCTGGGAGAGTTTCAAACTTGTCACATCTGACTCTGAGCCCTGTGTGGGGCCCTCAGTGTCTTGGCACCATGCCCTGGATGAGTTTCAAACTTGTCAAATGGGACTCTGAGCCCTTGTGTGTGGCCCTCTGTGTCTTGGCACCATGCCCTGGGAGAGTTTCAAACTTGTCGCATGCGACTCTGAGCCCCTGTGTGTGTCCTTCTGTGTCTTGGCACCGTGCCCTGTGAGAGTTTCAAACTTGTCACATCCGACTCTGAGCCGCTGCGTGCGGCCCTCTGTGTCTTGGCACCATGCCCTGGGAGAGTTTCAAACTTGTCAAATATGACTCTGAGAACCTATGTGTGACCGTCTGTGTCTTGGCACCGTGCCCTGGGAGAGTTTCAAACTTGTCACATCCGACTCTGAGCCCCTGTGTGCGGCCCTCTGTGTCTTGGCACCATGCCCTGGGAGAGTTTCAAACTTGTCGCATGCAACTCTGAGCCCCTGTGTGCGGCCCTCAGTGTCTTGGCACCATGCCCTGGGAGAGTTTCAAACTTGTCACATTTGACTCTGAGCCCCTGTGTGTGGCCCTCAGTGTCTTGGCACCATGTCCTGGGAGACTTTCAAACTTGTTGCATGCTACTCTGAGCCCCTGTGTGCGGCCCTGTCTGTCTTGGCACCATGCCCTGGGAGAATTTCAAACTTGTCGCAGGCGACTCTGAGCCTCTGTGTGTGTCCCTCTGTGTCTTGGCACCGTGCCCTGGGAGAGTTTCAAACTTGTCAAATGTGACTCTGAGAACCTATGTGTGACCCTCTGTGTCTTTGCACTGTGCCCTGGGAGAGTTTCAAACTTGTCGCATGCGACTCTGAGCCCCTGTGTGTGGCCCTCAGTGTCTTGGCACCATGCCCTGGGAGAGTTTCAAACTTGTCACATCAGATGCTGAGCCCCTGTGTGCAGCCCTCTGTGTCTTGGCACCGTGCCCTGGGAGAGTTTCAAACTTGTTGCATGCGACTCGGAGCCCCTGTGTGTGGCCCTATGTGTCTTGGCACTGTGCCCTCGGAGAGTTTCAAACTTGCCACATCTGATTCTGAGCCCCTGTGTGGGGCCCTCAGTCTCTTGCCACCATGCCCTGGGAGAGTTTCAAACTTGTCAAATGGGATTCTGAGCCCCTGTGTGTGGCGCTCTGTGTCTTGGCACCATGCCCTGGGAGAGTTTCAAACTTGTCGCATGCGACTCTGAGCCCCGGTGTGTGTCCCTCTGTGTCTTGGCACCGTGCCCTGGGAGAGTTTCAAACTTGTCACATCCGACTCTGAGCCCCTGTGTGTGGCCCTCAGTGTCTTGGCACCGTGCGCTGGGAGAGTTTCAAACTTGTCAAATATGACTCTGAGAACCTATGTGTGACCCTCTGTGTCTTGGCACCGTGCCCTGGGAGAGTTTCAAACTTGTCCTATCCGACACTGAGCCCGTGTGCAGCCCTCTTTGTCTTGGCACCATGCCCTGGGAGAGTTTCAAACTTGTCGTATGTGACTCTGAGTCCCTGTGTGCGGCCCTCAGTGTCTTGGCACCATGCCCTGGGAGAGTTTCAAACTTGTCGCATTCGACTCTGAGCCCCTGTGTGTGGCCCTCAGTGTCTTGGCACCATGCCCTGGGAGAGTTTCAAACTTGTCGCATGCGACTCTGAGTCCCTGTGTGCGGGCCTCTGTGTCTTAGCACCATGCCCTGGGAGAGTTTCAAACTTGTCGCATGCGACTCTGAGCCCCTGTGTGTGGCCCCCTGTGTCTTGGCACCGTGCCCAGGGAGAGTTTCAAACTTTTCACATCTGACTCTGAGCCACTGTGTGTGGCCCTCAGTGTCTTGGCACCGTGCCCTGGGAGAGTTTCAAACTCGTCGCATGCGACTCTGAACCCCTGTGTGTGGCCTTCTGTGTCTTGGCACCATGCCCTGGGAGAGTTTCAAACTTGTCGCATGCGACTATGAGCCCCTGTGTGTGGCCCTCTGTGTCTTGGCACTGTGCCCTGGGAGAGTTTCAAACTTGTTGCATGCGACTCTGAGCCTCTGTGTGTGGCCCTCAGTGTCTTGGCACCATGCCCTGGGAAAGTTTCAAACTTGTGGCATTTGACTCTGAGCCCCTGTGTGTGGCCCTCAGTGTCTTGGCACCATGCCCTGGGAGAATTTCAAACTTGTCGCATGTGACTCTGAGCCCCTGTGTGCGGCCCTCTGTGTCTTGGCACCGTGCCCTGGGAGAGTTTCAAACTTTTCACATCCGACTCTGAGCCCCTGTGTGTGGCCCTCAGTGTCTTGGTACCGTACCCTGGGAGAGTTTCAAACTTGTCGCATTCGACTCTGAGCCCCTGTGTGTGGCCCTCAGTGTCTTGGCACCATGCCCTGGGAGAGTTTCAAACTTGTCGCATGCGACTCTGAGTCCCTGTGTGCGGGCCTCTGTGTCTTGGCACCATGCCCTGGGAGAGTTTCAAACTTGTCGCATGCGACTCTGAGTCCCTGTGTGCTGGCCTCTGTGTCTTGGCACCATGCCCTGGGAGAGTTTCAAACTTGTTGCATGCGACTCTGAGCCCCTGTGTGTGGCCCTCTGTGTCTTGGCACCGTGCCCTGGGAGAGTTTCAATCTTTTCACATCTGACTCTGAGCCACTGTGTGTGGCCCTCAGTGTCTTGGCACCGTGCCCTGGGAGAGTTTCAAACTTGTTGCATGCGAGTCTGAGCCTCTGTGTGTGGCCCTCAGTGTCTTGGCACCATGCCCTGGGAAAGCTTCAAACTTGTGGCATTTGACTCTGAGCCCCTGTGTGTGGCCCTCAGTGTCTTCGCACCATGCCCTGGGAGAATTTCAAACTTGTCGCAGGTGACTCTGAGCCCCTGTGTGTGTCCCTCTGTGTCTTGGCACCGTGCCCTGGGAGAGTTTTAAACTTGTCACATCCTACTCTGAGCCCCTGTGTGTGGCCCTCTGTGTCTTGGCACCGTGCCCTGGGAGAGTTTCAAACTTGTCAAAAGTGACTCTGAGAACCTATGTGTGACCCTCTGTGTCTTGGCACCGCGCCCTGGGAGAGTTTCAAACTTGTCGCATGCAACTCTGAGCCCCTGTGTGTGTCCTTCTGTGTCTTGGCACCGTGCCCTGGGAGAGTTTCAAACTTGTCACATCCGACTCTGAGCCACTGCGTGTGGCCCTCTTTGTCTTGGCACCGTGCCCTGGGAGAGTTTCAAACTTGTCACATCCAACTCTGAGCCCCTGTGTGCGGCCCTCTGTGAATTGGCACCATGCCCTGGGAGAGTTTCAAACTTGTCGCATGCAACTCTGAGCCCCTGTGTGCGGCCCTCAGTGTCTTGGCACCATGCCCTGGGAGAGTTTCAAACTTGTCGCATTCGACTCTGAGCCCCTGTGTGTGGCCCTCAGTGTCTTGGCACCATGTCCTGGGAGACTTTCAAACTTGTTGCATGCTACTCTGAGCCCCTGTGTGCGGCCCTGTCTGTCTTGGCACCATGCCAGGGGAGAGTTTCAAACTTGTCGCAGGCGACTCTGAGCCTCTGTGTTTGTCCCTCTGTGTCTTGGCACCGTGCCCTGGGAGAGTTTCAAACTTGTCAAATGTGACTCTGAGAACCTATGTGTGACCCTCTGTGTCTTTGCACTGTGCCCTGGGAGAGTTTCAAACTTGTCACATCCGACTCTGAGCCCCTGTGTGCAGCCCTCTGTGTCTTGGCACCGTGCGTGGGAGAGTTTCAAACTTGTTGCATGCGACTCGGAGCCCCTGTGTGTGGCCCTATGTGTCTTGGCAATGTGCCCTCGGAGAGTTTCAAACTTGTCACATCTGATTCTGAGCCCATGTGTGGGGCCCTCAGTCTCTTGCCACCATGCCCTGGGAGAGTTTCAAACTTGTCAAATGGGATTCTGAGCCCCTGTGTGTGGCCCTCTGTGTCTTGGCACCATGCCCTGGGAGAGTATCAAACTTGTCGCATGCGACTCTGAGCCCCGGTGTGTGTCCCTCTGTGTCTTGGCACCGTGCCCTGGGAGAGTTTCAAACTTGTCACATCCGACTCTGAGCCCCTGTGTGTGGCCCTCAGTGTCTTGGCACTGTGCCCTGGGAGAGTTTCAAACTTGTCAAATGTGACTCTGAGAACCTATGTGTGACCCTCTGTGTCTTGGCACCGTGCCCTGGGAGAGTTTCAAACTTGTCCTATCCGACACTGAGCCCCTGTGTGCGGCCCTCTTTGTCTTGGCACCATGCCCTGGGAGAGTTTCAAACTTGTCGTATGCGACTCTGAGTCCCTGTGTGCGGCCCTCAGTGTCTTGGCATCATGCCCTGGGAGAGTTTCAAACTTGTCGCATTCGACTCTGAGCCCCTGTGTGTGGCCCTCAGTGTCTTGGCACCATGCCCTGGGAGAGTTTCAAACTTGTCGCATGCGACTCTGAGTCCCTGTGTGCGGGCCTCTGTGTCTTGGCACCATGCCCTGGGAGAGTTTCAAACTTGTCGCATGCGACTCTGAGCCCCTGTGTGGGGCCCTCTGTGTCTTGGCACCGTGCCCAGGGAGAGTTTCAAACTTTTCACATCTGACTCTGAGCCACTGTGTGTGGCCCTCAGTGTCTTGGCACCGTGCCCTGGGAGAGTTTCAAACTCGTCGCATGCGACTCTGAACCCCTGTGTGTGGCCTTCTGTGTCTTGGCACCGTGCCCTGGGAGAGTTTCAAACTTGTCACATCCGACTCTGAGCCCCTGTGTGCAGCCCTCTGTGTCTTGGCACCGTGCCCTGGGAGAGTTTCAAACTTGTTGCATGCGACTCGGAGCCCCTGTGTGTGGCCCTATGTGTCTTGGCACTGTGCCCTCGGAGAGTTTCAAACTTGTCACATCTGATTCTGAGCCCCTGTGTGGGGCCCTCAGTCTCTTGCCACCATGCCCTGGGAGAGTTTCAAACTTGTCAAATGGGATTCTGAGCCCCTGTGTGTGGCGCTCTGTGTCTTGGCACCATGCCCTGGGAGAGTTTCAAACTTGTCGCATGCGACTCTGAGCCCCGGTGTGTGTCCCTCTGTGTCTTGGCACCGTGCCCTGGGAGAGTTTCAAACTTGTCACATCCGACTCTGAGCCCCTGTGTGTGGCCCTCAGTGTCTTGGCACCGTGCGCTGGGAGAGTTTCAAACTTGTCAAATATGACTCTGAGAACCTATGTGTGACCCTCTGTGTCTTGGCACCGTGCCCTGGGAGAGTTTCAAACTTGTCCTATCCGACACTGAGCCCGTGTGCAGCCCTCTTTGTCTTGGCACCATGCCCTGGGAGAGTTTCAAACTTGTCGTATGTGACTCTGAGTCCCTGTGTGCGGCCCTCAGTGTCTTGGCACCATGCCCTGGGAGAGTTTCAAACTTGTCGCATTCGACTCTGAGCCCCTGTGTGTGGCCCTCAGTGTCTTGGCACCATGCCCTGGGAGAGTTTCAAACTTGTCGCATGCGACTCTGAGTCCCTGTGTGCGGGCCTCTGTGTCTTAGCACCATGCCCTGGGAGAGTTTCAAACTTGTCGCATGCGACTCTGAGCCCCTGTGTGTGGCCCCCTGTGTCTTGGCACCGTGCCCAGGGAGAGTTTCAAACTTTTCACATCTGACTCTGAGCCACTGTGTGTGGCCCTCAGTGTCTTGGCACCGTGCCCTGGGAGAGTTTCAAACTCGTCGCATGCGACTCTGAACCCCTGTGTGTGGCCTTCTGTGTCTTGGCACCATGCCCTGGGAGAGTTTCAAACGTGTCGCATGCGACTATGAGCCCCTGTGTGTGGCCCTCTGTGTCTTGGCACTGTGCCCTGGGAGAGTTTCAAACTTGTTGCATGCGACTCTGAGCCTCTGTGTGTGGCCCTCAGTGTCTTGGCACCATGCCCTGGGAAAGTTTCAAACTTGTGGCATTTGACTCTGAGCCCCTGTGTGTGGCCCTCAGTGTCTTGGCACCATGCCCTGGGAGAATTTCAAACTTGTCGCATGTGACTCTGAGCCCCTGTGTGCGGCCCTCTGTGTCTTGGCACCGTGCCCTGGGAGAGTTTCAAACTTTTCACATCCGACTCTGAGCCCCTGTGTGTGGCCCTCAGTGTCTTGGTACCGTACCCTGGGAGAGTTTCAAACTTGTCGCATTCGACTCTGAGCCCCTGTGTGTGGCCCTCAGTGTCTTGGCACCATGCCCTGGGAGAGTTTCAAACTTGTCGCATGCGACTCTGAGTCCCTGTGTGCGGGCCTCTGTGTCTTGGCACCATGCCCTGGGAGAGTTTCAAACTTGTCGCATGCGACTCTGAGTCCCTGTGTGCTGGCCTCTGTGTCTTGGCACCATGCCCTGGGAGAGTTTCAAACTTGTTGCATGCGACTCTGAGCCCCTGTGTGTGGCCCTCTGTGTCTTGGCACCGTGCCCTGGGAGAGTTTCAATCTTTTCACATCTGACTCTGAGCCACTGTGTGTGGCCCTCAGTGTCTTGGCACCGTGCCCTGGGAGAGTTTCAAACTTGTTGCATGCGAGTCTGAGCCTCTGTGTGTGGCCCTCAGTGTCTTGGCACCATGCCCTGGGAAAGCTTCAAACTTGTGGCATTTGACTCTGAGCCCCTGTGTGTGGCCCTCAGTGTCTTCGCACCATGCCCTGGGAGAATTTCAAACTTGTCGCAGGTGACTCTGAGCCCCTGTGTGTGTCCCTCTGTGTCTTGGCACCGTGCCCTGGGAGAGTTTTAAACTTGTCACATCCTACTCTGAGCCCCTGTGTGTGGCCCTCTGTGTCTTGGCACCGTGCCCTGGGAGAGTTTCAAACTTGTCAAAAGTGACTCTGAGAACCTATGTGTGACCCTCTGTGTCTTGGCACCGCGCCCTGGGAGAGTTTCAAACTTGTCGCATGCAACTCTGAGCCCCTGTGTGTGTCCTTCTGTGTCTTGGCACCGTGCCCTGGGAGAGTTTCAAACTTGTCACATCCGACTCTGAGCCGCTGCGTGTGGCCCTCTTTGTCTTGGCACCGTGCCCTGGGAGAGTTTCAAACTTGTCACATCCAACTCTGAGCCCCTGTGTGCGGCCCTCTGTGAATTGGCACCATGCCCTGGGAGAGTTTCAAACTTGTCGCATGCAACTCTGAGCCCCTGTGTGCGGCCCTCAGTGTCTTGGCACCATGCCCTGGGAGAGTTTCAAACTTGTCGCATTCGACTCTGAGCCCCTGTGTGTGGCCCTCAGTGTCTTGGCACCATGTCCTGGGAGACTTTCAAACTTGTTGCATGCTACTCTGAGCCCCTGTGTGCGGCCCTGTCTGTCTTGGCACCATGCCAGGGGAGAGTTTCAAACTTGTCGCAGGCGACTCTGAGCCTCTGTGTTTGTCCCTCTGTGTCTTGGCACCGTGCCCTGGGAGAGTTTCAAACTTGTCAAATGTGACTCTGAGAACCTATGTGTGACCCTCTGTGTCTTTGCACTGTGCCCTGGGAGAGTTTCAAACTTGTCACATCCGACTCTGAGCCCCTGTGTGCAGCCCTCTGTGTCTTGGCACCGTGCGTGGGAGAGTTTCAAACTTGTTGCATGCGACTCGGAGCCCCTGTGTGTGGCCCTATGTGTCTTGGCAATGTGCCCTCGGAGAGTTTCAAACTTGTCACATCTGATTCTGAGCCCATGTGTGGGGCCCTCAGTCTCTTGCCACCATGCCCTGGGAGAGTTTCAAACTTGTCAAATGGGATTCTGAGCCCCTGTGTGTGGCCCTCTGTGTCTTGGCACCATGCCCTGGGAGAGTATCAAACTTGTCGCATGCGACTCTGAGCCCCGGTGTGTGTCCCTCTGTGTCTTGGCACCGTGCCCTGGGAGAGTTTCAAACTTGTCACATCCGACTCTGAGCCCCTGTGTGTGGCCCTCTGTGTCTTGGCACTGTGCCCTGGGAGAGTTTCAAACTTGTCAAATGTGACTCTGAGAACCTATGTGTGACCCTCTGTGTCTTGGCACCGTGCCCTGGGAGAGTTTCAAACTTGTCCTATCCGACACTGAGCCCCTGTGTGCGGCCCTCTTTGTCTTGGCACCATGCCCTGGGAGAGTTTCAAACTTGTCGTATGCGACTCTGAGTCCCTGTGTGCGGCCCTCAGTGTCTTGGCATCATGCCCTGGGAGAGTTTCAAACTTGTCGCATTCGACTCTGAGCCCCTGTGTGTGGCCCTCAGTGTCTTGGCACCATGCCCTGGGAGAGTTTCAAACTTGTCGCATGCGACTCTGAGTCCCTGTGTGCGGGCCTCTGTGTCTTGGCACCATGCCCTGGGAGAGTTTCAAACTTGTCGCATGCGACTCTGAGCCCCTGTGTGGGGCCCTCTGTGTCTTGGCACCGTGCCCAGGGAGAGTTTCAAACTTTTCACATCTGACTCTGAGCCACTGTGTGTGGCCCTCAGTGTCTTGGCACCGTGCCCTGGGAGAGTTTCAAACTCGTCGCATGCGACTCTGAACCCCTGTGTGTGGCCTTCTGTGTCTTGGCACCGTGCCCTGGGAGAGTTTCAAACTTGTCGCATGCGACTATGAGCCCCTGTGTGTGGCCCTCTGTGTCTTGGCACTGTGCCCTGGGAGAGTTTCAAACTTGTTGCATGCGACTCTGAGCCTCTGTGTGTGGCCCACAGTGTCTTGGCACCATGCCCTGGGAAAGTTTCAAACTTGTGGCATTTGACTCTGAGCCCCTGTGTGCGGCCCTCTGTGTCTTGGCACCGTGCCCTGGGAGAGTTTCAAACTTTTCCCATCCGACTCTGAGCCCCTGTGTGTGGCCCTCTGTGTCTTGGCACCATGCCCTGGGAGAGTTTCAAACTTGTCGCATGCGACTCTGAGTCCCTGTGTGCGGGCCTCTGTGTCTTGGCACCATGCCCTGGGAGAGTTTCAAACTTGTCGCATGCGACTCTGAGTCCCTGTGTGCGGGCCTCTGTGTCTTGGCACCATGCCCTGGGAGAGTTTCAAACTTGTTGCATGCGACTCTGAGCCCCTGTGTGTGGCCCTCTGTGTCTTGGCACCGTGCCCTGGGAGAGTTTCAATCTTTTCACATCTGACTCTGAGCCACTGTGTGTGGCCCTCAGTGTCTTGGCACCGTGCCCTGGGAGAGTTTCAAACTTGTTGCATGCGAGTCTGAGCCTCTGTGTGTGGCCCTCAGTGTCTTGGCACCATGCCCTGGGAAAGCTTCAAACTTGTGGCATTTGACTCTGAGCCCCTGTGTGTGGCCCTCAGTGTCTTCGCACCATGCCCTGGGAGAATTTCAAACTTGTCGCAGGTGACTCTGAGCCCCTGTGTGTGTCCCTCTGTGTCTTGGCACCGTGCCCTGGGAGAGTTTTAAACTTGTCACATCCTACTCTGAGCCCCTGTGTGTGGCCCTCTGTGTCTTGGCACCGTGCCCTGGGAGAGTTTCAAACTTGTCAAAAGTGACTCTGAGAACCTATGTGTGACCCTCTGTGTCTTGGCACCGCGCCCTGGGAGAGTTTCAAACTTGTCGCATGCAACTCTGAGCCCCTGTGTGTGTCCTTCTGTGTCTTGGCACCGTGCCCTGGGAGAGTTTCAAACTTGTCACATCCGACTCTGAGCCGCTGCGTGTGGCCCTCTTTGTCTTGGCACCGTGCCCTGGGAGAGTTTCAAACTTGTCACATCCAACTCTGAGCCCCTGTGTGCGTCCCTCTGTGAATTGGCACCATGCCCTGGGAGAGTTTCAAACTTGTCGCATGCAACTCTGAGCCCCTGTGTGCGGCCCTCAGTGTCTTGGCACCATGCCCTGGGAGAGTTTCAAACTTGTCGCATTCGACTCTGAGCCCCTGTGTGTGGCCCTCAGTGTCTTGGCACCATGTCCTGGGAGACTTTCAAACTTGTTGCATGCTACTCTGAGCCCCTGTGTGCGGCCCTGTCTGTCTTGGCACCATGCCAGGGAGAGTTTCAAACTTGTCGCAGGCGACTCTGAGCCTCTGTGTTTGTCCCTCTGTGTCTTGGCACCGTGCCCTGGGAGAGTTTCAAACTTGTCACATCCGACTCTGAGCCCCTGTGTGCAGCCCTCTGTGTCTTGGCACCGTGCGTGGGAGAGTTTCAAACTTGTTGCATGCGACTCGGAGCCCCTGTGTGTGGCCCTATGTGTCTTGGCAATGTGCCCTCGGAGAGTTTCAAACTTGTCACATCTGATTCTGAGCCCATGTGTGGGGCCCTCAGTCTCTTGCCACCATGCCCTGGGAGAGTTTCAAACTTGTCAAATGGGATTCTGAGCCCCTGTGTGTGGCCCTCTGTGTCTTGGCACCATGCCCTGGGAGAGTATCAAACTTGTCGCATGCGACTCTGAGCCCCGGTGTGTGTCCCTCTGTGTCTTGGCACCGTGCCCTGGGAGAGTTTCAAACTTGTCAAATGTGACTCTGAGAACCTATGTGTGACCCTCTGTGTCTTGGCACCGTGCCCTGGGAGAGTTTCAAACTTGTCCTATCCGACACTGAGCCCCTGTGTGCGGCCCTCTTTGTCTTGGCACCATGCCCTGGGAGAGTTTCAAACTTGTCGTATGCGACTCTGAGTCCCTGTGTGCGGCCCTCAGTGTCTTGGCATCATGCCCTGGGAGAGTTTCAAACTTGTCGCATTCGACTCTGAGCCCCTGTGTGTGGCCCTCAGTGTCTTGGCACCATGCCCTGGGAGAGTTTCAAACTTGTCGCATGCGACTCTGAGTCCCTGTGTGCGGGCCTCTGTGTCTTGGCACCATGCCCTGGGAGAGTTTCAAACTTGTCGCATGCGACTCTGAGCCCCTGTGTGGGGCCCTCTGTGTCTTGGCACCGTGCCCAGGGAGAGTTTCAAACTTTTCACATCTGACTCTGAGCCACTGTGTGTGGCCCTCAGTGTCTTGGCACCGTGCCCTGGGAGAGTTTCAAACTCGTCGCATGCGACTCTGAACCCCTGTGTGTGGCCTTCTGTGTCTTGGCACCGTGCCCTGGGAGAGTTTCAAACTTGTCGCATGCAACTCTGAGCCCCTGTGTGTGTCCTTCTGTGTCTTGGCACCGTGCCCTGGGAGAGTTTCAAACTTGTCACATCCGACTCTGAGCCGCTGCGTGTGGCCCTCTTTGTCTTGGCACCGTGCCCTGGGAGAGTTTCAAACTTGTCGCATGCAACTCTGAGCCCCTGTGTGTGGCCCTCAGTGTCTTGGCACCATGTCCTGGGAGACTTTCAAACTTGTTGCATGCTACTCTGAGCCCCTGTGTGCGGCCCTGTCTGTCTTGGCACCATGCCAGGGGAGAGTTTCAAACTTGTCGCAGGCGACTCTGAGCCTCTGTGTTTGTCCCTCTGTGTCTTGGCACCGTGCCCTGGGAGAGTTTCAAACTTGTCACATCCGACTCTGAGCCCCTGTGTGCAGCCCTCTGTGTCTTGGCACCGTGCGTGGGAGAGTTTCAAACTTGTTGCATGCGACTCGGAGCCCCTGTGTGTGGCCCTATGTGTCTTGGCAATGTGCCCTCGGAGAGTTTCAAACTTGTCACATCTGATTCTGAGCCCATGTGTGGGGCCCTCAGTCTCTTGCCACCATGCCCTGGGAGAGTTTCAAACTTGTCAAATGGGATTCTGAGCCCCTGTGTGTGGCCCTCTGTGTCTTGGCACCATGCCCTGGGAGAGTATCAAACTTGTCGCATGCGACTCTGAGCCCCGGTGTGTGTCCCTCTGTGTCTTGGCACCGTGCCCTGGGAGAGTTTCAAACTTGTCAAATGTGACTCTGAGAACCTATGTGTGACCCTCTGTGTCTTGGCACCGTGCCCTGGGAGAGTTTCAAACTTGTCCTATCCGACACTGAGCCCCTGTGTGCGGCCCTCTTTGTCTTGGCACCATGCCCTGGGAGAGTTTCAAACTTGTCGTATGCGACTCTGAGTCCCTGTGTGCGGCCCTCAGTGTCTTGGCATCATGCCCTGGGAGAGTTTCAAACTTGTCGCATTCGACTCTGAGCCCCTGTGTGTGGCCCTCAGTGTCTTGGCACCATGCCCTGGGAGAGTTTCAAACTTGTCGCATGCGACTCTGAGTCCCTGTGTGCGGGCCTCTGTGTCTTGGCACCATGCCCTGGGAGAGTTTCAAACTTGTCGCATGCGACTCTGAGCCCCTGTGTGGGGCCCTCTGTGTCTTGGCACCGTGCCCAGGGAGAGTTTCAAACTTTTCACATCTGACTCTGAGCCACTGTGTGTGGCCCTCAGTGTCTTGGCACCGTGCCCTGGGAGAGTTTCAAACTCGTCGCATGCGACTCTGAACCCCTGTGTGTGGCCTTCTGTGTCTTGGCACCGTGCCCTGGGAGAGTTTCAAACTTGTCGCATGCGACTATGAGCCCCTGTGTGTGGCCCTCTGTGTCTTGGCACTGTGCCCTGGGAGAGTTTCAAACTTGTTGCATGCGACTCTGAGCCTCTGTGTGTGGCCCACAGTGTCTTGGCACCATGCCCTGGGAAAGTTTCAAACTTGTGGCATTTGACTCTGAGCCCCTGTGTGTGGCCCTCAGTGTCTTGGCACCATGCCCTGGGAGAATTTCAAACTTGTCGCATGTGACTCTGAGCCCCTGTGTGCGGCCCTCTGTGTCTTGGCACCGTGCCCTGGGAGAGTTTCAAACTTTTCACATCCGACTCTGAGCCCCTGTGTGTGGCCCTCTGTGTCTTGGCACCGTGCCCTGGGAGACTTTCAAACTTGTTGCATGCGACTCTAAGCCCCTGTGTGTGTCCCTCTGTGTCTTGGCACCGTGCCCTGGGAGAGTTTCAAACTTATCACACCCGACTCTGAGCCCCTGTGTGGGGCCCTCAGTGTCTTGGCACCATGCCCTGGGAGAGTTTCAAACGTGTCAAATGGGACTCTGAGCCCCTGTGTGTGGCCCTCTGTTTCTTGGCACCATGCCCTGGGAGAGTTTCAAACTTGTCAAATGTGACTCTGAGAACCTGTGTGTGACCCTCTGTGTCTTGGCACCATGCCCTGGGAGAGTTTCAAACTTGTCACATCCGACTCTGAGCCCATGTGTGGGGCCCTCAGTGTCTTGGCACCATGCCCTGGGAGAGTTTCAAACTTGTCGCATGCGACTCTGAGTCCCTGTGTGCGGGCCTCTGTGTCTTGGCACCATGCCCTAGGAGAGTTTCAAACTTGTCGCATGCGACTCTGAGCCCCTGTGTGGGGCCCTCTGTGTCTTGGCACCGTGCCCAGGGAGAGTTTCAAACTTTTCACATCTGACTCTGAGCCACTGTGTGTGGCCCTCAGTGTCTTGGCACCGTGCCCTGGGAGAGTTTCAAACTCGTCGCATGCGACTCTGAACCCCTGTGTGTGGCCTTCTGTGTCTTGGCACCGTGCCCTGGGAGAGTTTCAAACTTGTCGCATGCGACTATGAGCCCCTGTGTGTGGCCCTCTGTGTCTTGGCACTGTGCCCTGGGAGAGTTTCAAACTTGTTGCATGCGACTCTGAGCCTCTGTGTGTGGCCCACAGTGTCTTGGCACCATGCCCTGGGAAAGTTTCAAACTTGTGGCATTTGACTCTGAGCCCCTGTGTGTGGCCCTCAGTGTCTTGGCACCATGCCCTGGGAGAATTTCAAACTTGTCGCATGTGACTCTGAGCCCCTGTGTGCGGCCCTCTGTGTCTTGGCACCGTGCCCTGGGAGAGTTTCAAACTTTTCACATCCGACTCTGAGCCCCTGTGTGTGGCCCTCAGTGTCTTGGCACCGTACCCTGGGAGAGTTTCAAACTTATCACACCCGACTCTGAGCCCCTGTGTGTGGCCCTCTGTGTCTTGGCACCGTGCCCTGGGAGACTTTCAAACTTGTTGCATGCGACTCTAAGCCCCTGTGTGTGTCCCTCAGTGTCTTGGCACCGTGCCCTGGGAGAGTTTCAAACTTATCACACCCGACTCTGAGCCCCTGTGTGGGGCCCTCAGTGTCTTGGCACCATGCCCTGGGAGAGTTTCAAACGTGTCAAATGGGACTCTGAGCCCCTGTGTGTGGCCCTCTGTTTCTTGGCACCATGCCCTGGGAGAGTTTCAAACTTGTCAAATGTGACTCTGAGAACCTGTGTGTGACCCTCTGTGTCTTGGCACCATGCCCTGGGAGAGTTTCAAACTTGTTGCATGCGACTCTGAGCCTCTGTGTGTGGCCCACAGTGTCTTGGCACCATGCCCTGGGAAAGTTTCAAACTTGTGGCATTTGACTCTGAGCCCCTGTGTGCGGCCCTCTGTGTCTTGGCACCGTGCCCTGGGAGAGTTTCAAACTTTTCACATCCGACTCTGAGCCCCTGTGTGTGGCCCTCTGTGTCTTGGCACCATGCCCTGGGAGAGTTTCAAACTTGTCGCATGCGACTCTGAGTCCCTGTGTGCGGGCCTCTGTGTCTTGGCACCATGCCCTGGGAGAGTTTCAAACTTGTCGCATGCGACTCTGAGTCCCTGTGTGCGGGCCTCTGTGTCTTGGCACCATGCCCTGGGAGAGTTTCAAACTTGTTGCATGCGACTCTGAGCCCCTGTGTGTGGCCCTCTGTGTCTTGGCACCGTGCCCTGGGAGAGTTTCAATCTTTTCACATCTGACTCTGAGCCACTGTGTGTGGCCCTCAGTGTCTTGGCACCGTGCCCTGGGAGAGTTTCAAACTTGTTGCATGCGAGTCTGAGCCTCTGTGTGTGGCCCTCAGTGTCTTGGCACCATGCCCTGGGAAAGCTTCAAACTTGTGGCATTTGACTCTGAGCTCCTGTGTGTGGCCCTCAGTGTCTTCGCACCATGCCCTGGGAGAATTTCAAACTTGTCGCAGGTGACTCTGAGCCCCTGTGTGTGTCCCTCTGTGTCTTGGCACCGTGCCCTGGGAGAGTTTTAAACTTGTCACATCCTACTCTGAGCCCCTGTGTGTGGCCCTCTGTGTCTTGGCACCGTGCCCTGGGAGAGTTTCAAACTTGTCACATCCGACTCTGAGCCGCTGCGTGTGGCCCTCTTTGTCTTGGCAACGTTGCCCTGGGAGAGTTTCAAACTTGTCACATCCAACTCTGAGCCCCTGTGTGCGGCCCTCTGTGAATTGGCACCATGCCCTGGGAGAGTTTCAAACTTGTCGCATGCAACTCTGAGCCCCTGTGTGCGGCCCTCAGTGTCTTGGCACCATGCCCTGGGAGAGTTTCAAACTTGTCGCATTCGACTCTGAGCCCCTGTGTGTGGCCCTCAGTGTCTTGGCACCATGTCCTGGGAGACTTTCAAACTTGTTGCATGCTACTCTGAGCCCCTGTGTGCGGCCCTGTCTGTCTTGGCACCATGCCAGGGGAGAGTTTCAAACTTGTCGCAGGCGACTCTGAGCCTCTGTGTTTGTCCCTCTGTGTCTTGGCACCGTGCCCTGGGAGAGTTTCAAACTTGTCACATCCGACTCTGAGCCCCTGTGTGCAGCCCTCTGTGTCTTGGCACCGTGCGTGGGAGAGTTTCAAACTTGTTGCATGCGACTCGGAGCCCCTGTGTGTGGCCCTATGTGTCTTGGCAATGTGCCCTCGGAGAGTTTCAAACTTGTCACATCTGATTCTGAGCCCATGTGTGGGGCCCTCAGTCTCTTGCCACCATGCCCTGGGAGAGTTTCAAACTTGTCAAATGGGATTCTGAGCCCCTGTGTGTGGCCCTCTGTGTCTTGGCACCATGCCCTGGGAGAGTATCAAACTTGTCGCATGCGACTCTGAGCCCCGGTGTGTGTCCCTCTGTGTCTTGGCACCGTGCCCTGGGAGAGTTTCAAACTTGTCAAATGTGACTCTGAGAACCTATGTGTGACCCTCTGTGTCTTGGCACCGTGCCCTGGGAGAGTTTCAAACTTGTCCTATCCGACACTGAGCCCCTGTGTGCGGCCCTCTTTGTCTTGGCACCATGCCCTGGGAGAGTTTCAAACTTGTCGTATGCGACTCTGAGTCCCTGTGTGCGGCCCTCAGTGTCTTGGCATCATGCCCTGGGAGAGTTTCAAACTTGTCGCATTCGACTCTGAGCCCCTGTGTGTGGCCCTCAGTGTCTTGGCACCATGCCCTGGGAGAGTTTCAAACTTGTCGCATGCGACTCTGAGTCCCTGTGTGCGGGCCTCTGTGTCTTGGCACCATGCCCTGGGAGAGTTTCAAACTTGTCGCATGCGACTCTGAGCCCCTGTGTGGGGCCCTCTGTGTCTTGGCACCGTGCCCAGGGAGAGTTTCAAACTTTTCACATCTGACTCTGAGCCACTGTGTGTGGCCCTCAGTGTCTTGGCACCGTGCCCTGGGAGAGTTTCAAACTCGTCGCATGCGACTCTGAACCCCTGTGTGTGGCCTTCTGTGTCTTGGCACCGTGCCCTGGGAGAGTTTCAAACTTGTCGCATGCAACTCTGAGCCCCTGTGTGTGTCCTTCTGTGTCTTGGCACCGTGCCCTGGGAGAGTTTCAAACTTGTCACATCCGACTCTGAGCCGCTGCGTGTGGCCCTCTTTGTCTTGGCACCGTGCCCTGGGAGAGTTTCAAACTTGTCACATCCAACTCTGAGCCCCTGTGTGCGGCCCTCTGTGAATTGGCACCATGCCCTGGGAGAGTTTCAAACTTGTCGCATGCAACTCTGAGCCCCTGTGTGCGGCCCTCAGTGTCTTGGCACCATGCCCTGGGAGAGTTTCAAACTTGTCGCATTCGACTCTGAGCCCCTGTGTGTGGCCCTCAGTGTCTTGGCACCATGTCCTGGGAGACTTTCAAACTTGTTGCATGCTACTCTGAGCCCCTGTGTGCGGCCCTGTCTGTCTTGGCACCATGCCAGGGAGAGTTTCAAACTTTTCACATCTGACTCTGAGCCACTGTGTGTGGCCCTCAGTGTCTTGGCACCGTGCCCTGGGAGAGTTTCAAACTCGTCGCATGCGACTCTGAACCCCTGTGTGTGGCCTTCTGTGTCTTGGCACCGTGCCCTGGGAGAGTTTCAAACTTGTCGCATGCGACTATGAGCCCCTGTGTGTGGCCCTCTGTGTCTTGGCACTGTGCCCTGGGAGAGTTTCAAACTTGTTGCATGCGACTCTGAGCCTCTGTGTGTGGCCCACAGTGTCTTGGCACCATGCCCTGGGAAAGTTTCAAACTTGTGGCATTTGACTCTGAGCCCCTGTGTGTGGCCCTCAGTGTCTTGGCACCATGCCCTGGGAGAATTTCAAACTTGTCGTATGTGACTCTGAGCCCCTGTGTGCGGCCCTCTGTGTCTTGGCACCGTGCCCTGGGAGAGTTTCAAACTTTTCACATCCGACTCTGAGCCCCTGTGTGTGGCCCTCTGTGTCTTGGCACCGTGCCCTGGGAGACTTTCAAACTTGTTGCATGCGACTCTAAGCCCCTGTGTGTGTCCCTCTGTGTCTTGGCACCGTGCCCTGGGAGAGTTTCAAACTTATCACACCCGACTCTGAGCCCCTGTGTGGGGCCCTCAGTGTCTTGGCACCATGCCCTGGGAGAGTTTCAAACGTGTCAAATGGGACTCTGAGCCCCTGTGTGTGGCCCTCTGTTTCTTGGCACCATGCCCTGGGAGAGTTTCAAACTTGTCAAATGTGACTCTGAGAACCTGTGTGTGACCCTCTGTGTCTTGGCACCATGCCCTGGGAGAGTTTCAAACTTGTCACATCCGACTCTGAGCCCATGTGTGGGGCCCTCAGTGTCTTGGCACCATGCCCTGGGAGAGTTTCAAACTTGTCGCATGCGACTCTGAGTCCCTGTGTGCGGGCCTCTGTGTCTTGGCACCATGCCCTGGGAGAGTTTCAAACTTGTCGCATGCGACTCTGAGCCCCTGTGTGGGGCCCTCTGTGTCTTGGCACCGTGCCCAGGGAGAGTTTCAAACTTTTCACATCTGACTCTGAGCCACTGTGTGTGGCCCTCAGTGTCTTGGCACCGTGCCCTGGGAGAGTTTCAAACTCGTCGCATGCGACTCTGAACCCCTGTGTGTGGCCTTCTGTGTCTTGGCACCGTGCCCTGGGAGAGTTTCAAACTTGTCGCATGCGACTATGAGCCCCTGTGTGTGGCCCTCTGTGTCTTGGCACTGTGCCCTGGGAGAGTTTCAAACTTGTTGCATGCGACTCTGAGCCTCTGTGTGTGGCCCACAGTGTCTTGGCACCATGCCCTGGGAAAGTTTCAAACTTGTGGCATTTGACTCTGAGCCCCTGTGTGTGGCCCTCAGTGTCTTGGCACCATGCCCTGGGAGAATTTCAAACTTGTCGCATGTGACTCTGAGCCCCTGTGTGCGGCCCTCTGTGTCTTGGCACCGTGCCCTGGGAGAGTTTCAAACTTTTCACATCCGACTCTGAGCCCCTGTGTGTGGCCCTCAGTGTCTTGGCACCGTACCCTGGGAGAGTTTCAAACTTATCACACCCGACTCTGAGCCCCTGTGTGTGGCCCTCTGTGTCTTGGCACCGTGCCCTGGAAGACTTTCAAACTTGTTGCATGCGACTCTAAGCCCATGTGTGTGTCCCTCTGTGTCTTGGCACCGTGCCCTGGGAGAGTTTCAAACTTATCACACCCGACTCTGAGCCCCTGTGTGGGGCCCTCAGTGTCTTGGCACCATGCCCTGGGAGAGTTTCAAACGTGTCAAATGGGACTCTGAGCCCCTGTGTGTGGCCCTCTGTTTCTTGGCACCATGCCCTGGGAGAGTTTCAAACTTGTCAAATGTGACTCTGAGAACCTGTGTGTGACCCTCTGTGTCTTGGCACCATGCCCTGGGAGAGTTTCAAACTTGTCACATCCGACTCTGAGCCCATGTGTGGGGCCCTCAGTGTCTTGGCACCATGCCCTGGGAGAGTTTCAGACTTGTCAAATGTGACTCTGAGCCTCCGTGTGTGGCCGTGTGGCTCTATGTGTCTTGGCACCATGCACGGGATGCAGTCAGGTCTATTTGTAACCCACCGACCCTTAGCCCAAACAGTGTCTGAGGCACAGAATTACTGGTGGGTCCAGGTTCCGAGATGCTGCACCTCAATGCCAGCTCTGGTGAGCATGCTGTGAGACTGACGGTGTATGTTAGGTGCACACCGCCTACACTGATGCCAACACACTGTGGGACACTACATCAACAGTACTACTATGTATGCCATTACATTGGAGACAGTGACATAGGAGACAACGACCTAGTTAGGAGAGATTTTCATATATTTATTTTTTGCGATGATGTAATTTAATGTAAACGAATTCATGCCATGGGCGTCATTTATGGGTCACCTTGCGACCCCTATGAGGAGGCATTCGATCCATGTGACGTGGCTTGTGACCCCTGTGACGTGGCATGCGACCCCTGTGAATTCAGGAAGCACCGCTGGCCTGGCATGCCAGAACAGGAAGAGGTTTGTTGAAGACTGCTTTCAAGCTATGTGGGCTGCCAGTCACCCCTCTTGAAAACAGCTGAGAGCCATGGTGTAAGAAAACTTGAGGGGGCCCCCCTTCAAAGTACATAGGGGGTTCCCTCCACGACCCAGTCAGGAGCTCTCAAGCTAGGGGCCCACTGCCTGGGCACAGTGCCGGAAAGGGTCCCCGGGAGCTCAGGGTCTCCCCACACCGCAGGGGAAGGGCGGCTAATGTTACGCGACTGGCTGAGTCTCCTGCTGACAGACCTGCTCCGAGGAAAAAGAATTACTGTGCACTAACAGCATAAACACAGGAAAGAAGCCCACTGGGGAAACAGATGAAGGACTAACTGCTTTCTAGTGCTACACAAGGCTAGGCAGGCCTTACTGCGCAGACGAGGTACAGTGTCATGGTGCGCAATGCCATGTGTCAGCACACACAAAAAAACAAGCACTGGCAATGCCAATACGTCTGGCTTTAAAAGAATGTTGTAGGGTAATGTTAAGTATTTCAAGTGGATAGCGTGGGGATGGCTATGTATTTGTGTAGAAGCACAGAACTTTAGAACATGATTAGTGTAAGTTAAAAGGTCAGATGACAGGTGCGCTGTCAAGCCAGACATATACATGCATGTAGCCTAATGACTGCCTTCCTTCCATCTGTGCTTCTGTCAGAGGAAAACGCCATATATTAACTATTTATCTAAGATAATTTGATAGCATTACAATGTCATAAGTGTGGCCTTATAAATTCAACCTCACGCAGCTGGATAAATAAAATGATTACAGCTTTGTGGAGAGACTCTACTTTTTTGTGTAAATACCCAACTTCTGCCCAATCCAAACATGCACTCCTGGCTCCCAACATGTGGGCAGAGCCAAATCTCCTGTTGCTCTCACATAATTGTCTGGTGATAGCTGCCCTGTCAATCCAGATCATGGAAACTGCAATATGTATCCACGCATCAAAAATTGAGTTTACTCGGCCGATCAAGATATGTGATTCTCTCTTTTTCAAAGCTAAACTTCTGCCCCCTTCCCTGATCATCATGGAGACAGCTTCAGAGGAATATGTGGCGAACAGGCTTCCCTTACAGCGAGCAAACAAACAAAGCTGCTTTATATGTAAGGGACACGATGGGGGATGTGACTGGACATTAATAGGTGTTTATGGGGCCTGTTTTGTAGAAGGTAGGAAACGAGATGACATATTGACAGTGATGGCTGGTGACATTTGAAAGTGGTGGGGCGTAAATACTGCACTGCGGCGAGCAAGCGTAGCAAGTGAGCCCGAACCACCTACGAAAATTTTGAAAAAAGAGTGGGCAAATGGTGCATTTTCAAGCAAATTTGAGTAAGGTGCACTGTCTAAATGTAATTATTTGCGGGATCAAAGGACTACCGGTGCCAGAGCGCCTAGAGGTGCCACGTGTGCAGTGCACTGTATAACTGTCCATATTTGCAGGATCAAAGGACTGCCGGTACTAGAGCGCATACAGGCGCCAATTTTACAGTGCACTTTATTAACGCCCTTTTTTGCAGGATCAAACGGCTACTGGTGCCAGAGCGCCTACAGGTGCCACACATGCATATACAAACAAACACACAAAACATAGAAACAGCGGTAAACACAGATAAACAATAACTTGCAGACGGACAAAAAAACACTTTGAAAAAAAACACCCACTTCAAAATAGCACGTTGTTACAGATACACCTTACACAGTCGGACCACATCAACCCTTCAACACACGTGCAACGTACCTCAAACGCAGCACTTTATGTGTGCGATTACCCTGTATCACAAAACTTTACCTTAGCCCGATACCCTGCACTCATCCGAATATAACGGCATCCTGCCCTACTCCAGTGCCTCAGGGCCAGGCACGGCTGCTTCTTGGCGCGTCTAGGTCGGTGTGAGGCTTGGCACTCTAGTATTCACTATATTGACGTTGTTTCAACAGTCCGGTGTTCAATTGCTGCGGGTAAGCACTGGCAGGCAGGAGTCTTAAATCTGCAAATCCTGGCGGCTTCTGCAGCAGGGTGGTTTGATCCTCATTGCGCCTGCGCTGGTCCCTGCTGGTACATGCCGCCGGGGCGTCTCGGGGTTCAGGCGAGGATAAGCCGTGTGTCTGGGTAAATAAGCCTCATGAGAGCAGCAGCGGAAAGGGGTGCCCTTTGGATACATTTTGGCTGTGAAACCAGGTGATACGTGTTCACATTTCGGAATGTCCACTTGACCAAACTTTGTGATCTTCGGCAAGCGAGTTTCCTGATCTTCCGAAATCCAGAGTGCTTACAATCTCCGCAGTCTCAAATTCTGCTTCAGAAAATGCATGTTTACATTGAAAGAGAGCAGTTTAATGCCAGCCAGCTTTGTACAGTCGAACCATAAACAGCTGAAGCATGGCTGTCAAATTCAAAGTGCCAAACATGGCAGCATGGGTTGGGGTTCAGTGAGATATGCCCTCTGCAAAGACCTCGGGGATCCCCAAATCGGCTGTGGCCAGTAAATCGTTTAACCCCCAAAAAAGAAAATGCAAGGGGTTCTGGCAAGTTTATCTTATGGTGTCTCAAAAGGTAAATATCAAAAAAATGAAACTGCGAAATGTGCTGTCCAGCAGTGCCCCAGACACGCCCACCACATCCTGTTGTTGTGATCTGGTCTCGCCACACACCAGCTGTTCTATGTACAAACCCTGACATTTGGAAGCCTCTGCTACAACAAAAATGTTCTGTGCAACGCTCCGTGTTGCTCCTTGGAGGTATATGGTTAATGTTGAAAGGACACCTCAGAATCTAAAACGCATTGGGTTCTGGTAACTTTAACTGATCTAAAAGCCCCTCACACTTTCCACCAAGTCTAAAAAATGAACAAACGCTGCAACCACACAAAACCAAACACACCCTGTCAACCAAAACTTCCTGCAGTTTGATGGCGTTCCCTGATCTGAAAGTAAGGGCGCCCAAATAGAAAAAGTGCTCAAAGTGCCATGACAATGGTGGTTGGCGCTTTACAAATGTAAATAAGGTAACAAAAAAGGAGCAGCGCACTGAAGAACAGACCCCCGTCCCAATAGTTTAAAAAATACTGTCCTCCTACAGTAAGCTGGCCACACTCGAGTGGCTTCTCTGCGATGTAGCTACTGTGACTGTCACTAATCCTCCAAGCATGAGCTACCCTGAAAAGAATGCAAGCGTTTCCAAACAAATAATTCACGCGCCCTGCTCATGCCATGACGCTTGCAATTTATTGATCACATAAAAGAATTGTACAACCTCATTGTCGGGGAATACATCGTTAAAAGGTAAATAATTTGTCTGTTGAACTTAATCCATAATTAGCAGCCACGGCGCCGGCCGGCATAGGTGATTGTTTGGCGCACAGCGAAAAATTCAATCACAATTACATGCAAACTAGTCGCGGCCGGCATGACTGGGGGGGGCGGTAAGCGCGGGGAGGGGGGGAGGGAGGCGTTTAATTAAATGAATAAATAAAATAAAAACAAACTTACCAGGCATCTCCTCCGCTGGTCCCACGTCGCATCACGTCTCCTCTCACAGACGTGGAACTAACTTCTCCCCGCTCTTTTGCTTGCCTGGCAAGTGGCAAATCAGAAGACTGGATGCGACTGCGGGGGGCTACTCGGCTGTATCCTGGCATTTCACAGGGCATGGAGCGACTGTACGTCACCGCCCGAGCAGGATCCTATCTTTAGACTCCTGCACTACACTAGGCATGCGCAGCATACCTAATGTAATGTGGGGGGACTGAAATAAACAAGCATTTGCAATGCAATAGGTCTCGCATTATTAAAGTTTGAGCTATTGGTGTTGCAATTGTGGTACTGATGGTGGTGGTGGTATTGGTGGTGGTGGTGGTATTAGTGGTCGTGGTAGTGGTATTGGTGGTGTTGATGGTGGTGGTGTTGGTGGTGGTATTGGTGGTGGTGTTGGTGGTGGTGGTGGTGGTATTGGTGGTGTTGGTGGTGGTGGTGTTGGTGGTGGTGGTGGTGGTGTTGGTGGTGGTGTTGGTGGTGGTGGTACTGGTGGTGGTGGTATTGGTGGAGGTGGTGGTATTGATGGTGGTATTGGTGGTGTTGTTGATAGAACAGGCTTTTGAAAACAACCCATCAGGTGGCTTTAGAACAGATGAGATGTAACACAGATGTGCTGTTGTCAGCTTCAGCCCATTAGCACACGATTATGTGCTGCCTGGAATTCACATGACTTAAATCCGTTAAAGAGATTGAAAGCGGGTGCCCGTGTTACGGGTGCGGCCGTGCTGCTTAAAAAACACAAGCGGTTTCAGCTGAAGAAGCGCATGTCCGGCCTGCAGTAAGAGAAACTTAATAAAGTAAATAGTGCTTACAGACTAAATAACAGGTCCTGTGTAACAACCGAAGTAAAGGGGCCAGTCTCCAAGGGAGGGTACAAATGAAGATAAGGCTGTACTAAGGAGGGACTAACAAGCCTATTAACGAATCCGAAGGCAGCATTTACGAAAGACAATGACACAAGCCAATGAAAAATATGGGAGAAGAGTGGGCGCTGCTTCTCTCCCATACTCTACTACAGTAGTCTCGATGAGCGAGCAGCGCATGCCCGCTGCCGCTAGGCTGGACCTAAACAGCAAGAATGGCCAAAGCTTACCAAAATGTCAAAAGAAAGAAGAACATGGGACAGAAAATATGTTACTTGTAAGTGTAAAATAGGTAAACACAGATTCCCTGAGCTTTTCTGTTGAGGGATCCTCCAGGATTTTTTTTTACTACCAACAAGCAGTTTGTCTCAGTGCCATAACAGAGGTGGAACAGCAAGGTCAGCCAACACGTGCATTAGCAATATGACGTCAGCAGTTAAGTCAGCAGTGCTGGGAGTTATAACTGTAGGCTCCAGCGGGGATATCCTTATCTGTGTCACTGGTCTGCTTTTCCACCACACAGTAAACATCTGCTGCTGCTTTGCTGCTGTAGTACACATGACCTCATGTCAGAGAAGTTTACATTGTTCCAACTACTGTCTATGTTTAGAGCCAGTGGAATGATGTGATTCTATGGCTGCAGCATTGTTTTCATACGTATGCATGTACTGCCTCAGACAGCTACACTGGCTACCCATGCAGAAGTGCTGCCAATTCAAACTGCTCATCCACGCCAACAAAGCCCTCCACAACGCCAGACCTGCCTACCTCAACTACAGCGGCGGTTCCTCCATGGGAGCGGAGGAGCGTCAACCCCTTATACTGCTGCGCAGAAAGCTGGAAAAATAAAATGTCAATAAAAGGATTTTATTACCGTTTTATTTTTCCAGCTTTCTACCGAACTGAGAGGGCAGGGCGTGGTCAGTGAGTCATTGCTGCTGAATGGCAGCAATGACGAGTGGCCTCTTCAGTATGAATTGTGCATGTCAGTTTGGCCGGCTACCTTGCTACGGCCAAACCGACACTCTCAATTCAAACTATCCACCCTGGCTGTCTTAGACAGCTGGGTTGGAGAGCAGGCACAGGCCTTCAGTGCTCTTCGGAGCACTGAGGCAGCCTGCTCCAGCCAATCAAGACGCTTTACTCATGCAGCATGAGAGCAGTGTCTGGATTGGATAAGGACCTGTGGGAGTTGTGGGACCACATGCTGGAGGAGTCTGGAGCCAGGGACTGGAGAACACCGAGGAAGTGCTGCAGGCTAAGGTAAGTGTAACGTTTTTTTTCTAATGTTTATTTGTATGCTTTTTAATTGTATTTATGTCCACCGACTCACCATTTTTGTGGGTCACCAACCATCACTGCTAAACCATCGCCTTAACTTCCACCATCCAACTAGGAAACTGCACTCAGCCACAATCTGCCTCGTACAGATACCATGCATCCACAGAAGAAAAACAGGAGAACACACTTTTTCCAACATCGCTGCCAAAACGTGGCACAACCTTCCCCATCACATTAGGACCTTCCCATCTCTAAGGTTCCGCAAGAAACTGAAGAAATGCCTGTTCAACTAAGAGCTCCAATCGGCTTACACTACACATCTGTTCTAGCACCTGGATACCCCTCGGGTCATAAGTGCACTATACAAATCCTCATAACATAACAAACAAATCAAAAGTTACTACGAAAAGTACAACGTGCCTCGCAATGGCAGTCCTCTTACAAAGGGTAACAGGCGAGGCCACCTTAAAATCGCTCCTATAAGCAGGTGTAAAACTGGTACTACTGAGCTGAAACCATGGGCCAAAAAATATTAGTGTATTAAAAGCACAAAATATTGAAATAATATTGCGGTAGAATGCACTGAAAATTCCAGTGGCCAAGCGTACGCTATACCTGTAGTTTAAGTTAAGTACGTTTGTACCACTGCTGCGCATGCTGCCTTTGAGTTTCTTGGTGAAATTTGATAGACTGTTTTCACTTTACAAAAACAAAACTGGATAGTCTTTGTCTATCCTTGCATCATAAATGGGAGCGTACAATATTTTTCTTCGCCTCTAATTTCAGGAGATTGCGTACCACAGTATACAATCTCAAGTGCCCGTGTGGCGTGGCATTCACGATGGGAATTACAACAGCTCACCCTCTTCCTACTCTAAACCGTACACCTACAGGCGCATTAAATCCCACATTGAGGTGGGGCAGGGAGGCACATCGGAGGACGCTAACCACTGGGCAGGGTGAGGTCACGTGACCGTGTGAACGCCACGTCATTGGGAGACGAGGGAAGGGCATCAGAAGCCAGGAAGAGAAGGGGACGTGCGAGAGTCTCCAAGAGGTAAGTTAAGAGGGGGAGTCAGAAGTGGTCCAGGACCACCTTTCAGTGCTGCGATATTCTTGTAGAAGAATGCCCGATCAGGTGCTGTTCGATTAATCAAACCCGGGGTTCGGGTTGTACAACCGGCCTGAAAGATCGTGCACAGGGATCTCTTTTACATTAGAGTTCGGTACAGATATTTTGAGTAGTTGTGCTCTTAATTTGGCCAAAACGATGCGAGTGCAAAAATAGTCGTGCAGTTATTATTTTTTTGCCCCTGTGATGCCACAGGTGTTATTACAATAATCAGTATAAACTCGATTTGGAACCTGCCCCGCCTGGACAGCGTACAAGAGTGTGTGCCAGGCTTAAGAACGTGTGTTTTAGCCGCTCCATGTCACATGCACCTGCCCGGCATTCACGGGCTACGGGAGCGCGGAGCTCGTATGTGCTCCTTCATAACTCAAATTTTTACAATGCGTGTGTAATGTATGATCTATTTTCAGAACGCCTGATGTTTGCATGCCTCGTGGGACGCTTTTAGGTGCCCTTTATTGAAATAAGTCGAACAAAAAGTAACCTGTAGTTTCGAATTTATTAGGAAAATTGCAAAGCTTGCAGTTCCAGTACACAAGGGAAACAGTGTGACTGGGTTAAGTAGCCACTTTAAAATAGGGCAAGTTGAGACCCCCCACTTTCTTACGTGCGTTGATGTCTTCGGAACAGAACATGTTGTTTCAACACATCTTGATACGGAGACTACAACGTGCTCAATGCCAGGTGTATTTAGCACAAGCCCTTCCCCTTGCATGTTAATGCTGGTGTGTTTGTTTTTACCAGAAATTCCGAATTGCGAGTTTCACATGAAAAATAAGCCGTGGTGATAGACTTTATTTCTGATGGCACGGGTCAGATCAAGCTCTTTATACGTACATCTCTTTGTGCGGATGTTTGATACTCGGTGAAACCAGTTCTCTGGTTCATGTTTTGTTATAGATGCGAACTCAAAGAGAGTTCATTCAACTCGCTTTATTGCTCATTGATACATTAACATTTTATTTGAAAAAATGAGCTATATAAATTAAACGTTTGCCGATATTTTTTAAGATGGTTTATGTGTGCTTTCTTAGGCAAAGTATTTAAATATTTTGGGAACGGCAATGTGAGGAAAATTCACCCCAGTTTACAGTGGAAAAGAAGCATTCCCAGCGCGTGGGTAAAGGTTCTCACAAACAAACACGTTGTGTAAGCGGTTTGAACATTTATAGTTGGATACTCTCACTTTCAAATCACAAATTATAGCACCCTTGTATACAGTAGCAATCATTGAACCAGTGGTGCGCGCGCACCACAGAGGAGCGGGGGGAGGGAGCGCGGCAGCAGACGAACGCGCGCTGCTGCGCGTTCTGGCCACCGTCGGGAATGGGCGCGGCAAAGGCGGGACATGCGCCCGCCTTTGACCAATCGCGTGCCGTCCCCATGAAAAAAACGCACGCTCCAGCCAATGTGGGCTTCCGAAAACAAAACCACACGCACGAGCGTGTGGGTCGTTTTCAGAAGCCCTTTCTAGAGGTCTCGCGCTGCGCGAGCAGTGCTGCGCACTGCAACGCTAGGCGTGAGACCTAAAAAGCGCTCTTCTCGCAGATGCGCAGTCGGAGTCTGGACTCCTGCTGCTCGACTCGCCTGCGTGCGCTGTTCGTTTGTTGTTGACTCATGCGCACTTGAGGCTGTGAAGCAGCTGCCAGCACAGGTCAGGGCCGGAAATGTAAACAGACGAATTGTCAAAGCTGTCAATTCGTCTGCTTACATTTCTTGCTGCCCGATTGCCTAGTGGGGCGCTGCCCCGGCGCCCCTATGGACCAGCCGCCACTGCATATTGAGGGCTTTTCGGAATTGTGCCATTACATAACCTTTCTGAAAAGTTGCTGGTACACAATATGCTGCTCACTCAGCACCATAAAGATCAGCTCTCAAGTGACCCATGTCATGTGTGACGCCGACAGACAATCCTAACCTTTGAACTAATACCACTTTGCTTTCTGTGACTTCTTGTTTCTCCTCTACCCTCATAAGTCTGAGGTTAACGTTTTTCACACAGAAAATGCTTTTGGCCATGGAGCTGAGAGTAACCCGAGGTGCTACATAGGTGTTGGGCAACTACGTCCCAGCTACACATAGTTTTTCTTTGTTTCCTTCCCCTCCTAAACTGTCCTCAAAAAAGGACCGGCCACTGGGGGACTCTTTGGGGCTCATTTGTGTAGGTTTTGCATCGCCCTTGCTCCCCGCAAGGGAGCGCGAGGGTGATTCTAAACCTAAGTAGGATTTATCATGCCACGCAAGGCCACCTTGTGTGGCCCTCAGCAGCTTGATAAATCTAGAGTAACGCAACACAGTTCAAATCACTGCGTTGCGTTACTCTGCACCAGGAAGCCGTTCCATAGGTGGAGTGTGGATGTTCTCACCATCCGTGGTAAACCTGGGGATGCATCAAAATTCTACACCTCCCTGGGTGAGGCGTCATGAGGAGAAATATCTTATTTCTCCTAGTTAGTTCCTCTTTCTATGTGTGCTGAATACATAGAAAGAGGACTGTGCCTCACAGGATTTGTTTCTGCAGGATGGTGTCCCTTTCTGCACACAAACAATCCTGCATGCAACGCAGGCACCCTTGCACCATGGTGCAATAGTGCTTGCATTGGCACTAGGCAGCACATTTTGCACTAGCGTTGGGAAAAGGTAGAAATGTGCTGTATATTGTTAAGTAAGGTGAATTCTTGCTCTTTCCCTATCACGCAGCGCAGCAAGGGTGACTTGCTGCGCTGCATGACTTTTTGCTTAATATGCTCCTTTGTGTAGCCCTCATCCTCTGACAATGCAGAGCCCAGGGATGTCAACCAGGGCTTTGACTGTACTGTGTTTCACAGGTAGAAACAGACGAGGAGCACAGGGAGGTACAGAGAGGACCTTAGGGGAGGAACTGAGAGCGGCCGAAGGAGTGAAAGGAAGTTTAAAAGGAAGAAAAGTATGAACGAATATGAATAGAGCAAGAGACAGTGGAATATAAAGAGAAGTAAAAGATGAGAGAGCGAAGGAAGGGATATATATACTAAGGCTAACAAGGACAGTGAGGAGACAAAGAGCAAAAGGTAAGATATAGAGGCAGAGAAAAGTATAGTGAGACAGTGTATGTCAGAGAGACTAAACGCCAAAGAGGTAAACAGAGATGCACCGTGGGAGGCAGAAAATGGGAGAGAGAAATTGATAGCATTAGAGATCCGTCGGGAGAGCGAGAAAGCAAAATGAGGATTGTGGAGTTGAGTGAGTGAGATTGGGAAGGAGAGAAGGTCAGAAAGTGGGTACAACAGACAGAAAACAAGAGTGAGAGCAGAGGAGGGAGAAAGACATGAAGAAACTGACTCAAAGAATTAGATAAAAGTAGTGCAAAGCTGAACCCGTGCTCTGGGTACTGCAGACACACCGGGGCTTTTTTCGCTCTCTTCTCCATCCTTGTGCTATATGTGGACTCCATGAAGCGCAGGAAGCGATGGCGCCACCAACCCCTCTCTCGTCTGAAGCTCTCCATGCTCCACCCTTAGCTGGCCATTTCTTGGTAGCAAGCTGCAGTGGCATCTTCACAGCCTTCCTGTTTTTTGTGCAATATAATCAGTGAACATTGGTGACCCTAAGTTTACACAGTGCTTCCTGCCAATGGCTCTAGGCCATGATGATCCGCTATAAAAGGATATCTGTTCCCTGTTCACTGGGATCCTGTGCAGAATACAGCTTTGCCTCTGAAAGACCTTTCATTAAGTGTGAGAAATACAAAAATGAAATGGAAAAACGAATTGTTAGTTTTAAATCAGATCCTTGTCAGAGCTCACTATGTTATCTGCCAAGTGCCTCCATGTCGTATGTGACAGCTTCAGCTAATGCTGGCCAGCATCCTAGAAGTTCAAATGAATTTGTGTGATGGTAGAACAATACTACAAACCCCATAATGCAGAGCAACCTTGCTTAGAAAGCAAGAGCTGGCTGATGGTGCCACGGTCACGTGGAGCTGCTTGGCAGCTACGTCATCTCCTTTCTGGCATTCTTATCATTGCAGCTCCTTGCGGAATATGGCAGATTATTGGGTGAGGCTAGATATTGCTCTCTTTGCGTCAGTATACCAAGTGCCCGATTACGAATTTGGGAGTCCTGCAGCGGACCGCCACACCACCACCCCCTCCAGGACCTCAAAACAGGGCCACCGCCCGCCAGATTACAAGTTTTTCATGGTCTGGCGGGCAGGTGGCACGGCGCTCCTGCCGCGGTGCCTTTCAAAGGCACCTATGTATGTTGTGAGCCCCTGACCGCCGCGGGACCGCGAGGAAACGCAGTTTGCTGTAAGTTGCAGCTGAGCAAGGGCGGTCTGACCACCAAAGTTGTAATACAGCGGTCGGACCGCCAGTGCGGCGGTGGCTGGACTGCCACCGCCCCACCCCCATGAGTCTGGCGGTCCTCGGACTGCCAGACTCATAATCAGGCCCCAAGTGTCTGTGGATGGAAAACAGAAGTGCAATGGCTACTGTTTTACATTAGAAACAATCATTCAGGGGATCAATACATTTTCAAAGCTATACCTTTTCTAACAGTTGAAGCTAAGTGCTGGCATTAATGCTGTGTCCTCAGTGCGCACACACACACACACACACACACATGCACGCACGCACACGCATGCAGATCAATACATTTTCAAAGCTATACCTTTTCTAACAGTTGAAGCTAAGTGCTGGCATTAATGCTGTGTCCTCAGTGCGCCCGCACACACATGCACGCACGCACACGCATGCAGATCAATAAATTTTCAAAGCTATACCTTTTCTAACAGATGAAGCTAAGTGCTGGCATTAATGCTGTGTCCTCAGTGCGCACACACACACACACACACGCATGCACGCACGCATGCATGCACACACACACACACACCCTCCGCCCCATCAAGTCTGCAAGTTTAATGCAGTGTGAAATGATTTTTACCATGTTGAAGCAATTGTTTTGTGCATTGTGTCAACCAGTGTAAAATTATAACATAGAAATTAGTAATTTTACATCTATTTCTATAATGTCACTCGTTGTGGCTGCATCAGGGCCAAATGTCCCATGATGTGTCTTCCTGTATTGTCATGAACGGTAAATGTCATGTGATGTCACGTCTAGTGATGTTAAAAGGAGAGGGTTCAAAGGGCAAGTGATGTCACTACTGCTACCCTTGGCAGTATGTTGATATGACGTCCATGCTTTATACTCAAGGTAAGGGATGCTGACCTATTTAATTTATTTGAATATTAGTTTATAACGTTACGCCTAGGGTTAGTTCTTGCATGAGAGTTACATTAAGGTTAATCTTTGTTTAATTTAACTAAAATAATAACAAATTAAAATGCAGTCAAAATTAGCATTAGGCTTGAGATAATATTTTTAATACAATAATTTACATTAAATTAGATAAAGGTTAGGGCTCACTTTATGGTTAGGATTTTTAATTAAATTACATTTAAATTATTTAAGGGATACATCTATAATTGACATTAAGGCTAGGTTATGTTCTATTTACTTTCAAATAAAAGAACAGGATTAGTGTTAGAGAGCTAGAGTTAGAAAATAAGGCAATAAATAAGAGCCAGAGTTCATTCATGATTAAATTAAAGATAATTAAATAACACTTAAAGATATGTTAAATTAATTAAAGGTCAATTTAGAAGGTGTGTTGGGGAAGTATGTTCGAAATATTGCAAAATTATATTTAAAGCTTATTTTTTACAAGTGTGGTTCACACCTGGGCATGTTCATACCTGTATTCATACTAATGCATTCTGGTATATGTTGTTCAGACTCGTCATATTGTGTACATTTTGAAAGTTTTCACAGTCAGCTAGTGCTGGAAATCCTCTCTGGCTGATATAATGTAGGAGGGACAAACATGCTGCTTCCAAGTAGGTACAGTGAAATACCAAACTAAGCTCAGGGGCATCTCACAGGCTCACCCAACCATGTGAAGGCCCACCCTTCTGTGAGTAGCCCTTTAACACTGTTCATACGTGTGGTTCTCACACTGGACATTCCTTTGGGGTCCATAACATGCATCTCTTCTGATGAGCGGCACATACCATGAAATACATATAAAGAGATATCCAGCCCCGGCTGCACATGTACTTGAGTGTAAGAACTTTCAAAATAAGCACTAATGACTGGTTATAACTACATGCACCAGAATGCATTGGGATGATCGGTGCAAACATGCCCAGTGTGTATACTTCAGCTGTGAAATACTTTTAAAATTTACCTTAATAATGTAGTTGTAGTTGAGGTAGCAACTGCAAAGTATGAGTACTTCAGAGTAGAGGACATGGAGGTTGTAAGACACAAATCTGTGATGAATGATAACCTCTCTGGGATGTGAAAGCGCATTCTTATATGGCAGCTGATGGCACTTGGGCCCAACCATCGACCAGTGCTTTATGTGTGATGTACACTGTAAGTCACGTGAACAGACCTCTGTTGGCTAACTCTAAATGGTGTAGTTGCCTGATTGGAACATAATAACAAATCAAGTCCCAGGGAGAGTACCGTTATCAAAGCATTAATCCAGCGGGAGAGCAGGGGACTTGCACTAGAGGGCCGCATAATGTGTGAGGCATTTTTCACTTCTCCTAAGCCCTGGTGGTCTGATGCTTCAGAACTGTAAACAATACCTAACCCTTCAGGGCTCTGCAACATATATTCACCAAAAATCGAAGATTGCTCTTTTTCACTTTTGACAAAATTGTATGTTTATGATTTGTAAATTTTTTGGATAGTGACAAATGTTTCAGATGTTGCCTTCCAATTCAGAAATGTAACATATTTATCAGAAAATTCGTGCAAATTCCTTTTTGCATGACTTGCATATCCTGAGACCCTCTGTTGACCAATACAAGTAGTAAACAGTTCTCCCACAGGATCTTTAAGGACCAGGAGAGGGAAGGGCTCCACCGGAGGAATGAGCTGCCCCTCTGATGGCATGTTTTCTATTGTGTGAGTGCACTTGTCCTGTGGTACACAGTATACCCGTTCCTTGATCTTCAACCTTGCAACCTGCAACCGGTTGGGTACTAATACTTACCTGATTGCATGGTTAGAATATATCACTTCTGTCTATTATATTATCCTGATGAAGACCTAGACCTCTTTATGCTCATAGAGTGGTCGAAACATATTGACAATTAGAATTTCTAGGTGTAGTGATCCATTGTAATTCACTATGAGACCCACTTTTTAAAGTGTTTTTAAACATACCAGTGGTACTTGCTGAATAAAGGACTGTATTGAGTATACCACTAGGTACATTTTATATTTAATTCTGTCCCCCAAAAAAACAAGACCCAGTGTAATTGCCCTGAATATAGATTTATAAGACTCCCAGGGATAGACTAGCTTCCCTCGGTTGAGTCCGCAGGAGTAATACTATCCTTACCCCGGTGTGAGAGGTCGGCAAATGGTGACGCATGCCTTGATAAGTTGAGGGTGAGAGGACCTCTCAAAAATCTTTTGATGCCTCACTACTAGAATAAGTCAATAAATAGGTTTGGTTTGACTTCAATACCCTCAAGTATTTTTGTGTGCTATACCTTTTGGAAGATATACTTGAGGATCTAACCACCTGCTAACTCTCTGCATAGGGATTTATATAGTACTTTTTACCACTACTCCTTGCAGGTAATAATTTTCAAATTCAGCCCAAATCGTTGCACAAGGTCTGGTTGATGGGTTTTTTTCCGCAGTGGCTGAATTCACGAGGTCACCTTGTGCACTGAGCATCACAGACATAAGTAAAGGATTCCGACATTTGGTTTAAGTCGTTTTGGTCATATGGAAGCCGAAGACTACATTTTGTCATTCTCATGCACACTGGTAACGTAACTAGGCCCTTGGCGTTTTGTACAAAATTAGGAGACCAGAACTGTACTTCCGTGTCCTATCGTTTCAGCGCTAAGACACCTCCAGGCATAAGTTTGCGCTTAATACATTTTTTTTCATTTCATTTCAGTTTTAAAAAGGATACTTTGTTATATAGGGAGCTAATGGAGTCATTCCAAATTAGGTCTAGCATGAGCAAAGGGCAATACTTCCACAACCAATCTGGCAGTCGTATTCTGAATGACTTGGAAATCATTAAGTAAATAGTGTGGCAGCTCTAAATATAAATAATTAGCATAGTTGAATCGAGGCCCATCTAGAGCAGAGACTGCCATATGCTTCCCATTTTGATAGAGAAATGGGAGAATCTTTCTCTGGACACTAAGATGGTCGGCACAGGAAAAAGCCACTTATGAGATTTGTGAGGTCACTGACAGCCTTGAATAGACTCTCAGACATTTTGCGCAGTTGGAAGGGGAGAGACTAGAATCAAGTTCTTGTGCCCAGTAGGAATCCAACAATATATCATTTAACCCATTGACTGGAAGATTCTTCATCTTGCAAGCAATGACATTTAAGTTTCTTGTTTTCCATCCACTGCCAGACTAATTGCTTTTTGTTTGGGAATTGCTGTTTGATGCAGGATTGCTGTCAAGACGGATGAGTAGCTGTGTATCATCAGCATGAGAAGCTGTGTGTCATCAGCATGAGTAGCTGTGTATCATCAGCATGAGTAGATGTGTATCATCAGCATGAGTAGCTGTGTATCATCAGCATGAGTAGATGTGTATCATCAGCATGAGTAGCTGTGTATCATCAGCATGAGTAGATGTGTATCATCAGCATGAGTAGATGTGTATCATCAGCATGAGTAGATGTGTATCATCAGCATGAGTAGCTGTGTATCATCAGCATGAGTAGCTGTGCATCATCATATGCGCTCACATCTTGTTCTATCAAAGCTTTAGCCAAGGGCAACAAGTATATGTTCAACAACTGGGGGACAGATAAGAACCCTGAAGGATCCCACAAATCTCCCAAATTGACCATTTGGACACCAACAGCCAGGAAGGATTTGAGCCGCATCGCTGCTGTATTATCAACGCCTAGATCCTTGAGGCGGCTGAGAAGAATGGGTTGGCCGACTTTGTCAAAGGCTGCAGAAAGATCAAGCAGGAGTCCGAGTCCATATCTCTGCTGATGTCATCCAACACAGATGATATAGTCATCCAGTGCTGTGATCAGGTCAGCACCCTGCTTTACAGGCTGGTGGCATCTATCCTTCCGTTAAAGAGGCGCCAAGAGGAGACAAGCTAACATGACACATAGCTTAACTGAACTTTGGAAGATTGTCACAGGGCAGGTGTCAGACGACGAACCAGATGAAGTTGTGTTTGCTGCATTTTTGATGTCAACCGCCAAGAAGAAGTACAACGTAGACGAGAAGCCGTTTTCAATGTCATGCTGTTAACTGCTGGTGCCTACTTTTCTCTATCAATCTCCTCTTTTAGGGGCTTATTTACAAGCCCCGTGCGCCGCCAGTATGTCACTTTTTCCCATATTAAAAGTGACGCACCAGCGGTGCAAGGTGCTTGAAAATTAACACCTTTATCTTTTAGTTTTGCCCAAGAAAGCGTTTTTTAACCAATGACATAACTCCTAAAAGGACTCGGTAGGTGCACTGACATGCACCTACCGAGGTGCAGGGTTAGATAGATTTTCGACAGTTTGAAAGGCAGTCTGGTGCATATTTTATGGAAAAGTATTTCCGCTTGGAGAGGAACATTAAATGTATATGTCTCCTCAGCCCTTCTTGGTGACCAGTTGCTGCCTGAATGTTGCAGTTTCATCTTCATACACCTTCCAGGTGCCAGGGTTCAGCTTCCTCGGTGCTTAACACCTCTGTAACCCGAGGTGCACGCGTGGAGTGATAATTATGGGATTACCGTCTGCTGGTGCATAAGGATTAATAGAGGAACGCAGTCTAATGCAAGGAAGGGAATGGGCCATCTGACTGCTATTTGAGCGGTGAAATACAGCAATATTCATGGTTCTGTGGGCATTTTAGGCCTCTGGGCTCTGGTGCAACTGCACTTGCTGCACCATTGGAAGGCACGCCACTGAGGCCAGACTCTAACCTGGACAGTGCTTCGTGTTCTCATTTTTCAGCACACCTGTTTCATCGTATGATACAGTTCCATTGAATTGGGGCTAAGTGACTGCATCGCTTACCGCAAATAGAATATTTAATAATCCAGTGGTCAAATCATGCACCTGGGATGACTTCACCATCCTTTATCATGGTAGCAGAAAGGCACATGTGGTCGTGGGTGTGCCCTTTCACATGAGCAGAGCCACTAATGTCCTGATTCTACTTTGCAGCATTAGGGTCTTCTAACGGGCTATCCAGCCACAAATTGAAATCACCCGCTGCCACAAAGTGTGAGCAAGTGGGTCTGCTGGACTTACAAACACTGGCACTGCTGTCATGGATCAGGACCGGCATTATCTATAGGGCGCACTGCCACGGTCTGCGCTTTGGATCACACTGCTAGGGCTAGTCTTGGGCTAGTCTATTTCAACTCAAACTGCTAGGACCTGGAGTTTTAGATGCGACATGCAACAGCTTTGGATATGTTGGGATGCAATGAATGGAGCAGCCTTGCTGATGTGTGGGCTGACTCTTTATATTCAGACTGTGTAGTACTGTACACATAGCTGTAGAGCTGCACAGCTCTTTACACTGGCATTGACATTCAGTGCACTTGCTGGTTGTGCTGTACTTAGTGTGTGTGTTTGTGCCTTAGCCCTACTGATGAGGCCCAAATCGGTCAAAAGCGGTCTAGAGAGGCCTGTGCTCCTGCTCTGAAGGGCCCTGACCTGGCAGCAGTGCCGGCTCTAGGGCGGTGCGACAGGTGCAGCCACACCTTGCCTGACCTTGGGGTAGCTCAGTGTAGAAATAACTCATATGTTTACAAGCACCTGCTGCAGAGTTTCCTGGGTGTCCAGAAGATTTCAGACAATAAGAAAAATGTGACGATAACTCTGGTGCTTGGAGGGGCATCTTCTGGCCACGAAGCAGGATGGCCGCTTGATTCTGGAGCTCCGCGCTGTGGGGAGCCCCGGACGACGGCGTGAGGGCTTTCTCACGGCATTTTGCCAGTTTGAGCCCTGATATTGGAATGTGAGGCGACCGAGAATGACCAGCTGATGCGTCCAATGACAGCGGACGGCCTCAAATGGAGTTCTCCGGTGATGAGCTATATGCGGCCCTATGAGCGGAAAATGGTGGCTCATGACGCACACGTGAAGCTGTGAAATGGCCCTGTGAACCTGTGCGCTAAGGGGAGGAGGAGCCTCTTCTCACTTGTATGGCTGCTCCGGCCCATAGCTGACCCGATTACCACTTGATTCCGGTATCTCTGGAGCTTGGTGACACAGCCCCTTGGATGATGAGGCAGATGAGGTGACCTGTTCTGCTTCAGGGGATCGGCAGCGCCCACCATTTTTGACAATTTGGCTTCTAGACTGTGGATGGGAGAGTGGTGTGCACCGCAGTATATATAGCAGCTCTCAAGTGAGACCGACTACTAACGAGCCTCACAGGTGAATGGGGCATTCCTTGTGGCTCCCTTTGGCGGATTTAAAGTTCACTAATCTGCCATTTTGTGCAAACCCACAATGGTGCCTGGGCCTACTACTGCACCGTGCTCCTAAAATATATGGACAGAGAACTGTTCAGCCTGCTGACACACGACAGCGACGGATTCTGAAGGCTGCCTTTTGACGACGGGAAGTGGTGAGGTAAAACGAGATGCTGCCTATGACTTTCCTAACCAGAGCCTCAGTTTACTGGGCCGCCGGCCTGTGCTGACTTTCGGCTCACATGCGGTGATACTGGACCTACTATTATTACTACTATAGTGTGTTTTTGAGCAGCAGGACGGAGTACTGACTACTGAATGCTGGTCTTTCACTCAGTTGGACCCTCCTGACTTACCCAGGTTCCCCTGCTAGTAGTCTATACTTACAGCCCAGACAAGTGCCTCTGGATGTGTGTGCCTTGTGCGATTCCTCAGTGGTTGGATTACTCCGCAGCCCCAGCGAGTCTCTGTTTGCTGCTTTTCACTGTCTTGGTGGGACTATCGGTCCCAGGGCTCCCTGCTACATTGCTGCAACACTACTTACTTGTTTTGCCAAGAGTGGGCCTGTCTTTGACGGTCTCTGACTGTCCCTTCGATCGGTGGTCTACTGTGGTAATTACCTGAAGGCGTCTTCTACAGTTTATTACTGCTCATTGTTGGTCTGAGCTTACCGACGTTCTAAGACAGGATGAGAGGGCGTCACTGATCCAAGGTGAAAGAGCTGCGCGCCATTTCTTCAGGCTCTCCAATTACTCTGAGGTGGGGTTTCCATTTATTTGGTCACAGGCTGAGATGAGGTGACCTCTTCCTCTGAAGGAGCGGTTTGTGCTCCAGTTGTGCTCTAGGATCGTTCTTCTTTACCTCACACCTCATGCTGTACTGAACTTTGTTGATTTGCATCGAACTAGATTGGGTTACTAGTCTAGTGACCCTAGTGTTTTTCTTGGCCCATATACATTTGAAGGTCATGAGATCAAAATGGCAGCGGATTTCTCGAAAGAAACTAATGACCGTCGCAAAGCTTTCCTTTCCCTTAGACCCCGCCTACGACACCTGGATATCAAATATGGCCTCTTTGAGCCTGAACGTTTGCGGATTACTAAAGATGGGATTTTCAAGGAGTTCTTTAACCCAGAAGACCTTCGTAATTTCTTAGACAATCTTTCTCCTCAGAATGTACTACGTCCCCACAAGAGCCTGGATCGCAATTCCCATCATTAAACTCTACTATATCCACAGGTAGATCCCGACGTTATCCAGGCCAGTCCCAAAGCAGGGGCCGATACTTAGATCGGCCTGTTCGCCCTTTAGGAGACCAAGCACAGGCCCTTGAGGCAGTAGTTGCCCTCACACAGGAAAGAGATAGGGACAAATCACGCTCTCCTCTAAAACCTCCCTCATCAGAGGAGGGTGTGTCCTGAATTCTGTTGATTGATTGACTTCCCTGCATTTTTGATAATTTGGAAATCCGCTGTCTTGAAGATGAAGAAATCGATTTAATATACGTTCTTCAAGCAGTGGCAGCCTTTACACAGGAAAGAGACAATGACTAACTACGCTCTCCTCCAACGTCTCTTCCCCCCTTCATCCGAGGAGAGTGTGTCTTGAACTTTGGCTGAATATTTTACCTTTTTTATATTGATGAGTTGATGAACATTTGCTGCCTTCTGAAGACGGCGACTAAGTGAGTACCTGAACTCTTGCTCATTCTCTTATATATTGCCTACTTTATAATGTTTTTCCTTCATTCTACCCCCTTTTCCAATATTCTCCAATATATACCTATGTTAACATTTCTTCATCCTCATAATTTCTCCCAAAGCCTGTTTGCTTATGCTTTTAGTTTCGTATAGTTAAACCTTATATGACAGGTATTAAGATAACTGACTATATACTTAAATGCCTGCTCATTTGTTATGAATTTGTTATGAATTATATGTAATATTACGCTCCTCCCTTCTTAATTCCTTTTCATATTTTCCCCCTTCTTCCTCTGTTTAACCAATATTTATGATATTAATTACCTATGATAATATTTAATATTTAATTGTCTTCATATTTAACTACTATAATATTTAACTACACAGTGCAAATAATTAGCTATGACAATACTTAACTGTGATAATATCTATTTATGATAACATTTAATCTTTATTTATCACTACGACTGTTATCCAAATTTTGTTTGATTGTACCATGCATATGATAATTTCATATTACATAGACCTTTCCCTTCTTCTTCCTTCTCCTCTCTTCCTCTCCTTTTCCTTTGATCTCCTCCTTTCCTTTAGCACTTTAACACTATATTCTTAAGATGCTTGTCTTTTTCCCCGTATTCCTTCAATTTTTAACTCCGATCTTCATACTTTTGGTCGAATGCTCGAACTTTTGAATACTTGAGTATTCTTATAATTTCAACCCTAATACTGTTAATATTATTGCATAGATGTGTCTTTTACTACTGACTTTGTCGCTGGGTGGGGCTCCTCCGGCGTGCATAGCCCGAAAGTCTAAACCCGTAGAAAGCAGTCCCATCCCCCTGGTGCTGCGTTTTTCCAGCGAGGCACATTTACCACTCTTCCCTTTCTTTCCTTTGTCTTTTCTCTAGTTTCTCTAGAACCTTGCTTTTCCGCCTTCTCATTTACTTCTCGGTGTACTTACAAGCGATTCTCTTACTTTCTTTTCACAACCCTTTAACTTCCTTAGAATTTTTCAGAAGGTTATTAATCTCATCCTTGATCTTTCTCCTTACCAGGAATCTACTTTCCATCTTCCCCTCTCCTTTCTTCAATCCCTTTCATCAAACTCCCCCCACTATTTGCACAGCTTTTATTTCTATACTTTATTTTATTCTTTGCTTCAACCCCCTCCCATAACTTAATACCTTCATTCCTTACATCAGCTTTTCCTTAAAACTAACCTCTTTCTCCTTCCAACGCATATATGACAGTGAACATATATTCTCCCTCTCATCCATTACGAATTATCTCGTGGAATGTTAATGGCCTTACGCATTTTATTAAATGCAAGAAAGTACTCTCTTATCTGCAAACGAAAAGATCCGATATTGCTCTTCTGCAAGAGACTCATTTGGATGCTTTGGAATCATCTAAGTTAAGTGAGATTGGGTGGGAAAAGTCATTCATTGCGGATTGACAACACAATCCCCTTCTGAGAAGGGCCAGCCATGGAAATGTGGCGTGGCTATTCTCTTACATAAATCCCTACCCGTCACAATTGTCAAAACCTGGACTGATCCAGAAGGCAGATATGTCTTTGCTAAGTTAAAAATAGGAGATAGGATCCTTTGTGTCGGCTCAGTATATTCTCCAACGGGTGCTAAACGCTCCTATCTTCTTAACCTGAATCGCTTACTAGTGGAAATTGGAGCATCCAGCTATGTCATTGGTGGTGACTGGAATCTTGCCCGCGACGCGGTTCTAGACAGAACAGGTCCCTTATACAAATGCAATGAGGGTGACAGAGCCTTGTTGGGCGACATAACATTGGATCATGGACTGGTAGATCATTGGCGCCTCTGTCATCCCTCAGATCAGGAATATACCATCCTTTCTTCTGCTCATGGCACCCAATCTAGGATAGATTATTTTCTTATTTCCCATTCGGTAGTTGCAATCACTAGTGAATCCTATATTTTTGAAGCCGCTCTCTCTGATCATTCTCCGGTTCTTCTTGCTCTGGAAGTAGGTTTAACCTCTCCAGGCCATAAACCATGGCGTATTAATATTCAGAGATACCGCTCACCTTAGGGTAAAGCCCAACTACGTGCTCATATTTCTGATTACTTAATAAATAATAAATCATCAGTTACCTCCTGTAGAACCGAATGGGCAGCTGTGAAAGCAAGTATTCGTGGACAACTAATGAGAGATGCAGCCAAGGCTAATAGGTCAGCATCCCTGCGTCGCACTGAACTTGAAGCTCAAATGATCTCTCTTACACGTATATACTCATCTCGTCCTACTGTACCCAACCGCAAGAGCCTAGAGTTAGCTAAAATGGCACTTAACAATCTATATACTTCCAAAGCTTAATATGCTCTTCAGCATCTAAAAGGTAGACATTATGAACAAAGGGAGAAAGCAGGCCGATTACTTGCAGCACAGCTGAAACAACGTGAGGCGGCCATGGCTATACCTGCAATACGAACGGAATCAGGTGTGATTCTTACTAAACCACAAGAAATAGTAAATACTTTCTGTAGGACTTGGCCTTTTTGGTTAAAGTTCCCTAAACTTTTTGCATTCCCCCTAGACCGTTTTCCTGACCTAGAGATGCCAATTTAGATGCTTTGGGTACTTTGCCACTGTTGATCAGTGTCAAAGTACAGGAGTTCCCTATGTAAAATGTAATGGTGATTGGTTGGCCATGATTGGTATGTTTGCCTTACTAGTAAAAGTCCCTAGTGATGTGCACTGTGTGTGCAAGGGCTAGTAATGCAAGGGCGCACAGAGAAGGGAACTCAGGCCTTCAGCGTAGGGCCTGCGCGCAGAATGCTAAGTTAGCATGTTCTCCTGACAAGTGCAACCACTTGCCAGGCCTGACCTTCCCTTTTACATACACGTGGGCACCCCTCTGGTAGGTCCCAGGTAACCCCTGGGCAGGGTGCAGTGTAGGTAAAAGGCAGAACATAAACTGAGGTGTGTGTTATGTTCTGACAGTGAAAAACTCTCCATTTCGTTTTTCACTGCTGAAAGGCCATTCTGCCCATAGGACAGAATGGGGGAGGCTGGGTGTTGTGTTTGTTAGCCTAGTTTCCTGTCAGTTTATAATGGAGAGGTGAAGTTTGGTATGTATGAACTCACAGTGTCATAATGCATCTTTCTGTGAGGGTGGTTTTGTCACTGTATGTTTATAAGCCACTCTTTTAGAAAGTGGCTGAGTTTTGTGCTCTGAGCATTTCTGTGTGTCTCAGAAATGTGGATTGTCTGTCTGGAACTGAAAGGTGAGAGGAGCTGGGAGAGGTCTTGACCCAGGGAGGGGTTGAGATGGCACCAGGCTGCCCTGCATCTGGAGAGTAGGGGGAGGAGAAGCCCGGGAGGTGAAAAGACCTGGGCTGGTGCTATAAACCAATTGACCCATCTCCTGCTGAGTGATTAAGGATCCAGACCCCCAGTATCAAAGGGAGAGAGGTGACACTGGGAGGGAGACACCCAGAGTTGATTTAGGGAGGGGTCAGGGACCCCTGAGCACATACAAACTTCAAAGACATTAAGGGGTATAACTATGAGAGCTGAAACCCCTGAACGTTGGAATGAAACAGATATGGATTGAGACTGAAAAGGCTTGGACCCATTCTGTGGTCAAGAGGAACTTCTGCTAAAGAAGGAACAACTGAAGAGACTACTGTGGATAGATCAATCCTTGCTTCGTGATCTGGGGCTGGTCTGCAGTTTGCTGTTCTAACTAAGGAAGAGGCTGTTGGGACTGTGCTTGGAGGCGCTGGGTCCCCCTGCTTGAAGAAGACTGTGCTTTGTGCTGTGTCTTGTAACCCCAAGGGCCCGAGGTGTGCTGGCTCCCTGTTTGGAAATACAGGGTCATAAAAGTTTCTGGAGAAGTCCCAAGCAACGCGGTGTGCGCGTGCTTTTTGGCCGCTTGAGACCCTCAGAAGTTGTGCCTTGTGATCGTGGGCACGGAGGAGTAAGCTAAGTCTCAGACACGCAGAGTGCGTGTCGGGGTGCAGGCCAAGGCGTTGGTGAGGTGCGTCTGGTCGTGGTGTGCACGGGGAGATGAGGCGAAGCTCGGACGCGCAAGGGTGCGTGTCATGGTACAGCCCGGGTGTTGGTAAGGAGCGCCTGGGCCTCGTGTGCACCAAAGGAAGAAGCGAGACTCAGACACGCAGTGTGCGTGTCGTGGTGCAGCTAGGGCGTTGGTAAGGAGCGCCTGGACATCGTGTGCACCAACGGAAGAAGTGAGTCTCGGACGTGCAAGGGTGCGTGTCGTGGTGCAGCCCGGGTGTTGGTGAAGAGCGCCTGGGCCTCGTAGGCACCAAAAGAAGAAGTGAGTCTCCGACGTGCAAGAGTGCGTGTCGTGGTGCAGCCAGGATGTTGGTGAAGAGCGCCTGGACATCGTGTACACCGGGAGAAGAGGCGAGGCTCGAACGCGCAGGGTGCGTGTTGAGGTGCAAGTGGAGCGTTGGTGAAGAGCGCCGGATCGTCATGAGCACCGGAGAAGAGGCGAGTCTCGGACACGCGGTGTGCGTGTCGAAGTGCAACCTGAGGTGCTGGTGAGGCATGCCTGGTGAGGGTGTGCACCGAATTGAAGTGAAGTCTCCACAGTGCTGAGGGCAGGTCTCGGTGTGGACTGAGACCGCCGGAGTGAGGGCCAAGTTATAGGGGCCCTCGGAGTCAATCAGCAGCGGCCCGGACCGGCAGCCACAGAAGAGCTGAACTGCCGGCCCGAGTCCGCCGCAACCCGTGACGGTTCTGTATCAAGGCCCAAGTCGCTGACGTCGGGGAGGAGAGTGTGATCGCGCCCCCCCAGGTAACGTGGATCAACACCTGGGGTGGGGTGCGGGCCCGGAGGGACACTCTCTCGGCCTCCCGCTTCCGTCAGCTGCGCGAGCCGTTGCTTCGACTCGGATCCCGGCCCGTGCTGACCCAAGACGGGGCAATACTGGGGCCGGAGTGGGAAGCAGCACTTTTTGTTTCATCATTTGATCCATAACGGGGGCACTGTTAACGGAGCACGTAAAACTGTCGTATTACACTTTGCATTATTGCTGCTAACGAACTTTCGAACTGTTGTATGATGCCTGACCTCATTTGTGCCTGACGAACTTTATGCTTGGTGCGCTACGCACTGCGTTATTTCTCCCTTGCATATTACCTGATTGTAACGTGGCGTATTGCATGATTTCTTCAGTGCACCGTATCTGAGTATAACGTGGCACAGTGTATTATTTCTTCATTCCACTGCACAGGATTGTAGCGTGACGCATTGCTTTGTTTCTTCCTGGTACAGGGCATGCTGGTGGTGATACGCATTGCATTATTCCTTCAATTGCAAAGTACATGATTGTGGCGCTACATATGGCATTGTTTCTCTGTTGCACAGTATAAGAGAATATCGTTACGCATTGCAGTATTGTTTCCTTTTGCAACGTGTGTTATTCTAGCAATACGACTTGCCTAACCTTTTGGGAAATGGTTAGAAAAGAGCTTAACTGTTGGTTAGAAGCGGTGGTTGGGATTAGAACCTACCAACCCACCGGAAAGAATACTACCCATTCTTATATAGGTTGATTTTGTATCGTGTGGTCATATCGTATAATTTCTTATATAAATATTATACTCATTTTATCAGTACTCGTGTGGAGTCTATTTGTGATGACATCATGGGGTTACTGTGAGCATGGTTGCACATACTGATCACTCGTGCCTTGGAGATAAGCCTGGCTGCTCGTGCCAAGCTACTAAGGGGGTGAGCAGGGCTATCTCAGACGGTGTCCTTTCTTAGCCTAAAGTTGAAGCGAGGGGTCGGGGACGCACGCCTCCAGCATTTTGTGGCGGCGGTAAGCGATAAGGACCTCCACTTCCAACATTTGGCGGCAGAGCGGTGGGATTCGATCCTAATAGAAAGTAAACGCGTATGTGCAAAATCACTCACAGTAATTGGTGTTCATCATAAATTGATTGTAGACCGCGACACAACAACATATTGTTTTTGATTTGGTGGTTCTAGTGTTGAGTAACCTTTAATCCACACATCATGTCTCAGGGGAGAGCCAGATAGCCGGTGAGGCTGAGATTGCAGAATTGGAGTTTGACATTGAGGCACTGTTTACCTACAAGGTTGATCAGTTGAGGAAATTCTGCAGGGCTTTGGGATGTCCCATGAAGAGTAGCGCCAAGAAGGAGGAGCTGCAGGTGGCCTTGAGGGCCTGGTGGGAAGCCAAAGAGGCTCAGGAGACAGGTGATGGTGAGTTGGATGAGGATGACCCAGGGAATGGATTTGGTCCACAGGATTTGCCAGTGGAGGGACCAGCCGGAGGGGCTGGTAGTAGCCATTCAGGGAGGAGTTTTTCACCAGAGGAGTTGGAGGAAAACCAAAGGGTCAGGCTGCATGAGTTGGAGGTGTTAAAACTTAAAACTCAAGCAGAGTCGAGCAGGAACGCTCTCGCGTTAGAAGAGAAACGGCTTCTCTTCGCTCATGAGTTAAGCATGAGGGAACTGGACATTAAGGGTAGACAAGCAGAGTCCAGTGTGATTGGTGGCAGCGCACAGCCAGTGCCAAGTGTGGATGAGTACAAGAGTGCACTGGAAGATTGGGTAGTGGTCAGCATGGTAAATGATTTGGAGGGGTTATCAGATTTGGCCCCAGGGGAGCCTAGGCTCAGAAATTATTTTCCAGGATTGTGCCACTCTGGGTTAGGGTGTGGTCTCCTTGATTCCCGGGAGCCTGCACGAGAACCGGACCCCTGGTCATGGGTCCAGGGGCCTGAAGGGGCCCCAGAGAGGGAAGAAGGGCCAGGTGGCGCGAGGAGATTCCAGAGTAGGGAGGAGGGGTTGCTGGCTAGCCCCTGGTCTCCAAAGAAGGGGAGGCAGAGTGAACAGCACCCCCAGGGATCAGCAGCACCACCCAGGAAACTGGGGGGGCCGCAGGAGAGCCCCAGGGTGGAGGCCTCGTGCCTGGTTGCCAGCAGTGTGGGGAAGAACACCTAGCGTCAGGAGGGCATGGGGAGTCTGTAGCCAGGGCTCCTGCCGTTCTGAAGTTTGTGGGTGCCATTCCTAAGTGGCAGGCCCAGAAAACTAAATGGAAGATTAAGAAAGGGTTGTGTTCCCCGGTGGGGACACCAAGGGGACATCGTCCCCTAGGAGTGACCAAGGTAGACCCACTCTTAATCTAGAGGACAGGATAATTGGAGGTAATATCCTGACCGATGGGTCTCCCAAGGGTACCACTCCAGGGAGGGGTTGGCATGGGTCCAGCACCCTTGGAGGGGTCCCCCTAGCAGGGAGGGATCCATGGAACAGCATTGTTGGCTCAGGGGGTGGTGATCAAGAAGTCCCCCTGGGGGTAGGAAGGCGAGGAACACGAGGGTGTCCCTGTGGTGGACGGCCTGCGTCCTGGTTCTATCGCCCGAAGCCGGGAAGTCCATCAAAGTAATGATTGGTCTCCCCTGGCTTTTGGCTGGGAGGGGGTTGTGTAGGACTTGGCCTTTTTGGTTAAAGTTCCCTAAACTTTTTGCTTTCCCCCTAGACCGTATTCCTGACCTAGAGATGCCAATTTAGATGCTTTGGGTACTTTGCCACTGCTGATCAGTGTCAAAGTACAGGAGTTCCCTATGTAAAATGTAATGGTAATTGGTTGGCCATGATTGGTATGTTTGCCTTACTAGTTGCAATCACTAGTGAATCCTATATTTTTGAAGCCGCTCTCTCTGATCATTCTCCGGTTCTTCTTGCTCTGAAAGTAGGTTTAACCTCTCCAGGCCATAAACCATGGCGTATTAATATTCAGAGATACCGCTCACCTTAGGATAAAGCCCAACTAAGTGCTCATATTTCTGATTACTTAATAAATAATAAATCATCAGTTACCTCCTGTAGAACCGTCTGGGCAGCTGTGAAAGCAAGTATTCGTGGACAACTAATGAGAGATGCAGCCGAGGCTAATAGGTCAGCATCCCTGCGTCGCACTGAACTTGAAGCTCAAATGATCTCTCTTACACGTATATACTCATCTCGTCCTACTGTACCCAACCGCAAGAGCCTAGAGTTAGCTAAAATGGCACTTAACAATCTATATACTTCCAAAGCTTAATATGCTTTTCAGCATCCAAAAGGTAGACATTATGAACAAGGGAAGAAAGCAGGCCGATTACTTGCAGCACAGCTGAAACAACGTGAGGCGGCCATGGCTATACCTGCAATACGAACGGAATCAGGTGTGATTCTTACTAAACCACAAGAAATAGTAAATACTTTCTGTAGGACTTGGCCTTTTTGGTTAAAGTTCCCTAAACTTTTTGCTTTCCCCCTAGACCGTTTTCCTGACCTAGAGATGCCAATTTAGATGCTTTGGGTACTTTGCCACTGCTGATCAGTGTCAAAGTACAGGAGTTACCTATGTAAAATGTAATGGTGATTGGTTGGCCATGATTGGTATGTTTGCCTTACTAGTAAAAGTCCCTAGTGATGTGCTCTGTGTGTGCAAGGGCTAGTAATGCAAGGGCACGCAGAGAAGGGAACTCAGGCCTTCAGTGTAGGGCCTGCGTGCAGAATGCTAAGTTAGCATGTTGTCCTGACAAGTGCAACCACTTGCCAGGCCTGACCTTCCCTTTTACATACACGTGGGCACCCCTGTGGTAGGTCCCAGGTAACCCCAGGGCAGGGTGCAGTGTAGGTAAAAGGCAGAACATAAACTGAGGTGTGTGTTATGTTCTGACAGTGAAAAACTCTCCATTTCGTTTTTCACTGCTGAAAGGCCATTCTGCCCATAGGACAGAATGGGGGAGGCTGGGTGTTGTGTTTGTTAGCCTAGTTTCCTGTCAGTTTATAATGGAGAGGTGAAATTTGGTATGTATGAACTCAGTGTCATAATGCATCTTTCTGTGAGGGTGGTTTTGTCACTGTGTGTTTATAAGCCACTCTTTTAGAAAGTGGCTGAGTTTTCTGCTCTGAGCATTTCTGTGTGTCTCAGAAATTTGGATTGTCTGTCTGGAACTGAAAGGTGAGAGGAGCTGGGAGAGGTCTTGACCCAGGGAGGGGTTGAGATGGCACCAGGCTGCCCTGCATCTGGAGAGTAGGGGGAGGAGAAGCCCGGGAGGTGAAAAGGCCTGGGCTGGTGCTATAAACCAATTGACCCATCTACTGCTGAGTGATTAAGGATCCAGACCCCCAGTATCAAAGGGAGAGAGGTGACACTGGGAGGGAGACACCCAGAGTTGATTTAGGGAGGGGTCAGGGACCTCTGAGCACATACAAACTTCAAAGACATTAAGGGGTATAACTATGAGAACTGAAGCCCCTGAACGTTGGAATGAAACAGATATGGATTGAGACTGAAAAGGCTTGGACCCATTCTGTGGTCAAGAGGAACCTCTGCTAAAGAAGGAACAACTGAAGAGACTGCTGTGGATAGATCAATCCTTTCTTCGTGATCTGGGGCTGGTCTGCAGTTTGCTGTTCTAACTAAGGAAGAGGCTGTTGGGACTGTGCTTGGAGGCGCTGGGTCCCCCTGCTTGAAGAAGACTGTGCTTTGTGCTGTGTCTTGTAACCCCAAAGGCCCGAGGTGAGCTGGCTCCCCGTTTGGAAATACAGGATCATAAAAGTTTCCGGAGAAGTCCCAAGCAACGCGGTGTGCGCGTGCTTTTTGGCCGCTTGAGACCCTCAGAAGTTGTGCCTTGTGATCGTGGGCACGGAGGAGTAAGCTAAGTCTCAGACGCGCAGAGTGCGTGTCGGGGTGCAGGCCAAGGCGTTGGTGAGGAGCGTCTGGTCATGGTGTGCACGGGGAGACGAGGCGAAGCTCGGACGCGCAAGGGTGCGTGTCGTGGTGCAGCCCGGGTGTTGGTGAGTAGCGCCTGGGCCTCGTGTGCACCAAAGGAAGAAGCGAGACTCAGACACGCAGTGTGCGTGTCGTGGTGCAGCCAGGGCGTTGGTGAGGAGCGCCTGGACATCGTGTGCACCAACGGAAGAAGTGAGTCTCGGACGCGCAAGGGTGCGTGTTGTGGTGCAGCCCGGGTGTTGGTGAAGAGCGCCTGGGCCTCGTAGGCACCAAAAGAAGAAGTGAGTCTCCGACTTGCAAGAGTGCGTGTTGTGGTGCAGCCAGGGCGTTAGGGAAGAGTGCCTGGACATCGTGTGCACCGGGAGAAGAGGTGAGACTCGGACGCGCAAGAGTGCGTGTCGTGGTGCAGCCAGGGCGTTGGTGAAGAGCGCCTGGACATCGTGTGCACCGGGAGAAGAGGCGAGCCTTGAACGCGCAAGGTGCGTGTTGAGGTGCAAGCGGGGCGTTGGTGAAGAGCGCCGGATCGTCGTGAGCACCGGAGAAGAGGCGAGTCTCGGACGAGCGGTGGGCGTGTCGAAGTGCAACCTGAGGTGCTGCTGAGGAGTGCCTGGTGAGGGTGTGCACCGAATTGAAATGAAGTCTCCACAGTGCTGAGGGCGGGTCTCGGTGTGGACTGAGACCGCCGGAGTGAGGGCCAAGTCATAGGGGCCCTCGGAGTCAATCAGCAGCGGCCCGGACCGGCAGCCACAGAAGAGCTGAACCGCCGGCCCGAGTCCGCCGCAACCCGTGACGGAGTTCTGGATCAAGGTCCAAGTCGCTGACGTCGGGGAGGAGAGTGGGATCGCGCCCCCCCAGGTAACGTGGATCAACACCTGGGGTGGGGTGCGGGCCCGGAGGGACACTCTCTCGGCCTCCCGCTTCCGTCAGCTGCGCAAGCCGTTGCTTCGGCTTGGATCCCAGCCCGTGCTGACCCAAGACGGGGCAGTACTGGGGCCGGAGTGGGAAGCAGCACTTTTTGTATCATCATTTGATCCATAACGGGGGCACTGTTAACGGAGCACGTAAAACTGTCGTATTACACTTTGCATTATTGCTGCTAACGAACTATCGAACTGTCGTATGACGCCTGACCTCATTTGTGCCTGACGAACTTTATGCTTGGTGCGCTAGGCACTGCGTTATTTCTCCCTTGCATATTACCTGATTGTAACGTGGCGCATTGCATGATTTCTTCAGTGCACCGTATCTGAGTATAACGTGGCACAGTGTATTATTTCTTCATTGCACTGCACAGGATTGTAGTGTGACGCATTGCTTTGTTTCTTCCTGGTACAGGGCATGCTGGTGGTGATACGCATTGCATTATTCCTTCAATTGCAAAGTACATGATTGTGGCGCTACGTATGGCATTGTTTCTCTGTTGCACAGTATAAGAGAATATCGTTACGCATTGCAGTATTGTTTCCTTTTGCAACGTGTGTTATTCTAGCAATACGACTTGCCTAACCTTTTGGGAAACGGTTAGAAAAGAGCTTAACTGTTGGTTAGAAGCGGTGGTTGGGATTAGAACCTACCAACCCACCGGAAAGAATACTACCCATTCATATATATGTTGATTTTGTATTGTGGTCGTATCGTATAATTTCTTATATAAAGATTATACTCATTTTATCAATACTCGTGTGGAGTCTATTTGTGATGAGATCATGGGGTTACTGTGAGCGTGGTTGCACATACTGAACACTCGTGCCTTGGAGATAAGCCTGGCTGCTCGTGCCAAGCTACTTAGGGGGTGAGCAGGGCTATCTCAGACAGTGTCCTTCCTTAGCCTAACGTTGAAGCGATGGGTCGGGGACGCACGCCTCCAGCATTTTGTGGTGGCGGTAAGCGATAAGGACCTTCACTTCCAACACTTTCGCATCCTTTTATGAAAAAGTTTCCACTCCAGAGACTTCAGCAACTGAAGATCAATTAACTGCCTATCTCACAGATATTGATCTTCCACGTCTTACAGATGAGGGCAGACATTTACTTGATGGTGAATTTAGCAAAGAAGAATATGCGGCAGCCATCGCCAAATTACCTTATCATAAATCCCCAGGTGAAGATGGATTTATTGCGGAATATTATAAATGGTCTGGGGAAGAAACAATTAATGCTCTTCATGCTGCCTTCTCTGAGGCCGTTCAGACATCCTCACTTGGTCCTATTTCTAATAGGGCATTAATTACGGTTATCCCTAAACCGGGCAGAGATCCGCTTGCCTGTGGTAGCTACCGTCCGATCTCCCTAATAAATGGAGAAGTTAAAATCTTGGCAAGTATTCTAGAGTCCCAACGCCGCAAAGTTATTCCTTCTCTCATACACCACTCGCAGGTTGGCTTTGTCCCAGGTTGCTCTTCCAGAAATCACCTCCGAACATTAGCTCATACTTTATGGGCTGCATAAGGAATGACGGAAGATGCAGTGGCCCTCTCCTTGGACGCAGAAAAAGCGTTTGACCGCATTGACTGGGTCTCTCTCATTGCCACCATGAAACGCTTTGGTCTAGGGGATCAGTTCATTTCCAAGGCCCGCTTACTATATGATAACCCTGTAGCCCAGGTCAACTGTGGCGGTTTTCTTTCGGACCCTTTTCCAATTCAAAGAGGTACTCGCCAAGGCTGTCCCCTTCCCCCCTTTTATTCTTGTTAGCGATGGAACCCCTTGACTCTCTCATTCACCACTCATCGCAGATTCGGGGTATACCTATAGCAGGAGGTGTATCTAAGTTATATCTATACGCTGATGATATTCTTCTTACTCTTAAAGATCTCCCTCATTCTTTGCCAGTCTTACTCGAGATTATTAATGAATTTTAAGCCCTTTCTGGTTACAAGGTGAATTGGGACAAAAGTGAAGCTCTCCCACTCTCTTCCGGCACCACAAAAGCATCAATTTATTGATATCCCTTTTGCTGGAAATCATCCCAATTAAAATATTTGGGAATTTTGGTTAATTGTGGACTGGAAAGAATGGTCTCAGATAATCTCTCACCCCTTATAGTGCAAATGGAAACTGATTTTGCCAAATGGTCTCTTTTGGGTTTTTCCATGTGGGGAAGAGTACAGGCAGTAAGAATGGCCACTTTACGTCGCTTTATTTATATTCTGGGAATGCTTCTGATGGTAGTCCCTTTGTCCACACTACGTCGCGTGGGTGCCCGCATACGGGCCTTTGTCTGGGGATCTATGCGTCCTCGTCTAGCTGCTGCCAAAACTAATAGCTCACCGCTCCCACAGTGGTTTAGGTTTACCATCATTGGAGCATTACTCTTTAGCCTTGCACCTCTCGCAATTAGCTTATCTGCTTCCAGGTGCGACTGACCCCCCACAATGGGTCACAACAGAGCACTTACTATTTAATTGTGACGACTGCCTAGACTTCTTATATTGTACTCATAAACCACGAACATCTCCTCCACATCCAGTGATTTGAGCTACATATCAAGCATGGCAACAAGCGCATCACCTTTTAGGGGTTGCTCACCGTTTGCACTCTAAAGCTCCACTTTGGGGTAATGAAAGTATTCGAATCAATGGCCGTGTGCTTCATTGGTCCAGTTGGAGAACAAGGCAAATTCAGACATTAGACCAGGTTATACTAAACGGTGAGTTAAAATCCTTCGACCTGCTTTGTGAGGAATTTGATCTCCTTTTGCACCACGCTTCGCGACACTTGCAACTACAGCATTGCCGGAGGAGATGTACGGGTCCTCCTCCCTGGACGTTAGAATCAGCACCGATACTGGATTATCTTCTTACCTGGGGACGACATAAGGGGGTAACGTCGGGATTATATTGTGCTGTAACTAATCATCTATACTCTCAGCCACTTCTTTAAAGCTCTTCGCAAGAGATGGCAGGAATGCTTACACATTACCATAGATGAAGATGTCTGGTCGGACATACTGGAAGCCTTGGACAAGGGTACTCGAGAAGCGCGTTTGAAATGTTGTCTTTTCAAAACTTTACATGACTGGTTCTGGACACCTTCAAATTTACAACGAACAGGATTATTATCACACTCTAAATGTTGGAGGTGTTCTGGAGTTAATTGTGACTTTCTTCATATACTCTGCGAATGTCCTTCTGTACAGTGTTTTTGGGCTCAAGTAGGGGATACACTAAAAGAAACAATTCCCCTTCGACTTCCCCTTACCTCTTACATTATTCTATTGCATGATCTTGGGAGTTCACCTGACATCACATGCCCACAGCGTCTTCTTTTCCATACTGTACTCTCCACAGCCAAAATTTGTATCTTAAGATTGTGGCAATCGCCTAGTCCTCCCTCGAAGGAGGATTGGATGGTAGCAATGATTCAGACGGCATCCCATGAACGTGTAATATATAAACTACAAGATCAGGAAGAAATATTCCAACAAGTATGGGCTTCTTTTCTCTGAGACTCTTGAATTTTTTCTTTTATCGCCCTGTCTGTTATTCCCTCTCCCCCCATTTCATATTTTCTCCTTCTTCTTTCACTCCCCTTCTGTTTCTCGTTTTTTCATGCTTTTGTTCTTTCTTTCACTGGGTAAGGAGATGACATCTCTCTTGACATCTCTCTTCAGTCCTCTACTTATTCATTCATCTATTTATTCATTTATCTATTTATTTATCTATTTATGACTCTTTAGGGCCTTCCATCATCCTCAATGTACATCATATTTTATATATTGAATATTTTTGTAGGTCCAAATTTATTCGCCCTATACATGATCCACTCTGTCTAACTCATTCCGTGGCTATGAACAACCAAAGTTATGGATTTTTAAGCATATTATGTACAATATCCCTCTCTTCTACTATTGTCTTCTTGTCTTTTATTTCATCCCTCCTTTTTCCTTCCTCCCTCCTCGTATGTGTAGTTTTTTTCTCCTGTATAGCACATTAATACATGTATTGACAATAGACTCTTTTGGGTCCATTATGTTGTGCAACACTCTTATGTATTTATTTACCTTTAATTTCTCAATAAAGAATTACGACACAAAAAAAAAAAGATAACTCTGGTGCTTAATGTGCCTGCTGCAGAGAGATCGGTGGCAGTGTTGACTCATGGTAAAGTAGCAGAGAAAGAAGGATGTACTGTGTAGATCACAGAGATGTGTTTTATGTGGATAGCTCAGCGGGTTACTGCTTTTGTCACAGAGATCCTGTTGTTACTTGCAGTTCCTAAGTTACAATCCTACTATAACACAGTGAGATATGGACTGTCATCAAAGAGCTGCACGCAAACTGCGTAGTATCGGTTAGGAGGTTATGGTTTTGTCCCCAGTCTTTCATTATCTATTCCTAATGTTGCTGAAAAGGGTTGGTTTCGGTAGAAATACATTCTTATTAGTTAAGCCAACCCTGACCAGCGCTGTAAAACCAATTAAATGAATGTGAGAGAGGAGCTCCGGAGAGCTGAGGGTCACTGTTAGAGTGTGGTAGTGATGGAATCCATGGAGAAGGAGGTCCTTGGGGGGGTGCCAAAAAAATGGCCGCACTATGATCCATCAGCGCTAAAACCGGCCCTGCCTGGCAGTTAGGGCAGGAATGTTGCTATTGGAGCAGGACCAAGGCTGATTTGCATATTTTTTTTGGGGGGGGAGTTTTATATAGCGCAAACTTGACCCAAAAGTATCAGGTATCAGAGTGCTTCACATGAGCACCAGTTACATTACAGAAGGACACATTAATTTTTGTTAGGCTCGGGGAGATTAAGCGATTTTGCCCAGAATCACAGGATGTTGAGCGTCGTTGCCGAGACTCAAAGCCGGTTCCCCAGATTTAACGTCGACGGCCCTAGCTGTTAAGCCACATCCTCTCCCCTATTGCTGGTTCCTGTCTGAGGTGGCTTTGTGGGAAAAGAAACTATGTATTGGGGTGCGACCCAGAGTAAAATACGAGTGACTGGAATTAATTCAAGCGTTCCAAGCATCACTTTTTTGTTTTCCTCTATGTGTGTGAAGTTAGCTTTTCTGCTGCAGTTTCAGTCCTTGTCAGATGTGGGAGAAGTTCACACTAGTGCTGCCTGCCTTGTGCGTTGTATGGGTGTGTGAAAGCTTGAACTGTTTCCGGCCACGCTGTGCCCCTTCTGCTGTCCTCCTAAGCAGAGTCCTTCAAACAGCGCTCACCACAACCGAGGCACATCTTCTGACCCCTCTCAGTGGGAGGCTCTGCGCCTCCCACTTGCCTCTCCTGCTATTGATCTGAAGCCTCCTGAAAGCTCTGCATAGAAGGAAACACACACCGAGCAGCACTTTCTATTCCTGGAGTGACAGGGTAATCTTTCAAAGTGCGCGTGAAGGTGTGCGGGTCCTGGCGCTCACATCGTCCAGTCTTAATGCTTGCAGGAGGATGCATGTCTAAGCAGGAGACTGGTGGTGCATAATCAGTCCCTGGCTCCAGAAAGACTGGTTTATGGATCTTTCTCTGTTGACAGGTACCTCTGAAGAGCTGGCAGGGCTGGGGTGCTCCCAGTTATGTGCAGGGTCGGAATGGCCTATAGGGAGAGCCTAAATTATGCAGCGTAATGCGGCACATTTTGTAATAGTATTACCTTATTATTTCATCATTTATAAACTTGGGAACACTGTCTGGGCATTGATTGCACCTCATTAGTACCAGTTTAACATCTAAATATAGGAATAAGCAACAGAAAGCTGGCCAGTCAAGTTTTGAAAGGGGCCTTCTTCCACACTGGAACACGTGTCGCTGCATTTTTAGTAACTTTTGAAGCGTTTGAAATATTATATTATATTATGTGGCAAATGCGGCAAGTCTATAATTATGTGAAACCCTGCACCAAGCAATGTCTGGTTACCCTGAACCAAGGGATGTCTAGTTACACTGAACCGAGGGATGTCTAGTTACCCTGAACCAAGGGATGTCTAGTTGCCCTGCACCAATGGATGTCTAGTTACCCTGCACCCTGCACCAAGCGATGTCTAGTTACCCAGCACCAAGCAATGTCTAGTTACCCTGCACCAAAGGATGTCTAGTTACCCTGAACCAAGGGATGTCTAGTTACCCTGCACCGAGGGATGTCTAGTTACCCTGAACCGATGGATGTCTAGTTACCCTGCACCAAGGGATGTCTACTTACCCAGCACCAAGCAATGTCTAGTTACCCTGCACCAAGGGATGTCTAGTTACCCTGAACCAAGGAGTGTCTTTTTACCCTGCACCAAGAGATGTCTAGTTACTCTACACCAAGGGATGTCTAGTTACCCTGCACCAAGGGATGCTTGCACCAAGGGATGCCTAGTTTCCCTGTACCGAATTATGTCTAGTTACCCTGCACCAAGGGATGTCTAGTTACCCTGAACCGAGGGATGTCTAGTTACCCTACACCAAGCGATGTCTATTTACCATGCACCAGGCGATATCTAGTTACCCTGAACCGAGGGATGTCTAGGTACCCTGAACCGAGGCATGTCTATTTACCTTGCACCAAGAGATGTCTAGTTACCCTTCACCTGGCGATGTCTAGTTACCCTGCACTAAGCAATGTCTAGTTACCCTGCACCAAGGGATGTCTAGTTACACTGAACACGGGATGTCGAGTTACCTTACCCCAAGAGATGTCTAGTTACCCTGCACAAAAGGATGTCTACTTACCCTGAACCGAGGGATGTCTAGTTACCATGCACCAAGAGATGTCTAGTTACCCTTCACCAAGGGATGTCTACTTACCTTGCACCAAGAGATGTCTAGTTACCCTGCACCAAGATATGTCTAGTTACCCTGCACCAAGGGATGTCTACTTACCTTGCACCAAGAGATGTCTAGTTACCCTGCACCAAGATATGTCTAGTCACCCTGCACCAAGGGATGTCTAGATACCCTAAACCAAGGGATGTCTACTTACCCTGAACCGAGGAATGTCTATTTACCCTGAACAAGAGATGTCTATTTACCCTGCACCAAGGGATGTCTAGTTACCCTGCACCAAGAGATGTCTAGTTACCCTGAACCGAGGGATGTCTAGTTACCCTGAACCGAGGGATGTCTAGTTACCCTGAACCGAGGGATGTCTAGTTACCCTGAACAGAGGGATGTCTAGTTACCGTTCACCAAGGGATGTCTAGTTACCCTGAACCGAGGGATGTCTAGTTACCCTGAACTGAATGATGTCTAGTTACCCTGCACCAAGGGATGTCTAGTTACCCTGAACTGAATGATGTCTAGTAATCTGCACCAAGGGATGTCTAGTTACCCTGCACCAGTATCTGCACCTGTGCCAGCACTTTCAAGGTTTCTTTGAGGTGAGTAACGCTTCGCCACATAGGCTGGGAGGCCCGGATGAGGAGAAATCTAACAGTTTGGCAATGTGCAAAGGCTGGTGGCTTACAGGGGTATCTCCAGATTTTCCCAACAGACATTTTAGAGGCTCCTACTGGTGGTATGTCCAGCACATATAGTGCAGAGCCTCTGACAGGCTGGGAGAGTTCAGGCAATAAGTCATGTGTCAGGTGTCCTTTCATGGTAGAGTTCATTCTCCTCTGAGTTCACTTTCTGATCCAGACAGATCTCTCTGTGCCGCCACCCATGCAAAGACCTATCCAGAGGTTTCCCAGCTACACAAGTGTTGGGGTGGGATTGTCCCATGCTTGGTCCTGAAGCTTGTGGACCCCTGCTCTGAGTCACACATGTAGAGCGTCTCTGGATATTTTTGATTTATGGCCTCAGTGCACATGACTATAACACATGTATGCTGGGGGCCCACGCAGAGGGCTAACAATGATGTCAGCGACTGACACTACCTTCAGAACATGCATTCTTATCTGTTGTCTGCACATGGAGCGTTGCTTACTGGCCTCTCCTGTTTAAAATGGTCTGCCAGTCCTGCAATGGAGTCCTATGCTCCCTCCATGTGAGACATGTATGTCTCATGTATGTTTACACTATGTATGTGCAGAAGGCTGGGCACGGAGTGCACATGCTGTGTTTGACTGTTACAGGCCAGGAATCCATTATGCACCTTCTATGTGATGATGGTGCATACATGGAGGGTGGAGGGAGCCCACACATGATGTCACTGTGAATTGTAGGACTCCTCCGAAGCATTCATGAAGTCCATTGATGTGGATCAGATGCAAGGGTGTCAAGGATAGGAGACGGAGCATCCATTTGAAGTGTAGTGACAGCCCTTGCTCCTTCCTGATCCATTCTGCCCTAGAGCTGATATCCCAACAGGTTGTGAGGTAGCTGAGTGAGGAAACATCTCCCTCTTTTGTGCCTTTGTTTTGGGTTTTCTGATATGGAAATCCCAGCCCCACCCCTACTTCCAGCTAACACTTGTACCTTGCTTGGGTTTAGCTTGGGCTTCACCTTGTTATCTTCCACTACACAAATGTAGTGTTACGATGCTCCGCTGCTGATACACTACCGGTAGAAAGGTTTCCCATCATGAGTCGTAGACGTTGGTTCTTCCTTTTCCTGCCATCCTTGTGAGCGACCATGAGCAGATATTTGTTGCTTTCTAGGGAGTGTGAGGATGCTGAGCTATCCATGGAGGACCTGGATGGAGACCTCCTGAGTTTTGTTGTGGTCTGCGATGTCCTGCAAGACCTGGAGGAGCTGCTGCTTTTATCTCTTCCCGCTTGTGCATGTTGTGTTCCATGTTCCTTTGAGTTCATGAGTTTCCTTTGTCATGATCCTTTGCACATCATTCAAAGTGGTTGTCTTTGCCACACTTGTGACAATCTTGTCCCATTGCAGGGCATGTGCTTTCGTGTAGATATGATGGTCCATATCGATAACAATCTTTTTTCTTGTCCATGCTGCGTCGCCTGTCCTTCCATCGATGACTCCTGTGACCTTGGGTTTTGGGTGTTGCTTTTGCGAGACCTCTTATGTGATGCTTTGTAGCCAGGAAGGCTTGTTCCCTCCTTGCGACCTTCCCAGCTTCAACCTGAAGTGACTCCGATTGACATCACTTTATAATGCATAATCAGATGGTATCTTCATCTATGAATTTGCTGAAATCACAGTGCTTTTCTAGGCAACGCAGTCTCATAAATATTTCGCTAATGGGCACTCCCTTTCGCTGACATGCTAGGTTGAATGTATATCATTCATAGTTTTATGTTCTTTTTTGGTAGGTGTTTCGCATCTAGGGCTGTACATACTTTCACATAAGTCTCTGCCTTCTTTGTTGGCAACTCACTGATAATTTTCTTCTTTTACTATGAGGTTCTTCATTGTGGATAATATTTACTTTCGTAATTTTATCCTGATGCTTCAATGAAAATGTAAAAGTTGTTGAAGCTACTACAGTCGTTTGGATCTCATAGTGTTTCGAGAGGATAGAATTTGCTGGTCTGGAGGTTGGAGATATGACGCTAACCTCGTTCTGGGTTTTATCTCTGTGGAAAAGATGTCTACTCGTTGTTTATTTAGTATTTGCTCGCAGTACTTTTCTTTCCCCTACGTTAAGTTGTTTTAGCTGATTTTGGTGTTGCCTGCCCTCAAAATGGCGGTTCCAGAATTAGTTAATTGTAAACCTGGCTTCAAAATGGCAGCTTCTGAATTTTCGATTGGGGTACCTGACATAAAGACTTCAGCCTCAGTATTTCCAATGATGCATCAGAATTTAAAACGGTGACCTCTATGATTTCAATTTGGGGGCATGACCTCAAAATGGTGGCCTCAGTTTTTCGAATGGGGCACTACTTTTCCGATGGCTTCCTGTGTGCATTTAATAGTTGAACGTGCCAGACCTTAAAATGGTGACTTCTCCATTTGCTGCCACCATCGTCTTGTGCTGACTTGGGCATCTCTGGTCATGCGCCTGCACTTGTTGTGGCTTCGTGAGTGACCTCTGTTAGATGGGTCACTGAGTGATGGTCATCTGCTGGTCCTGTGCGGACTTTGGATTGCAGCGTTGCTTTGCTGCATGAAGATCCTGATGAGATTTGTCGCCAGTTGTATCCCGTCGGGCAGGTGTGCATGTGTGCGCAGTAATGTGTCGGGGACACCAGTGTGCGTAAGCTTTCTTTATTTCAAATACCCTATCCAATTGCATTTGGATGGCCTACTCATATTGAAGCTTGCCTCCAATATGTGCATTTTTCTTGCCTAGGCATCTTGTCCTGCCCACTTCCTGTTGCCGGCCCTGCCTAGGAAGTCCAGTCGCCGATTCACTATACTGCTAACTCCCTAGGCAGTTCAGCTAGGGTTGAGTGACATTACAGACCAGGCTGGGAGAAATACACAAAAGGTTGGGAACAGACTGAAACCAATTCCAAACCTGGGCCAGTGGACTTCACAGTCACAATCACTCTTTGCCAACTGAGTTTAAGTATGAGGTAGAACCTCAGCTGTTATGACAGGATGTATTATTGCGCTGCTGCAAGGGTCCCACAACAGTAACGCAAACGTTTCTTCAGAGCTCCAAGGTTGGGGCTTTGGACTGCCAACTCACCTTGGTAGGTTTAGAAACAAGAATCTGGAAGTTCTTCAACCTTCTGGAAGGAGGTGCCTTGAACCACCTGTAGCCACGTGAACACTGAATGATGATGAGTCATGCTGGTGGTACCCTTGCACCAAGTAAAGGGTGCTTAGAAAAGGAGGGCCTTCAGAGGCTGTGCAGAAACAACTAAAGATGGCATGCTGTAGTTCAGAGATTGACCTACTCTGGCAAGCTAGGTGGTAAAACCTTGGGGCTCCTTTCTCCTGCAGGATGCTGCAAAGCACAGTCTATTTCTCCTTGAAGTTAACTGTGCATGCAAGTGGGTAGTTCTGATCGAAGGTGACTGAGATGGTGACAGTGACCAGAAAGGAAAGACAATTAACGGAAGAGCCTGCCACAGCTTGATGCTAAAGAAAATTGTGACAGTATTTAGCAGTTTTGTCCCAAAAACTGGAAAAACAAGTGGCAGTTTGGCACTGGAAAAAAGTGCGACTATATTTGGTGGTTTACTTCAAACCACTTACCAACACCACTACTGTCACTTGGATGAGCTCTTCATTTCTTTGGGTGGTAGGCTTGAACTTTGAGTCCAAAGAAGATCCTGTGAAAACCACATCAACGAGTACAGTCCCTCCAACTTGTGCCTATGCTGCCTCATTTCTACTGGATCAGAGGCACGTGTCTGTGAAGAAATGCTCTGCTGGGGGACAGCATTGGAGTCAGCTGGGCTGCGGCAGTGTAAGTGCTGTCTTTTGCTGGTGACTTAGGGCCTGATTACGACTTTGGTGGTGTGGGAGCGGGCCACCACGCCACCGACCCACTACCCACACCACCGAATCCGACTGCCACCCACCCGCGAGATTACGAGTTTTCTCGTGGTCTGGCAGGCAGCGAGGTGGTCCCACGGCAGTGGCTATAAGAAAGGCAAGGCAATGGGAGCGTCAAAGGCCGTTCCTGAACAGCATGGACTGTGCAGTCCATGCTGTGCAGGAAAGGGGGTGCATGCACACAGGGCGGAACAACATGTGCCTTGCCTTCATGCACAAAGGCAATAGCAGGCCCTGTAGGGCCTCCTTTATTTCCCCACCGCGAGCATTTTCATGGCAGTCTTATCGCCATGAAAAGGCTGGCGGTGGGGAAACTCGCAATATGCTTGGCAGTGCCGCAGCGGCATCGCCAGGCATATTGCTTCCATAGACCACTGCTCCACCACTAGGGATCGCGGATCCCTGGCGGTTGCAGCAGTTCTCTGGAGGTCCGACTGCCGTACTGGAAATACAGTGGTCAGAACGCTGGTGCGGCGGTCCCCGACTGCCACCACACCGCCACAGCGAGTTTGGCAGTCCCATGGACAGCCAAACTCGTAATCAGCCCCTTAGTGCAAACGCACCCAAGTGAAAGCATCACTCAACTTAAGAAGGCATCAAATAGCAAGAGAAGACCACATTTCAAGAGGTAAAGGTACGATGTGCAACCAAACTTATGGGGATCGCACTAACAGTATAGCCATCAGGGCAGTTAAAATGAAAATGCAATTGCAGCCGTGGGAGAGTGAATGGAGATTGTATCCTATAAGCCAAGCAACAGCTTAGTGTAGTTTCACATTAATCTTTAATACTACCTGTAAGCAGCTAAAAGGAGCCTCAAGTTGTTTGTGTCTGGCTCCCTATCTGTATATTTCCTGAGAGATAATTGTGTGCCTCTTGCTCTCTGTGTGTACTGTTTATCTGTGTTTTGTGATTAAAATTATTTTTTTAAGTGAAATTACTAGCTGGTAAATTATTATTGTTACTATATGCCTAATATCACCTCACCAAGAAGCCTTGAGCCACTCTGCCTCTCTACCCTGATGGTTTAGCGAGAAAGGGATGTACTTATTGGTCAATTTGGCTCCATCAGTAGGGTAAGCCCGAAGACATTAGATATAAAAGTCTCTCATAGTTACAATGTGATGCCAGTGACCCCTGATTGCTCTGGGACACATGAAAATATTCCCACAACAAACACGGAGAGATACACCTTCACCTTCTATCACCTCTAACCCTGATCTACCTAGTATGGTTGGTCCACACCCACTAAATAAATAACATTATAAATACACACTAATTTGCGTTCACCATAAAAAGCAATAACTGGAAAAAAATCAAACTAAAAGAAAACTAACCAATAAAATCACAATGCAAACAAAATGAACTAACAAAATTAAGCAATTAATTTAGCTAACAATATAAAAGGTACGCAAAATTTAACTAATTACTGCTCTAAAAACTACAAAAGCTGCAAGAAGACAAGACTCCGCCAGATTTTCCAAACAGAACCTACAAACAGAAGAGGAAAAATATATAAAACTTCCGTCCAAAGTGAGTAAACCATTAATTTATACTAACTTAGAGACTCATCTTTAAAAAGTAAACAGTCTACTACTTTTAAGTCTTTTAATAAAGATACTGCAAAACAAATATTGCACCTTCAAAAAAATACCAGCAGAAAAACTACAAAAATAAGATACCTTGAAAGAGGAGCAAAACGCAGATTAATTAAAACATTTACTAAACACACACTTATTGTAAAATAGATAACAACTAAAAATACTTCCTCAGCACACTATAACCACCAACAAGTAAAGGTTTACTATGAACTATTAAACCACATTAAAAGTAGAACAAACAACTACAACCAACATAAAATAAAAATAGATTTTGAACGAGCCATGTTTCAAACCATCCTAAAACTTTACCCACACACAGCCATACAAGGCTGTTATTACCACTTTAATCAACGTATTTGGAGACACCTCCAATGTCTACACTGTGACCCTGATTATCAGTGCAGCGGTCCCAAGACAGCCGTACCTGCAGTGGCAGTCCGACTGCCGCCTCCTCGCCGGTCCAACCGCCTGATAACGACAATGATGGTTGGCCAGACTGACAAAAGACCGCACCACCACCAGGATCCTGGATCCCGTGGCAGTGACGGTGGGGAAAGTGGCTGGGAATGGAGGCGGTGCCGATGCTGGCACTGCCATGCCTATTCTGACCTGCCTTTCTGCCATCCTTTTCATGGGGGGTACCCCATGAAAAGGATGGCAGAAAGTCCGGGCTAAAATGCCCGGGGGGCCCATGAAACAGGGCCCCGGGCATTTTAGCCCATTGAGCATTGTTGCTGGACTGTGTGCCATGCACAACATGGTGCATGGCAACAGTGTGCGCACGACAATGCAGGCGCTGCAGTGCAGCAGCACTGTCTTCAGGCTCACTCTTCGAGCCGGTGCATGCACCACAGAAAGACCGCTGCCGGCCCAGCAGTAAACTGAAAATGTGGTGGTCAGGATGTTATGTACCTTAATGTACCCCAATCTAGGCCTAGGTAGCTACACAACCTTTTACCTACATTTGTCCTACCTTGCTCTGCATAACAGTTCTAGCACTGACCTTTTACCCAGTTATGTGCTGAATAAATGTCGATCAGTTTCTTGGAAACTAGCCTAATTTATTATGCATGAGAGTTCTAAGAAAAGTCCCTGCACATGACGTACATAACAGCATGAACATACTCTGTGTAAAAGTCAGGGTCATCTTCATCCTAGGGCAAAAGAACTGCTTTGCATAATCACAGGTATTGTTCTAGGCTCATTTGCATAATCGTGCTCACAATATATCGATTTTGCAAGGAACCCCGAAGCTATCTTTATGGTATAAAAGAGTCATACCAACACTAGATAGGCAGCGGAGAAGCTTCACGCTGACACTAGACGCTGAGGTACCGGCCTGCAGAAGCTACAACACACAGCGGTCTGACATCCCTTGCGGGGTGTCCAACTCGAAACCAAGACGGGGTCCTTCGTTCTCTCCCATCAGGTAATGGGGTTGGCTCTTTCCTAGGGGATTCTTGGCTTTACACCCACATGCATGCTAGGTACACTTAGGTAGGGTTTGCATCTTAGGAGTACGCTTGATTACCGCCATGTATTATATGCCTCCATATATTCACTGTTTTAGCACCATGGTAGAATTCTACCTTGTATTTACTCTGTTGGTGATGGTCTTATACATCTGTTTCTGTCTAATGGTTGTCGCAGCACACATGTTTTATACTAGAATGACGCTGGTTCAATAAATACTTATTGAAAATGTCCCCATCGTTTATTCTGTGTATCTATCTGAGACTGAGTACAATTGGCTGAGCAAAAAGTACTGTACTGTTTCCACGATCCCTGAAGAATCAAGGGTTGTCATGTTCGATAGTTGCCAGAAACCATTTGCCCCTTGGTAAGGTTAGGGGGCTTATGGTGGCACTGTGAGCTAGCGGGTCTAAAGGCTGACATATCCTTTGGGGGTGTCTGGAATCAGTCTGGACACCAATTGCTTAGTTTATGTTGTCTACACGCGCAGATCCTATGTATGTGTAGGAACTACACGACATGGCGCCGCCAACGTTGGTTTGGTTCTTATTTACAGGTCAAATTTGAGTAGTTCAGTCATGCTTTCTCAGAGACCCCCTACTCACATTTAACCAGAGACGTCTGGAGTGGGAAGGAAAATCCGCCCCAGCTGAGTAGGTCTATCCTATGTATTGGCTGTAGGTTTGTTCAAGCCTGAAGAATTATAGTTCCCCACATTTTGCAAAACCTTATCTCTTTTTCTTAATTATTCCTCTCATAATGTCTAACAATGGAGACGCTGATAAGAGTGGTGCTAGTACAGAGGAAGCTGAGCAGGAAGGTGCTCTTAACATTTCAGAAAATTGCAGTCATGCACTTCCTATGAAATTAGCAGATTATGGCCTATCATCAATAGGTGGGATGGTTACCTTTGTGATTGAGGCACACGAGGCATTCAGGACAGAGGTATTCTATTTTTGGATTAAATTCCCACCTGCAAATGCATGCATACATTTGTTTCATACTTACATTCCAGATGAGACACCTGAAGAATACTCTCCATACGAGGACATAGAAGTCCTGTTAACCTACCAAGAGCATATTACTTGGTTTCAAGGTGCCCTCCCCCACACCACAGATAATGTGAGACTCGGTCCGCTCAGCAGGGAAGGAGCGACCTGGCCATTCCTAGCTGCTGACACACTGCATCCAGAGATTGAAACATTGCAAGCAACAGAATTATGTACACTTTACAAAGAGATAGTAAAGCTATACAGAAATCTTACACAGTTCTTGATGCAAACACTTACAATTCAACCTTCAAGGGTCACCCAAGCTGGTCAACAGCAAGGGACTGCAACAAAAATTAGCCCACAAATGCTGGGACGAATGCCCACTAGATGTGAGCAGATGCTGTTCTGGATAGCTAAAAAAATAGCACAGCTTGAGGCAGTGTTTCCCCACACGGGCCCGCAAGAAAAACAGCATGAATACTAACAATTTGCTTGCCAATGGGAATAGTTACCCCGATAGAGGATTGTACCAATTGGGGTACAGTTTTCGTTGCCGTTTATACCAGAACTCATGATACCCCCTCAATAGCAGTCATACCAGAAGTATTGAAACAAATACAGAATGAGTACGGGGCAGAGCCTGCCCTGGACTTAGGGATGAAATTGATAGGCAATTTTGCCCAGGTATTCACAATTATGTTACCCAACATAAAAGGGAAGGCAACAGCTGTAGCTATATGCCAACGCCTGAGGGAAGTCACTCCTGCACAACAGGAGCGAGAACTACCTAAGATTATCAAAGAAACCTATGCTTCGCTTGGTAGAGATAGCTTGGGAGCTAGACCTGTGAAACCACAAGTAGCGAGTAATCCTGAAAAGGATAACTTGAAGCAAGCACCCGATTCTTCTAAAAAGAAAAGGGATACCAAACAATCAAAAAATAATAAGCAGAATGCATCACGATCACGGGGTGGGTCACCTCAACAGGAGCACTCTGATAGAAAATATAATCTTAGAAACCATGATAATATTAAAAAACCTGACAGGTATCAGGATACTGATACACGTTCCTCTCGTTCCTTTCAGGTTACATCAAAAAACTTGGAGAGGGAAAGATTTTATTTATTTATTTATTTATTTTGAGAGTTTTATATAGCGCTGGCTAGACCCGGAGGTATCAGAGCGCTTTACATAAGGTTCCACAGAAATTACAAAATTACATCAGTTACACGTTACATCAGTTACTAAAAAAACATTTCAAGAGAGTAGAAGACGAAATAAATGGAGCTTAGAAGGGTAAGGGGGTGGGGTAAAGGGGTAGGAGGTAGATAGGATGGAGAGACAAAGGAGAGTCTGCCCAAAGTCCGGCTGGGTAGGTGACGGCCGAGGAGGACGTCTACAGCCCATCTCCTCTTTAGCTATCGGGTAGCTCCACCAGGCATCAGCCAAACAGCTAGGTCTCAACGGGAAAACAGTTAAAGAGCAAAGAGGAGGGATAAATGGAGCATAAAGGAGAAAGATGGTCAGAACGCAGATCAGAAGAGCGAGCAAAGCCAAGAGACACACATCGCACTTCAGACTACATTATCAACCAAGAAGATAAGCCCAAAAGTAAACCTCAATTTAAAAAAAAGAAGGTAGCTGGCCTTAAAATAAGAAATGCCCAGGCTACTGAGGACTCTACTACTGAACGGGTAATGGGATCTGACGATGCTAGACAGCACAGCAGAAGTAACAATAGCTCGCCAGAACCTGATGGAATTTCTGGTGACAGCAGCGTTGAATGAGCATATCACAGTGGAAACACCCGATACAAGGGTAAGTGTCCCACATCAATTACATGAAATCACCCTCCTGATGGAGGGGGACATACACAGAAAAGTGAAAGGTCTCTTTTGGCAGAACCTGACATATGGATACAATATCCTTTTGGCTGAAAAAGATTGGCCACCTGAGTTTGTCATGGAGTGCCCAAAGGGGGAAGATGTAATTTTACTGGCTTTCGCCAACCTCGTTCCAGAGTCACTAAAACATTCATACTCGCAGGAGTGGGCATTAGCGCTAGCTCCTGCACTTTACCGCAATCATGTAGGGTGGGATGCTGAGTCACCTCACCATGAAATCCCATAAAAATCTACTCCTACACCACAGAGGCAGTACCCAATAAAAAATGACGCAAAGAGACAAGTCAGAGAGATCTTAGATCAACTTGGATACCAAGGTGTGATTGAGAATTGCAGCTCTGCTATGAATAATCCTTTGTTTCCCGTAATGAAACCCGACAATTAATACCGTCTAGTTTTAGACTACAGGCATTTGATCACATGCACAAAAACATTTGGAGTACAAAATGCACACAGTGCCGCATTAATAAATAACATTGTGCAGAAGAAATACAAAACAACATTAGATATCTCAAATAGATTCTTCTGCCAAAATATAGCGCCTGAAAGCAGACATTTGACAGCATTTTCAGTGCTCGGCTCTCATCACCAATTCTGTAGACTGCCCCAAGGGTATAAGAATAGCTCTGGGTTGTTTTCAGCAAGAGTAACAGAGTTACTTCAAAATTGTGATGAGGTAGCATTGTCCTGCATAGATGATATTTATCTGACGGACGATGAATTATTGGATCACTTGCACAGGGTAAACAACATAATCTAGGGGTTCGCCACTGTGGGCTACAAACTTAACTTTAGAATATTGAAAATTGCCTCCCTCAATGTCCTATTTTTGGGATATGAGTTATCAAGTGAAGGAAAAAGGCTGGCAGCTAAATTTTTTGAAAAATGTGCACTGCTCCAACCTCCGAAAACACTGAAAGGTTTACAATCCATTTTAGGATTCCTAAATTTTGGCAGAACATACATTTTGGATTATGCAGAAAAGGTAAAACCTTTCTACAACCTAATCAGACCTGATTATTCAGTTCGACATTGGACACAGAAACACACAGAAATTCTCCTTTCCGTACAAGCTGACATGACAGCTTCCAAACACTTACACACATGTGTAAACACTATGAATTTGGTGATCCGTGTAGTCACGGGTCAATCAGGGTACTCTTACCTTACCTTCAATGAAGGTGAAACGGCACCCATTGCAAACCAATTGCATTTGTACACAAACGCTGAAATGCTTTTTGCATCCACAGAAAAGATACTGACAGCAATACAGACTGCTGTAGAGAGAGAGAAAGAGCACTTGCTCAAGGGAAACGCATAATTGTTGTGACTCCTGTACCAACCTTAGAGACTGTTACCAAAGCAAGAGTTTCAAACGCAAGAGCACTACATTCACGATGGATGCAATAGGCAAATTCTCTCACTGCAACAGTTGTAGACTACAAATTTGATTCTACATTAAAAACACAAGCATTTCTGCAGTACGAACAAGAATTTCCTCTCCCGAATGAAATAATGCTTCTAGATCAGTATGAATACATTATGTACACTGACGGATCGGTCCAGCCTGCCGTAGGAAGTAAACAGCAATACAGTGCGGCATGTGTGATTATGAAGGGACGTATGCGGGACGGCAAGTTCCATCCTAGCAATACACAGACGCAGTCTCTAGGAGATTGCACGGCACAGCTGGCAGAACTAAAAGCCCTGATACTGGCACTAAAAAATACAGATCGGGAATTCCCAACACTCATTGTTTGCATTTTGTTTTACTGTGTCCAGTCATACAATGAATATCTTAACTATTGGAGCCAAAATGGGTTTCGAGATTCCAAAGGTTGCACAATAAAGAACAAGTTGCTTTGGCAACAAGTGGCGGAGCTGAAAAAAGGCTTGCCACAGGCTCATGTAATTTACACATTGAGTCATCAGCATGTTGGCATGCACGTTGAAGGGAATTCACTGGCTGATGAAGCCACCAAGGCGACAGTGCGAACTGCTGCCGTTGCTGCAATCACTCGTTCTAGTACGAGAATAGACGGACAAATAATGATAGCTGTGAACGCTACGCACAACAGCAGCTCAACCTTGCCAAAAGGTTTTCCACTCAAGTACTCCTACAATTATATGCGCAAAACATTCTGTATCCTTAAATTCCAGAAGTGGGGTATAGAGTAATACCAAACATGGATCACAGATTAGGATTAATTCTAGCTGCACACGAGGGCCTGGGTTCAGCACACGCAGGTATCGCTGCAACTATTTCATTACTGAAGCGGCATTATTGGTGGCCAGGTCTTACTAAACAGACCAAGGGTTATGTCCTTAGGTGCGATATCTGTCAGCAGATGAAAGGTTCCACCGTAGCATGTCCACCACAAACACCATTGCTGATATCAGACAGACCTCTTGCATGTGTCTATTTGGACCACTGCTGCCCCTAACAATCTGACGGGGCTTACAGGTACATCCTGGTGGCAGTTGATTCATGTTCAAGATTCCTGTGGGTTTGGCCTCAGCGCTTGGTTGACGCCCGAACTGTTATAAAGGATTTACGAGTCTTCATAGGGACATTCGCAATTGGCACATTACATTATGACTGTGGCCCTGCGTATAGCTCACGGGCTTACAAAGAAGCCACAGGAAGTTTGGGTGTCGCATTGCGGTACTCCTCTCCATATCAGTCCAAGGAAAATTTGATTGTGGAGAGGAAAAACCAGGACTTAAAGCAATCCTCAACAGCTAGGGTTTTAGGCTTGGGTGGCAGTTGGGTCAATCACCTAGATGGGTCCAGCGGGCACTAAACAACATGCCAAGAAGTACCCTGGGGGGGCCGTCCTCCATACAAAATCCTGTTCGGGATTAGAATGTGGGTACCTGACCTTGACTGTGGTAGCACAGTAGCGGTTGAAAAACCATTTGACATCAATGATCGATCAGCTGTTTTACAGGAACTCAATGAATTCCGGGCATTACAAAGCAACGTCCAAGTAAAACGCACCGCCACTGGAGAAGTGAAAGCTGTTCCGACAAGACCTGCCTGGGTCCCCTAGATTGGGGACCTGGTCAGAGAAAAAATTGTGGACAAAAAGAATTTGGGCCATCTTACATAGTGCCTATACCTGTCCTGGCTGTTGAAGGAACAAGAACAGTACTTCTTCCGCCTCTTGCCGACAAGAAAGAAAAGATTCATCTCAATTGATCTGATTAAACCACACTATGTGGCCGATACTCAATAGTATGCACCGTGGGGTCCTGGGTAGCACCGGATCTCCTCTCGCTACCATACAGAAGTTCAGACAGAAAGATTAATAACGTTTGAAGACTCTACTCTACGAAGTGAAGGAGTTACCAACAATGGAATGGAACTTATACCTGTTGAAATTGAACAGCAACAAACTACAAATAAAACACAGATCTCAATTCGGCCTAATACCGACATCTATGTGAATATGTCTCGAACAGAGGTATCTGCCAGTTCCACAAAACCTGCTGAGCAACCAAAGATAGATCGAACTGCGTCTGGCTACTTCATTGATTTGATTTTGATGCTTTCTCATTGGATCCAAGTGAACCCGAGCTACTGCCACTGCCTGTTTCCCAAAAACAACAAATTCATGATTTCTACTTTTGGCTGAAAAGACTTAGGGGCATATTAGCAAGGGCTGGCGATATAATTATCGCCGCTTTAGCGTCCGTTTTTGGGCGAAAAGCGGCGATAATTATATCGCAATATCATCAAGGACACGCTAGCGCGTGTTTCCTTGATGTAGAGCCCGTTTTTTCACAGCCTCGCCTCGCATCGCTAATGAGATGCAAAGAAGGCGTGGCTGTGAAAACAACACATGTTAATATCGTGAAGGCAGCTTCGCGATATTAACAAGGAGGTGCAGCGATAAAAAAATCGCGCTACCTCAGCTTTAACTCAGGAATTTAACGTCTGTTAAATTCCTGACTAAGGCATACTTTTAATGGGAGATGGATTATGCTGATACGACCACAGGGTCGTATCAGCAATGTTATCGCTGTTTTCAATGGAACATCGCTGGAAAACCAGTGATGTTCAATTGAAAACACCGCTATCGCTGAAATATTATCGCCATAGCGCTATGCGTTGTAAATATAGCGTTATCATGGCGATAATATTCAGCGATAGCCAGCGATAATATTTCTATCGCTATGTACGGCCAGCGATAATTATCGCTGGCCGTTGATAATATGCCCCTTACTTTGTTTCTTCCTGGATACAACTCTGCATTGCAATTGGTCTACTGTTCCGAGTCCTTTGGATTGGTATAGTGACTGTCTTTTTCCTGCTGCTGAATGGACATTACCTCCCAAAACGCTCTGCAGCAGAAAATGTGAACTTGGTCCTGAAGCCGCATGCATCATCACTCCGTGAAAAAAGAGACCTGTCCTTGGTGAACATTACAGCAGTTCCAGGTCCTGAAGGAATAGTTTGGGACAGAGTTTCCTTTGATGTATATGGTCCTACTGAACTGTTGAAAATACCACACTTATTTAAAATGTCTCTAAGTGATATTAACACCTCCAGTAATTTCTCTGATGATTGGGACTTTGAAACTGTAAATACTATGCTGTCTGATTTAGAACAATCTGCAGCATTTTCAAATGATGAATTGTATGATGATACATCTAATTTTGACACCATGTTTTGTTACCAACACTATGTGTCTTTATTTCTTGCACAAAAGCAAATATCCCATGAAATATTTTCTCTTACCATCAATGGGAACATTGCCCAACACCACCAAAAGTTAGTTCAAACACATTTGCACAAAAGTTTGCTTATTTTTCTGGGTTTAACACTTCAGACCCGACCTCTTATTATTATAAGTTGGCAACTACACCTGCAAAGAAAAATATGCTGACTAATATGAAACAGATATACTCTGCTTCCTTTATTGCCCAGCTGTCTGTATATGGTTTTGACTTGTGGAAAGACACTATAGACACAAAATCTGTCTGGGGGACTAAAGATTGGCAGGTTCACGGAACTGAGGCCATATTTAGAGCATGCCTCATACCACATCAGATGATCTTCCTGAATAACACAGTGCAACAGACTTCCTGTCTTGGGTTAGCCAAGATTAAGGATTTGAATCATCCTCAGATTCCCTTACTTACACACTTTGAGGGATGGCAAAATTACACACAACACAGTGAGGATACATTAGATGTCATACTACACGATGGTTCTTACAATTCATCAGACCCAATTGAAAGGGCTGGTTGGTTAGGCCTATCGACACAAATTGGTGTCAGTCTCGATTCATGGGTCCCACCGAAGGGTTCGGTATCCATAGTCCTGACCAGCGTTATGTACAAACAGAACACTCGGGGTGGTGACATCTTACAGTGTTGGGAAGTTATGCCTAGAGTGGCTAAAAACCTCAACACTGTCTCAGGTGAAACAACACTTGTCCTTACTCTCAGATGACATGGATCATAGGGATTTTTTGTTAGGTCCCCAGAAGCCACGTCAAAAGCGCTTCTTGTACGCTATTTACAACGAGGTATGGAAAATTTCCCAGCAGAAGGCTGCCAAGAGATTGCGTGAGATTGAAAGGGTTAACCTAGAAAAGGCTTTGGCAGTGGTTGACAATGGTATGACCACATTATCATCCAGAATTTATTCTCTGGGCAACATTGTGTCTTCTGCAATAGATATAATGGAACAGTATTGTCTATCTTACAGCATGGACAATCGCAATTGCGATCCATTCTATTGTTAAGTTGGATGCTACAGTCATTGCATTCTGGCCACGTGCCCTGGCGCTATATCAACAGCATGACTCTGTTTTCTACATATAATCTAACGGACAGACAGATGTCAATGGCATGAAGAGATGCAAAATATACAATGCTGCACATTAATAAATCGGACCAATTACCTTTCGCCATGGTTGATTCACCTTCCACAGAATGGTTAATCCATGGCTATATTACACTGTCAATCACAACATTCAATTTTCAATACTGTCTACAGTATCACCAGGTAGGCAGGTATGAAGTGTTGGGAGAGGGATATATACATGAGTACTGGGAATTACTGTACAGATTTAGATGCAGGAATGGGGACACTGCAGTTTTTCTCAGCGGGTCAGACTGTGAAACTGCTTTAAGTGGGTCCCTAGTTTGCAAGAATATATACCAACATTTGTCCTACCTTGGTGTGCAGAATGGTTCAAGCACTGACTTTTTACCCAGTTATGTGCTGAATAAATGTCAATCGGTTTCTTGGAAGCTAGCCTCTTTTATTATGCATGAGGGTTCTTAGAAAAGTCCCTGCACCTGACACACATAACAGCATGAACATACTCTGTGTAAAAGCCAGGGTTATCTTCATCCTAGGGCAAAAGAACTGCTTTGCATAATCACAGGTATTGTTCTAGGCTCATTTGCATAATCGTACTCACAACATATCAATTGTGTAAGAAACCCCGAGGCTATCTTTATGGTATAAAAGAGTCATACCAACACTAGATAGGCAGAGGAGAAGCTTCATGCTGACACTAGATGCTGAGGTCCCAGCCTGCAAAAGCTACAACACACAGCGGTCTGACATCCCTTGCGGGGTGTCCAACTCGAGACCAAGACGGGGTCCTTCATTCTCTCTCATCAGGTAATGGGGTTGGCTCTTTCCTAGGGAATTCTTGGCTTTACACCCACATACATGCTAGGTACACTTAGGTACACTTAGGTAGGGTTTTCATCTTAGGAGTACGCTTGATTACCGTCATGTATCTATATGCCTGCATATATTCACTGTTTTAGCACCATGGTAGAATTCTACCTTTTATGTACTCTGTTGGTGCTTGTAATCTTATACATCTGTTTCTGTCTAATGGTTGTCGCAGCACACATGTTTTATACTAGAATGACGCAGGTTCAATAAATACTTATTGAAAACGTCCCCATTGCTTATTCTGTGTATCTTTTTTAGACTAAGTGAATATGATTGACTGAGTGAAAAGTACTGTACTGTTTCCACAATCCCTGAAGGATCAAGGGTTGTCATGTTTGATAGTTGCCAGAAACTATTCACTCCTTGGTAAGGTTAGGGGGCTTATGGTGGCACTGTGAGCTAGCTGGTCTAAAGGCTGACATATCATTTGGGGGTGTCTGGAATCAGTCTGGACACCAATCTCTTAGTTTATGTTGTCTAAATGTGCAGATCCTATGTATTTGTAGGAACTACACGACAGGGAAGCTGCCGGCTAGGCTGATTTCTCCCGACTGCCGACACCGCAGCCAGACGGTCCAACCACCAAGGTCGTAACCAGGGCCTATGTATAGAGTATGCAAAAAATAGCCAATTTGTCTTTGAATTAAAAAAAATTAAAGCACTAGCCTATGTCACCGTCAGAGAGGTAGCTAACCACTACAACTTACTTACAGAAAGTCTTTCCTACCAACAAAATAAACTAAGTCCCCTAATGGACTATTTTGAAGACACCTAGGTTGGCAGACTGCACCGGTTAGGACACAAACGCCAACCAAAATTGCAAATACCATGGTGGAATGTCTTTGACAGCACCCTGAGACAGAAAATTTCAACTATCGACCAGGCCTTCCACTTTCTATTGATCTATTGGCATACTGTTATCATCGGCAAGGGCAACTTGTATGTTGCCTTTGTCGACCTTAGATCTGCCTTCGATTTGGTTCCACGTTCTACTCTATCGCAGGTCCTGGCTGCTTTGAATATGCCCCAGAATCTCATGTCCTTGCTAATACGTCTCTATGTGTTATGTGTCTTAGTTAGGCCCATGTAACAACCCTGAGATCTTTTACGGTGAACATGTTTCTTACATTGCCTTCCCTTTCACACAATAGCCTTTCACACACATTTGCGTGTGTGACAATGTTGGATTCGATTCTCTGAAAAATGCTTTGCTTACAAATTGTGCTTCGTGTAACATTATCACGATTCCTTGAACGCCACATACAAAGCCTTGATACACATTCTGCAAATGTTGTTCTATTTTTCATCCACGAGGCGCCCTGGCTATCTATAGACCATAACAATGCTGGCTTGCATGGGGTTCGCAAGGATGCTTTTCATTATAAATAAACAAGAATTTCCAGGTTTAGTTAGAGGAGCGCTTTTGCTGTCATTGGCAAGGTCTCTACACGCTGAGGCTTCAGCCCACCAACTTGCTGATATCTCCTTAGGGGTGTCCAGCTCTCAACCAAGATGGGGACTTACATTCTTTCCCTTCAGGTAACCAGGGTTGGATCATCGAGTATGGGGATTCTTGGCAGAACACATACACACATGCCCTAGACACTTAGGTTATGGACTGCATAGTAGGAGTATGTGCAACTTTCTATATTGTTTTATATGCCTGCATATATACACTGTATTAGCACAATGGTGGAGCTTTTTATTCTGTTCACTGGCTCGGTGCTTCATTTGTTTCTATCTATTGATTATTGCAGCACATGTATGCTATACAAGAATCACACCAGTTCAATAAAACATTGAAAACGTCCCACTATGTATTCCTTGTATCATTCTCTGAGAAAAGAGAGCATGAGTGACTTAGCAAAAGGGTTCTAGATCTGTTACCACAATTCCTGGGGATCTGGGTTGTCATATTTGGTGGTTGCAGAACCATCCGCAACCCTTATACGTTTAGGGGTGCTTTTGATGGCATTGTGAGCTAGCTGGCCTGTAGGACAACATATCCTAAGGGTGGTGGGTAGAATCAGTCTGTCCCCAATCCCGTGGTTATCCTGTCCACAACATGCATTTCCGACCGTAGGGTGGACACTACACGACACATGAGAGTAATTTTGCCCGTATCAGGAGGAGGAAGCAGGACGAGCTGATTGATAAGATCCCAGTCCTTTTAGAGGCATACATCAGGGCTGTGTACTTTCTCCCAAGCTCTTCTCTTTGTTTATTAATGATATTGTCTCCTTCCTAGGCCAAGTTGAAGCAAATGCCCCTGTTGTGGCTCAAACCAAAATTCCAATTCTATTATTTGCCGATGGCACGTTGCTGATCTCCAAGACCTCGAATGGGCTACAAAAGCTCCTACATCATTTTGAGGAGTTTTGCCTTGCCCAGGGTCTTGAGATCAATACTACAAAAACTGAGTTGATGGCCTTTAACCCTCATCAATTTTTTAGGTAGAACATTGTCCTGAGGGGGACGACCCCTTGAGACGGTGGACTCTTTCACCTATTTGGGGGTAATGTTCAGTGGGCATATGTCATGGAAACCTCATGTTAACAAAGCCAGTCTAAAGCTTAAACAACTTACGGGGGCACTACACAAAGAATACTGTACCTCATATACTAAACCTATTACACCTGCACATTGCATGTATGAGGCCAAGGTTTTGGGGTCCATTTTGTATGGGGCGGAGTTATGGGATTTTTCTAAGATTGATTTGTTTCTGAGTGCTGAAAAAATTCCTAAGCAATTTAGCCTCACTCCCCCGGCACCCTCCTGCACCCACTTCGCCTGGACATGGGATTAAGAAGTCTAGCTGACAAAGCCAGGTTATGCCCTCTTTTATATTGGCGCTGACTATGGACCAACCTGGAACTTGTTTACTATGCAACAGCCCTTCAGGATGTAATGGATATTAACCGATTCAACAAAGTCACGTGGCTTGCTGATATTAGAGAGTTGTTGCAGCTTCTTGGGCTCTCGGATTTCTGGGAAAGCCCTGCTTCAGCTACCTTTCGTCGGTACACTCTTTGAAGTCATCTTATTGGGCAGCTGTAGCAGCCAGTGATTTTAAAATGGCTCAGTCCTCTAAACTGGTTAGTGACTTCCTTGTTTTTAAATGCTTGAGCGAGTATGAGCCATACTGGGATCTGGTGACTGTCTCTATAGACAGGAAGTTATACTTCTAGTTTAGAGTAGGCACACTTCTGCTGAGAGTAGTTACAACTAAGTGGTCAGATGGGGATACTGATGCATGCCACATCTGTTCTCCTACAGTGGAGAGTATCGCACATGTATTCTTTGCCTGCCAACCTATGTCCGCCCCCGGAAAACCTGGCTAGCTCCTATCTGCAGACGTCTGGCTGTACGTAGCCACTCTGCTGCCCTTTGCATCCTGAGGTCAGACTGTAGCCTAATGTTTGCTATCCCTGTAAATAAGTTTTTGGTGCAATGTGGATACCCACAAAAAGGTATTGATGTCCTTGGCACTCTAAGCTGTTCACCCTGTTTCACTTTTCCTCCTTTGTTATGAAACGGTTGTTATTTTTTTTATATTCTCTGAACCATACCTCCTTTTTTTGTGCAGGTTCCTGATATTTCATGCCCTTTTACATTGCTATGGCTGTTAATTTCAGGAAACAAGAACATGTTACGCTGCAAATGTATTGTTTTTAATTATTTATTGTGTATTTTATCTCTATTTTGTATTTTTTGGCCCTGGTGGCTGAAATAAAGTAATTATGATGATGATTGTTAGAAATGGGGGTCTCTAGTTGGCAGAGGTAGGTACCTTTGTCCAAATAGGGACCCTTGCTTCTAGTCAGGGTAAGAAGGATACACTTCTAAAATAACCCCTGCACACCTCCTTGGTAGCTTGGCACGAGCAGACAGGCTTATCTCAGAGGCAGTGTGTAAAGCATTTGTGAACACATACAGTAATACAGTGAGAACACTACAAAAGGATGCCACACCAGTTTAGAAAAATAGTAAATCTTTATCTAAACCAACAAGACCAAATACGATAAAATCCAACATACAATACTCTTGAAAAATAGTACTTGTGCAAAATAACCTTTAAATTGCAGGAAAATCAATAAAACACTGTTCTTCCGACTCAGTAGCTCTTCCTGGGGCTACCCCGATACTGAATACAACAGAGTCTAACAATTCCAGCTGACCGCATCGATACGGGCCAGCTAAAGCGTCGACAGCCTCCGACACAGTACCTTTCTTGTTGCGACCAACACGTCGGTGTCGCGTTATGAAACGGAGCGTTGCGGCGGGCGATATCCTCATGATTCGGTGCAGGCAGCGGCTCGTTGACGGAGTCGGTGAGACCAGGGCTTGCGTTGAAGGGTGAGACAGTGCTCGCTGCGGTGCTGGCAGGTCACGGTGCAGCGACGGAGCCGGTCGATGTTCAGGCCGGGCAGCGACGGAGTCGGTGACGTCCTTGCAGTGTGTAGCGAAGCGTTGCGGAGTGCGGTGCCCACAGGACGAGGTACAAGCAGCGGCTTGTTGGCGGAGTCGGTGAGACCAGGTTTGCGTTGCGAAGCAAGGCGTTGCTCTCAGCTGTGCTTTCAGGGCACGGAATCCTGCGACGGACTCGATGACAGAGTCGGTTGCCCTTTTCTTCTGCGGCGACGATCAGAGATGGTGCCCACAGACACGGTGAGGTCTTTGCTGTTCCTGAGACCTCTAGAACAGGGGGCAAGCTCAGCTCAAGCCCTTGGATATCTTTTCTTCAAGCAGGGGGACAAAGCAAGCAGCAAAGTCCATTTCTCCTTTCCTTGGCAGCAAGTAGCCACTGCAGGCCAACCCCAGACAGCAAACAGCACAGGGGCAGTATTCCTCCTCAGTTTCTCCGGCTCTTCTCCTTGGCAAAGGTTCCTCTTGATTTCCCAGAAGTGATCTAAAAGTCTGGGGTCTGGGTCCCTCTTTTTATACACAAAAATCCTTTGTTCTCTGAAGGCAGAGAGTGTCTGTACCCAGCCAAAACCAGTTCTGTCCTCACTGGTGCAGCTTCCTGGCAGGAGGTGGAGACAGCATTGTTGAAGGCAGACCAGGCCCATTCAGGTGAAAGGAAACCTCCTCCCCCTACTCAAATGCAGCCCAGGTCTATTCAGCCCAGTCCTGACTCATCAGACTTCTGGAGCCACTGCCCCTCTCGAGCCCCTGTCATCCAAAAGCCAGACATGCAATACACAAACATAGCAGAGGCACACTGGATGGTTAGGCAAGAAAATACCTGCTTTCTAAAAGTGGTATTTTCAAACACAGAATGTAAAAATCACCCTCACTAAAAGATGCACTTTAACATTCTGAGTTCAGGCATACTAAACTTTATTTTCCTACCTTGTTCCCAGGGGCAGTTATGTTTATAAGATGTTATAAACAAATTCCCCATTCTGTCCTATGGGAGCAGGTAGCCTTGCAATAGTGAAAAACGAAATTGGCAGTATTTCACTATCAGGACATGCCACACACATCAGGGCATGTCCTACCTTTCACATACAATGCACCCTGCTCACAGGGGTACCTTGGGCCTATCTTAGGGGTGACTAGTATGTAGAAAAGGGAAGGTTTAGGGACTGGCAAGGGTGTGCCCTTGCCAAGTCGACATGGAAATCCCAGACTGCACACAGGCTCTGCAATGGCAGGCCAGAATTACATTTTACAGGCTGCTTCTTTGGGTGGCACAATCAGTGCTGCAGCTCACTAGCAGCATCTGATTTACAGGCCCTGGGCACACATAGTGCACTGTACTAGGGTCTGACTAGTAAATCAAATATGCCAATTATGGAATCACTAATCCATAACAACAATATACAAAGGGAGCACTTGCACTTTGGCACTGGACAGCAGTGGCAAAGTGCCCAAAGCATCTAGACCAGCAAAACGGAGTCCAACACACAGCAAAAACACAGGAGGCAAAGACAAAAAATGCAGGGGAGACCCATGCCAATGGTGCCAGGTCTAACAATGATGACTAAACATATTACCAGAAAAATTAACCTACAAATAAAATGAAACACATTTTAAAAAGAACACATAAATAACCCATAAATAACCTGGTCAGTGTGACTGCTCTCCTCCCGCGCAGCTCCACCACTGATGGTTTGCCGCCTGAGCCCTGAGCTCCCTCTTGGAGGGTGTTCAAGGCGCTCCTACACCCACAGGCTCCTGCCTGCACCTCATCCCTGGTGGTCTAGTGGGAGAGCACTCTGCTCTTCTGCTGTTCTGCCTCTCTTGCCCGTTTTCTCTTTTTCATCTTTCTATTTTAATCTTCCTTCTCTTTCTGTTTGCTTTTCTTTCTGTTTCCTCTTTTCCTGTGCCATTTTCCCCCCGCTCTTTTCACCCGCCGCTGCTGCCCTTGTGGCCCCTCCCTCTTCAGTGTGTCCTTCCCTCCTCCCAGCTGACCCGCCCTCCCCCGATCACTACTTAATGGCAGCCGCTGCTCGGCAAGAAGAGCAAGACCACTGACCTGGTCAGTGTGACTACTCTCCCCCAGGGCAGCTCCACCACTGAGGGTTGCCCCCTGAGCACTGAGCTCACTCTTGCAGGGTGTTTGAGGCCCTCCTCGACCCGCAGGCTCCTGCCTGTGCCTCATCCCTGGTGGTCGAGTGGGAGAGCATTCTGCTCTTCTGCTGTTCTGCCTCTCTTGCCTCTTTTTCTCTTTTTCATCTTTCTATTTTAATCTTCCTTCTCTTTCTGTTTCCTTTTCTTTCTGTTTCCTCTTTTCCTGTGCCGTTGTTTCCCTGCGCTTTTCCCCGCAGCTGCTGCCCTTGCGGCCCCTCCTCCCTCCAGTGTGTCCTTTCTGCCTCCCAGCTGACCCGCTCTCCCCCGATATCTACTTAAGAGTGGCTGCGGTGCGGCCGTGCTGCTGGCATGCTAAAGGCAGGCCCGTCTGCGCCCGTCCACAACCCGACTGCGACCAGCGCCAGGGACCCTGGTCCTTGGACCCGCCTCTGCTACAACTCCAGCACCCTCCATGCTCTCAACCCCGGACGCAGCAACAACTGCCAGCTTTCTACACTGAGCAACACCCAAGGCCCGCTCTCATGTCTATACTGCTGCTGCGCCTTCACCCACCTCTGTACCCCAGCAGCATCCCCCAGCCTTCCAGACTTTACCACTCACAAACCACTCAACTGTATCCTCCTCAATGTGCGCTCCATACACAAGCACGCAATAGAAATCTGGGACCTCCTCAACACCTACACGCCCGACGTCGCCTTCCTCACAGAAACCTGGGCCGACGCCAACTCCGCACCTGACATCGCCATGGCCATTCCTGGCGGATACAAGATCCTGCGGAAGGACCGCCCCATCTGCCCCGGAGGAGGCATCGCCATCATCCACAAAAGCACCCTCCGCATGACGACCACCGGCCCGGATGACACTATGACCCTCATGGAGCACCTTTACTTCCAGATCCAGACATACCCTCAAACGACTCTCAGCAGAATCCTCATCTACAGGCCACCCAGCCCCTGCACTCCATTCACCTACACTATCACTGACCTCATCACACCCCACGCCCTCACCTCCACAGACTACATCCTACTCGGAGACCTAAACTTCCACCTGGACAACCACAACAACCCTAACGCCACCTCCTTCCTAGAGAACCTCACTAACATAGGACTGAAGCAACTAGTCACTGCCCACACGCACACAGCGGGACACACACTTGACTCCGTCTTTGCAGAAGGAAACAGCGTCTCCTACAGCCACACCACAGACTCCTCTGGACAGACCACCACTGCATCCACTTCTCCTTCAAAAAAACCACTGTACACAAGCACACCCACTGCCTCCCCCGTAGAAGCTGTAACAAAGTCACCGAAGGCCAGCTCACCTCCGCCCTCATCAGCACCCCACCACCGACTATGCCAGACGCTTATACCGCAGCACGCAACCTCCACCGCTGGATCACGAACTGCGCCGACACACTCGCGCCCCTCAAGAAAGCCACAGGACAACACATCAAGAAAGCAAGCTGGTTCACCCCTGCACTCCAAGAATCCAAACGCTCCAGCCGACAACTCGAAAAGACATGGAGGAACAACAAAACCTTGGAAACAGGCGTCACCTACAGAGCAGCCACCACAGCACACCACTAACTCATCAAATCCACAAAGATGAAATCCCTCCAAGACAGAATCCTCACCAACGCTCATAATACCAAAGAACTCTTCTCCATCATCAAGGAATTTGCCAAACCCTGCAGCGAAACAACAGACGTCCCACCCTCCCAAGACCTCTACAACAGACTCAGCACCTTTTTCCACCTCAAGATTAAGATGATGTACGACAACTTTGATAACCAAGACCTCCGCACCGCTCCAGCTCCCCCCCCCAGCTATGCCACCCAACAGATCCTGCTCAATTGGACCCCACTCACGACAGAAGACACCTTAAAGACAATGAAGAGCATCCACTCCGGAGCACCCTCAGACCCCTTCCCTCCCACATCTTCCACAGAGCCACCACAGCCATCGCACCTGAACTACGCCGGACGATCGACTCACTGCTCCCTCGAGAGCACCACATTCCCCGACGACTGGAAACATGCCGAAGTCAACCCCCTCCTGAAGAAACCCTCTGTAGACCCAACGGACCTCAAAAACTTCAGGCTCATCTCCCTCCTTCCATTCGCAGCCAAGTCATCGAAAAGGCCATCAACACCCAGCTAGCAAACTTTATCGAAGCTAACAATGTCCTGGACACCTCTCATTCCGTTTCTGCAGCAACCACAGCACCGAGACCGCCCTACTCGCCGCCACTGACGACATCCGCTCCCTCCTCGACCAGGGCCAAACGGCAGGCCTCATCCTCCTGGACCTCTCAGCTGCCTTCGACACTGTCTCCCACCGCACACTAGCCACCAGACTCCACAATGCCAGCATCTGCAGAAAGGCCCTCAACAGGATATGCTTATCTCTCACCGGCAGAACTCAGCGAGTCAAACTCCCACCCTACCTCTTGAAACCAGAATTCACCAACCCATGCAGCGAAGCCACAGACATCACCCCATCCCAAGACCTCTGCGACAAGCTTGCAACCTATTTCCACCTGAAGATCAAAAACCTCTACGACAACTTCATCGACCATCCACCAGGCGCCACAGACGGCCCCCCGCCCCCCAGAATCACCAGCCAGCCCACCATCTCCAACTGGACACCGATCACAGCCGAAGACACCGCCTCGACCATGAAAAGCATCCACTCGGGGGCCCCCACCGACCCCTGCCCCCCTCACATCTACCACAGAGCCTTGGCCTCCATCGCACCCGAACTACAACGCACCATCAACACCACCTTCAAAACAGGCACCTTCCCAGATGACTGGAAGCGCGCAGAAGTCAGACCCCTGCTCAAGAAGCCCACAGCTGACCCCACCGACCTCAAGAACTATCGGCCCATCTCGCTCCTCCCCTTCGCAGCCAAAGTTGCAGAGAAAACAGTCAACAGGAAACTGACACGATTCATTGAAGAAAACGCCGTCCTCGACCCGTCCCAATCCGGATTCCGAAGCAACCACAGCACAGAGACCGCCCTACTCGCCATCACAGACGACATCCGCACCCTCCTGGACCAAGGCCACTCCGCAGCCCTCATCCTACTCGACCTATCAGCGGCCTTCGACACCATCTCCCATCGCACACTAGTCGTCAGACTACACGACGCAGGCATACAAGGAACAGCCCTGGACTGGATCCGATCATTCCTCACCGGAAGAATCCAAAGGATCAGACTCCCACCCTTCCTCTCCTTCCCCACGAAAATCACCTGCGGAGTCCCACAGGGTTCATCACTGAGCCCCACCCTCTTCAACATTTACATGGCCCCCCTCGCAGCCATCGTCCGACAACACGGCCTCAACATCGTATCCTACGCCGATGACACCCAGCTCATCCTCTCCCTCACCAAAGACCCCACCACTGCCAAACTCAACTTCCAGAAAGGAATGCAAGGCGTCACAGTCTGGATGACCAACAGCTGCCTGAAGCTCAACGCCGAGAAGACAGAATTCCTCGTCCTCGGTACCACCCCTTCTGCATGGGACAGCACCTGGTGGCCGACCGCCCTCGGAAGCCCACCTACCCCCTCAGACCACGCCAAGAACCTCGGCATCGTACTCGACTCATCACTCTCCATGAACCGACAGGTCAACGCCGTCACCTCCAGCTGCTTCAACACCCTCCGCAAGACCTTCAAGTGGATCCCCCTGAGTCAAGGAAGACAGTCACCCACGCACTCATCACCAGCAGACTGGACTATGGAAACGCACTCTACGCCAGCATCAACAAGTCCCTACTCCGCAAACTCCAGACAGTACAGAACACCGCCGCCAGACTCGTCCTCGGCATCCCCCGACACGAACACATCAGCCAACACCTACGAAGTCTCCACTGGCTCCCCGTAAAGAAAAGAGTCACTTTCAAAATCCTCACTCACGCCTACAAATGCCTACACAACAACGGACCCAAATACCTCAACGACAGAATCAACTTCCACGTACCCAAAAGAAACCTCCGATCTTCCAACCTCGCACTGGCCGAAACCCCGCGCATCCACAGAGCCGGAGCAGGCGGAAGATCCTTCTCTCACATTGCAGCAAAGACCTGGAACGAGCTACCGGCAGACATCAGACGTGCCCCCTCCCTGAACACCTTCAGGAAGACCCTCAAGACCTGGCTCTTTGGCTACACAGATCTGTGGACCCCCCCCCTCAGCGCCTTGAGACCCTCACGGGTGAGTAGCGCGCTTACAATTCCCTGATTGATTGATTGATTGATTGGAACCAACAGAGACCAACTGTGGAGTGCCCCAGGGATCCTCCCTCAGCCCCACCCTCTTCAACATCTACATGGCCCCCCTCGCAACCATCATTAGGAACCACGGGCTCAACATCGTCTCCTACGTGGACGACACACAGCTCATCCTCTCCCTCACCAACGAACCCAATATCACCAGACACAACTTCCAAGAAGCACTGAAAGCCGTTGCCACCTTGATGAAGAAGAGATGCCTGAAACTAAACTCTGAGAAAACAGAAGTCCTCATCCTTGTCTCCACCCCTCCCACATGGGACGAATCCTGGTGGCCCCCTGCCCACAAACCCCCCCCAACCCAACGGACCATGCACGAAACCTCGGCATCATACTATACTCATCGCTCACAATGAACCACCAGATCAACGCCGTATCCTCGGCCTGCTTCAACACCCTCGGTATACTCCGAAAAACGTTCAGATGGATCCTATCTGAATCTGGAAAAACTGTCACTCACGCTCTCATCAGTAGCAGACTGGACTCTGGCAACGCTCTCTACGCCAGAATCAACAAGAAACTACTTTGCAAACTCCAGACTGTCCAGAACGCCACAGCCAGCCCGATCCTAGACATCCCCCGTCGCAGCCACATCACCCAACAGCTCCGCGATCTCCACTGGCTCGCTTTCGAAAGACGAATAACCTTCAAACTCCTCACTCATGCATACAAGGCCCTCCACAACACCTGACCAACATACCGCCTCTCCTCCATGCACCCAAAGGCACCTCGGATCAGCTGATCTCTCTCTGGCCACCGTTCCACGTATCTACAAGACCAGAATGGTAGGAAAGTCCTTCTCCTACCTTGCAGCCAATGCTTGGAACTACCTCTCCCTCCAACTCCGGCAAGCTCCCACACTG